>JACGWO010000012.1:14982675-16182675 GCA_034509735.1 Sesamum alatum
ATGAGGCACACAGGCCTAACGAAAAATAAACCGTACATTCGGTCTAAGGGCTTTGTGATCATCCGTTCGTCAATCTCATCAACGCAAACATCAATTTTACATATCCAAGTAAACATGTTCTTCCCATAATTACATGATAATCAATATCATACATTCTACACAAGAAATTCGACCATCGGTGCAACCATTGCAATATTTCTTGCTAGGAAATTCTTTCCTCATTATTAAGACAATATTAAATTTTAGGTGGTTCCAAACCAAACCCAAAATAAAATATTTCAACATATTGTTCTTCAGAAAATGTGCAGAAAATAAATCAGAAAAAACCCAAAATTAACAATTTCGAAAAAATAACACAAAGACGAAAAACAGTGACAGCTACCACTGCCGACAGCGCCTACCCGGTCGGGTGCGCGTGCGTGCAGGCAGTCACTTGCCTGTGTGTGTTGTGCACGCCCGTCCCACTCTAGCTGGCAGGCCGCCAGGCGGCGGGCAGAAGCCTCATGCACGCACGCCCCTGGCTACCGTGTGCGCGCATGGGCAGCCAAGCCCATCGCCTGCGCGCGCTGGGCGTGCTGCCTGGGCGCTCGCTCGCAAGCTTCCCCTGCCTGTGTGCGCGCCTGGCCGCTACCCTACACGCGCGGCTTGACTGGTCGGGCCCTGGCCGGGCGTCCGCGCGCAGGCTTCCTTGCCTACGCGCGTGCGCAGCCGACAGGCCACACATCTGTCGATCGCACGCGCGCCTGGCCACACTCCCTACGCGCGCAGCCGGCAGCCCGTCTGCCGATCTGCACGTACTGTGCGCGCCTGGCCGTGCACACCGTGCGTGTGGTCGGCCATCGGGTGTCGTCGTCCATGATTTCCATTTTTGCCATTTATTTTCTACACGTTTTTTGTTAAACCAAGAATATAATCCAAGAACGATATGAATTCCATGATCAATATTTATAGTGCAAAATTAACGCAATAGACCATAATATACGGCATGCTTTAATACGGAAATAAAGCTCACACAACGCATGCTTATACACATATAGCGCATAAAACCCTAGGCATATACACCGAACGGACTCTGATACCACTGTGACGAAACGTGGATTGTCCCGGGAGTGGGCGCGTGCGGAAGCGCGATATATTAAAAGATAAACGTAAAGTAAACATGCATAAAATAATGGAATTAAAGAACCGATCAAGGAGTGTTCCCTTGAATCTCCTGGGCGTTTGGTGTATCTCATGTACAAAAGGAATATAAGCATGCTAGATTTCATGGAGGCCATAGGGTTGGAATGAAAGAAAACGCTACAACCATCACTTACCCGTTGTAAACTTCTTCATTCTGCTACACGTGTTGTTCCATGTTTTGCACCAAGATCCCAATGTAGGAATCCTCTAAATCGTCCACGCAATTCACTGGATCTTGATTCCCTCGTGCTAGCAAGAGATCAAGAGGAAGAGGAGAAAACAATCGACCGAACGCTATTAGTTAACGTGATCGATTGTTCAAGTGTTCCCTTGTATCAAAGAATAGAGAACATGGGAGCTCTTTTGAGTTGCTGAGAGAGAAATGAACAAGAGAGATAGAGAGGGGGAGGCGGTGGTGTGTGTGGGTGTTAGATGAGAGAGTTGTAGAGATTAGTTTGTGTGCTTGAGTATTTATAAGGAAGTGTTTTTCCTAATCCTACTCAAACTCTTCCAAAGAGGCACACTATACACAACTAGGACTTTGACCTAGTCAAATCCTAGTCAACCTAGGGTTTGATTAAGTCACACTTAATCCTAGCCCTTCATCTCATCTAGCCCAAAGATTCGATCTCGTCCGTCCATCCTTTGATTGGCTTTATGGAATGGACTTTTAAATTCTATTTAAATAGTCCAACAATTCCTAATGGGCTTGTAGTAAATATCAAATAAATACTTAAGCCCAAAATTAATATTTTCTTCTTAAAGACAAAAGTAACCCTTCTCTTAATTCATAAATCTAATTCATGAATCAAGCCTAATTAATCCAATTAATATTTAAAGGCTTGACACTCCAAAAGAGAATCAATTTAATCTAATTAAATTGTTCGATCTCCCGGAATGAGTTCCAAATTAATTCCTCCATTTCCGGTGAATTGTGTGTGATTCTTTAAGTTCACCTTCAGCTTGACTTGGGCGAATATCTAGTCATCACATGATAAGAATTCGTCCGTCACCATGGGTGGCCGTCTAGCAACGGTCCATGGCAGTAGAGACTAGGTGAAATTATAGCGTGAACATTTAGGTTCTCGAATGTGTATGAGCATGGTCCTTCCGTCTACTATCTCATAGCTATAGTCTAAGGTATGGATCTTGGATGTCGGTACCCATTCTTGACTTAAGCCTATACTCGTTCACCCATTGAAACGTCACTGGGATCCCATCCCATTGTTTAGTCACTGTGGCCACATATTTTATAGAGGACGAGTCTCAGAGTGTAAGTGAGACACTACTGTTAACCATTTAACAGGAGACGGATTCTGTCTTGGGACTCACCATCCGCACTACACATATTGACTACACTAGATAGAGCTTATAGCAACCAAGTCTTTCGAGTTGGTAGGCTCTTGTTAAAACTAAGACACAGACATAGTGTGCATGTGACTGTCGTAGTCCCTCAAGTCCGAGGACTAATCTTGTATTGTCGGAATCGGAAATACTAGTCATGCCGACCAACCCACTCAAGGTTTCCCATATAACAATTCCCACGAGTCACCTCAGTCAGCCGGCACCGAGCTAGTTAACTCACTAATATTGCATGGACTATCCTTGTCACTTTTCGATGAAACGCAACTGCAATTATTTAGTGCAAGTCTCAAGTGGATCCTTGATACCTAATCTCGAGGTCCTCGACTTGGAGTATTTTAGAAAGATTTACAGAAGCTGGTTTCATGACTGCCAACCTATGCGCAGTCCAGTTTCTTGAATTAACATTTTCGGTCTGTAGGCTTTGCTTGTGCATTGAACAGTTATAATTATAGAACAGTAAGTGAACACAATAAAAGTATAAATATCATAATTGGACATCACTTATATTTAGAATTAATTATTTATACCACGAATATCATAAACAGGTTACATAAGTTTAACTAGATTGGCTTCATGGTCACCTATTCTAACACCGATGCCCAATTTCATACCCTAGACTAAGGCTGGGAGATGATAGACGGAAGGACCATACCCGTACGAAATTGGGAGCCTAAATGTTCACGCCAACATGCGCCTAGTCTCTAGTGCCATGGACCGTTGCTAGACGGCCACCCATGGTAATGGGATTTTGTTGGACACAAGCCCAAGTCTAGCTGAGGGTGAACCTAAAGAGTCACATACAAATCACCGAGGAGGTGAGCGAATTAACTTGGAGTCAATTTCGTAAGATGCTAAATAATTGGATTATGTATGGAATGATCCATTGGATGGATAGGCCGATATTGTATCGGGCCCACGGTTAATCGATAGATGGGATTTATCCATTAAAGAGAAATTATGGGTTTGGATCTTTTAATTGAACTAAATTGAATTTAATTCTTGGGCTTATTTTAATTGGATTACGATAAGGCCCAGTCCGTTAAATTTTGGCCCAAGAAGCAAGTTAAATCCACTTTTGGAGAAAGGAGAAGTTGAACCAATTTTGCTCCGCCTTGGAGCACAAAATCAACCCTAAGGCCCTGTTGGAGGATAGTTGACTTGTTCCTTTTGGAAAGGGACAAATCAACTCCAATCAAGCCTTCTTTAATTGGTATTATTTTATCATACCTTGTAAAGTGGTAGGCTTAAATTAAGATTAATGGGATTGATTGGGATGTATCTAGACATCCCTCGGACGAACCTAGACACATTCCAATAATCACATTAATATTGTATATATATGTGCATATACATATTCACCAACATAATGCAGGGATTTGTATATATATGTGCATATACAGGGATTGCCCCAAGTTCCTCTGCAAATAAGGTATGTTTGTTATTGAGATTAACATGATTACTAACTCTGCTTTTTGGGTATTGGATGCCGGCTATGGAGCTCACATCTGCAATGACTTGCAAGTGCTGGAAATAAGCAGAAGGCTCAGTAAAGATGAGGTGTTCCTAAGGCTTTGTGATGGCAAGGCTGTTGCTGCTGAAGCTGTAGGAGCCGCTAGCTTATTTAGTTCTGATCATGTTGGGCTAGAACTAAAGGATTGTTACTTTGTACGTAGCATGATAAAAAATATCATTTTCAATCCGTTGTTAGACGATAATGGTTTTGATTTTTTACTAATAAAAATTTCTTTTACTTGATGAAATTGAAACGTTTAGTGGATCGTCCCGGGAGATGAACGCGAATAGCGGAAGCGCGAAAGATAGCATAATTAAATGGAATTTAAAGCATGTGTAACATACATAACTGGATCAAGGGGTGTGCCCTTGATTCTCCCGGGCGTTCGGTGTATCTCATGTTCAATAAAACACAACATGGAGGCCATAGAATTTGAACCGAAAAACATAATTAAAGAACCTACCCGGTTGTAGTTTTGTCTTTGTTCGGCTACATGCATTGTTCCCCGTTTTGCACTAAGATCTCAAAGAAGAGAGCCTCTAAATCATCTCACTCGCTACACCGGAAAGCAAAGAACCCTTGTGCTAGCAAGAAATTGTTTGGGGAGAAGAGACATCTCACTCCCCAAACAATTTCTTGCTAGCACAAGGGTTCTTTGCTTTCCGGTGTAGCGAGTGAGATGATCTAGAGGGTCTCTTCTTTGAGATCTTGATGCAAAATGGGGAACATTGCATGTAGCCGAATGATGAGCTACTTCTTGAGGAATCAAGTGAGGCACCTCAATCGTCAGTGAAGACATCGTCTACACCCACCGTTCTCACTGATAATATTCCAGTCCTCTGTAGGTCAGGAAGAGTGCCACAACCTCCTGAGAGGTATGGCTTCTTAGGCGTGACCAGTTAATTGGATAGTGATCCAAAGAAGTGCGGATCGGACATCGATTCAAAAAAGTGGTTTGAGGCCATGAAATCCGAAATGGACTCCATGAGTTCGAAGCAAGTTTGGATGTTAGTGAACCCTCCCAAAGGTGTCAAACCTGTTGGGTGTAAATAGGTATATAAACATAAACTTGGAGCTGATAGGTGGTGACAACCTTCAAGGATAGGCTTGTGACGAAATGTTACACTCAACACTCGGGGTTGATTTTGAGGAAACTTATTCGCTGGTAGCCATGGCCAAGTCCATTCGGATTATGCTTGTCATAGCTGCATGGTATGACTATGAAATATGGTAGATGGACATGAAAATGGCCTTTCTTAATGGTTATGTTGAGGAAGAGATCTATATGGATTAGTCGGAGGGTTTCACGATTGTTGGAGAATAGTAGAAGGTCTGTCATCTCCAAAGGTTCATTTATGGCCTCAAACAAGCTTCCCGAAGTAGGAATATACATTTTGATGAAGTCATACGGGGTATAATTTCATAATGAACGACTATGACCTTTGTATATACAAGAAGGTCAGTGGGAGCTCAGTTGTGTTCATAGTGCTTTATGTGGACGACATCTTGCTCATTGGAAATGATGTTAAATGGCACTAAAGCATGGTTGTTTATTCGATTCTCTATGAAGGATTTGGGTGAAGCTTCCTACATCCTTGGCATCAAGATCTTTAGGGACAGATCTGAAAGGATGTTAGGAATGACCCAAAACTCGTATGTTGAGAAAGTCTTGAAGAGGTTCAAGATGGATAATCCTAGATGAGGATTCCTTCCTATGAGACATGATGTTAAGTTGTCCAAGAAGCACTATCTCAAGACTGATGAGGAACTTAAAAGGATGAAGGACGTCCCTATGCTTATGTCGTAGGCAGCATCCAAGTATGCAGTACAGTGGCCTTACGCCTTAAGCGTGACGAGCAGATATTAGGCTTACGCTGGTGAAGCACATTGGACTGCGGTGAAGACCATTCTTAAGTACCTGAGGAGGACAAAAGATATGTTCTTGGTCTACGGCAGTGGAGAGTTTATACTGGAAGGCTATAGTGATGCGAGCTTCTAGTCTGATGACGATGGTGCTAAGTCTCAATCGGGGTTTGTATTCAAGCTTAACGGTGGAGTGGTAGCTTGGAAGAGTTCCAAATAGGACACCACAGTTGATTCCACCATGGAAGTTGAATGCATAGTGGCTTCAGAAGTTGGTGCCTAGCATTATCGAGCCTGTAGTTATCTTCTACGATAACAACGAGGCCATAGCACAAGCGAAGGAATAGAGATCTCATCACTGATCCAAACACGTTCTTAGATGCTATCATCTACTTAGAGAAACGGTAGGAAGAGGTGATGTTCGGATGGAGCGAGTCAACTCAACAGAAAATACGGCGGACCTACTGACTAAGCCCGTATCATAGATCGCTCATGCGCAACATCTTGGGAAGATGGGCTTGAGGCAAATGAGTGATTAGCTTTAGGTCAAGTGCGAGATTGTTAGAATAGGTGACCGAAAAGCCAATTAGATTGGGCATTTGTAATCTATCTTCTGATAATTTCGATGTAATATAATATTTATGTTTTGAATAAAAGTGATATTCGATAAAGGAATTCGTTCTTGGTTGTGTTTACTGCTTTGTGTTAATATTCTGTTAACTTCACGACAAAGCCCACAGACCAAACAGTTGAATCCAAGAAGTTGGACTGCGCATTAGTTGATAGTTATGAAACCAACTTCTGTGGATTGGTCTGAAACATTCCAAGTTGAGAACCTCGAGATAGGGCATCGAGGATCCGAGAGAGACTTGCACTAAGGACTGGAGCCGTGTTTCATCGGCAGGAGACGTAGGTCGTCTATGCAATCTTAGTGGGTTGGTTGGCTAGGTAACCGACTGACTCGCGGGAATCGTCATATGGAAGCCTGTTGGGCTTGGTTGGTATGACTTGAATTACCGGCTCCAATAGTACAAAATTAGTCCTAGGACCTGAGGAACCATGGCAGTTATATGCACATGATGGTTGTAGCTTGGATTTGTGAGCAACGTTTGTGTCGAGAGATACGGCCGTTATAAGTCTCATCTAGTGCAGTCCAAATGTGTAGTGAGGATGGTGTATTCCAAGAAAGAATCTGTCTCCTGTTAGCATTATGACAGTAGTGTCTCTATACACTTTGAGACCCATTTCCCTTAGAATTTGTAGCCACAGTGACTGAATTAGTAGGATAGGTTTCCCCGTGATGGTTTAGTAGGGTAAACGAGGGGCCTCGAGTATTAAGTATAGTTGCCTAGTCCAGGATGGGAACCGACGCCCAATTCCATGCTCTAGAATATGGCCGGGAGACGGTGGATGGAAGGACCGTACTCGTATGCATTCGGGAGCCTAAACGTTCATGCCATGTTTCACCTAGTCTATAGTGCCATGGACCGTTGCTAGACTACCACTCATGGTAATGGGCTACTTCCAATTATGGGATAATCGAAAATAATTAAATTGGATTTAATTATTCAGTGTTGGACACTGCCCCAAGTCTAGCTGAGGGTGAACCTAAAGAGTCATAAATGTTAGAATAGGTGACTAGAAAGCCAATAGGTTTGGCGATTTGTAACCTATCTGACAACTTGATGTTAATGTAATATTATTATGTGATGAATAAAATGAGTGTTCGTCACTATTAGTGTTTACTTTGTTGCGCTCATTTCACATATGTTAAAACGGTATTTTACTTATATTGCAACAAAGCCCACAGACCACGGTTAACAACTCATGCAGTTGGGCCACGCATTGGATGGTGGTCATGAAACCAACTGATTGAGAGTTGGATCTGAAACGTTCCAAGTCGAGGACCTCAAGACAAGGCATCGAGAGTCCTATTGAGACTTGCATCAAGAGTCATGTTCACTGGATGAGTGTCATGTTTCATCGGCGACAAGCGTGGGATGCCTACACGATCTTGATGGGTTGGTCGACTAGGGTCGAGCCGATTGGACTGACTCCCGGGGATCATCATATGGAAGCCTTGGAGGCTTGGTCGATATGATTGAATTTCCCTGGTTCTGATAGTACGGGAGTAGTCCTCAAACTTGAGGAACCATGACAGTCACGTGCACCGGACGGTTGTATCTTGGATCTGGTGAGAGGTGATCATTCTATAAGATGATCATTATAAGCCTTGTCCAATGTAGTCAGAATGTGTAGCGAGGACGGTGGATTCCAAGAAGAGGATCCGTCCCATGTCAGTATGTGACAGAGGTATCTCCTATGCACTCGGAGACACGTTCATGCTGTTTAAAGCTGTGGCCACAGTGGTTGGTCGAATAGGGAATGGTTTCCTGTGTCGACGCAATGAAGCATACGTAGTCTCGAGTATTAAGCATAGATGCCTAGTCAAGAATGGGACCGACGCCCAATTCCATACCCTAGACTAAGGCTGGGAGACGGTAGACGGAAGGACCGTACCCGTATGAAATCGGTGCCTAAATATTCATGCCAACATTCACCTAGTCTCTACTGCCATGGACCGTTGCTAGATGGCCACCCATGGTAACAGGCCCTTGTGGGACACGGGCCCAAGTCTAGCTGAGGGTGAACCTAAAAGGTCACACACAAATCACCGAGAAGGTTGAGAGATTGACTTGGAGTCAATCTCGAAGGATAAATAAGTAATTGGATTACTTAAGGAATAGTCCATTGGATGGATGGGCCGATATTGTATCGGGCCCTCGTTTAAGCGGTAAATTGGATTTGTCGATTAAATATGAAAAGTCGAGATGTTGTATCTTTTGATTGGATTAAAAGACCAACGAGAATAATTTAAGTGGACATTAAATTGGATTTAAGTTTGGGTTCATCGTAATTGGATTACGATTAAAGCCGGTCCGTTAAATTTTGACCCGAGAGTAGAATTAATTCCTATTTTGGAATAGGAAGAAGTTGGACTTCTTCCCATAAAGAGCATGGCCGAAAATGCTCCCTTGGAGGAAGCTAAAATCAGCCATGCTTCATGCAAGGTGGTAGTTGACTTATCTCTTTTGGAAAGAGACAAATCAACTCCAATCAAGCCCTTCCCTTTTTGTATGATTTGATCATACCTTAAAAGTTGGTAGTCTTGATTGAAGAATTAATGGTGATTGATTGGGATGTATCTAGACATCCTTGGATAAACCTAGACACATTCCAATAATCACATTAATTATGTATATATATGAGTATATACAACACCTTGTGTAAGAGAATTATAATTCATCTTTTCTAGGAAAAGAAGAACACATTTTTTTCTGCCTTTCCTCTCTCTGTCACTCTCGGCCTCTCTCTCACTCTCCCACTTGTGTTCTTCATTTGATCTTGGATCAAAAGGAATAACAAAGTAGGTTTAAGAGAACACTAATTCGTAGTGTTTTTCTCTTGAACCGATTTCTTCCTAAACCTGTTTTCTTCTAGCAAGGAAAACATGTGTTTCTTCCGGTGTGGTGTGGATCACCTTTGGAGAGTCCATATGTTTGGACTTTGTGAGCATTCCGGAGAAGGAACAACGCAAGTCGCCGTGAATACGTGAAATCCACAAAGGTAATGATTATTTATGCTTTTGTAGATTTAACTTTTTCATCTATGCCCTATGTGTTATATATATGTTTTTAAATATTAAGACATCCTACATCGAACGCCCGATTGAGCACCCAAGGGTACACCCCTTGGGGTTTCACTTTATATGCGATTTAATTTAAATTATGTATTGATTTACGCTTTCTCACTTCTGCTCGCGCTCCCGAGTAGATCCGCTTGTCATTCAAGTGGTATCAGAGCCCGATTCGATGTAAGGGGCACAAATCTAAGTGCTTGGCATGATCTACTTGCTTTTATAGCTTCGATGGCATGTTAGATAGCATGAATATATGAATGAATGTGATTATTCAATTGTTTAAATTTGATGGACGTTAGCCATGCTAATTTTTTAAGATTGGATCTAAAAGTTGCATGTTCATTTTTAGTTTATTTTTATTTATTTGTGCTGAAAAGAATGTAAAAAAAAATGTAAAAACGGACAGCAGCGGCAGCGGTTGGTTGCCGCCCCTGCTGGCCGATCACTGGCTGGTAAGCGAGCTGCCGGGTGCGCGCAGGCCTGACCGGCGTGCCTGCCAGCGTGCGTGCTGGAAGGGGCGGCCGCGCATACAGCGGTCGCGCGCGGGCGCGCTGTTAGAATAGGTGACCAGAAAGTCAGTGGTATTGGCTGTTCTGAGAAGCATTCGTCAATCTGTGAACGAGTAATATTATGTTAATGAATGTAGTAAGGATTCACAGGCATGAGTTTGTTGTACTTACTGCTTGCATCGTTACGATGTCACAACAAACGCCCACAGACTGAAATAACATTTCGGGAAATTGGAACTACGCTTGGAGGTAGGTTCATGAAATCAGTTTCACCGAATCAGTCTGAAATACTCCAAGTCAAAGGAATCTCGAGACAGGGCATCAAGAATCCATTTGAGACTTGCACTAAGCATCTGTTGTCGTGTTTCATCGATGGGTGATGAGGATCGTCTAAGCAGTGTTAGTGGATCGGCCTACTGGGGATCGGCCGATTGAGGTGACTCGGGGGAATCGTCATATGGAAGCCACTCGGGCTTAGTCGGTATGACTCGTATTCCCGGTTCCGATAGTACGGGATTAGTCCTCGGACTTGAGGATCACGGCAGTCCCCTACATACTAAGGTTGTATCTTGGATATGGTGAAATTTGACCGGTTATATTACATGGTCATCATAAACCTCGTCCAGTGCAGTCGGAGTATGTAAGAACGGTGAATTCCAAGATAGGATCTGTCCCCTGTCAAAGGATATGACAACAAGATCTCCTAGGCGCTCGGAGATGGTTTAGACTCACAAAGTCTATGGCCATAGCACTTGATGTAGTGGGAAAGGATTTCCGACATCGAGTTAAACCTATCTCGAGCATTATGCATAGTTGCCTAGTCAAGGATGGGAACCGACCCCTAGACTAAAGGCCGGGAGACAGGCGACAGTAGGACCGTACCCGTACGTATCGAGCGTCGGTAGGACCGCACCTGCATATAACTCGGAGCCTAAATGTTCACACCATAAATTCACCTAGTCTATAGTGCCATGGACCGTTGCTAGATGGCCACCCATGGTAACGGACTACTTTGGTTATGAAATAACAAGAAGTACGTCCAAGTCTAGCTGAAAGGTGAACCTAAAGAGTCACACCCGCTACACCAAATGAAAGGGAATTAATTTGGAATTAATTCCGGGAGAAGGTTTAATTTAATGGAATTAAATTATACTTCTTGGAGATTCAAGCCTCGATGAATTATTTGGAATAATCGGGCTTAAGTTTATGAATTAGATTTATGAATTTTATAAAGCATGGGCTTTCCTTTTAATTAGATTAAAAAGGTGAATTAATTAATTAGTGGGCTTGGTATATTAAATAGGATTTAATATAAAGTCCATGGGACTATTTAATTTAGAATTAAATAAGTCCTTTCCATTAATTAATTAATGGGCTTAGTATATTAAATATGATTTAATATAAATCCATGGGAATATTTAATTTAGAATTAAATAGCCCATTCCATAAAGCCCATCAAAATGGATGGACAAGATTTGATCTAGAGAATGATGAGATGAAGGGCCATGATTAATTTGACTTAATCAAAGCCTAATTTGATTAGGATTTGACTAGGTTAAAATCCTAGTCAAAGTGTGTCTGTTTGGAAGAGTTTGAGAAGGAATAGGAAATTCCATCTTCTATAAATACTCAAAAAACACAAACTCACACCTACTATTCTCTTCAACTCTCATCTCTCATCTCTCTCAAGATTTTCGTCCATCCCCTCATCTTTTCTCCAAGATCTCTACTTTGTTCTTCTTGATTTATTCAAGGTAGAACATAAGAGACGTCGGTTGCGTTAATAGATAGCGTGTACTGATGTCTCTTCTCCCCAATGATTTTCTTGCTAGCACAAGGGTTCGTTGCTTTCCGGTGCAGCGAGTGAGATGATTTAGAGGGTCTCTTCTTTGAGATCTTGGTGCAAAACGGGGAACAATGCATGTAGCCGAACGAAGACAAAAACTACAATCGGGTAGGTTCTTTAATTATGGTTTTCGTTTCTAAATTCTATGGTCTCCATGTTGTGTTTTATTGAACATGAGATACACCGAACGCCCGGGAGAATCAAGGGCACACCCCTTGATTCGTTTATGTATGTTATGCATGATTTAAATTCCGTTTAATTATGCTTTGTAATTTTTATTACGCACTATTTCGCGCTTCCGCTATTCGCGTTAATCTCCCGGGCCGATCCACACAATCTTTCAAGCGTGTGCCGTGCGCGTGGATGTTGCGCACAAGCGCTCGCGCGCTGTCCGTAGGCATGCTGCTGTCGGCCGAGGCCAGCGCGGCACAAGGCGCGCGCACGCTGCTCTGTGTGCGCGGCTGGCTGGCAGGCACAACGGCTAGGTCGTTTTGTGCCGTTTTTCGATGTTTTTCAAAAAATTTGATTTTCTGCCTTTTCTGCACAATATTCTGAAAATGTATTAATTTTGCACATTTGATTTTGGAATAACTGGATTGTTCCTTAGATCAAATTTTCTTAATTAATTTGGGATTAATACATGCATTGGATGCATTCTTTATAATGTCCATTGAATTTGAAATTTGAATTTTGCATATTCTTTATATATTTATGCTTTGTGATGTTGGACATCACTTGGATGTTTGGAATATCCATGGTTTAAGCATGATTATTTGGAATAATTATGTTATGTGCGTTGATGGAATCAACATGGGATGATCACAAAAGCTCTAGACTTGTGTATGGATGAATGTATGATTATTTACATTTTTTGTTGGGTGAGACCTCTCCCGTATTTCAGCCTCATGATGTTAAGGCTGGTTTTTATTTCCCATGTATTACTTTCAATTGTAATGAGAGTAGATAGGATTGGTGAGATTTTTATTTTAACAAGCTTATGGAGTCGGAGACCCAAGGTGGAGCATCAAGGCGTGAAACAAGAGCACGACAAGGCCCATTGGAACGACAATGGGTATAATTTTTTTAATAATATAGGACCACCCTAGACAGACCATAGACTCACTGCGGGCTCAGTGAGTCGCATAGGTTGGGCTTGTGATCATCCTAACAGGGGTATGCTATGTTTTCTGCATGCGGCGTATTTATTTATCACTTTAATATTTAATATTTATGCATGCTAAAACACCTTAATGTGATGAGGTCTCGGTCGTACATTAAACTCTCATTTGGTTGGACCAAATTAAATATTAGGCCCAGAACGGACTTGGATCAAAATGGTATTTTGATATGTCCGAGCGTTCCATCCACAGCAATGTGGTGAGGAAGCTACTACTACCCAAGTGTGGTCTCACGAGTCGTGGCACACTTGGACTAGGGAAAAGCTGCACCATTGTTGTGAACAAAGAGACTGCGCTCGTTGTTTCCCTGTCTCACGAGTTGTGGGGGGCGACAGTTTGAGGCATGATTTGGTTGATGGGTCGGGCCCAATACTGAGTAACATGGTTCGCTTGGAGTCCTTGGAACCATGCAAATAGGTGAGGCAAAATATCTTGGGAATCTCATGGGATTAGAATGATATTGGATATCTCCCACGAGGTCTTCTTCATGTGAATCATAAAAGCGGGGCATGGAGATTACGCGTGGAGTCCTCGAAACCATGCGAATAGGTGAGGCAAAACATCTTGGGAATCTCATGGGATGAGAATGATATTGGATATCTCCCACGAGCTTTTCTTCATGTGAATCGTAAAAGCGGGGCATGGAGATTACGCTTGTGGATCCCAAGCCCACTAGAAAATGGTTTCCCGAAACTTCGCTTGAGAGTGGTGGACTTTCGTATAAATAAAGGGGGGGGTTAAAGACTAAAAGATCAAGTCTTCAACTTGAATTATAATATTACCATCATCTGCTGATTCTGCTTTACATTTTTATTAATGTAGATATGTCTAAGAATCCATTAACCATGGTACTTGAGACTAATAAATTCAACGGAACGAACTACTTGGACTGGCTGAGAAACCTGAGGACTGTCCTCGGTTTTGAGAACCAAGGCTACGTCTTGGACGAGCCGCCGCCGAGCGACTTACCGGAGGGGTCCAAGCCAGAAGAACGTTTGACGTTCGAGAAATGGCATGTGGACAACCGGAAAGTGCGTAGTATCATATTGGCTTCGCTGTCTAACGACATCCAGAAGCAATATGAGAGGCTGGACATCGTCTCCGCCATAATGCTCCGCATGAACGAGGTTTATGCGGTTCCGGATAGGCATATTACATATGCCGCCACAAAGCATTCTTTGGCACCAAGCTTGCTGAAGGATCGTTTATACAAAGTCATAGGGTTAAGATGCTCTCCCTAGTGGAGAAACTCAAGGACCTTAAAGCTGGACTTAACAATGACATGTACATCGACGTGATCCTCCAGTCACTTCCTCCATCCTATGACCCGTTTGAACTAAACTACAACATGAACGGACTTGAGAAGTGTATTCATGAGTCGATCAACATGTTGGTTCAATACGAGGCAACGACCCATAAGTTGTCACCGGCAGTATTGATAGGAGAGGCTTCGACCTCCAAGGCGAATGGCAAGAGGGCCGGACGCTGGAAGAGGAAGAAGGGAAATGGGAAGACGGTTACAGCCCCTGCTCGCGCTCCAGGCGCCCCTGTTGCCCCGGTGGGACCGGGCAAAGGAAAAGGGAAGGCCCGTGGTTCTCAGCGGTCCAAGGCAAATGATGTCTGCATGCATTACCAAGGGAAGGGGCATTGGAAGAGGGAGTGCCCACAACTCATCTCCAGGCCAGGTATGTTTATGGTTGAAGTAAACATAATAACTAATTCTGCTTCATGGGTATTGGATACCACGTGTGGTGCTCACATCTGCAATGATTTGCAGGCACTGCAAAGAAGCTGAAGGCAAACCAAGGATGAGATGATCCTGAGGCTAGGCGATGGCAAGGCCGTTGCTGCGGAAGCCGTCGGATCAATGGAGTTAGCAACTAGTAGTCATGTTAGGATTGTACTGAACGACTGTTTTTATGTACCTAGCATGATTAAAAACATTGTTTCTATCTCGGTCCTTGACAATGAGGGATTTTCATTTACTATCAATAAAAGCGAGTTTTTCATTATTAAAGATGGTATTTCTCATCTGCTTGGTACATTGGTAAACAGTATGTACATACTTCAACAGTCTAATTGGATTATGACTGCGGAACACAAATGAAAACGTGATGATCACAATAACGCACAGATATGGCATGCGAGGTTAGGTCATAGTTCTAAAGATAGGATAAGAAGGTTGGTGGACTCAAAGAGTCTAGAAATAGACGATTTGGACACCCTACCGACCTGCGAATCCTGTCTGAAGGGAAAGATGATCAAGAAACCCTTTGTTGGACAAAGCACACTAGCCAACGGTCTGTTGGATTTGATCCATACAGATGTCCGTGGCCCACTAAATACTCAGGCTAGAGGTGGGTACTCGTACTTCATAACCTTTACCGATGATCACTCACGGTATGGTTATGTTTACTTGATGAGGTACAAGTCTGAAGCCTTTGGAAGGTTTAAGGAATACAGACTTGAAGTAGAGAACCAAACCGGTCGAAAGATCAAAGCCCTTCGGTCGAACCGAGGTGGAGAGTATTTGAGTGGTGAGTTTAATGATTATCTAAAAGAGAATGGGATTCTCTCTCTGTGGATCCCTCCTGGAACACCACAGCTTAATGGTGTGTCTGAAAGGAAGAATCGGACCTTGTTGGACATGGTCCGATCCATGATGAGTTTTACCAAACTCCCCTTATCCTTCTGGGGATACGCTCTTGAGACGGCGGCCAAAGTTTTGAACTTGGCGCCATCTAAGAAGATATCCCAAACGCCATATGAGATATGGCATGGCAAGCCTGCCTCCTACAAAATACTTGAAAGTGTGGGGTTGCCCCGCATATGTCAACAGATTAGAGGGAGATAAACTGGACTAGAGGTCTAGTTTATGCAGGTTCATTGGCTATCCGAAAGAAACTACGGGGTATTATTTCTATGATCCCTTCGAGCAAAAAGTTTTTGTCTCGCCAAACGCAGTGTTCTTGGAAAAGGGTTTTTTCATCGGATAGTCGACGCGATGAGGTACTCCTTGAGGAATCAAGTGAGGTACCCCATGAGGCGGCAATGACATCTGAGCCGGTAGTTCCCACTGATAACGTTCCAGTCCTCTGTAGGTCGGCCAGAGTATCCCATGCACCTGATAGGTATGGATTTCTGGGCTTGACCGGTCAATTGAATAATGATCCAAAGACATACGGAGAAGCGATGTCGGACATCAATTCGGATAAATGGCTTGAGGCCATGAAATCCGAGATAGACTCGATGGGTACAAACCAGGTTTGGTCCCTAGTGGACCCACCCAAAGGGGTAAAACCCGTAGGGTGTAAATGGGTCTACAAACGTAAGCTTGGAGCTGACGGGGAGGTTACAACCTTCAAACCCAGGCTTGTGGTGAAGGATTACACTCAGCGACCCGGGGTCGACTTTGAGAAAATCTACTCGCCCGTAGCAATGGCTAAGTCCATTCGGATACTACTTGCCATAGCACCATGGTATGACTATGAAATATGGCAGATGGACGTGAAAACTGAAAGAAATCGGTGGATCGTCCCGGGAGATTAACGCGAATAGCGGAAGCGCGAAACAGTGCGTAATAAAAAATTACAAAGCATAATTAAATGGAATTTAAATCATGCATAATATACATAAACGAATCAAGGGGTGTGCCCTTGATTCTCCCGGGCGTTCGGTGTATCTCATGTTCAATAAAGCACAACATGGAGGCCATAGAATTGAAACTGAAAAAAACGAAATTAAGAACCTACCCGGTTGTAGTTTTGTCTTCGTTCGGCTACATGCATTGTTCCCCGTTTTGCACCAAGATCTCAAGAAGAGACCCTCTAAATCATCTCACTCGCTCCACCAGAAAGCAAACAACCCTTGTGCTAGCAAGAAATTATTTGGGGAGAAGAGACATCGATACACGCTATGAATTAACGCAATCAATGTCTCTTATGTTCTTAACTTGAATAAATCAAGAAGAACAAAGTAATATTCTTGGAGAGTGAAAAATAGGGGTGGACGAATTTGAGAGAGAATTTTGAGAGATGAGAGTTGTAGAGAATACTAGGTGTAAGTGTGTGTTTTTTTAAGTATTTATAGAAGATGGAATTCCTATTCCTTCTCAAACTCTTCCAAAGAGACACACTTTCACTAGGGTTTTGATCTAGTCAAATCCTAGTCAAATTAGGCTTTGATTAAGTCAAATTAATCATGGCCCTTCATCTCATCATTCTCTAGATCAAATCTTGTCCATCCATTTTGATGGGCTTTATGGAATGGGCCTATTTAATTCTAAATTAAATATTCCCATGGACTTTATATTAAAATCCTATTTAATATACTAAGCCCATTAATTAATTAATGGAATGGACTTTATTTAATTCCAAATTAAATAGTCCATGGACTTTATATTAAATCCTATTTAATACCAAGCCCATTAATTAATTCCATAGAATGGGATTATTTAATTCTAAATTAAATAGTCCCATGGACTTTATATTAAATCCTATTTAATATACTAAGCCCATTAATTAATTAATGGAATGGACTTTATTTAATTCCAAATTAAATAGTCCATGGACTTTATATTAAATCCTATTTAATACCAAGCCCATTAATTAATTAATTCACCCTTTTAATCTAATTAAAAGGAAAGCCCATGCTTTGTAAAATTCATAAATCTAATTTATGAACTCAAGCCCGATTATTCCAAATAATACATCGAGGCTTGTATCTCCAAGAAGTATAATTTAATTCCATTAAATTAAACCTTCTCCCGGAATTAATTCCAAATTAATTCCCTTTCATTTGGTGTAGCGGGTGTGACTCTTTAGGTTCACCTTTCAGCTAGACTTGGACCTACTTTTCGTTATTTCATAACTAAAGTAGTCCGTTACCATGGGTGGCCATCTAGCAACGGTCCATGGCACTAGAGACTAGGTGAATTTATGGTGTGAACATTTAGGCTCCGAGTTATACGCAGGTGCGGTCCTACCGACGCTCGATACGTACGGGTACGGTCCTACTGTCGCCTGTCTCCCGGCCTTTAGTCTAGGGGTCGGTTCCCATCGTTGACTAGGCAACTATGCATAATGCTCGAGATAGGTTTAACTCGACGTAGGAAATCCTTTCCCACTACATCAAGTGCTATGGCCATAGACTTTGTGAGTCTAAACCATCTCCGAGCGCATAGGAGATCTTGCTGTCATATCCTTTGACAGGGGACAGATCCTATCTTGGAATTCACCGTTCTTACATACTCCGACTGCACTGGACGAGGCTTATGATGACCATGTGATATAATCGGTCAAATTTCACCAGATCCAAGATACAGCCTTAGTATGTAGGGGACTGCCGTGATCCTCAAGTCCGAGGACTAATCCCGTACTATCGGAACCGGGAATACGAGTCATACCGACCAAGCCCGAGTAGCTTCTATATGACGATTCCCGCGAGTCACCTCAGTCGGTTGCTCCCCAGCAGGCCGACCCACTAACACTGCTTAGACGATCCTCGTCACCCGTTGATGAAACACGACAGCAGATGCTTAGTGCAAGTCTCAAATGGATTCTCGATGCCCTGTCTCGAGATTCCTTTGACTTGGAGTATTTCAGACTGATTCGGCGAAACTGATTTCATGAACCTACCTCCAAGCGTAGTTCCAATTTCCCGAAATGTTATTTCAGTCTGTGGGCGTTTGTTGTGACATCGTAACGATGCAAGCAGTAAGTACAACAAACTCATGCCTATGAATCCTTACTGCATTCATTAACATAATATTACTTGTTCACAGATTGACGAATGGTTCTCAGAACAGCCAATACCATTGACTTTCTGGTCACCTATTCTAACAATCTCCCACTTGACCAATAAGTCAATTACCCACTTTGTTCAGAATCCTCTGAGTATGAGTAATCTACGATACCGACTAAGGTATTGTGGGTCCGCTTATATTTCCCTGCGAAGCAATACGGTCTAACCGTGTTACCTCTATCCACCATTGCCTCTTAGAGATGGTGGTTGTCTAAGAATATTTTCGTGGATCTTGTGATGAGATCTCGTGCCAATACTCCCATAGCCAAGTTGCCTGCCATATAGGCAAACATGGCTTGGTCGTGCTAGGCGCCACGTCCATCCTATGGACGCGGTCTTCATCAGTGACCACTATCCGATGCACTCGTCATTGGGCCTGACTGTGCATACCTTTGAGACTAACTGGTTTTCACTTATGCTCTGGAAGCTAGTATCGCTTTAGCCTTCCAAAGCAACTCTCAACAGACGGTGCATCATGAACACATCTTTAGTCCTTATTCAGGTACTAAGGATCGTTCTTGATTGCTGTCTTCAACCCCTCAGTGCATTACCGATTTATGTTGAGCCATGCTAGAAGCACTCTCAACATCGGTTCCTATGCACCAAGTAAACATATCATATGTTTGCCTAGGGTTAAGACGTAGGGGATACTCAACATCCAAGCCTTCTCATTAGTCCACCGTGACTAAGTCTTGAATGGCTTGATGCTTTATGCATAGTATCCAAGTTTTCTCATCAGTCTTACTATGACTGAGTCTCGAACAACTTGTCCCTCTACATATATGAGTTTTTTCTCATCAGTCCACCATGACTGAGTCTTTGAAAAGCTCAATTCATGAAATGTATGTGGGATCCTAAAATGTCATGGAGAATTTTTGTGAGTTACGGTTTGTGTTTTAGTGATTCCTAATGCTTTGAATTCATCCATGAATCAAGACATTACACACTCAAACACTTGAAACGCCATTTCTACTCTCCACTGATCACCTACGTCGTTTAAGACCGAGTCATGCTCCGTATGAGCTCGTCAAAACGAATATTCCAGTTATGCGGTGTTTCAAACCTTGTTTGAATTTCCTAGCGGATTCTATGGCTCCGAGTCTAATTTGTCTCCCACTAGTTCCTTGACGTATGTAGGATCCTTCTGCATGCTCAAGGACTTTGTCGGGACATAGGCTTGCCAAACCATGGCTCCTTGTGCGTGACTCTTGGCAAAGTGCCACGTTCCTTACGTTGGCAATTTTGAGTCTACGTCTACACGGGCTAAGGTAATTGGGCGAAACTTCGATCGATCTTCGTCCAACGAGATTCGATCGTTCCCTTTATCAGAGACCGTCATATTTGGCCTTTATAGGAAATGTTTCATTGAGAATTCCATTCTCAACTTGGATGCTCAAGGGCTCCCACTAAATACACGGCCTTTTCGATCCTATCGAAACAGGTTTAATTTTGCAACCATTTATGGTTCACCTCCTTAAGTCTAATTCCCAAACCTCCTATGGGACCTTTAGACTTTTGAACCCTCTTATGGTCTTGTGTATTAGTAACCTACAGTTGTCTTATTGGCTCCCTTCCAATAGACTATTTGGCAAGCCTACTTTGTCCAACAAAGAGCTTTCGGACTTTTTTCTTCATAAAAGACTTGTAAATTTAGTCGATTCGAATCATCTATTTCTAGATTCATCGAACTTTCCAATTTACTTATCTTTTAATAAGAAGAAACGTCCTAGCTGTTGTAGATGCCAAATCTGTAAGTTGGTCTTGATTAATCCATTTTAGATAATTTGAATTTTGAGTATCCATAAACCTTTTATGGGATGGTGTTCTAGGAATTTACGTGTAACTACTAGCAAACATGAATCAATATTCAATAATTTTGTTTGATCAAATATGTATGTAATAAATCCTTTGTCCAACAAAGAGACATACTTTTGATCATGCTAGGTTACGTAATTCCTATATTATCCTAACATGATCACGATTATGGGCCTAACAAGTCTCTAGTCCTTTTCATCAATGGACCTTGCCATTGTTGAATCCTAGAACTGTTCTTGGCTTTTAAGTCCTTATTCACTTTCTGCAAACCACCCGCAGATTAGTGATAGGAATGGTATCAAATACCAAATAGAGTAAAAGTGATCGTGTCAATACTCAATATCAAATTTTACCTACATTGGAGAGAGATTTAGGATACTCCCTTTTCCAATGGCCCTCTTTACGACAGTGAATGCTTACGTTCTTAGAATCTATGAACTTGACTGCTTGAACCTTTTATTCTTTTCTTTACCTCCACCTTGTGTTGTAAAGGAACAACACTTGAAGTGCTGCAATAGTTGATGTTACCTTACCCTTCTTCCTCTTTTAGCGTCTGGCACCCTTGCCTTTCGCTATGGAGGTTGAAGCCTCTCCTACTAGTACCGACGGCGCAGATTTTGCAATCGTTGCTTCGTACTAGACCAACATAATTACCAACCTATGAAGATCTTTTCTAAGCTCATTCATGTTGATAATTAATGGTTCATAGGAGGGAGGAAGAGACTGAAGGATCATGTCAATGTACGTCTCTTTTTCAAGACAGACGTAGAGGTCTTTTGAGCTTCTCCACTAGGGATTGCATCATCACTCCATGTTCTTTGTACCGACATCCCTTCCGTCATCTTAGCTCCAAACATGCCTTCGTTGCATTTTACCCCACATGCTGGTCCAAGACCATATAGCCATGATGCAAACGAAGCATAGTTTGAGCCAACATCATTATATCCTACTTGCAGGTGGTCATCCTTCAACTTTTGAACGCCAAGCATTGCCTTAGTTGTCGACCCCTCCGGCAAGGGCTGAGGAACGTCCTCATTCCGGTATGTGAGTTAAGGTTCTGGACATCTAAGACCATCTTAAGATTTCGCAATCAATTCGTGTAATTGGTTCCCTTTTAATGAGCCTCTTAGTGATGTGTTTGGTGGATTTTTAGACATTCACAACATATATGAAACAGAAAATAATAAGCAGAATGAAGTAATATTTTGGTTAAGTCTCGGTCTTTAGTCCTTAACCTCTCCCACTATTTCTACGAAAACACGGCACTCTCAAACGTTGTTTTCGGGAAATCCTTTCCTAGTGGGCTCGGGATCCACAGCGATCTCCCCCATACCCCGCTTTGACGATTCGCATGGGAAAAAGAACCCGTGGGAGGTATTCCACACCATTCTCGTTCCACGAGATTCCCAAGATAATTGCCTCACCCTTTCACGTGATCCCGAGGACTCCAAGCGAATCACGTTATTCGGGCGTTAGACCCGACCCAATCAACCAATTCATAGACTCACTGCTACCTCCACGACTCGTGAGACAGGTAACAGCAGTCTACTCATCGTTCATGACAAAGTGCAGCTTCTTTTAAGCACGATAGTCGTGCCACGACTCGTGAGACCACGCTATCGACCTAAAAGATCTTCCTCACTTTTGCCATGGATGGAAGGCTTGGACAGACTCCCAGAGTCCTAGTCCATTTATTAAGGGTCTATATTTAACTTGGTTCAACCAAGTGAGAGTTTTGATAGAACGAGACCTCATCACATATATTAAGTATTGCATTGCGTGCGTTATGGCAGAAATATTCTAAGCGTGAATGTAACCATACATAAAGCATATAGAATAATCATAAGCATATAATACACATCGCATGCAAAATAAAGCCTAGCACGCCCCTGTAGGATGATCACAAGCCCAAACCTATGCGACCCACTGAGCCCGCAGTGGATCTATGGTCAATCTAAGGGTAGGCCCTACACTATTACAAGATTCAATAACCCATTACATGCAATGGGCCTTATAAGTCCTCTTTATCTTCTTGGGCTCTCCATCGTGGGCCTACACCGGGCTTCTTCTCCATGGATCCTCCGTGGGCCATCTGATGGCAACCTCCATGGGCCTCCAACACCTTGGGCTTGTCTTCTCTTGCAGCTTTTATTTACAAAAAAAAAAAAAAATAAAACCTCACCACTAATTCTACTCTCATTACATCATAAAATAAGAAACCCCAATTAAACATTTGGGGGGAGTACATTGGGAGGGAGAGAGAAAGCCTTATTATTCCAAGGCACTAGAAGAGAGACAGAGAGGAAAATAAAGAGGCACACAGGCCACAACCCAACAAATAAATGTAAATAAACCATACATGCGGTCTAGGGGCTTTGTGATCATCCTTTGTCAAATCAATTAACACAAATAGTACAAATACATATCCCACGTAAAATATGCTATACCAACATCCATGATACCATAAAATAAATGCAGAAACTACATGTAAAATATCCACACCAAACATTGGATAATAGTGCAACCTATGCACAATGATTTTTGTTGGAAAATCCTTTTCCATAATTAACAAGGCAATATTAATTCTGTGAAATATAAAATCTCAACCAAAATTAAAATGCCCCAAGTTAATTAATTCAGAAAAATTCCAAGAATTATACAGAAAAAATCAAATTTTCTGAAACACAAGAATCAACAATTCAAGAATATGCCCATTTATTCAAGAATTCCAAAATCCAACATTCGTGCAATATTAATACATGTTAAGATCTACTCATGATCAAACAATAAAATAACCATGATGTCCAACATCATAAAATGCAGAAATTATTGCGAAATTTCACATATGAATTTTGATCATTGGTGCAACCATTGCAAAATTTAAATCTTGTTAGGAAACCCTTTCCTCATCAACCAAGCAATATTTATTTTAGGAAATTCCAAATCTCAAAAAATAAATATTCTAAGTCAACGGGTTCAGAATAATGCAGAAAATATTATAAAAATAATTCAGAAAAAACAGTTTTGAAAAACGAGCCAAAAACGGGAGAGAAACGGAAAACGGCACAGCCGGCCGGCCAGGCGCGCGCGCGCGCGCCCAGCGCATGCCATGCGCGCGTCCAGCGTGCGCTGCGCCTAGCGCTTGCGCGCGCGCGCACGCGCGCAGGCGCCCATGCCTGCGCGCGCTGTCCGCGCACGTTGGGCGCGCTGGCCGGGCGCGCGCAGGCCCCTGCCTGCACGCGCGCCCGGCCGCGCCCCTGTGCGCGCGGCCAGCGTGCTGCTGCTGCCGGTTCGCCGTTTTTCACTCTTTTCTACTTTTTCATGCAATTTTTTTCTGAACCACAAGATAAATTAAACCCTAGAACATGTATAAACACATTCAAGAAAACCAAGATCCAAAATCCCATGCAAAATTAAACGCCAATAAATATCTACGATAAACATGTTATAAACGTAAATTAAAACACGTTTATCATGCTTAAACGCACATAGCACATAGAATTCTAGGCCTATACACCGAACCGGGCTCTGATACCACTGAAAGAAATCGGTGGATCGTCCAGGGAGATTAACGCGAATAGCGGAAGCGCGAAACAGTGCGTAATAAACAATTACAAAGCATAATTAAATGGAATTTAAATCATGCATAATATACATAAACGAATCAAGGGGTGTGCCCTTGATTCTCCCGGGCTTTCGGTGTATCTCATGTTCAATAAAGCACAACATGGAGGCCATAGAATTGAAACTGAAAAAAACGAAATTAAGAACCTACCCGGTTGTAGTTTTGTCTTTGTTCGGCTACATGCATTGTTCCCCGTTTTGCACCAAGATCTCAAGAAGAGACCCTCTAAATCATCTCACTCGCTCCACCAGAAAGCAAACAACCCTTGTGCTAGCAAGAAATTATTTTGGGAGAAGAGACATCGATACACGCTATGAATTAACGCAATCAATGTCTCTTATGTTCTTAACTTGAATAAATCAAGAAGAACAAAGTAATATTCTTGGAGAGTGAAAAAATAGGGGTGGACGAATTTGAGAGAGAATTTTGAGAGATGAGAGTTGTAGAGAATACTAGGTGTAAGTGTGTGTTTTTTAAGTATTTATAGAAGATGGAATTCCTATTCCTTCTCAAACTCTTCCAAAGAGACACACTTTGACTAGGATTTTGATCTAGTCAAATCCTAGTCAAATTAGGCTTTGATTAAGTCAAATTAATCATGGCCCTTCATCTCATCATTCTCTAGATCAAATCTTGTCCATCCATTTTGATGGGCTTTATGGAATGGGCCTATTTAATTCTAAATTAAATATTCCCATGGACTTTATATTAAAATCATATTTAATATACTAAGCCCATTAATTAATTAATGGAATGGACTTTATTTAATTCCAAATTAAATAGTCCATGGACTTTATATTAAATTCTATTTAATACCAAGCCCATTAATTAATTCCATAGAATGGGATTATTTAATTCTAAATTAAATAGTCCCATGGACTTTATATTAAATCCTATTTAATATACTAAGCCCATTAATTAATTAATGGAATGGACTTTATTTAATTCCAAATTAAATAGTCCATGGACTTTATATTAAATCCTATTTAATACCAAGCCCATTAATTAATTAATTCACCCTTTTAATCTAATTAAAAGGAAAGCCCATGCTTTGTAAAATTCATAAATCTAATTTATGAACTCAAGCCCGATTATTCCAAATAATACATCGAGGCTTGTATCTCCAAGAAGTATAATTTAATTCCATTAAATTAAACCTTCTCCCGGAATTAATTCCAAATTAATTCCCTTTCATTTGGTGTAGCGGGTGTGACTCTTTAGGTTCACCTTTCAGCTAGACTTGGACCTACTTTTCGTTATTTCATAACTAAAGTAGTCCGTTACCATGGGTGGCCATCTAGCAACGGTCCATGGCACTAGAGACTAGGTGAATTTATGGTGTGAACATTTAGGCTCCGAGTTATACGCAGGTGCGGTCCTACCGACGCTCGATACGTACGGGTACGGTCCTACTGTCGCCTGTCTCCCGGCCTTTAGTCTAGGGGTCGGTTCCCATCGTTGACTAGGCAACTATGCATAATGCTCGAGATAGGTTTAACTCGACGTAGGAAATCATTTCCCACTACATCAAATGCTATGGCCATAGACTTTGTGAGTCTAAACCATCTCCGAGCGCATAGGAGATCTTGCTGTCATATCCTTTGACAGGGGACAGATCCTATCTTGGAATTCACCGTTCTTACATACTCCGACTGCACTGGACGAGGCTTATGATGACCATGGGATATAATTGGTCAAATTTCACCAGATCCAAGATACAGCCTTAGTATGTAGGGGACTGCCGTGATCCTCAAGTCCGAGGACTAATCCCGTACTATCGGAACCGGGAATACGAGTCATACCGACCAAGCCCGAGTAGCTTCTATATGACGATTCCCGCGAGTCACCTCAGTCGGCCGCTCCCCAGCAGGCCGACCCACTAACACTGCTTAGACGATCCTCGTCACCCGTCGATGAAACACGACAGCAGATGCTTAGTGCAAGTCTCAAATGGATTCTCGATGCCCTGTCTCGAGATTCCTTTGACTTGGAGTATTTCAGACTGATTCGGCGAAACTGATTTCATGAACCTACCTCCAAGCGTAGTTCCAATTTCCTGAAATGTTATTTCAGTCTGTGGGCGTTTATTGTGACATCGTAACGATGCAAGCAGTAAGTACAACAAACTCATGCCTATGAATCCTTACTGCATTCATTAACATAATATTACTTGTTCACAGATTGACGAATGGTTCTCAGAACAGCCAATACCATTGACTTTCTGGTCACCTATTCTAACATGGCAGATGGACGTGAAAACGGCCTTACTCAACGGTTTCGTATAGGAAGAGATCTATATGGATCAGCCGAAAGGTTTCACAACTGTTGGAGAAGAGCAGAAGGTCTGCCGTCTCCAAAGGTCTATCTATGGCCTCAAACAAGCTTCCTGAAGCTGGAACGTACGTTTTGATGAAGTCATACGGGGATATGATTTCATCAAGAACGAGTTCGATCCTTGTGTATACAAGAAGATCAGTGAGAGCTCAGTTGCGTTTCTAGTGCTTTACGTGGATGACATCTTGTTCATTGGGAATGATGCTAAAATGTTGGGTACCACTAAAGCTTGGTTGTCAACACAATTCTCCATGAAGGATATGGGCGAGGCATCCTACATCCTTGGCATCAAGATCTACAGGGATAGATCTAGAAGAATGTTAGGAATGGCCCAGTCCTCGTATATTGAGAAAGTCTTGAAGAGATTCAAGATGGAGAACTCAAAATGAGGATTCCTTCCTATGAGGCATGGAATTAAGTTATCCAAGAAGCAGTCTCCTAAGACTGATGAGGAGCTTAAACGGATGTTGGAAATCGCCTATGCTTCAACCATAGGCAGCATACAGTATGTTGTTTAGTGCACTAGACCTGATGTGGCTTTCGCTTTGAGCGTAACTAGTCGATCTCCGGCACACTGGAGTGCGGTCAAGACTATCCTGAAGTATCTGAAAAGGACTAAGGACATGTTCTTGATCTACGGCGGTGGAGAGTTGATACTAGAAAGCTATAGCGACGCTAGCTTCCAGTCGGATGACGATGATGCCAAGTCTCAGTCTGGTTATGTGTTCAGACTTTATGGTGGCATGATTGCTTGGAAGAGTTCCAAGCAGGCTACCACGGCGGACTCCACCACAGAGTCTGAATACATAGCAGATTTGGAAGCTGCTAAGGAGGCGGTTTGGATGAAGAGCTACATCCAAGAGTTGGGTGTAGTAGTGAGCCAGTGGTTATCTTCTGCGATAACAACGGGGCCATAGCGCAAGCAAAGGAACCGAGATCTCATCACCGATCCAAGCATATTCTTAGACGCTACCATCTGCTCAGAGAGATAGTTAGCAGGGATGACGTTCGGATGGACCGAGTCAGCTCCACAGAAAACATAGCAGATCCACTTACTAAGCCTATGTCGCAAGTTGCCCATACTCAGCATCTAGATAAGATGGGTTTGAGGTCAATGGGTGATTGGCTTTAGGTCAACTAGGAGATTGTTAGAATAGGTGACTAGAAAGCCAATAGGTTTGGCGATTTGTAACCTATCTGACAACATGATGTTAATGTAATATTATTGTGTGATAAATAAAATGAGTGTTTGTCACTGTTGGTGTTTACTTTGTTTCTCTCATTTCACATATATTAAAATGGTGTTTTACTTATATCGCAACAAAGCCCACAGACCACGGTTAACAACTCATGCAGTTGGGCCACGCATTGGATAGTGGCCATGAAACCAACTAATTGAGAGTTGGGTCTGAAACGTTCCAAGTCGAGGACCTCGAGACAGGGCATCGAGAGTCCTATTGAGATTTGCATCAAGAGTCGTGTTCATTGGATGAGTGTCGTGTTTCATCGGGGACAGGCGTGGGACGCCTACACGATCTTGATGGGCTGGTCGACTGGGGTCGAGCCGACTGGACTGACTCCCGGGGATCATCATATGGAAGCCTTGGAGGCTTGGTCGGTATGATTGAATTTTCCCGGTTCTGATATTACGGGAGTAGTCCTCAGACTTGAGGAACCATGACAGTCACGTGCACAGGACGGCTGTATCTTGGATCTGTCAAGAGGTGATCATTCTGTAAGATGATCATTATAAGCCTTGTCCAGTGCAGTCAGAATGTGTAGCGAGGACGGTGGATTCCAAGAAGAGGATCCGTCCCATGTCAGTATGTGACAGAGGTATCTCCTATGCAATCGAAGACACGTTCATGCTGTTTAAAGCTGTGGCCACAGTGGTTGGTCGAATAGGGAATGGTTTCCTGTGTTGACGCAATAAAGTATACGTAGTCTCGAGTATTAAGCATAGATGCCTAGTCGAGGATGGAAATCGACACCCAATTCCATACCCTAGACTAAGGCCGGGAGACGGTAGACGGAAGGACTGTCACCTATGGTAACGAGCCCTTGTGGGACACGGGCCCAAGTCTAGCTAAGGGTGAACCTAAAGGGACACACACAAATCACCGAGAAGGTTGAGAGATTGACTTGGAGTCAATCTTGAAGAAAAAATAAGTAATTGGATTACTTAAGGGATAGTCCATTGGATGGACGGGCCAATATTATCGTTTAATCGGTAAATTGGATTTGTCGATTAAATATGGAAAGTCGAGATGTTGGATCTTTTGATTGGATTAAACGACCAACGGGAATAATTTAAGTGGACATTAAATTGGATTTAATTTTGTGTTCGTCGTAATTGGATTACAATAAAACCCGATCCGTTAAATTTTGACCCGAGAGGAGAATTAATTCCTATTTTGGAATAGGAAGAAGTTGGACTTCTTCCCATAAAGAGCATGGCCGAAAATGCTCCCTTGGAGGAAGCTAAAATCAATCATGCTTCATGCAAGGTGGTAGTTGACTTATCTCTTTTGGAAAGAGACAAATCAACTCCAATCAAGCCCTTCCCTTTTGGTATGATTTGATCATACCTTAAAAGTTGGTAGGCTTGATTGAAGAATTAATGGTGATTGATTGGGATGTATCTAAACATCCTTGGATGAACCTAGACGCATTCCAATAATCACATTAATTATGTATATATATGAGTATATACAACACCTTGTGTAAGAGAGTTATAATTCATCTTTTCTAGGAAAAGAAGAACACATTTTTTCGGCCTCTCCTCTCTCTCTCACTCTCGCCCTCTCTCTCCCTCGCCCACTTGTGTTCTTCATTTGATCTTGGATCAAAAGGAAGAACAAACTAGGTTTAAGAGAACACTAATTCATAATATTTTTCTCTTGAACCGATTCCTTCCTAAACCCGTTTTCTTCTAGCAAGAAAAACGTGTGTTTCTTCCGGTGTGGTGTGGATCACCTTTGGAGAGTCCATACGTTTGGACTTTGTGAGCATACTGAAAAAGAAACAACGCAAGTAGCCGTGCATACGTGAAATCTACAAAGGTAACGATTATTTATGCTTTTGTATATTTAACTTTTTCATCTATGCCCTATGTGTTATATATATGTTTTAAATATTAATACATCCTACATCGAACACCCGGTTGAGCACCCAAGGGTACACCCCTTGGAGTTCCGCTTTATATGTGATTTAATTTAAATTACGTATTGATTTACGCTTTCTCGCTTCTGCTCGCGCTCCCGGAGGGATCCGCTTGTCCTTCAATAAATGATGGGATCATTTATGAAAATAATCCATGGGATGGATTTCCCAAAAGTTTAATTAATGAGACTAATTGAACTTTGGGTTTTAGCCTTTATGAATTAACTGGATTAATTTATCGGGCATAATTCATAAATTGAATTTATGAATTAATGAGAATGAGTTTCCTTTTAATTGGATTAAAAGGATGAAAATTTTATGTTGGGATTAAATATTAAATTAGATTTAATATGAAGTTTATTGGACCTTTGATTTATTTAATTGGATTTAAATCAACCCGGTCCATAAAATCCCAAGAAATGGATGGCCATGATTTGATCATGGGAAAAAAGAGATGAAGGGCCGAGATCCCTCTTTGAAGAGGTTGAACTCAGCCATGAGGTTGAGTTTGAGAAGGGTGTGGCTCTTTTTGGAAGGAAGCTTCCTAGCAAGTGTGAATGACTAGGTCATTTAAATACACACACATTCCACACAACTCACAACTCTCTCGGCCGCACCACCCTTCTCTCCCCTCTCTCTCTCTCTCTCTCTCCCTCTCTCTCTCTCTCTCTCTCTCTCTCCAAGAAATATTCTATGGTTCTTGATTCGATCAATGGAAGAACAATGAGATATCAATCGTGTTAGTTCATAGCATTGTGTTGATATCTCACTTCCAATCGTTTTCTTGCTAGCATGGGAGAATGTTGTAATCCGGTGAATTGCGTGGACTACTTCGGAGGCTTTGGAGGTGTGAACACCGAGAAATAATAAGTGTAGCCAATCAAGAAAGCTACGAGGGTAAGATCTCAATATGTTTCTTGCTCGTTTCTTGTTCCTTTAAATTCTATGGCCTCCATGTTGTAGTTGTTTAACACATGAGATATACTGAACAGCCGGGAAGATGAAGGGTATGCCCCTTGATTCGGATTTAATACGCATTTATTTTTGTTATTGTTTTTATTTTTATGCTTCCGCCGCATTTTTCTGGGCCAATCCACACTTTCAAATTAGTGGTTTGAAAGCTTGTCTAACAACGCTTAACACTGAGAAAGATGATCATGAAGAATGTGTTAGCGATATGTAATTTAGTGAACATGATTTGAAAAACTTCAATAATTTGTAGTACTTAAGTTGATTCTCGGGTCAAGCGGGTCTGACCTGTTGGGCCAGATTTGGGACTCGGGGCGGGGCGGGGCCAGAACATTTCAGGGAAGGGTCTCGAATCCAAGACGGAGTTGTGCGGCGGGTTTGGGTCCACCTAAGGGTGTAAAAAATGCTCAGCCAAAATTTTGAGGCTCGATATTAAACTCGAGTAAACTGTTTCGAGCTCGAGCTTGCGAACTGCACTCACGAGCTCAAGCTCGTTACACAGTCTCTTATTTTTAACTTTTTACCATTTTCTAATAAAATATATTATTATAAATAATAATATTAAATATTAATTATAATAAGCATTAAAAAATATATGGTAAAATAGTTTTGATGCAAGAAAAAAAAGTAGCCCGTCCAAAACAAGTCCAATTCGAGGTCTTTGGGTTGAGGTTTTTGTAAGCCTTAGAACGGGGACCTTTAAAGAATATGTTACCACTCTGACACTCAATTTAGTAATCTGTCGCAATAAAATAATTACAAGAAATTAAGAACTATGATGAGCAATGTTGTGAGAATTAGTATAATCGTATGCAAGGTTGCTTTCATGTGCTAGTGTCAAAACATCATTTTTTTTTCCCTATTAGTGAGGTAGGGGGTGTATTTATAACTGTCTCCTTCAGCAATTGGGAGGAGTTTGACTTCCATTTGATTAAAAAGATTAGTATGGAATAAACTATTTCAATTACATATGTTGATTCAAGCTTGAAGTTGCAATGAAGTCATTTGAAAATTGTCAGATTGAAGTCTCCACTTTCAAAATTATAATTGGTCAACCTAATTTGAAATACAAATAGGTGACCTTTGAGCCTGATCATATTAAAAGAAAATTTGTAGGGTAAAATTTATATCCTATTGTAATGAAATTGATAAAATACCTATATATTGATAATATAGCCTAATAAATCATGCATGAGACCCACTCTCCACCATAAATTAATAGAGAGTGAGTCACTTGTTAAAAAAAAATAGATAGCCAAAAAATAATTAATTTTAGTTTTATTAATAAATAAGAATTATATTTTACTTGAATTGATTAATGCGGTGCTATGAATACACATAATAGGTTGGATAAGTGTGGAATTGGTTTACATTCTTTTCTTTACTTAATTTTGTTCGCAATTATAAAATTAGAGCATAAAATTTAGAATGCGAAGTAAACATCAACATAACAATAAAAAAATACTTTTAAATATGTAAACAATATTTTGTTTATAGAAGCAAAATATTATAAAACACTACAAGAAAGTTCAATAGCAACGAAAAAAATTAGCAAGTAAAATTCACGTTGTTAATTTACAATATATAATACAAGAAATTTACTTGCTAAAACTTAGCAACAAATTTACTTGCTCTCGAACTTAGCAACGAATTGTTTAATTTATATATTAAATGGTGTAGATTAACAACGAAAAATTTACTTGCTAATTAGCTCGACGCTAACTTTAACATCAATTTTTTTTGTAGTTATCAAGCTATTTTCTTGTAGTCAAAGAAAATAAATTGAGAAGTTTAGTTGAAATTGAATTTGATAAAATTCTGAACAACTGGAACATAAAAGTGATGTAAACAAAGAGAAACATTATAATGAAAATGTAAGAATGTACAAAAGGTACTTAAAAGTAACATGCTTGATAATATATATATATATATATAATTTTAAGGTAGAGAATTAATTGAATTAGCTTACGCTAAGCAAACTTGTTGATTAGAAAGCAAATATACAGTAAGATTAGTTGTTAAATTAATTGGTGATTACTTATTGGAGAGAATTAATTGAGATATTTGCATAATTATTGAAATGTGAGACCATACCAAGTTAGAAAACTAATACACCGGATCAAAAAATTAACTTTAATTCAGAATTGATTAATTAGCAATCGAAGAACTTAGTAATCAGCTTAATAAAGTTAGAGAATCGATGTGCTTAATTAAAGATGCACTTAAGTAACTTTAATTATGAATAATTGGCATAATCAAAGAATTTTAATGAATATATAGTTACAAAATTCTAACTGAGTAAATATATATTCTACAAATAAACATTATAAGTTTCAAAATTAAAGGAGCCAAAATTAGTATTAAGTATCATCTAACCAACCAACATCAATGGTATGTACCATAACTATGAGGTTTGACTATCACTATGAATTCTGAAATATACATTCTGGGTAAAACTTAATTTTCTAATTTCTAGAAGTTGATTATTATGAGGCTTGAAAAATAAATATTACCTGCCATGAATATGTAAAATTGAAAAATATAAATCAAATACATAAATTAAATCAAAAGTTCTAAAGACAAAAAATGAAGATATTTTGCAGGCATTGTTCGGTTATACACAATGCAAAAATAGGTATTTTGATCAAATTGTGAACTTATACTATTTTATTCAATAGATAAAAATTTAATGATTTTGGAATTTATATATTTAATTGAATGTTGTGGATGCTTTTTTTATTTGAAAATTACTTAAATTATAAAAAAACATTGATGTCATTAATTTGAAAGAAACTGTAAATATTTGAAAGTAAAAAAGTAATTTATAATGAAAATAATTAAGAATTTAACATAGATAGCAGAACTAAAAAAAAGTAAGAAAATAATTATGAGAGAGATTAATTAATGAAAAATTATTGTATATAACAATTTATATTTATAAAAATAACTACATGCGGCAAATCATATCAAAACTAACTTATCCACCTCATTATCCAAATAGAAAAAAGAGGAACACATGGAATGGTATTCATTTTAAATAATATAATATGATTTGATAAAATTCTGAACAATTGGATTTTTTTTTTATTTTTTTGAGAAATGAACAATTGGAAGTTTGGAACATAAAAGTGATGTAAACAAAGACAAACATTATAATGAAAATGTAAGAATGTACAAAAGATACTTAAAAGTAACATGCTTAATAATCTATACCTTTTTATTTTTATTTTTATTTTTTTTGAGTTGGAAGCGATGAATTTTATTAATTGAAATAAGCGATTACAAGCAGTTCTGTCAGTATCAATATTGGACAGAGACAAATACAACAATCATATCAACAATATCACAAACTAATATCTTGCTATTACAACAACAATAAACCTACTATACAATAGAAACAATATCACAAATAAACCTACTATGCAGTAGAAATAAATAAGGGGATTCGAACCCATGACCTCTAAGACATGAGGCCTCAGCTTCGCCAACTATACCTTTTTATTAAGGGAGAGCACCTTTTTAGCGTCTCCCATTTTCTTGATCTGCCAATTTAATTCTAATTTAATTTATTAATTTTTCTATTAACTTCCCACTCTTTTTAACCCTCCCCCAACTCTTCTAAAACACCAAAATATGAAAAAATAGCTACTATTAGATTATAATATTATAGTAATGCTTAACGTATTTATTATTTTTAAATGCAGGCAAAAGAAAAAAGTTGTGTAATTTTGTTAATGACGTTTGCATTTGTATATCTGTATATATTAAAAGTCATATATCTTGAATCATATTTTCTTTGGGATGATATATGTACATATATTTTATCTTTCTTTTATTATTTTTATTCAACTTGATCTCATGTATTAAAGATATTATTAATTTTATAAAATTATTTATTAAAGATATAAAGCGTTAGCAACTAGTATATATATAATCTTAAGGTAGAGACTTAATTCAATTAGCTTATGCTAAGCAAAATTGTCGATTAGAAAGCAAATATCAAGTAAGATTAGTTGTTAAATTAATTGGTGATTAATTATTGGAGAGAATTAATTGAGATATTTGCATAATTATTGAAATGTGAGACCATACCAAGTTAGAAAACTAATACACCGGATCAAAAAATTAACTTTAATTCAGAATTGATTAATTAGCAATCAAAGAACTTAATAATCGGCTTATAAAGTTAGAGAATCGATGTGTTTGATTAATGATTCACTTAAGTAACTTTAATTATGAATAATTGGTATAATCAAGGAATTTTAATGAATATATAGTTACACAATTCTAACTGAGTAAATATATATTCTATAAATAAATATTATAAGTTTCAAATTTAAACGAGCCAAAATTAGTATTAAGTATCATCTAATCAACTAACATCAATGGTATGTACCATAACTATGAGGTTTGACTATCACTATGAATTCTGAAATATACATTCTGGATAAAACTTGATTTTCTAAATTTTTAGAAGTTGATTATTATGAGGCTTGAGAAATAAATATTACCTGCCATGAATATGTAATATTAAAAAATATAAATCAAATACATAAATCAAATCAAAAGTTCTAAAGACAAAAATGCAGATATTTTGCAGGCATTGTTCGGTTATACACAATGCAAAAATAGGTATTTATGATCAAATTGTGAATTTATGCTATTTCATTCAATAGATACAAATTTAATGATTTTGGGATTTATATATTTAATTGAATATTGTGAATGCTTTTTTTATTTGAAAATTACTTAAAACTATAAAAAATCATTGATGTCATTAATTTGAAAGAAACTGTAAATATTTGAAAGTAAAAAAGTAATTTATAATGAAAATAATTAAGAATTTAACATAGATAGAGGAACTACAAAAAAGTAAGAAAATAATTATTAGAGAGATTAATTAATGAAAATTTATTGTATATAACAATTTATATTTATAAAAATAACTACATGCGGCATATCAGATCAAAACTAACTTATCCACCCCATTATCCAAATAGGAAAGAGAGGAACACATGGAATGGAATTCATTTTAAATAATATAATATGATTTGATAAAATTCTGAACAATTGGAACATAAAAGTGATGTAAACAAAGAGAAATATTATAATGAAAAGGGAAAATTATTTTTTTAGTCCGCTACGTATGCCCAATATTAATTTTTGTCCAGTAACTATGCCCAGTTTTTTCTAAGTCCAATAACTTGCAAAATTGATGAGATTTAGTCCGAATTAGGGTTTTTTACTCAATTTTCCGGCGATATTTTGAAAATTAGCCGAAAAATGCACACGTGGCAACTATTTGATCAATTTACAACAACTTATACACGTGTACAACTACATGTATTAGTTGTCACTTGTACAACCATATGTATTAGGTGGTATTTCAAATTAAAAAATCCACCTCATTTCAATTGCCATGTAGGCTTGAAAATTCTCAAAATATGTCCAGTTGGCATGCCATGTAATATTTCTAGTGAAGAAATCAAAAATCGACCACCGAAGGACTAAATCTCATCAATTTTGCAAGTTATTGGACTTAGAAAAAAATGGGCATAGTTACCGGACTAAAATTAATATTGAGCATACTTAACGGACTAAAAGAATAATTTTCCCTAATGAAAATGTAAGAATGTACAAAAGATACTTAAAATTAACATGCTTGATAATCTAGACCTTTTTATTAAGGGAGAGCACCTCTTTGGCGTCTCCCATTTTCTTGGTCTGCCAATTTAATTCTAATTTAATTTATTAATTTTTCTATTAACTTTCCACTCTTTTTAACCCACCCCCTCACCCACTCTTCTAAAACCCCAAAATATAGGAAAATAGCTACTATTAGATTATAATATTATAGTAATACTTAACATATTTATTTTTTTTAAATGCAGGCAAAAGAAAAAAGTTGTGTAATTTTGTAAAAGACGTTTGCATTTGTATATCTGTATATATTTAAAGTTATGTATCTTGAATCACATTTTCTTTGGGATGATATATGTACATATATTTTATCTTTCTTTTATTAATTTTATTTAACTTGATCTCATGTATTAAAGATATTATTAATTTTATAAAATTATTTATTAAAGATATAAAGCGTTAGCAGCTAGTATATATATAATCATAAGGTAGAGAATTAATTGAATTAGCTTACGCTAAGCAAACTTGTTGATTAGAAAGCAAATATACAGTAAGATTAGTTGTTAAATTAATTGGTGATTACTTATTGGAGAGAATTGATTGAGATATTTGGAATTTATATATTTAATTGAATGTTGTGAATGCTTTTTTTATTTGAAAATTACTTAAATTATGAAAAATCATTGATGTCATTAATTTGAAAGAAGCTGTAAATATTTGAAAGTAAAAAAGTAATTTACAATGAAAATAATTAAAAATTTAACATAGATAGAGGAACTAAAAAAGTAAGAAAATAATTATGAGAGAGATTAATTAATGAAAAATTATTGTATATAACAATTTATATTTATAAAAATAACTACATGCGGCAAATCAGATCAAAACTAACTTATCCACCTCATTATCCAAATAGGAAAGAGAGGAACACATGGAATGGTATTCATTTTAAATAATATAATATGATTTGATAAAATTCTGAACAATTGGAACATAAAAGTGATGTAAACAAAGAGAAACATTATAACGAAAATGTAAGAATGTACAAAAGATACTTAAAAGTAGCATGCTTGATAATCTATACCTTTTTATTAACGGAGAGCACCTCTTTGGCGTCTCCCATTTTCTTGGTCTGCCAATTTAATTCTAATTTAATTTATTAATTTTTCTATTAACTTCCCACTCTATTTAACCCCCCACCCACTATTCTAAAACCCCAAAATATAGGAAAATAGCTACTATTAGATTATAATATGATAGTAACGCTTAACATATTTATTTTTTTTAAATGCAGGCAAAAGAAAAAAGTTTTGTAATTTTGTTAAAGACGTTTGCATTTGTATATCTGTATATATTTAAAGTTATCTAACTTGAATCACATTTTCTTTGGGATGATATATGTACATATATTTTATCTTTCTTTTATTATTTTTATTTAACTTGATCTCATGTATTAAAGATATTATTAATTTTATAAAATTATTTATTAAAGATATAAAGCGTTAGCAGCTAGTATATATATAATCATAAGGTAGAGAATTAATTGAATTAGCTTACGCTAAGCAAACTTGTTGATTAGAAAGCAAATATACAGTAAGATTAGTTGTTAAATTAATTGGTGATTACTTATTGGAGAGAATTGATTGAGATATTTGGAATTTATATATTTAATTGAATGTTGTGAATGCTTTTTTTATTTGAAAATTACTTAAATTATGAAAAATCATTGATGTCATTAATTTGAAAGAAGCTGTAAATATTTGAAAGTAAAAAAGTAATTTACAATGAAAATAATTAAAAATTTAACATAGATAGAGGAACTAAAAAAAGTAAGAAAATAATTATGAGAGAGATTAATTAATGAAAAATTATTGTATATAACAATTTATATTTATAAAAATAACTACATGCGGCAAATCAGATCAAAACTAACTTATCCACCTCATTATCCAAATAGGAAAGAGAGGAACACATGGAATGGTATTCATTTTAAATAATATAATATGATTTGATAAAATTCTGAACAATTGGAACATAAAAGTGATGTAAACAAAGAGAAACATTATAACGAAAATGTAAGAATGTACAAAAGATACTTAAAAGTAGCATGCTTGATAATCTATACCTTTTTATTAACGGAGAGCACCTCTTTGGCGTCTCCCATTTTCTTGGTCTGCCAATTTAATTCTAATTTAATTTATTAATTTTTCTATTAACTTCCCACTCTATTTAACCCCCCACCCACTATTCTAAAACCCCAAAATATAGGAAAATAGCTACTATTAGATTATAATATGATAGTAACGCTTAACATATTTATTTTTTTTAAATGCAGGCAAAAGAAAAAAGTTTTTGTAATTTTGTTAAAGACGTTTGCATTTGTATATCTGTATATATTTAAAGTTATCTAACTTGAATCACATTTTCTTTGGGATGATATATGTACATATATTTTATCTTTCTTTTATTATTTTTATTTAACTTGATCTCATGTATTAAAGATATTATTAATTTTATAAAATTATTTATTAAAGATATAAAGCGTTAGCAGCTAGTATATATATAATCATAAGGTAGAGAATTAATTGAATTAGCTTACGCTAAGCAAACTTGTTGATTAGAAAGCAAATATACAGTAAGATTAGTTGTTAAATTAATTGGTGATTACTTATTGGAGAGAATTGATTGAGATATTTGGAATTTATATATTTAATTGAATGTTGTGAATGCTTTTTTTATTTGAAAATTACTTAAATTATGAAAAATCATTGATGTCATTAATTTGAAAGAAGCTGTAAATATTTGAAAGTAAAAAAGTAATTTACAATGAAAATAATTAAAAAATTTAACATAGATAGAGGAACTAAAAAAAGTAAGAAAATAATTATGAGAGAGATTAATTAATGAAAAATTATTGTATATAACAATTTATATTTATAAAAATAACTACATGCGGCAAATCAGATCAAAACTAACTTATCCACCTCATTATCCAAATAGGAAAGAGAGGAACACATGGAATGGTATTCATTTTAAATAATATAATATGATTTGATAAAATTCTGAACAATTGGAACATAAAAGTGATGTAAACAAAGAGAAACATTATAACGAAAATGTAAGAATGTACAAAAGATACTTAAAAGTAGCATGCTTGATAATCTATACCTTTTTATTAACGGAGAGCACCTCTTTGGCGTCTCCCATTTTCTTGGTCTGCCAATTTAATTCTAATTTAATTTATTAATTTTTCTATTAACTTCCCACTCTATTTAACCCCCCACCCACTATTCTAAAACCCCAAAATATAGGAAAATAGCTACTATTAGATTATAATATGATAGTAACGCTTAACATATTTATTTTTTTTAAATGCAGGCAAAAGAAAAAAGTTTTGTAATTTTGTTAAAGACGTTTGCATTTGTATATCTGTATATATTTAAAGTTATCTAACTTGAATCACATTTTCTTTGGGATGATATATGTACATATATTTTATCTTTCTTTTATTATTTTTATTTAACTTGATCTCATGTATTAAAGATATTATTAATTTTATAAAATTATTTATTAAAGATATAAAGCGTTAGCAGCTAGTATATATATAATCATAAGGTAGAGAATTAATTGAATTAGCTTACGCTAAGCAAACTTGTTGATTAGAAAGCAAATATACAGTAAGATTAGTTGTTAAATTAATTGGTGATTACTTATTGGAGAGAATTGATTGAGATATTTGCATAATTATTAAAATGTGAGACCATACCAAGTTAGAAAATTAATACACCCGATCAAAAAAATTAACTTTAATTCAGAATTGATTAATTAGGAATCAAAGAACTCAGTAATCAGCTTAATAAAGTTAGAGAATCGATGTGCTTAATTAAAGATGAACTTAAGTAACTTTAATTATGAATGATTGGCATAATCAAAGAATTTTACTGAATGCACTAAAAATCTTTTCCTCCCTATGGAGGCCTTCTCTCTCGACTGAGGGTTTTCTACCACAGTGCCGCCTTTAGATTCTCTATCTGGATTACGCCGGAGACGCTCATACGCCGGTCTAATGTTTATAGTACAGACGCACGCGATCTCTAATCTTTCGTATCTGGATTCGAATAATCTGATCTAATTCTCGAACCCCCTTTGCTTACCCTACCCCCTTATCTCTGGTTCGGTTTTGTTTCTACTCTGTTTGACTGGTTTGTTTGATTACTTCCTGTCTGTGCTTTGCTGCAGAGTTTGATCCATTTGGGGCTTGAGATCTATTGCTATTTCCACTCCTTGTGATACGATTTCGACTTGCTTTAGTACGACCTCCTCGATCGAAGACGAGATTGTGCGCCTCGGCAACTCGCTCTCACTGTCTGCTGAAGAGGAATCTGGATCCCTAATTCCATTGGGTCTGTGGCACAGCGACTCTGAATCGACCGGTTATTGTTTGGTGCGTCGTTTGCTCTCGCATCGTAGCGTAAACTTTGAGGCAATGAACAATACACTAGAGGCTGCCTTCAATCCAATAAAGGGAATTAGAGACGAAGTTGATTGAGGATAACCGGTTTTTGTTCAGATTCCGACACCACTTGGATCGCAAGTGGGTCTTTGATTCTGCACCCTGGGCTTTCGAGAAAAATCTGCTTGTGTTGGCTATGGTTGATGAGAATGAGAACCCGCGGACGGTGAGTCTGGATTGGTGTGACTTTCATGTTCTGGTTCATGATCTACCCATAGGGAAAATGCACAAAGATATGGCTGTTTTTCTTGGAAATCAATTGGGAAAGTTCAAAGATGTTGATCTGGACGGACCGGACAGATATTGGGGATCATCACTCCGTATCAGGGTCAGCCTGGACATCACTAAGCCGTTACGGAGAGTCCTGAAACTTCGAACATCCATGGGAGATGAGCTCCTCCTCTCGCTGTCTTACAAAAGGCTACCGAACTATTGTTACCTCTGCGGACGCCTTGGCCACTTATCAAAATCATGTGCAATGCAGTTTGTTGACGGCTTTGTTGACCCCGGCATCAATGTCCCCTTTGGACCTTGGCTACGGGCTCCTCCTAACCTCCCCTCACGATCCCGAGTAATTCCACCGGGACAGCACTCAACTTCTAATCCAGTAAAGCGTCCTACTTTTATCTCTAGCTCCAGCTCCGAGCCACACATCAGCTACCGGGCTCCTCAGCGAGGAGTGAACATCTTTGGCTACTCCCCCCCTCACAATACTTAACACCCAAATGTCCCACTGCCATGTACTGAACCACTACAATCTGCCATCCCTCCTGCTGATACCTCATTACGAACAACCAAAAGCCCTCCTCCTCCCCAACAACACGTCTCTCATGCAGCCCCACAGTGCAATGAGAACTCCCCTCCACCACCTCACCCATACTATCCCCCCGGCTTTAATCCACCAACCCATAACCCGTCCCTATCATCTACCCGGACACCCCTGGAACCCCTGCTCAACCTGGACAATGTGCCCTTACAATTTACTACCACACAAACATCCCCACCTCACACTAAATCTGCCTCTTCCCGCTCCAAAACCGCAGCCTCAACCCCCCCTTCATCCTCCCGCCGTATCATTTCGGTTACCCGGAAATGGAAGCTGGCAGTATCCAACCTCCCTCCAAACAACCTGGGCCCTAAGCTTATGAGACGACTAGTCGATGAGGACACGGCCAATGACTCCTCTCTCCTTCCAGCGGCGGCTACTACGGGGCAGTCCCGCCGATCCCAATGATTGTCTTATCGTGGAACTGTTAGGGGATCGGGACCCCTTGGACAGTTCGAGCTCTCGGGAGATGATCCGCTCTCATAATCCCGATATTGTTTTCTTAATGGAAACAAAATGCCCTACTCAACGGATCGATTTCATCAAGCGTCAGTTTCGAATGGATGGTATTGCAGTTAATTCAGTTGGTAAGAGCAGCGGCCTAGCTCTACTTTGGAAGCGGGAGGTGTGCGTCACAGTTCAAAGTTATTCAGTTCGACATATTGACGCAACAGTTTAGGAACCTAATCAGCCCTTCGCATGGAGATTGACAGGCCTCTATGGGGATTCCGACACCTCTAAGCGTAAACACACTTGGTCTCTTCTATCTCGGCTCCGAGCGCAGTCCCAACGGCAGTGGCTCTGTTTGGGGGATTTCAACGAAATTTTGGAGTCCGCAGAGAAGGAAGGCGGGGCAGCCAGACCTGCTTGGCAGATGAAGGACTTTCGCTGTACATTGGAGGATAATGGCTTACATGATATTGGCTTTGTTGGGGAGCCGTTCACGTGGTGCAATCAGCACGAGGAACCGGACACAATCCGCGAACGGCTTGACAGAGCTTGAGCCTCGGATAGCTGGAGGACCGACTTCCCTAATGCGACTCTCCGCCACCTCCAAACGACTTGCTCCGACCACTGCCCCATACTTTTAGATCCGAATCCACCAACCAACTTTGCTGGGCCAGGCCGATGCCCGTTCAGATTTGAAGCAGCTTAGGCTGGGGTCGGACGAATGTGATAAACTAATCAAACGATGGTGGGAGGGAACCTCACTACATCAGGGGCCTTCGGTTTTCTTGTCCAAACTGAGTACATGCCGAGAGGAGTTGCAACACTGGAACATGCGGATGAAGGCCCAAGGTTTCAGCAAGCAAATTCGAAAGCTGGAAGCTCGGATTCAGACACTGCGAGCTGGTTCTATTACTGCGGAGTCACGGGCTGAGGAGAACAGATTACAGGGACTACTTGAGGAACTGATCAACCACAAAGAAAGATACTGGAAACAGCACGGTAAAAAACACTGGCTACAGCTCGGGGACAAGAACACGTCTTTCTTCCATTCGGCAGCTACGGAGCTCCATAGGACGAACCTCATTACTCAGCTTTATGATGATATGGGTAAGCGAATTGAAACTGTGGAGGGGATTCAGAATCTGATTAGTGAGCATTTTGCCGCGGTGTACCAATCCTGCCATCCATTAGTGGAGGACTTAGAACAGGGAACCGGCGTCGTATCACAACGAGTGGACGTAGGAATAAATCACGAGCTCCTTCGGCCGTTCTCTGAGGCAGAAGTACAGCAGGCGGTTTTCCAAATGGCTCCATTCAAATCCCCCGGACCTGACGGTATGCCCCCGATCTTCTATCAATATTATTGGCATTCTGTTAAATCCTCTGTTATTCCTTTCTTGTTGTGCATGCTGAATGACCAATCTTGTTTTGATTTTGTTAATAACACTCAGCTGGTTCTTATTCCAAATGCAAAAACGCGAAATCCCTTACTCAGTTTAGACCGATAAGCCTATGCAACGTGATCTATAAAATAGCCTCCAAAACTATTGCTAATAGGCTCAAGGTCGTTCTCGACCAAATTATTTCCCCAATGCAGTCGGCCTTTGTCCCCGGTCGTCTCATAACTGACAATGTTCTTTTAGCGTTCGAGATTAATCATTTTTTGAGAACTAGGTACGGGAGACAAAAGGGTTACGCGGCTCTTACACTAGACATTAGTAAGGCGTATGACAAGGTTGAATAGTGTTTTCTGGAGAAGATGCTAAGTAAACTTGGTTTCGACTCTCGTTTCATATCTCTTATCATGTCCTGTGTCAAGTCCGTGTCGTACTCTTTCCTTCTGAATGGTCGTGAATTTGGTTCTCTGGTTCTCTCGAGAGGACTCCGACAAGGAGATCCCCTCTCCCCGTATCTCTTTTTGATCTACACGGAAGCTTTTAGTGCCTTATTACAGGGTGCCAAACGGAGTGGCAGACTTCAAGGTATATCGATGTGCAGAAGAGCAGCCAGCATCTCCCACCTGCTGTTCGCCGACGACACATAGATTTACTGCCGTGCTATGGAGGAAGCTATGCTCAGTATCAAAACCATTTTAGCACAGTATGCCCGGGCCTCTACACAGTGTGTAAACTTTGGTAAATCCACCGTTGTTTTTAGCATAAATGTGGAACCTGGTCTTCGCGATTCTCTGCCTCAGATTCTCAGCCTAGGAAGGGAGGAAACACTTGATCATTACTTGGGTTTACCGTCGGTGGTGGGCCACTCGAAAAGGGGTGTTTTCGCCTATATCAGAGATCGGGTTTGGTCGAGGATACATGGATGGAACGAAAAGAACTTATCACAGGCTGGGAAAGCGACTTTGATTCAATCAGTGGTGCAGACCATACCAACATATGCTATGAGTGTGTTCCGCTTACCGGATTCCTTATTGACCGAAATTCAGAGCATGGCGGCGAACTTCTTCTGGCATAATAAGGAACATCGAAAAATTCACTGGATTGTGTGGCAGAGGTTGAGCAAGAGCAAGGCCGAAGGAGGTGCCGGTTTCCGGTCACTTCGGGCTTTTAATATGGCTCTCCTGGCTAAGCAACTGTGGAGACTCTTCACCAAGCCGGACAGCCTTGTGGCGCGGGTGCTGAAAGCCAAATATTTCCCGTCCTCATCTGTGCTCGCTGCAAAAGTGGGCAGTCGACCGTCTTTTACGTGGAGGTCGATATTGGGTGCCAGAGAGGTGGTTTTGAGGGGTTTTCGTTGGCGGATTGGCTCAGGTAGACGGGTCTTTATTTGGCGTGACCAGTGGATTCCAAGACCCTCCACTTTCAAGCCGTTCACACCCCCACTGGAAGGCCTGGAGAATGCCGTCGTTGCAGCGTTGATTGACCCGGATACCGGACTTTGGGACAAGGCAACGCTGGAGACACTCTTCCACCCCGCAGACACTGAAGCCATCCTTCAAATTCCTCTCGCGCGCACGGATCAACCGGATATCCCGATTTGGCACTTCTCCAAGGACGGTTGTTTCAGCGTGAAGAGTGCCTACCGCGTGGCGACGCATATCCTCCTTCCTGCCTCTTCTAGCTCGGCGACGTCGTCCCTGGCACCGACCTAGAGGGCAATCTGGCAAGCGGAGGTGCCTCCCAAGGTACGACTTTTCTCATGGAAATTAACACAGAACGCGTTACCTACGGGTGATAATTTATCTCAGAGAATGAAGACAGATGGATTTGCTCGCCCTTTCTGTGGGGATCGAACAGAAAATATTCCGCATCTCTTCTCCTCTTGCCACTTTGCTAGACAGGTATGGGCCCTCTCAAACCTCCCTTGGTCGATTGTTTCTATGAATATGGGAGAACCCCTGACCTGGATGCAGAGTTTGGCGTCGGGTCTCACGAGGAGTGAGTTTGCTCGAGCATTGGTTCTTTGTTGGTTTATTTGGTGGAGCCGTAACCGGCTATGTATGGAAAGTTCCTTTTTGAGTCCTGTCCAGGTTACTCAGTCTGCCACTTGCTTCCTCAGTTCGTATATTGATCTAACTGCAAAGCTGCCCCCAGAGCGAGATCCGAAGGCCGTGTCGTGTTGGGTCTCTCCCCCGGCCGATTTCATAAAGGTGAACGTTGATGGGGCTCTCTTTCGTGATGGGGAGGAGGTTGGCATTGGTGTTGTGGCTCGGGACCACACGAGCATGGTCCTTGCCTGGGAAGCTTCCAGGATCCCTTGTCGGGCGGATGCGAAACACGCCGAAGCCTTAGCCGCTAGATCAGCGGCCATACTTGCTACTGACTGGGGGTGGGCGCATGTCATCCTTGAAAGCGACTGCCTCAACCTTGTGCGGAAACTCTGCTCCTTGGCTCCAGATTTCTCCAATACTGGTCCAATTGTGATGGACATTAAAACCCAGCTGGGCTACTATGAGAGATGGAGTTCTTCCCATGTGCTGCGAGACGAAAACACAATTGCACACAAACTTGCTAAATTTGCTACTGGCCATTGTTCTGGCTTTTCTGCTTTTTCATTCCGTGGTAGTATTATGTTTAAATTGTCAGACGCTGATTTCACAATCTTATAATAGTCGATTTCCCCCTCAAAAAAAATGAATTTTACTGAATATATAAGTACAAAATTCTAACTGAGTAAATATATATCCTACAAATAAATATTATAAATTTCAAAATTAAACGAGCCAAAATTAGTATTAAGTATCATCTAACCAACCAACATCAATGGTATATACCATAACTATGAGGTTTGACTATCACTATGAATTCTGAAATATACATTCTAGATAAAAATTAATGTTCTAAATTTGTAGAAGTTGATTATTATGAGGCTTGGGAAATAAATATTACCTGCCATGAATATGTAAAACTAAAAAATATAAATCAAATACATAAATTAAATCAAAAGTTCTAAAGACAAAAATGAAGATATTTTGCAGGCATTGTTTGGTTATACACAATGAAAAAATAAGTATTTCTGATCAAATTGTGAATTTATACTATTTTATTCAATAGATACAAATTTAATGATTTTGGAATTTATATATTTAATTGAATAATGTGAATGTTTTTTTATTCGAAAATTACTTAAATTATGAAAAATCAATGATGTCATTGATTTGAAAGAAACTGTAAATATTTGAAAGTAAAAAAGTAATTTATCAAGAAAATAATTAAGAATTTAACATAGATAGAGGAACTAAAAAAAGTAAGAGAATAATTATGAGATAGATTAATTAATGAAAAATTATTGTATATAACAATTTATATTTATAAAAATAACTACATGAGGCAAATCAGATCAAAACTAACTTATCCACCTCATTATCCAAATAGGAAAGAGAGGAGCATATGGAATGGTATTCATTTTAAATAATATAATATGATTTGATAAAATTCTGAACAATTGGAACATAAAAGTGATGTAAACAAAGAGAAATATTATAATGAAAATGTAAGAATGTACAAAAGATACTTAAAAGTAACATGCTTGATAATCTATACCTTTTTTTTAAGGGAGAGCACCTCTTTGGCGTCTCCCATTTTCTTGGTCTGCCAATTTAATTCTAATTTAATTTATTAATTTTTCTATTAACTTCCCACTCTTTTTAATCCCCCACCAACTCTTCTAAAACTCCAAAAATATAGGAAAATAGCTACTATTAGATTATAATATTATAGTAATGCTTAACATCTTTATTTTTATAAATGCAGGCAAAAGAAAAATGTTGTGTAATTTTGTTAATGACATTTGCATTTGTATATCTGTATATATTTAAAGTTATGTATCTTGAATCATATTTTCTTTGGGATGATATATGTACATATATTTTATCTCTCTTTTATTATTTTTATTTAACTTGATCTCATGTATTAAAGATATTATTAATTTTATAAAATTATTTATTAAAGAAATAAAGCGTTAGCAGCTAGTATATATGTAATCTTAAGGTAGAGAATTAATTGAATTATCTTATGCTAAGCAAAATTGTTGATTAGAAAGCAAATATCACGTAAGATTAGTTGTTAAATAAATTGGTGATTAATTATTGGAGAGAATTAATTGAGATATTTGCATAATTATTGAAATACTAGTACAAAACCCGTGCCAAGGCACGGGGAGTATTTTCAATTTAAATCGTGACTATAATAATAATTATTTGAAACTATATACCTATAAAGTTGAACAAAAATTATCTATCTTTGTATATTAGTTCTAATATAAAATTATATAAAATATAAGTTTTCTTGAATTGAATGAGTTATCATTACTTATGTAAAAAAATATCCATACAATTATAGATTTTTATATTCTTTTAATCGCTTTGATTATAAATTGCAAAAATATTTTATTTTATTTAAAATTAGATAAATGATAGATTGTTTGATTTTATAAAGATTTATAAATTTGTTCAGGTAAATTAGTTAGGGATACAATCTAAAATTCAAACTTATTTTACATCTTTCAACATATTTTTTATTTGCGATTATTATCATATTAAATTTTAATTTTTTTACATATAAAAATTTACTTTATTTTTAATTTTTTTATTAGCTTTTATAAACCATAGTTCTCCGGTGTCTATTTGAATTTTATTTTGCCATGTACGAAAATATTTTATATAGATTACTTCAAATTAAGAATAATTATTATATAAAGAACTAATTATTTATGATAAAGCAAATTTTTATAATGCAAATATTTATTAAAAAAATAATGTATAAAATATAAATTAAAACATAATTTATTATGTATATAAAAATAAAAATAATCTCTTTGTGGTCAGATTTGTAGTTTAATCCAATAATTTTTTATTCCGTATGACAAAATGTTAAAATTATTAATATTGAAATTATAGTACTATTTTTATTTATATGGACCATAAGGTGGCATGTTTTATTTTATGTGAGTTTACTTTTTTGCCAATTTTCTAAATTTATTTGTGAACAACATAAAAATATGATTTGTGGTAAAATGTTTATTTAAAATCATTATTCAATTTATTTATTAAAGTAATTAAACATGAAGATGTTAAATTTTTTTTCAAATACAAAAATATTTAATATATAAGAATAATTATTATATAAAGAATTAATTATTTATGATAAATCAAATTTTTATAATTTAATTTGTTGTAAATATTATTTAAAAAATAATGTATAAATATAATTTAGAACATAATCTATTATGTATATAAAAATAAAAATTAATTTGTTATTGGTATAATTTATTTTACATTGAAAAATAAATATAAAAATAAAAATAATCCATTTGTTGTCAATTTTATTAAATTTACATTGTTATACTTTTAAAATTTATATATTAATGCTTTTAATTTATCTCAAGCCTAATTTATTATTTATTGAATTTTTATATTTGTGATTAGCATATAGGTTACTACTAATTGTAAAAAAAATCTTTTATTTATTATTTTATTTAGATTCCTTCAAATAAGAATAATTATCATATAAAGAATTAATTATTTATAATTAAAAAAATAATTTATAAATATAATTTAAAACATAATTTATTATGTATATATAAATAAAAATTAATCTGTTTTTGGTATAATTTATTTTACATTGAAAAATAAATATAAAAATAAAAAGAATCTCTTTGTTGTCAATTCTGTCCGTGAGTTTAACTAATTGTTCCTACTAATTGATTTATTTTACAGATTAAAATTTTTCTATATTAAATATACTAATATTATATGTACTAAATTAAAGAAAAATTTCAAAGAATTTAATAGTAAAGAAAACTTTCGATAATTTAAAATTTATTTATTATGTTTTTAATTTATCTGAAATACAACCATAATTTAGTAAAGCAAAATTTATACTTTTAAAATTTATATATTAATGCTTTTAATTTATCTGAAGCCTAATTTATTATTTATTGAATTTTTATATTTCTGATTAGCATATAGGTTCCTACTAATTGTAAAAAAAATCTTTTATTTATTATTTTATTTAGATTACATCAAATAAGAATAATTATTATATAAAGAACTAATTATTTATGATAAAGCAAATTTTTATAATGTAAATATTTATTAAAAAAATAATGTATAAATATAAATTAAAACATAATTTATTATGTATATGAAAATAAAAATTAATCTGTTTTTGGTATAATTTATTTAAAATTTATTTATTATGCTTTTAATTTGTCTGAAATACAACCATAATTTAGTAAAGCAAAATTTATACTTTTAAAATTTATATATTAATGCTTTTTATATTATTGAATTTTTATATTCGTGATTAGCATATAGGTTCGTACTAAAAAAAATCTTTTATTTATTATTTTATTTAGATTACTTCAAATAAGAATAATTATTATATAAAGAACTAATTATTTATGATAAAGCAAATTTTATAATTTAATTTTTTGTAAATATTTATTAAAAAATAATGTATAATATAATTTAAAACATAATTTATTATGTATATAAAAATAAAAATTAATCTGTTTTTGGTATAATTTATTTTACATTGAAAAATAAATATAAAAATAAAAATAATCTCTTTGTTGTCAATTTTATTAAATGTGATTCTTTCTGTCCGTTAATTTATTAATAAAAATATTAAATATATGTACTAAATTAAAGAAAAATTTCAGAGAATTTAATAGTGAAGAAAACTTTCGATAATTTAAAATTTATTTATTATGCTTTTAATTTATCTGAAATACAACCACAATTTAGTAAAGCAAAATTTATACTTTTAAAATTTATATATTAATGCTTTTAATTTATCTCAAGCCGAATTTATTATTTATTGAATTTTTATATTCGTGATTGTAAATTTATTTATTTACTTATTATTTTATTTAGATTACTTAAAATAAGAATAATTATTATATAAAGAACTAATTATTTATGATAAAGCATATTTTTATAATTTAATTTGTTGTAAATATTTATTAAAAAAATAATATATAGATTTATTTTACATCAAGAGTTAAAATTTTTCTCAAATACAAAAATATTAAATATACTAATATTATATGTACTAAATTAAAGAAAATTTCAAAGAATTTAATAGTAAAGAAAACTTTCGATAATTTAAAATTTATTTATTATGCTTTTTATTTATCTGAAAATAGGTTCCTACTAATTGTTAAAAAAAAAATTTATTTATTATTTTATTAATATTCCTTCAAATAAGAATAATAAATAATTAAAGCAAATTTTTATAATTTAATTTGTTGTAAATATTGATTAAAAAATAATATATAAATATAATTTATATGTATATAAAAATAAAAATTGATATATAAAAATTGATCTGTTTTTGCTATAATTTATTTTACATTGAGTGATTCTTTCTGTCCGTTAGTTTATTAATGTGAAATAATTTAAAAAAATAATCTCTTTTTTGATCCCGCTAATTTCTATTTTACATGTAATATAATTTATTATGTATATAATATAAAAATAATCTCTTTGTGGTGAAATTTTATTATTGAATGATTCTTTTGTATTTATTGCTCCATATAGTTAACTAACTCCAATCATAATGCAACACATTTTGTAAAATATGAAACAGATAAATATTGCATATTAAGCAATATATAAAACAAGTACTGTTGAATTATCCAATACAACTCCAATAACATGGCTCCTTATGGTATCAGAGCCATGTTATTGGAGTTGTATTGGATAATTCAACAGTACTTGTTTTATATATTGCTTAATATGCAATATTTATCTGTTTCAGATATAAATACTGTTAAAAATTCCAAAAAGGAAGAATATGAAATTCCTAAGAATTTAAGTCAATTAAATAAATGGACAATTCCTAAGGTAAATCCTAGACTAATTTATAATTTCGGCCGATTTGATTTTTGGAAGACAAAAACAGATTGTAAAGACAAGTGAGGAATCAATAGCCCTTGATAATGAAGAAAGAGTAATAAAACTTTTAGATGCTATGGATATAGGGCATTATCAGGATGAATATAAATTTTTACATCTTTTAAACCCTTAACATTAGAAGCTTTACCTGAAAGTTTTTTAGCTGCTCTTAGAGATGCAAGGAATTTAGATTGGAAAAAATCTTTGATTGGGATAATACAATCCAGCCTAGCTCACGGGCCGGTATTTTTTAATGTCTATCCGAATTTACAATTGTCCTTATCGGATGCAAATATATTAGATGCTTTAACATTAAATGTTAAAACTCATGGGTATAATTATACACCCGGATCTGAATTAATATGTGTATGTTATAGAATATATTATAAACTTCTTCATACCCTTAATCCTAACTGTAGAATACAAGATAATAAGTTATTAGAACAAACTATATTTTTTGAAACAAATTTACATAGTTCTAGAATTAATACTAGAAGGCAAATAAAATGGAATGAAATAGAATTCCCAGAAAGTTGGATAATTGAGAAAGAAGTTCCAATTTTAAGTCATATAGAAAGTAATTATGCTAGTATTGTTCAAAATCCAGAAGGAAATGTTAAGATAGACTTTATTAATAACCAACCAAAATGTTTAAGAAGCAATTCTTCAAGATATTCTACAATATCATATTTTTCACCAGTTGAAATTATGACTCCATCTAGAGTATCCACTTCACAAAATAGAGAAGAAAATAGCCAAGAAGATATAAGAGAAAATAAAGTTGAACAAATAAGGATTCAGTCTAATAATATTGCTAAAGAGATATATAAAGATCCAAGATTAAATGAAGAATTAACTTTAGAAACAAATTTTTGTTTATAAATGAATAGTTTAAATCTAATTGATTTAGAAACAGAGATCCCATTAGTAGACTATTCTAAAATAATAGATTTTAGTCCTGGATCTCTAGTTAGAAAAGAAATTCAGAAAGAATTCAAGGAAGAAAGATGGAAACCATTTAGGAAATGGTTCTTTGAAAACTTTAATATAGCAAACCAAAAAATAATCTCTCAACAATTTTATAAAGAATTTACTATAAAGAATAAAATAGTTGCTTTTGTTCCCTGGTTTCTCATCAAATATTCAGAACAATATTTAAATGTACTATAGAGAAAATATTTTCTAGATAATGGAAAAATTGTTAATAACATATTTCCCCTCAACAATCGTTTAAAATGAACTCGAATGAAATAGAAATTAATTTTAAAGCATTTTCAAAATTAATTGAAGATGATACCCTAATAATTACAATGGCTCAAATTAATGAGTTAATGAAAAAACAAAATTATACAAATTTATATTTAAATATTATAGGAGAACAAATTACCGAACTAAATAAAAAAATAGATAAAATATCTAATTGGCAACAGGAAATTAATTCTAAAAATACAGTAATCGGTGGACTAAATAAAGAAATCATAGCAAAATCATCAATCCAACCGCCTCCTGAAATTGAAGATTTCCATTTTAAAACCCTTAGGAGAATTAGAAAAATTATTGGATCAAAAATTTAGGGACTTAAAATTAAATACCTTAAGTGATGACATGACAACTGAAAATAGTAGGAAAAATTTGCCAGAAGGAATAAATAAAATAGAGAAATATGCTAGGAAGCCTATGCAAACAAAATTTTATTATCCTAGGCCCACACCTCAAGACATACTATATGAGGAACAAGAGATTTATGACCAGCATAGCTATAATGGGAAACAAATTTATGAATGGAATATTGATGGTTATACAGAAAGACAAATCTACAATACTATTCCTAGAATGATGATGTATAGTACTGTCTGTAAAGGAAATAATAATACAGATAAGGCTATTGCTAAAATGATTATAGCAGGGTTTACAGGACAATTAAAAGGTTGGTGGGATAATTATCTTAGCCCGATGGACAGAAATGAAATTTTGAGTACAGTCAAACCAGAAAATATGGAAGAACAAGCAGTTTATACACTTGCCATTAATATAGTAGAACATTTTACAGGGAGATGGTCCGATAATAGTGAAAATATTAGAACCCTATTACAGAATTTCCAATGCAAAACTCTAACATCCTTTAGGTTTTACAAAGATGTCTTCCTTACTAGAGTAATGGAACTCCCAGAATCCAATGATGCTCATTGGAAATCTAGATTCATCGATGGACTTCCTCACCTATTCGCTGAAAGAGTTAGGAAGAATCTCAGAAATGGAGGGGTAGCAATAAATTATAATCAATATACTTATGGGAAGTTAATTGGAACTTGCATTCAAGAAGGTTTAAATCTATGCAATGAGATTAGATTAAATAAGCAAATTAAAAGACAAAATTTAACAGAGAAGAAACAACTAGGAGAATTTTGTGCTCAATTTGGAATAGAAATGATGCCATCAGATAGACAAAAAATTCCCAAATATAGGACCCCAGAGGGAAAAAAGAAAAGACATAAAAAACGGAGTGATAGAAAAGAATAAAATAAACAAAGAAACATAACCAGAAAAGACGAATGGAAAACTAAAAATAATGTAACAAAAAAGATAAGAAGATGTTACATTTGTGGTGAAACAGATCACCTTGCAAATAGATGTAGAAATAAAAGAGCTAAAAGATTAAAAAAGAAGATTAATAGTCTTAAATTAGAAGACCAAGAAAAAGAAAATATAATAAATACAATATTTTCTGAAGGAAAAGAATCTTCCGAATCTGAAGAATTAGAAGAAAATAATCAAGATGAATTAGGAAATATAGAAGAGAATCCTGAGAATTTATCAACCTCGGATGAATCAAATGAAGAAGAAGATTCTTCTTGTCCATGTAAACAAGGGACTAATGAAGAAGAATCAGATGATGAATTTTATGAATTAATGGCACAATTCAAAGATTTGTCAACAGTAAATATCCTTACAGATAATCATATAGTTGAGTTGCTCAGGGAAATTAAGGACCCTGAAATAAGAAATATTATCCTTAGTAAAATGGATAACAATAGAGGTTCATCTTCTGAGTCAAATCAGGCATATGAAAACTTAATTAGTAAACCATTTGAACCTTATACAATTACTGAAGTTAAAAAAATACTCAGAGAAAAACAAACAATTAAAGATAACCCTTCCACTGCAGAAGATCTAAAATTAGAAGTTGAAAAATTAAAAGAAGAAATAAAAAAATATTAAGAAATATAATCAGACTCTTACTACTAGAATAGAAATATTAGAAATAGACAAAAATAACAAATTCATTGAATTAAGTAAAGAGAAAATTGAGGATAATTTCCTATCCACATTAGAGGTAGTGACCAGTCAAAAATGGAATATAAAGATTGACTTATTGATAAGTAATAATTTTAGAAAAACATTTACTGCTCTAGTAGATAGTGGGGCAGATATTAATTGTATAAAAGAAGGGTTAATACCAACCAAATACTTTGAAAAAACAACTCATTCATTATCCTCTGCCAATGGGCAAAAATTAAACATAAGTTTTAAAATCCCAAAAGCTTATATATGTAATAATAAAAAATGTATCCCTATGAGTTTCCTATTAATTAAGGATTTAACAAATGATATAATCTTAGGAACACCCTTTCTAAAAAAGATTTTCCCAATAAAAAACATTAATGACAAAGGTATAATAGGAACATTTGAAGATGAGATAATAAAATTTGAATTTATTACTCAACCAATGGATAAAGTTATTAATGAAATAAGAGATTTAATAATTTCTAAAACAAATCAAATCTGTTTTATAAAAGAAGAAATCAATTCTTTACGGATAGATGAATTACTTCAAAATCCAAAATTACAAGCAAAAATCAAAATGTTTCAAAATAGATTCGAACTTGAGACATGTAATGAACACCCTAATGCATTTTGGCATAGAAAGAAACATATTGTAAGCCTCCCATATCAAAATGAGTTTTTAGAAAAAAATATTCCCACTAAGGCGAGACCTTGTCAGATGAATTCCGAATATTTAGAATTATGCAAAGAGGAGATTAAGGGACTAGTAGATAAAAAACTAATTAGATCCTCTAAATCACCTTGGTCATGTACTGCTTTTTATGTTAATAAACATGCAGAACAGGAAAGAGGGAGACCTAGGCTTGTTATTAATTATAAGCCCCTCAATAAAGTTTTAAAATGGATAAGGTATCCAATCCCCAATAAAAAAGATCGATAGATTGCATAAGGCAATAATTTTTTCAAAATTTGACTTAAAATCAGGATATTGGCAGATTCAGATAAGTGAATCAGACAGATATAAAACTGCATTTACAGTTCCTTTTGGCCATTATGAGTGGAATGTTATGCCTTTTGGTCTGAAAAATGCACCTTCAGAATTCCAAAATATCATGAATGATATTTTTAACCAATTCTCGAACTTTATTATTGTTTATATTGATGACATCTTAGTCTTCTCCAATAACATAGAAGACCACTTTAAACATTTAGAAATGTTTAAAACGATAGTCATTCAAAATGGATTAGTAATATCTAAACCAAAAATGAGTATCTTCCAAACTAAGATAAGATTTTTAGGTCACAATATTGAAAAGGGAGAAATAATTCCCATTAACAGATGCATAGAATTTGCAGATAAATTTCCGGATAGAATTATTGATAGAACTCAATTACAGAGATTTTTAAGAAGCCTAAATTATATAGCTCCATATTACAAAAATCTTGCACAAGACACAGCATTATTATATGATAGGCTTAAGAAAAATCCATCGGAATGGACAGAAGATCACACTAAAGCAGTTAGGCTAATAAAACAGAAGGTTAAATCATTACCATGTCTAACGCTAGCAAATCCTAATTGGAAGAAAATAATAGAAACAGATGCTTCTGAAATAGGATTTGGAGGAATATTAAAACAAATTGATAATAATAAACAAGAATATTTAGTTAGATTCCATTCTGGAAAATGGAAAGCGGCCCAATTAAATTATGCTACAGTGGCCAAAGAAGTTCTTGCTATTGTTAAATGTGTTTTAAAATTCCAGAATGACTTATTAAACCAAGAATTTATTATCAGAACAGATTGTTCTGCTGCCAAGTTTATGTTTAACAAAGACTTTAAACATGATGTTTCTAAACAAATGTTTGCTAGATGGCAAGCACATTTAGCTCCATTTAATTTTACAATAGAACATATTAAAGGAAAGACTAATAGTCTTCCTGACTTCTTATCAAGAGAATATCTAAATGAACACAGACATTGGTAAATTTAACTGGATTGGAGGAGAATTCTTTATAGGAGTAAGTACCTCCTCTAAAATCCCAGGTTATTGGGTTGAAGATAGAATTGAAGGAGAAAGTTATTGGATGAATGGACTAAAATGGCCTGTATATAGATTTGAATTTTGGGATGAGCCTATTGAATATAAGGCACGACTTAAAAGAATTCAGAGAATAATAAGAAAAAAGATTGAGGAGAGAAAAAAAAATTATTTCGGAAATTCTTATTCAACATCCAGATGCAGACATGTCTTATCATTATCGCATAAAAAATATTTGGATAGCAAATTTGCTGTATCACCAAAAAATTGCAGGATATTATGCCGGTTAAATGAATAATCCTTTTATTGCAGGAATGCTTCCTCAAAGAGGAAGAGACAGAAACTCCTCCAATCAGAGAGGAGGTAGATTTAGACCAGGCGAAATTATACGCCAAGGTAACAGATCATTAATTAAAGACAACATTTCCGGAATAGGGAGATACAATAAAGTCTCTGAGGAAGAAAATGAGCTCTTCCAGCAATTCCTCATATTTAAAAAGGAGCAGAAAAAAAAATCGCCGCCGAAGAAGTATCATTTTCTTCAGTATCTTATGCTAAAATATTGGAAGAAGAAGATGAGTTAGTAAACTATAAATTTAGTGAACATCAAGAAGTAATTATACTTCTGGAAAATGAGGATTTAAGGTGGGAAAAAGATCCATGGTATCTAATGAAAAGATATCTGGATGTGACAGCATTCACAGCAGGTTCATATAAACCAAGGGCTCATTATGAGTGTATCCTGAAAGCAATGCAAAGTGTTGAAATTACTCACACTTATTCCAATAATGGAAAAGAATTTAATTACTCAAAAGCAGTAATAAAAAAATTCATTACTGCTGTTGAATGGGGAATTAACCCATTAGGTGAAAAAGAATATATTCATCCAGAGTCTAAATCCCCAATAAAATTTAATTATTGGGACTATGTTGAAGCATTCAACAAAACTTTTCTCTATGAAAATTATAAGAGAAAACACACATGGGTTTTCAAAATTTGTCCATTAGTTTTCCAACAAGAAGTACCAAATTGGGTATTTCAATGGTGGTTAAATTATGGTCCTCCAATTTCTATACTCCCTGAAATTTTCCAGGGTTATTATACGGAATGGATCAATTGTTCGCCAAAAATTATCCAGGCGGAAAAATCACAGAAATGGATTGAAGGAATGGCCTCATTCTTCTTTTTTATGGAATTCTCACTTCCATGGATATGGAAATGGCTACCTGAAGTAGGAATGACCCTACAATTAAAAGGAAATCTTGTTCTAAATTCTGGAATAAATTAATGCTCATCAATCCGGAAATAAAAAAATATTTTTGTCAAGAAGCACTTGATGAAATGGAGGAAAAACTCCAAGAATACAAGGCACTCCTAGAGAAGGAAGAAAATCAGACTCCTAGCTCATTCGAGCAAATATCGCAAAGAATCAGGAGCAAAAGAGGTATCATCTCTAAAGAACAAATGATTGAGGAATATCTCAATCAAGTCCAGAAAGACCTCAAACGAAATCTGACAGGAGCAGAGTCCCCAATGGACACCTCTTCCAAAGATGAAGAAAATACGTATTCTTGTTTAGCAGGGGAATCACAAGACCCATTTGAAGAATCCAACCACGAAATCATCCTTGATCAACTATTTCAGGGAATCAGGACTGCTTTGAAAGCAAAATCAAAAGTTGGGACTTCTGAATCTTCAGAGGAACAAAGGATAGATTACCACAAAAGATCCGAAGAAGAATCGGAAGAAAGTAATTTCTCCAAAATAATGAAGAAATGAAAGCAGACAACATAATGCCGGAAGAAAACAAAGTCGGAAAATTTTGACCGAGTCAAAGCAACACGTGTCACACATACAGCGACACGTGTCATTCATGCAATACGTCTGGAGATAACTCCAGCCATGTGTCTTAATGCATAAGACACCTGTCAATCACAGACGGATTTGAAATAATACTTTCAGATCCGGCCTCCCTATAAATACCCCCTCTTAGATCATTAGAGGCAGACGGGAAAATACCCTTGTACATGTATATCACCTTCTTTGTCCCTCACTAAATAAGATTTCAGCTTTGTGTACGAGTTTACACTTCTGTACGGGAAAATAAATGAATATGGAAAGGAGACCCTTTGGGTCGTTCCCTTAAATTATGAGGATGAAGGAAGTCTGTTTTGCCACTGCTGCCCGGTTTTGCCGAATATGGCGTTGTGTGGGCCTTTTGGTGGTGTTTTAAGACTGAATTCGTACTTATCAATTTAACGGAGCGTAAAAGGTTCCCAAATTTACTCTATTCCTATTCATTTAAATTCTCTTTATATAGATCACAATTTAAGATACTCCTTTATTTTGATCGCCTTTCGCCTACATGGTCGGATTTACATTCCGCCTACATGGTCGGATTTTTGGCGATCTTTGTATATTTTTGGTATCTCTCGCCTTCCGCCTACATGGCCGGATTTATATTCCGCCTACATGGTCGGATTTTACGGCGAGGTTGGTTTTGTATATTCCCGATCCCTCCATGGTATGTCGCCATGGCTCCTTATGGTATCAAATAAAATGGAAATTCAAAAGCAATTTCCAATTGTATTAAATTCTTTTATTATTTTTTGTTACATTGTATTAAATTCTTTTGTTTTAATTTTTGTTTCGCTCAGTAAATTTTTCTCAAATATATAATTTATCACATAATTATGTATATAAAAGTAAAAGCAATCTCTTTGTAGTTTTACATTTTTAAGTAATATACTTAGGAAATAATTAGAAAAATTGGAAAAATTGAAAGGACTCGTCAATTGAACATGTGCCAACAATAGGGAGTATTATTTTAAAGCAAAATGCTACAATTTATATAATTATTTAACTCCAAAAAGTAATTAAAATAGGTAAATCTACTTGATATTTACCAAAGCAACAAGAAGGAAATCATTAATAAAAATTAGTTTATGTGAATTTTGATCTTACTAATTGCACTCTTTTGCATGTAATATATTTATTGAAAATACCACCTTAGAATACTGTAAATGCTATTAATACTCTAAAATTTAAAACATAATTTATTATGTATATAAAAATAAAAATAATCTCTTTGTGGTCAAATTTTATTATTGAATAATCTTTTGTATTTATTGCTCCATATACTCCAATCATAGTGAAACATATTTTGTAAAATATGAAATAATTTAAAAAAGTGGAAAATTAATTTTTTTATATGAATTTACAATTTTACAATTGATTTTTCTGTATTTATTACTTAAAAATAATAATTTAAGTTCAAAAAGTAATTAAAATAAAATTTAAAATTTATTTATTATGCTTTTAGTTTATCTCAAATTCAAGCATAATTTATTTATTATTTATTGATTAAAGAAAAATTTCAAAGAATTTAATAGTAAAGCAAAATTTCTACAATTTTATTGTTAGCATATAGGATCCTACTAATTGGAAAAAAATAATCTTTTATTTATTATTTTATTTAGATTTCTTCAAATAAAAATAATTAATTTTCATATTTTAGCATGACTCATATTTTCTTCCTCATCTAAAGATAAAAATAAGTTATGTATATGTTTAATGAATCTTGTCTTGTGGGCTTGGGCTAAGGTCTTGGGCTTTATCTTTATTTGTTGTTTCGTTTATTATAAAATTTTCTCAAATATATAATTTAAAACATAATTGATTATGTATATAAAAATAAAAATAATCTCTTTGTGGTCAAATTTGTAGTTTAACTAACTCTAATTCTTTTTATTCCGTATGACAAAATATTAAAATTATTAATATTGAAATTATAGTACTATTTTTATTTATATGGGGTAATCCATTAAATTTATTAAAAATATTAATTTATTTATTAAAGTAATTCAACATCAAGAGGTTAAAATTTTTTTCAAATACAAAAATATTAAATATACTAATATTATATGTACTAAATTAAAGAAAAATTTCAAAGAATTTAATAGTAAAGAAAACTTTTTATAATTTAAAATTGATTTATTATGCTTTTAATTTATCTGAAATACAACCAATCTCTCGTTTAACCTAAAGCCAATCACACATTGACCTGAAGCCCATCTTATCTAGATGCTGAGTATGAACAATTTGCGACACTGGCTTAGTTATTGGATTTGCTATGTTTTCTGCTGAGTTGACTCGATCCATCCGAACGTCGCCTCTGCTAACCATCTCTATGAGTGGCTGGTAATGTTTTTCGAGCGTAGACCCCTCCGGCAAGGGCTGAGGAAAAGACCTATCAAGAACATAGGTCTATTTCTCGAAATTTAGGATTATCATAAGATTTCACAGTCAATCATTGTAGTTGGTTTTTGTCAAATTTATTAGTCTCCACTATTTGTGCAAGTGGATTCTTAGACATCTACAATTAACAGAAAGCTTTTTAGTAGATTATCATAACAATTAGTTCGAGTTAAGGCTTGGTCTTTAGTTATTAACCTATACTACTATTTATTCAAAAGTCCACCACTCTAAAGTGGTGTTCGGGGTTCCTTTTTCAAGTGGGGGGGGGGGGCACAAACACCATTCTCCATGCCCTATTTTTATGATTTACATTAAAAAACGGCCTTATGGGAGGTAATTTATACCATTCTCATCCAATGAAATCCCCAAGGTATTTTGCCTCACCTCTTCACATGATCCCAAAGACTTCAAGCGAATCATGTTACTCATCATTACGCTCGACCCGTCTACCTAATCATACCTCGACTGTCGCCCCACTACTCATGAGACAGGAAAGCAAGAGCATATTTACTTTGTTCATAACAATAGCACAACTTTCTTTCATCCCAAACCGACTCGTCAGACCATAATTGGACGAAAATAGCTTGGATTAATCAAATACCGTATTGATTTATATCCATTATAGACCTAATATTACTTTGGATAAATCAAGTGAGAGTTGGTTTTTGGTTTTCACCGAGATGTCATCACATTTACGTATATTGCATGTGATTTAATGACAAGCATTTAATTAAAATATTCATAATAAATAAATGCATCACACACAAAATAAAAGCCTAGCATGCCCTTGTTGGATGATCACAAGCCCAATCCTATGTGATCCACTGAGCCCAACAACCTACCAAATTGACTTTCTAGTGGCGGATTCCAACAATAGAGACACACATGCCCCAACTTAAGATAAATAAAATCATAGACACGGGCCATTGACTTTTTTATCATCCCTTGTTAATCCAATTAACAATGAAGCACATTTATTTTCAAAATAAACATGCAACACATATAACACAAACCATGCATTAACACAATTATATGCAGAAAAATACACATTTAATAATGCAATTAAAAAAAAGGATATCCCAAACGTACATCCAATGTACTATACCATTTACTTATTTGGAAACTATTTCCAAAAATAATCCATGTCAATTTAATTTTGAAAAACTCCAATTGAACAAAAAAATAAATAAATTAGTCATATCAAAAATTTCAGAAAATGCAGAAAAAGATGAAAAATAAAAAAATTTCAAAAAAAAACTCTAAATAGTCACAACCGCTAGTGACCGGCCAGGCTGTATGCGCACGGATAAAGGCGCCCCTGTGCATTTGCACTCAGGCCAACGCGCACGTGCGTGTCTGGGCACAAGCAATGCTTGCCCCGCGAGCATGCACGCAGCAGCGCGCACGAGCCTGCTGCGCGCGCAGGCGGCTTGCTGGCTACTGCCCCGTTTTTGCCGAAAAATCGATTTTTTTTCTGCAAAAAACTGAAACCACGTATTTTCAGAAAATGCAGATATCCAAAATTTTAACAAGCAAAATGAAATTATGCATTTCAAAACACATAATCATACATGATAAGTGTGTAATCTGTCATGATTTGATGTTTGTAATGCCTTATTTTAAGAGCTAATTACTCCTAATCATGTGGATTTATTATATTTTTAGGAAATACGTTTTGTAAGGAGTAAAGGATGGTGAATTGAAGTTAAGAATGACATTTGGAGGCATTTGAGGGAATAAGTGGAAAAGAGTGGCAGATTCGAAATTTTCACTAAGCGTGCCCACGCTTAATACTGCAGTCAACCCAGGAGAAAAAGGAAAGCTGCGGATTTTGTTGAAGGAAGAAGGAATGAATGCTGAAAAACCTCTTGAGGATCCAAAAATTGTCCATTAGATTGCTAGGAATTAAGTTGTTAACATCTTTATTAGCAATCATGTATCCGTCTCTTTTCATGTCTAGGTTCGTGAGGTGCTAATAGCATAAATAGGAGGCACCTCATAACTTAAAAACCATCTCTTGTTTTACATTGAATTTCATAGTTTAATTATTCTACTTCTTCTATCTCCTTTTATTTTTATTACGTTGCCCAATTGCTAATGGAATTTCACTTTTTAGTGTGTTCTTCTATTAGCATGTTAGGCTAATATTTTAATTTTCTGGTTAAAGTATGGTGAATACTTGATTCGTAAAATGTTGTGAGATCTAATAAGTGCTTACCACCTTTATTAAAATTCGTATTCATGTTATTCTCTGCGCTCTTTTTACAAACGTCTGATTTTTGAATAATGTGACTAGTTGTTCATTATCAAGAAAGTTTGTTTAGCTATTTGAACCTACAAATCCGTAATTGTTTGTTTAGTTCAATAATTAGTAGCAACATAGCATGATTAATCGTGTCAAAATGGTTAGTTTTGTTATGGGGAATGCATGATCTGATCTAAATGAATCCCCATATGAATTTGTTGGTTAGGATCAGACCCTTCTAATTCTTAATGCTATTAATGAATTAAATCTTGTGGACGTTCCCGGGGTTGTTCATTGATTAGAGATCTAACCAACGGACGTTCCTTGGTTAACGAAAAGGTAAGGAAGGGTGAGGTTGTTAGGTCGTACCAACGACTATAACTGATCTACGTGTTTTAATAATAGTTACATTTGCATCGATGATCAACAGACGAAATCAAGTATGAACTCACTTTAACCGGAAAGCTTTCTTATGTATTAATCTTCCCCTTTAAATTGTCCTTCGTTATTTTCTCCTAAAAAAAATCTAAACCCCCCCTTTTTTTTTATTTCTTTTAGAAATCAACTTATCGCCGATCCCTGTGGATTAGACTCTACTTACCGGTTTCGCAAGAAAGTAATCGTAGGAATTATTTTTGGTGGTTTCGACACCCATCAAATTTTGGCGCCGTTGCCGGGGATGGGCATTTTTAAGTTGATTTCTTCTTTACTTAATTTCTGCTATTATTGATGCCAAGGTCTTCTCGTACAGGTGAACTGAAATTCGACCCCGAGATCGAAAAGACTGCCTGAAGACTTCGTTGGGAAACCAAGCAACAAACCGAAGAGGTATCAACTTCTTACGAGGAGGGGAAGGATATAACGTTAGAATTCGCAGAATCCTCGGGAGAATCTGAAGAAGAAGAAGTCATGGCTATAGTTCTAGAGAGATCGATCAAAGATATGACTTCTCGGATTTGAACCAGCAAACCGCTCTGCATAGAATATCCGAATTTAGAGGTAAATTTTGAATTAAAATCTGGTTTAATTCATTTACTTCCTACTTTCCGCGGTTTTGCAGGAGAAGATTCACATAAACACTTGATGGAATTCCATGTGGTCTGTTCCGGGATGCGACCACAAGGAGTCACCGAAGAACAGGTTAAACTTAGAGCCTTTCTTTTTACTCTCGCCGACCAAGCAAAAGATTGGCTTTACTTTCTACCTTCGGGATCCATCACGACTTGGAATGATCTCAAGAGACAGTTTCTTGAGAAATATTTTCCTGCTTCACGAGCCACAACAATCTGGAAAGATATCAGTGGAATTCGCCAATTCGCATGAGAAAGTCTTTTTGAGTACTGAGGTAGATTCAATTAGTTGGTGAAAAGTTGCCCTCACCACCAGATCCCGGACCATCTCTTGATCCAGTACTTCTATGAAGGTCTATCAGACATGGACAGAAAATTGATCGACGCAACCAGTGGAGGTGCACTGTTCAATAAAATCCCAATCGAGGCTCGTAATCTGATTTCAATCATGGCGTCCAATACACAACAATTCGGAATCAGACACGACGTCCCACCAAAAAGGGGTAATGAGGTAAGTATGGCTGTTTTGATGATCGATTGAATGAGCTCACGTCTCTTGTTAAAAAAATTGCCGTAGGTAAGCATCAACATGTCAAGGTTTGCGATATATGCACTTCAATGGAGCACCCCACCGATGCGTGCCCAACACTTCAAGAGCCACCAACCGAACAAATTGATGCCGTAGGGGGAATTCCTGGACAGCAGCAAAGGAGATACGACCTATTCTCCAACACTACAACCCCGGATGGAAGGACCACCCGAACCTGAGCTATGTAACTCAGCCACAAAATTTTCAGAGACCGCAATACAGACCGCCTGTGCAACCCCCTCCACTTAATCCAAGACAAAGCACGTCTCTTGAAGAGATGATGAAGACATCCATCACCAATACTCAACAAATTCAACAGAATACCCAACAACAAATCCAGCAAATTCAGCAGAATACTCAACAACAGATCCAGCAACTTCAGCAGAACCAACAGAACACCCAAGCGAGTATTCAGAACTTGGAATCTCAAATCAGTCAATTGGCTTCATCTGTCAGTAGAATGGAATCTCAAGGTAAGCTACCGTCTCAAACTGTGATTAATCCTAAAGAAAATGCTAGTGCTATTGTTTTACGCGGCGGAAAAAGGCTGAAACCGAACAGCGATGAAAATAGCACTAAGCGTGGGCACGCCCAACAGGACGAATCAGAACAGGAAATTGAGGTTCCGCAACAGCAAATGGACGAGCACGAATCAGCTAAAGAAGACCAACCAAAGGTGCTAGTGACGAAACCCTCCTTCCCGGAGAGGTTTGCCAAGTCAAAAAAGGAGGAAGAACAAAAAGAAATCCTAGAGACATTTCGCAAAGTTGAGGTAAACATTCCATTGATCGATGCAATCAAGCAAATACCCCGATATGCGAAGTTTCTCAAGGAATTGTGCACTAGTAAAGGAAGGTTGAAGGGCAACGAACGAGTAAGCATGGGTGAAAGTGTGTCTGCAATTCTCCAACGTAAATTGCCGCAAAAATGCAAAGACCCAGGTACATTTTCTATCCCATGTAAAATCGGTTTGATTGGTATAAAAAGGGCCATGTGCGATTTTGCCTCTAACGATTTTCGAGTCCTTATATGTTGGCCCTTTGAAAGAAACAGGAGTTGTGATCCAACTTGCGGATCGTTTGGTTGTGTACCCTGGAAGGGTTTTAGAAGATGTGTTGGTACAAGTAAACGAGTTGGTTTTTCCTGCCGATTTCTATGTTCTAGATATGAGAGAGGACAATTGTCCCAATTCCACCTCTATTTTCTTGGGAAGACCTTTCCTCAAAACTGCTAGGACAAAAAATCGATGTGCATAAGGGTACTTTAACCATGGAATTTGATGGTGAAATAATACGATTTAACATTTACGACTCCATGAGGTATCCTAGTGATGTACCAACTGCTTTGCTTGTAGATATTTTTGACCCTTTTGTGCAGAAATTTTCGAAGAACAATGCCGGTGACCACGTGAAGTTGGCATTAGAGGAAGGCCTTACACCATCACAAGTACAAATATTGGAGGACAATATGACTATTGATTCCCAAATTGGTGAAAGCGTCTTCGAGCTCGAAGCTTTCCGCTCCCTTCCCCATAACATTTCTTTCATTGATTTGCCACGCACACATACTAAACTTCTTCTCTCTTTGTTGCAGGCACCGATTCCAGAGTTAAAGGAATTGCCGGACCATCTTAAGTATGCCTTCCTAGGTGAGAACAACACACTGCCGGTGATTATCTCGAGCAAACTCTCCACCTTGAAAGAAGAAAAGTTAGCTCGTTTGCTTCGAGAGGTTAGAGGGGCCATTGGATGGACTATCGGCGACATCAAAGGGTTGAGTCCAAGAACTTACAAGAACAAAGCTTTTCATGGCAAGATAAGTTCGAGGAAGAATCCTCTCATGGACCTCAAAGTTTTCCTAGGTCGACACCATCGTCGGGTGCACTATATTGAAGAAGTGGACCTAGAGTGCCCAAATTGTTCAAGTTGAAGAACATGCCAATTGTTGTCGAAGGCATGACATGAAGTCTTATATTTTTTTTTTCATTATTCATCAATTTTCCTTTGAGCATATAGGCCCACCAAAGCCCAATTTAGCTTATCATCACACGTTTGAGCTCTTCCACGACTCAAATGTATCAACAGAACTAAGTCTTAGTTTTTCCTTTCTCTTTGCAAAGTGGGTTTTGACATAATGGCTTACTTGCAGTAACAAAATACGAATTATAAGCCAAGTTTCCATGCCTTCACAATATAGATCATGAACTTATATCACTTTCCTTCGCAAACTAACAGTAGGCGACTTTCTTTGAAAAATAAAGACAAAAACTTTAGCATTTCTGTTTTTTATGGTCCTCCTCCTTTTTTCAGAATTTGAAAAGTATGGAAATTTCCCAAACATCTTTCATGAAGAAACATTATAAAAGGATGACTTTGGCTTTTAATTTTCATCAAGCGAACGGACTTAGATGAATTTTTTGCAATCCCTTCATCTTCCTTGACGTAACCCCTTGGCGTTTGTGTTGTTTTTGCTTTGAATTGGTGGAAGTAACTTCAATTTCTCGCATGAGTTTCATGAAGATTTTGCCCGCAGCGCGTTTGTAAAACTATTCATGAGAATGGTCCTTTGATCTTTTGTCCAGGCCACATTTTTTTTCACACACACGCACACGTACGCATGCTCTTGGCTTCTACCAAGCATCATCATCCGAAGCGGCAAGGACAACGCCAAGATCAAAGGCATCACCTCTTACGTTCACAAGCTGTTCCTACGCACCATCATTTGAAGTGGAAACCTCTAGTTGAAGGCATCACTTGTACGTCCATGGTCGGCCGATATCGTTCCACTGTTCAAGGTTTGATCTTCACACAAGTCATGTGCATCCACCGACGGTTTGAAGAGGCAACGAGAAAGGTGCTGGACTTCTGCTTCAATTCTTCATCTCAATCCAAGGTCTTGGAGGACAACCCTTCTTTTCATGACGTTGAAGCCGACATTGAGTTTACACTTCCAAGTTGTCACTGCATCATCAACGGGGCTCATGGAATATTCCATTGTTAGATGAGTTGTTAGATGATGTCAAAAGTTCACGACTGCTCATACGCAGAGAGTTCAAGGACGATGTTATCTTTTCTTCCATGGAGTTGCTAGGCAATGACGCTTGTAAGCCCTCCATACCATAAACTCGTGAGTCTTTACTTTTGGTGCGCCGCTGACTTCCCAATGATTCAGACGGCATGCTCACCTCCGATCAGGTCGACCTCCATTCTGGCGGCGTTTTCTTCACGCGTTTCTTGAGCAAAAGCTGCTTTCAGATACTCGAACGACTTTGGCTGCTTTCACTTGTTGACGTTGATCATTACCCCCAAACCGTGAAGCATTTAACGAGAAGTATTTCCCACTTGAACGAGAAGACCATTGCCAAGAAGCCGAAGAGAGCTTGTTCAACCTCGAAGGACGTGGTCGCCAAGAGAGAGACTTCAATGCTTAAGACACTTTGTATTTGTTGAAGACTCCAACAAAGGGCTTTGAGGAAGATGGAAGCGCATCTTGAAAACTCAAGACGAGATTTAATAACTTTCGATTTGTCTGTCTGAGTATTTAGAATTTAGCACTTTTCTTTTTTGTTGCTTCATTGCCAGTCGATGTAAAAGAACATTTCGCCACATAATAAAATGACTTCTTTCCCTTACTGAAATGCTCTTTGTGCTTTTGATAGAGCGTTGACTTTGTTTCTTCGTGTTACTACTGAATGCGAACGATTGCAATTTCACAAACTTCTTAAGCTCACAAACATGACTAATTTAAGGTAATCAAACTTGTTTAAAGATATGACTGAACTTGAAAATAAATTCAAGCTGCCTACTGAATGGACAAGTGGATCCGCCCGGGAGCACGAGCGGAAGCGTGAGAAACACGAAAATGGCATAAATTAAAACAATAATAACCAAATCCCAAGGGGTGTACCCTTGGGTGCTCAATCGGGTGTTCGATGTAGGATGTGATAATATTAAGCATAAACATATAATTATCACATAGAGCATAAATATAGAACAAGATACTACAATAGCGTAAAAAATCGAGATTACCTTTGTAGTTAAAATTGCTTGCATGGCTATGAGCATTGTTCATTTCTTGATATGCTCACTAAGTTCAAACGTATGAGCTCTCTAGAGAAGTCCACACCACAACAGGAAGAGATCACATTTCTCTTGCTAGAGAAAAATGGATCTAAGAGGACACGGTTCAAGAAACTAGAACACTATTGTATTAGTGTGTCTTCTTGAACTAGCTTTATTTTTCAAGATGATCCAAGATCATATGAAGAACAAAGAGAGATGGTATGTATGTAGAGAGGGCCGAAAATTAGAGAGAAAAAGGAGGTGTGTCTTTATTCTTTTTCCTAGAAAAAGATGAAATGTAATTCTCTTGCATTAATGATAGTATATCCTCATATATATACTAAATTAATGTGATTATTGGAATATGTCTAGGTTCCTAGGATGTCTAGATACATTCCAATTAATCCCATAATTCATCAATCAAGCCTACCATATCATAAGATATGATTTAATCATACTAAATGAGAGAGGCTTGATTGGAGTTGATTTGTCCCTTACCAAAAGGGACAAGTCGACTTCATCAAGGCTTTGTATGGCCGATTTTTACTCTTCCAAAAGATGTAATTTTCGGCCATACTAGTTTGGGAAGAAGTCCAACTTCTTCTCATCCCAAAAATAAATCATACTAAATGAGAGAGGCTTGATTGGAGTTGATTTGTCCCTTACCAAAAGGGACAAGTCGACTTCATCAAGGCTTTGTATGGCCGATTTTTACTCTTCCAAAAGATGTAATTTTCGGCCATACTAGTTTGGGAAGAAGTCCAACTTCTTCTCATCCCAAAAGTGGAATGAACACATCTCTTGGGCCAAAAATTTAACGGATTGGGTTTCATTATAATTCAATTACAACAAGCCCAAAATTAAATCCTATTTAATTCAAGGTCCACTTAAATAATTCCTATTGATCTTTTAATCTAATTAAAAGATCCAATTTTTTATTCTATTAATCGATAAATCCCATTTACCGATTAAAACGAGGGCCCAATACAATGTTGGCCCATCCATCAGATGGACAATCCCTTGAGTAACCCAATTACTCATTATTCTCTGAAATTGACTCTGAGTCAATTTCTTCACCTCCTCAGTGATTTGTGTGTGACCCTTTAGGTTCACCCTCAGCTAGACTTGGGCCCGTGTCCAACAGGAGCCCGTTACCATGGGTGGTCGTTTAGCAACGATCGATGGCACTAGAGACTAGGTGAATATTTGGTTTGATATTTAGTCGCCAATTCCGTACGGGTACGGTCCTTCTGTCTATTGTCTCTCGGCCTCAGTCCAGGGTATGGAATTGTGCGTCGGTTCCCATCCTTGACTAGGCGTCTATTCTTACTACTTGAGACTATGCATGCCTCATTGCATCGACACAGGAAACCATTTCCTGTTCGACCAACCACTGTGGCCATAGGTTTAAGTAGAATGAACGTGTCTCTGAGTGCATAGGAGATACCTCTATTGAAAGCATGCGTGGATCGTCCGGGGAGGGAGCGCGAATGCGGAAGCGCGATAAATGAAAACATGAAAAATAAAATATGCTTAAACTAAAAGTAAATACATGTTCAAGGGGTGTTCCCTTGAACCTCCCAGGTGTTCGGTGTATCTCATGATCAAATTAAGACATGCAATATCATGGTGGCCATAGGGTTGTAACAAAGAGAGCATGAAACCTACTCGTTGTCGTTTTCTTCACACTGCTACGTGCATTGTTCCATGTTCTGCCACCAAGATTCCAAATTAGGAATCCTCTAAATTATCCACCCAATCAACCGGATCTTGATCCCCCGTGCTAGCAAGAAAGCAAGAGGAATTTATATAGGAGGATAAATCGACCTAGCGTTATGAATTAACGTGATCGATTTGCCTATAGTTCTCTTGTATCAAAATAAGGAACTAGAAATAATTTCTTGGAGAGGAGAGGATAAGGGTCAGCCGAGAGAGAGGGAGAGAGAAGGGGCCGAGTGTGTGTGTGCGCTAAAGTTTCAACACCATGTGGTGTGTGTTCTATGAGTATATATAGAAGGGGACTTCTCCTAGTCATCTTCAAACTCTCATAGAGATGCCTAGGTTGACTAGAATTTTGACCTAGTCAAATCCTAGTCAACTTACGTAAAAGGCCAAGTCAAACTTGATCTTGGCTATTGATCTCTCCATTTAATCTCGTCCATCCATCTCTTAGATGGATTCCATGGAATATTTTAAATCTAATTTAAAATAATCCCTAAGGCTTTAAATAATTAAATAATTATTTTAAGCCTGTTTTCTCAATTTAATAAATTCAATTTATTAGTTAATTCTATTTAATCCAATTAAAGAATTAACAATCCAAGAAAAGTGCACCAATTTAATCTAATTAAATTGGTCTACCTCCTGGAATTAATTCCAAATTAATTCCTCCGCTACCGATGGATTTTGTGTGACTCTTTAGGTTCACCCTTAGCTAGACTTGGCCGAATTTCCAATCATCCTATGATGGAAAAATCGTCCGTCACCATGGGCGGTCGTCTAGCAACGGTCCATGGCACTAGAGACTAGGTGAATATTTATGGCGTGAACATTTAGGCTCTTTGTTACGTTTGTCTTTCCGTCTTCCCTTTCACAGCTATAGTCTATGGTGTGGACAATAGGTGTCGGTACCCATTCTTGACTACAGCTTTGGCTCGTCCATACCAAACGTCACAGGAATCTTATCCCACTGTTCAGTCATTGTGGCCACAGATTTACTGGAGGATGAGTCTCAGAGTGTAAGTGAGACATCACTGTGAATCCTATTGACAAGAGACAGATTCTATATTAGGACCTATTGTTCACACTGCACACCGTGACTGCACTAGATAGGGCTTATGACAACCCAGTCTCTTGACTTGGTAGCCTCTTGCCAAATCGATACAACTACAGTGTGTACGTGACCACAATAGTCCCTGAAGTCCGAGGATCAAATCCATACTATCGGAACCGGGAATTCAAGTCATGCCGACCAACCCACTCAAGGTTTTTCATATGATGAGTCCCACGAGTCACCTCAGTCAGCCGGTGCAAAGCTGGCTAATCCACTAACATTGCATGGACGGCCTTCGTCACTTATCAATAAAACGCGACTGCAATCACTTAGTGCAAGTCCCAAATAGACTCTCGATACCCTATCTCGAGGTCCTTCGACTTGGAGTATATCAGACCGATCCACAGAAACTGATTTCATGACCTAGCATCCTATGCGCAGTCCAGTTTCTTGGATTAAGCTTTCGGTCTGTGGGTTTTGTTTGTGCGTTGAACAGTTCGTAATATAAAGTAGTTAAGCGAACATAAACAAAGAATAAATGCCAAATATGAATATCACTTTTATTCATGAACCTTATTTAAACACCAAATTGTCAGAAATAGGTTATATAAGCCTAACAGGATTGGCTTCACGGTCACATATTCTAACAATCTTCCACTTGACCGAAAGCCAATCACCCGAATGTCTAAACCCTATCTTCTCAAGATGTTATGTATGAGTAATTTGCGATATAGGCTTTGTCAAAGGATCTGCTTTGTTGTCTGCTGAGCTGACTCGGTCCATCCGAACGCCACCTCTTCCTACCATTTCTCTCAGAAGGTGGTAGCATCTAAGTATGTGCTTGGATTGGTGATGCAGATAACCACAGGCTCGGCAATGCTAGGCACCACACCAAACTATTGGATGTAGTTTCTCATCCAAAACGCTTCCTTGGCAGCTTCTGAAGCTGCTATATATTCAGCCTCAGTAGTGGAATCAGCTGTGACTTCTTGCTTGGAACTCTTCCAAGTCACCACTCCACCATTAAGTCTGAACACATAGTCCGATTGAGAATTGGCATCATCGTCGTCCATCTGAAAGCTAGCGTCGCTAAAGCCTTCGAGAATCAACTCTCTACCGCCATAGACCAAGAATATATCCTTACTCTTTCTTAGGTACTTGAGGCTACTCTTGAATGCATTCCAATGTGCCTCGCCTGCACAGGTCTGATATCTGCTAGTTACACTTAAAGCGTAAGCGACGTCAGGCCTTGTGCAGTGGACGGCATACTGGATGCTGCCTACGGCAGAGGCATAGGGAGGCTGCTTCTTGGATAACTTGATCCCATGCCTCATGGGAAGGAAACCTCATTTTGAGTTATCTATGTTAAATCTTTTCAGGATTTTCTCAATGTATGAGTTTTGGGTCATTCTTAACTTTCTTTTAGATTTGTTCCTGACAATCTGGATGCCTAGAATGTAGAAAACTTCACCCAAATCCTACATGGAAAATTGAGTGGCGAACCATGCTTTTGTGTCACCTAACATTCTGATGTCATTCTCAATGAGCAGAATGTGGTCCACATAATGCACTAGGAATACTACAGAGCTCGCACTGACCTTCTTGTATACACAAGGGTCATATTCGTTTTTGATGAAATCATAACCTAGTATGACTTCATCAAAGCGAATGTTCAACTACGGGATGCTTGTTTGAGGCCATAGATGGACTTTTGGAGACGGTAGACTTTCTGCTCTTCTCCAATGAATGTGAATCCTTCCGGCTGATCCATATAGATCTCTTCCTCAATGAATCCGTTTAGGAACACCGTTATCATGCCCATCTGCCATATTTCATAGTCATACCATGCAGCTATGGCAAGCATTATCCGAATGGACTTAGCCATGGGTACTGGCGAGTAGGTGTCCTCAAAGTCGACCCCGGGTCATTGAGTGTAACCTTTTGCCACTAGCCTGGCCTTGAAGGTAGTTACTTCTCCATTAACGTCAAGTTTACGCTTATAGACCCATGTACACCCGACTGGTTTAACACCTTTGGATGGGTGTACAAGTGTCCACACTTGGTTTGTGCTCATGGAGTCCATTTCGATTTTCATGGCCTCAAGCCATTTTCCCAAGTCGATGTCCAACATCGCGTCCCCGTATGTCTTAGGATCCTTATCTAATTGACCGATCACGCCTAAGAAGCCATACCTCACGGGAGGGCGCGGCACAATGGCTGACCTACGAAGGACTGGAACGTTAGTGGTAACTGAGGGCGCATACATGATAGGATCCGACGGTTCTGGTACCGTGGTTGGCTCCTCGTGAGGTGGCTTGACATGCTCGACCTGTAGAGGCTATCCAACATGTTGTGCCTCGCGAGGTTGCTCAACCCGTTGGGTACTTAACCTAAAACCTCTAAGTGAGGTGTCCGGAGCTTCTAGTGCTAATGATTGATTTGTCTCAATTGATTCCTCAAGGAGCACTTCATCACATTGGATATTCGTCGGAAAACCTTTTTCCAATAACACTGCATTCCTCAAAACAAAAACCTTCTGTTCCGAGGTGTCATAAAAGTAATAACCTGCAGTTTCCTTTGGATATCCAACGAACCTGCGGTTTCCTTTGGATATCCAACAAGCTAGATCTCGATTCTAACTTGTCTCCCACTAACCTTTTGACGTATGTAGGGCTACCTCACACTCTCAAGTATTTGTAGGAAGCAGGCTAATGAACCCCAAGAAGAAAATGTCGACTACTCAAGGTTCATTAGAAAGTAAACTAAAGTATATTTCCGGAGTTCACAAGTACTAAGAATATATATTGCAAACTAGAGAGAGCTCAAAACAGAAGGTAAAATGCCCATTTCACAGTTTAAACGACAAACAGAACACAACTTACTGCATTCCTAAAACAAAAGAACATTGGAGGACTTTCATTGCAATTGGCTTGAAAGGTAAGAGGGCCAGATTGGCATCCATCCCTTCTTGTACAGTATACAAACCCAAGAACAATCAGCAAAGACAGATAAAAATATTTTTATCTCAACCTTTTGGGAAGATCAATGTAATGATATAGCAGATGTATTATCATGTTGGGCACCTCTATAACAAGTAGTGAATTTTGATCAGCACTCCATCGAGAGAGCAGATGAATAACAGGTCCAAGTCGCAGACTCCAATGAGGACAAAATACTATGCACAATTCCTGCCAAGTTTTTCTTACATGGACAACATTAGCAAGTAATCTTACCATGTAAGAACTTATATGTTGGAAAAATACTTTAGTTCAGTGGAAGAACACTCTTCAATAGATCTTTCTGGAAGGCTGCACTAGACTAAATGTATGAAGTAAGCAGCTTATATCCATTTATCATTTAGTTCAGCATGTCCATGAAATCACTAATGAAGGGTTGATATTTCGTCTTTCACTTAGTATCATAATGCCATCAATTATGCATATTCCTGAATTAAGTTAGTTGCTCATTCTGTTACTTGACAGATGTACCGAATTAAGGAAAAATATATACAAATTTGTCCTCTCCTCTACCAATTAAGGTTGCATTTTATCCGTCGAAAGTTTTTGTAACATTAGAGTGAGAGAGACAGTCAAGGAAAATAATATGTTGTCTGGGATTATTCTTGAATAGTATGGTTGCCTTCCTCCTCAGGTATATTTTCTGAAGTTTATGATTATTCAGATTTCCTGGCCTTAAAGAATGGTAATGATATACATGAATTATATATTACATCTCTCTCCATCCAATATCTAGCAACCTTTGAGCGCATGCGTGAGTTAAAAGAAGCACAAAGCTACCTAGTTTCTCTCCTTTTTCCTACTGCTCTTGCAAGCTGAGATGGATATCAAACCAAGAGGAAGATAACTCAAGCAGGATCCCTAATAAAATTATGCATCATCATTTAGGATCACTCCTCAAACAATCCCCTCTTAAGATGGGCTTCCATACCACACCGAGACCCTAATCTGCTTTGACCAGACAGTTAACAGCATTTTATTTCCAGCCAATGCTACTTAAGGTTGCAACTTGTAGCACACAATCTGTTTGTCTAGACAAGGGCTCTTGGGTGGCTGAGTATATTTAGCTTATGTCCCCTAATTCTCTACATAATAATAAACAGAACACAGAAGCCATAGAAAGTAGAATTCTGAAGAAAGGAAAATTGAATCCCCCAATCCAAAGAAAACATCAAAGGATCAAATTGTGGATTTCTAGATTTACCATAGGGAAACTCTGTCAGCCATTATCATGAGCAAGGATAAGTATGTCTTACAATAGTTTGAGCAAATGAATGGCAGGAAACAAATATAGCCTTCCATCTTTTAACATCTCCGCATGAGCAAATAATGGTTGACCAGAGTAGAGTTGTAAGATTGAAAATGACACAACAAAATTATATCAGCATCAGCTCTACTTCTACTTGTAAGTAAGACCATTAAGTCCCAAAAATGCTTTGACATCTTGAATTCAACATACACGATCTTGCCACTGCTCACACAACCATTCTGGAATGATATTTGTAAATGCAATAAGCTCTTCTGCAACAGAAGAAATGACAAAAATGGGAACCTACATGGAAGAACAGTGGGGTTGAAGTATATTGTAGAGAATCCGTGGATGGGAAGACTTCGAAAAGAATCTTTCAAATCTGGACTACATATCTTTTATATCACTAGGTATTTGAACAGAATTTGGCATAACATCATCTTATCCAACAATGTATAATTACTCTTCACCTCTATGAGCTAGAAACACCATGTGATATCATTTGGTAAGAGATATCAATGCATGCTTCAAATTTAAACCGTCCATCCATGAATAGAAGAACAAAGATACAAGTTTTTATATCTGTTTACTCTTAATGGTATTAATAGTTATGATGAAAAAAAATAAAAGAACCACCACCAAACCTTAAATTGGAGTTCTAGTTTAAAATGGAGCCAAGAAAATGACAACATTCAAAACTAGGAACTCAAATTCCCAAAAATGCATCTTATCTTATTGGCATTTACATTTATAGTAAATCTTACCCTCATATTTTTCAGATGCTAGGTCAAGTGCAAATCGCTCCAACAACTGCAGAATGATCCCAAGACGTGCAATGGGAATTAGAACAGAACCACCAGCTTTTATACAATCCACCGAACATGAACATATGAAATTTAACTTCTCCATCTCCTCCAAATACTCATCATCATCATTAAGCAGTGTGTCATGTCCTTCTGAATTGACATCATCTGAGCTGTAAGGTAGATTTCAAAGCTTAATCAGCTTCAAATATCAAAAACAAAAGAAAACAAGGATACACGAGAAATAAAAGTAAATCCATATCATGCTTCCATTAGAAGGTGGGAGGACGGATAGTCAACAAACTGTCTAGAGACATTCTACAGCAATTGAGAGTAGAAGCACCTTAAATTTGAATAGTTGTACCAACAGGCCCAGAGCAATTGTCATCATTGCCCGGTCCATTGCAAGAGGATAAATCTGAATACAAAATGACATCACTTCTCTGAAGAGCCTTGTAATTGCAAATCGTTGCTGCTGCAGATGGAAAAACAGAACTTGAAATATAGGAAATGCTTCCTTTTGGACCAGAGATACCCCAATTACATGATCCTATTTCTAAACCAGAACTAAAAGCTTTTATAATCATTGTGCCACCATAACAAGCTTCTTCAGCATACTTGAGAGACTCAACCTTCAGCATGCAAGCCTTCACATCAGTTGCACTAAGAGAAACCCTCATTACATTTGCATACACATATGATGGTAATATATTAATTGAGGTTCAATAAAGAGAGGAAAATTAACAAGAAAAAGAATCAGCTTTGTTCATCAACAGCTTGAGTACTTCATTAGAACCATTCAAATACACAACAAAGATATTTGGCAACTATAGCTCTCTCTCTCTCTCTCTCAAACAAGTTGAATGAGATTTTTCTCATTAAATATTCAATACGTACGGAAATCAGGTGGATTCAGGTCGTAATTGATAGGTATAGGATGCACTTTTTATGAACTTATACCAACTTACAAGTTGGTGGATTAATAACATTTCGACTTTATCATAATATACTTATTAGGAAGCGTTCAATGCAGATAGTAGTCATCCTATCAAGTTTATTTGAATTAAGAGTCGTCGACTACAATAGGGGCTTCTCAATAAATTACGGAGATTTTCATGGATATAGGGGCATGTCAATGTACAGCAGCACAACATACACCATATTACAGCATGCAACCATCTATCTAGTCTTAAATTATCTGGTTTAACTTAGAAGAATAGTTGGAGGGGTCACGAACTTGTACTTTACTGATTATGTTTCTTTCATTAATAAAATGTTTGCATCCGAAATAATTTTATGTTGCTCTCACTAAAAGGGGTACTGATAAAAATAATTTTGTCTAGATGAGGCATTCATGGTTCAAACTCAAAAAGTCCCACATCTAAACAATTCATTATAATGGATTTGATAGCAAAAGGAGGAAAAAAGAAAAAGGAAAGAAAAGATTTGTGCAATCATATACATCACACATAAAACTTTTAGCAATACAGCAAGAAAAATTTAATTATCAGGAATCAAGTTTTTGCAAAAACATGAAATAAACCAAGCATCAGAAAACATAGTCGAGAATGAATAAGTGTAATACAAGTGAGACATGACAATACAATCCAGAACTTTTAAAGACAATGAGACATGACTTCCAATGCTAGAAACAAGTATAATACAAAAACCCAAAAATAATCTCGTATTTATTTGAACGGCTCCCATGCACAATAAGTAGAGAAATCGGTTGTATTTAAAATTTGGCAGCAAGCTCCAAACCTATAATACAAAAACCCAGAAATAATCTCGTATTTATTTGAACGGCTCCCATGGACAATAAGTAGATAAATCAGTTATATTTAAACTTCGGCATCAAGCTCTAAAAGAAGATCATGGGGTCCAAAAATAGATGCCAAAGTTACCCCTTTTCGCTGGGGGAGTTGGTTAATCTTTTCAAGATCATCGGCACTTAGCGCCCAATCGAATATTTGAAGATTTTCTCTCATCCTCTCCTTGTTGTAGCTCTTTGTTACAATGCTCACTCCTTGCTCATACGCCCAGCGCAGCGCCACCTGCGCAGTTGTCTTTCCCTTGGCCTTGGCAATGTCTGCTAGCACATCACTTTCTACAATTCTATTGTCTCCCCATTTAGTATTGTTTGCTCCCAAGGGAGAGTAGGCAGTAATGTGAACACCTCTTGCCTTGCAGAACTCCCTCAACTGCTTTTGCTGCCAAACAGGATTCATCTCCACCTATACAACATGGAAATTGTTCTTTCTGTTGTGTGATTCGTGTTTAAATTATTTTCAGTAAATCATCGTAATACGTAAAGTGACCAAATTAAATGGGGATAAATGCAATTTACTTCCTGTGAAAAAATAATTAGCAAAGTAACTCCTTGTATTTTGAGAAATGAAGCAAATTACCCCTGTCAAGGAAAAACACAAGGGGTAATTTGTTTCATTTTAAGATCATACGGGTAATTTACTAATTATTTTTTTACAGAGGGGTTTTTGCTCGTTTCTTATATCACATGCGGTAAATTGCATTATCCCAAATAAATTGAATAAAGCTTGGATTTACTAATAGAAAGTCACAAAATATGTGCCGTGATTGACTTCTAACGTGCACGTATCAACGATCATGACTCCAAGGAAAACCCCTATACTTCACAGTATTGTCTCCTTCAACATGCACGATCACAAAAGGATCAAGAAAAGACTAGAAATGAATCACGCCACATAAACTCCAAAATACCTTGGGGATATAAAACAAATTTCTCCCATTCATACAAAATTCTTCACATAAAAGTTGAATTCTCAAGTTGCCAAATGAAAAAAAGGTAACAACTCTTTAAATAGTTGTAAAGAATTTCAAAACACTTATTAAATCTAGTCATATCGCAATTAAATCATTATAATAATAAGATCATAAATTGAGAATGAATCTCAAATTAAATAGGCACAGTAACACTGCACAGAGTTTGTAGGTAGAGACTGACCTGGTTGATTGCTGGAGGAATCTTGGCGATTGAGAGGAGTTCCTCCATCATTTTGCAAGAGAAATTACTGATTCCAATTCCCTTTGTGAGCCCCAAATTCTTGCACTCTTCCATGCCTTCCCACACGCCCTTCACATCCAAAGGCCTTATAATTTCCGCCGCAACTGGAGTTCTACTGATCATCTCTGTCAGCCTCACTGGCTGATGTATCAGGTACATATCAACATACTCCAACTGAAGATTTCTGCATTTCCCAAAAATCAAATCAACCCAGATCGACTGAAATGGCATTTTTTTTTTTTTTTAATTCGGGACAAAATTGAATAAACAATCAAAAAGCCAACAAACAAAGAGACAATTAATTACTGGAGGCTCATTCTGCAAGCAGGGACGATCTGTGCTGGGTCAGCAAAACTCGCCCACAACTTGGTAGTGATGAAGAGCTCGTCGCGGGATTGGATGAGTCCGAGGCGCAGGGCTTCGGCAATGGCTTCGCCAAGCGGCTTTTCGGAACCATAAGCAAAAGCGGTGTCGAAGTGGCGGTATCCGGCCTTCATCGCCTCCAATATGGCTGCCTTTGCCGTTTCGAAGTCGGCAGGCGGATACGAGCATGTTCCCATGCCTATGACAGGCATCGGCTTCTCGCAACCGCTCAAACTCAATGTTGCTATTCCTACACCATCCATTTTCAACTCTGCTTAGCAAATGCCCACTCTTCTCTCCATATATGTAATAAGTTTCTTGTTGGGTCAAACTTCCTGGCGTTGTCATTTGTGGACTGCACGTTTGATTTGTTCTTTCAGAATATAATTAATATGCAAGTATGTAGCATTCCTTAGGTGTGGACCGTGGTTATTAAATTATTCCTGTTTGTTTGTGTTTTCATTTTCATTTTCATTTTTAAATTTTTAATGGAAAATCTTTATTTTAAGTTTGGGATAACAGTACTTTCATCTCATCAGATTTGTTATAATTACACATAAATCTTCTGTCATTTGAAAAATTACACATAATACCCTTAATTATAAAATATGTCAAGACCCCTAACAAAAGTAATCAATTTTTCTTTCTACCGAAAATATATGGTTAAAAAAAAACTAAAAAAAGAACATGAAAATTTGAAAAACTAAACAAATAAAATTGACGCTTTATATGTGTAGAAATGAACATAAGTTTTCAACTACAAAGACAAAATTGCAGGAAATATTTTTTGCTACTATTAAAATATCACAACTGATGTAAATACTATATTTATGTTATCATAGTGATATGTTTGTACAATTGAGTTATCAGAATATCTTATACAATATTTAGTTAAATAACATAATATAGTGTATATTATATAGTTTTGTAGTGTACAAAGATGTTCAAAATATATATATAAAAAAAGTGTACATGTATGTTAAGAGTTAAATTTATTTTGACCGATCTAATTTATTTTGTAATTACCATAGGGGATCTACATGTAATTACACCAAATCTCAATAGAGGGGGCTGTAATTATCCCATTAAGTTTTGTATAGATTTTCATGTGAAATGAAAATATGATTGGTTTAATTAATGAGATTGTGTTTTATATTGAATTGTGTTGTTAAATCGATAAATTTACAAAGATAATACGTATAAACAAACATGTTATATTGTTTGAAAAATTGAAAACTAAAAATGAAGACGCAAACCAACTTTATGTTTTGAATAATTACACGGTCCTTCCATTAGATATGCAGTAACTATACGTAGACATATTGTGGTTTAAAAAACTATATAAAGTACTTCTAATGTTTATTTTTATCTAACAAATAGATTCTTTCATTGAACAAAATTCGAATTTATTGATATTAATAAAATATATATATATATATATATATATATTTTTTATAGATTGACTTTGTACTACTTATTACAAGTCAACCAATTCTACTTTGACCAATGAGGGTGAAAATATATTTCTTTAGATGCATTAGTATGTGAAGATGTATAAGAATAATTTGATCACAAAAAAATTAACTTCACCCACAATAAATTAATAATAAATTAATTTGGGGATTATAAATATATATATATATATTACTAATATTAACAAATTCATTGATTTTGATTAACAAATTACCTAACTTTTAGAAGAAAACAAACAACAAAACATTAGGTATAATTTTTAAATTATATTAAATTCAAATGTAATTATATCAAACTTCAAATACGTTTAGTTAAACTATCCCTAATGTTTAATGTTTCCCATGACCGGACTTTTTTATTGAGCAGGTTTTCTAGATGCCCCCAATTTTGACTACTATAACCTTTAAGGCTGACTAATTAATGAAGTGAAATAGGGATTCTTTCACATGAAAAATATCCGAGTCCTAAGGAAAGGGAAATGCATTACTGGTGTTGTCTATTATTAAAGAAAGTTTCTATATTCAATGAATAGTACTCAACACTCAAGATTTTCGACCTAATTTGTTGTTTATATAATTACTGGTGATTCGTGGCACGTTATATGTGTGTGCAATTTTTATAGTACTATTTAAAATAAAATATTTATAAATTTTATTATTGAATAAAGTATATACAAAATAATAAATTAATATTAAATTTATGAAAAAATGATGACTAAAAAGATGAATGAAAATTAAGAAAAGAAATAACTATTAAAAGATAAAGGGGGAGCGGAAAGTTAGATGAGAAAATAATTAAATATAAAAAAACAGACCAAAAAAGTGAGAGATACCAAAAAAGTGCTCTAACTTAATTATTATGTGAGACCACCGCGCGATGCGCAAATTTAAATTGCAACGGTTTTGCATTAAAAGGAAGTTAATAAAAGGTGTACGTTCCACTTTAAAAAAAAAAAAAAAAAACTCTATTAATTCATTAAATGTGGCTATGAAATTTTCACTTAGAATTACACAGTTGAACTCCGGTATACAAAAGACGCAATACCAAATACCAACACACAGAATATTGAATTATAAAAAAATAATAACAAAACGCACTAACCAAAGTGGCCTTGACACAAGGCACCAAATAGTCAAAACACCAACGTTTGTCTGATGGAAATTCTAATTCAGACCTGGTTCGATCGAACCTAAACCAATTATATGACAAGTGCAATACACTTGTTATGTTATTGGTGTGCAGTTCAGGAAAAGTGACCAATTATATAGCAAGTGTATCACACTTGTTACATGATTGGTTTGGTTCGACCAAACTTGATTTGGATTAAATTTTCAATTGTCTGACCTTTTTGTTTGACACAACATTGCTATACTTAGACGTGCTCTGTATATATGTTTCAATTGAATTAATGCAACTACTTTAACGCGGGTATCTGCGTCCTAGAATTTTTGTTTCTGGATTTTACATGTGTTTGTTTGTGTTGGATTGTCCAATTTTTCTGTTTTGATATCTGTTCGGTTGTATAACAGTAAGTGCAATTATAATTACCATTAACTATAACTATATAAAATCATCACATACCATTAAAAATAAGCAAAATACAACCAGCATACAATTTTGTTATTGCTAAATAATTATATCCAACTATGCACCATACTTTTGTCAAAATAAAATAAAAAAACTGTAAGGAAAGCGGATCAAATGGAAGAGAGAAGGCGGGTAATGATGGTATTTAAAATGCAACGATATAATTGTCCAAGAGGTGTATCTTTGGGTGTTCAATTGAGTTTTTGATGTAGGATATGATAGTACCTGTACTCAAATTAATTTTTCACCCAATCAAATGACGACAAATGAAAAATATATATTATTTATCAATTATATTCTATTTTTCTATATATATTTTGGAATTTACTAAATTAATTTCAAATATAAATAGTCAATTTAATTGATATTTTAATATATATTTCGTCATCAAATCAACGGGCGACACGTGTCAAATTGAGGTGTTTCGGCCAATCAAATCAAGATAAATATTTCTTATATTATCTCTTTGAAAAACACAAAAATTAAAGAGATAATATTGAAATTGACCAATCATGTGTTCCCAAATATTTAATGTATTTATCTCTTTAAATTAAAATAAAGGGATAATACAAAATAAGTGTTCAAGTTCACCACAACTCTACCTTTTTGACAGCTATATAAAGGGGTCATGGGAACTCATTCAAAGCACACACACATACAAGCAAGAGAGCATTCAAGAAGTCTCGAAATCCTCTCAAGCACAAATCAAGGGAGATCCACGGCGTTCTAGGCAAGATTCAAGGCATTCGTCGCGGAAATCATCCAAAGTCAGCATTTGATTAGACAAGAAGTCCGAAGAACGGCGAATTAACGTTATCAAGACCGAAGTCCACCTTGGCGGAAGATCAAAGTCTCAAATCCACCAAGAACATCCCAAATTCAAGTCAAAAATCGTCAAGTTTATAGCGTTTGATCCGGGAACAAGTCAACGACCCCCGAATTAACGTTATTCTAAGTCAAAGTCAATGTCAAAGGAGATCAACGTCAAAGTTCCACCTCCGAAGTTGCCGAAGTCAAAGATCGCGTTCTTGAAAAGAAGAATCAGAGGTTTTCAAAGAGAGATTTCGCACCCACAAATATTCAAATCAATTCAAGAAATTTATTTGTAATATTTTCTTGTTTCGATAAATTCAGGAACACGAAAATCTGTTTACAGTACCAAAATATACATTATATAGGGCACATAGAAAAAGTCGTATTAGAACTACATATAACAAAATGTGGTTACGTTTGTAGTTTTCTTCCACGGGCCACTACTAGCGTTGTTCCCTCTCAAAGGTGGCACACGTTCATGGAAATTCAAACATAAGAATCCTCTAACAAAGTCCACACCACACTAGGACAAGTCTCATTTTTCTTGCTAGAGAAAAATGGACCTATGGAAGATGAGCTCGAAAGAGGATTGCATTATGAACTATTGTATCCTTCTAGATCTTACTTTGCTCTTCAATTGATCATATATCAATGAAGCAACAAAGTGAAATAAAGAGAGAGAGAGAGAGAGAGAGAGAGAGAGAGAGAGATGATGTGAGATTGTGTTCTTCTTTTTCGTAGAAAAAGATAGGCTAAACTCCAATTTACACCCTTGTGTTTTTGCAAAATAGCTAAAATCCCCCCTCTGTTTTAAAAATATTCAAAACACCCCTTGTGTTTTAATAAGTTTAGCACAACCCCCCCCCCCCCCCGTTAGAAATTAATGGAAGGTGGGGTGAACGCGCCTGAAGTGTATTTGGGTTGGATATTTTGCAAATTTTGACCTTTTTTCTATCTTTAATTGACTAAAATGCCCTATATTGTATCTAAAATTACAATGGTCCAAATTGGCTTTTTTGAAGGATTTTTCTTTTTGCATTTTCATATCTCCTAAAAATATAAATAATTTTTTCTTAAACATATTTATATTAATACCAAAATACGTACCAAAAAACTAAAAGAATTACATTACAAATATTAATTTACTAAATTTTATTTTTCAAATTTAGATATCTACATGAATATAAATACAAAGCAATTACAATAATCTATAATTTATATTAAGTTAAATTATTATTTAATTTAAATATTTAATTATATCTAATATATTGTAGATAAAATGGTTAATTAAATATCTAATAATTATTATAATTATCTAAAATTACTCTTAATTAACTGAAATACATATTAAAATATAATTAAGTTAATTAAAAAAATAAAAATAAAAATAAACTAGGGCGACGATGACGTCGCCCAGATCTGATGTGGCCGTCTGCGGGGGACAGTGGGGGCGGGGGAGGGGGTAGGCGGCAGGGGTTGGGGCGGCAGGGGGTGGGGTGGGGGCGGCGGGGGGTGGGGAGGGGTAGGCGGCTGGGGTGGGGGCGGGGGCGTAGGGGGTCGAAGTAGGGTTTTTTTTTTTAAATTTTTATATATAAAATAATAATTTATTTTTTATAATTTCTAATTATTTGATATAATATAAGTTGTTGAATTTAGATATTTCATTTTTTTAAGATCTAACGGTAGAGATTAATTGAATAGATCTGACGATTATTATATAATCAAAGAAGATCCAACGATCATTAAAATAAGAAACAATATATAATAACAAGGGCATAACGGTCATATGGGAAAAAGTTAATGTCGTTAAGTCAATTTAAGAAAAATAGCTGATGAGCTATATTTTAATAAAATAGATGGGAGTTTTTAGCCTATTTATAAAGTATAAGGGGGTTTCCAGTTGAGTTTTTAAAATACATGGGGGTTTTATGCAATTAAGCTAAAAAGATATTATGATCTCTTCACTTATTGGTGAATGTATATACACATATATATATATATATATACACATCATTAAGGTAATTATCAGAATGTGTCTAGATCCATCCAAAGGATGTCTAGATACATACCAATCAATTAACCATCAATTTTCAATCAAGCCTACCACTTTACAAGATATGATCAAATAATACCAAGTAAAGGAGGCTTGATTGGAGTTGATCTATTCCTTTCCAAAAGGAACAAGTCAACCATCGAACAAGGCCCATATTGTCGATTTCGTGCTTCCAAGAAGAAGCCAAAAATGGCCATCCATATATGGGAGGAGTCCAACTCCCCTAATTCCAAAATTGGAATTAACATCTCTTTTGGGCCAAAATTTAGTGGACCGGGCTTCATAACAATCCAATTATAGCAAGCCCAAGAATAAAATCTAATTTAATTCAAGGTTTAATATTTTATTAGAAAAAATTACGATATTCTCGATATATTGATGATATATATTATAACCTATTATAGGACACGAGGATAAAGTAGAGGGTTGAACAGTTCCTCCTATTAACGTAATCGTTTTGGAATTCAGGGTAAGTATAGTTATTGGACTTACATATATATAAATATATATATATATATATATGGATATGTATGTATTTAAAGATGTATAGTTAATTGTAAATTATTGGTTATTTATGTGGGATGTATATATAGAAATATATATTTGTGTTTGTATACTTAATTGTTAATTATTGGTTGTTTGTTTGGGTTACGTTATTGATCTGTAAAATTATTTTTATATGTTTATTTGTGGTTGTGTTGTACGGAATTCAAATGAATGATTGTGTGATCGTATATTTGGTCGTTGAATGAAATTGAATGAGAACGTTATTCGTAAGGAATCGATTGTTGAATGAAACTAAATGTTGAAGTTAATGATGTTGTTGCTGTCGATTGAGATAAAGAGATAGCTTACCTAACTGGGGGGGGCATCTGCAATGACTTATGATGATATGATTAATGACGAGCTGTGTGTTGTTATTGATCAATGGATATGATGTGACAAATCATACGAGTTGTGTTGTGCGATATAATTGATGATGTGTTATATACGAGCTGTGTGTTGTGTGGTATCATTAATGATGGGGTATCATACGAGCTGTGTGCTATGTGATATCGAGAAAAAAATGAGATATTGTGATGGAGATGATGATAGTCGGCAAAGACCATTGAGTGATGCACTCCGACTTGGGTAAGCAGGGCCTTAAGAAATTAAATGATAACGTCAAGTATTGTGCAGTTCATTGATATGATTGTCGGTATGTGTTACTTCCTGAATTAATTATGATTGCATGCCTAGTACCTGTTGGTTGATGTCGTTGTATCAGATTTGTCTTGTTGCATATGTGTATATATATAAGTTAATTAACTATACTTATTGAGTAGACAGCTCATTCCTTGCTACGTATTTTTCAGGATATAAGCCACAGTGACTAGTTGAATTGGATCATAAGCCTTGTTGCCAGTCTTATTAGGTGGATTAACAGTGACATCTTCGGTTGAGAACTCTAGCTAAATATTACATGATATTAGAGTTTCAATGAGTTTGTATTTTAAGTTTTGTAATATTTGGAACCACACTTCTCTTCTTGCTTAGGCTAGGGATTAAATACAATATTTTGATAACCTATGTCATTACGAGCCTATATAATATTAGTGAAAATAGGAGCTATCGTATTGGGTTTAAAGGTGAATTACTTATAAGATGGAATCTAATTACGAACGGGGTGCTACACAAGGTCCCATCAAACAAAGCCATTGGTCTTTTAATTCAATTAAAAGATCCAAGCTCATAATCTCTCTTTAATTGATAAATCCCATCTATCAATTAACTGTGGGCCCGATACAATATCGGCCCATCCATCTAATGGATCATTCCATAAATAATCCAATTATTTATCATCTTCCAGAATTGACTCCTAGTCAATTCCCTCACCTCCTCAGTGATTTGTGTGTGACTCTTTAGGTTTACCCTCAGCTAGACTTGGGTTTTTGTCCAACAGAAGCCTGTTATCATGGGTGGCCGTCTAGCAATGGTCCATGGCACTAGAGACTAGGTGAATGTTGGTGTGAATGTTTAGACTCCTGATTTCGTACAGGTACGGTCCTTCCGTCTACCATCTCCTGCCTTACTATAGAGTATGGAATTGATCGTCGGTTCCCATCCTTACTAGGCAGCTATGCTTAAGACTCGAGACTGTGCATGCCTCATTGCATCAACGTAGGAAACCATTCTCTGCTCGATCACCCACTGTGGAAACAGCTTCAAGCAGCATGTACGTGTCTCCGAATGCATAGGAGATATCTCTGTCACATACTGATAGGGGACGGATCCTCTTCTTGAAACCCATCGTCCTCGCTACAGATTCTACTGGATGGACAAGACTTATAATGAACATGTCCGCGACATGATAACCCCTCGTCAGATCAGAGATACAACCATCGTGTGCACATGACTGCCGCCGTTCCTCAAGTCTGAGGACTACTCCCGTACTTTCAAATCGGAAAACTCCAGTCATACAGACCAACCCTCCAAGGCTTCCATATGAAGGTCCCCGCAAGTCAGCTCGACCTCAATCGATTAACCACTAAGATCGGATAGACGTCCTATGTATGTCGCCAATGAAACACAGAACTCATCCAATGAATACAACTTTTAGTGCATGAGTCAATAGGACTCTCGATACCTGTCTCGAGGTCCTCGACTTGGAACGTTTTAGATCCAACCCTTTATTAGTTGGTTTCATAACCACCATCCAATGTGTGGCCCAACTACATAAGTTGTTTTAATGTGATATATGCGCTTTCTTGTGATATATGTAGATAAAAATTAACATACAATAATGAGCACAACAAAGATAACACCAGTGATAACGAACACTCATTTTATTCATTACATAACATTACGATACATCGAGTTGTCAAATAGATTACATAAAGGCCAATCTAATTGGCTTTCTGGTCACCTATTCAAACAATCTCCCGTTTAACCTAAAGCTAATCACACATTGACCTAAAGCCCGTCTTATCCAGATGCTGAGTATGAGCAATTTGCGACACTGTCTTAGTAATTGGATTCGCTATGTTTTCTGCTGAGTTGACTTGATCCATCCGAACGTCACCTCTGCTAACCATCTCTATGAGCGGGTGGTAATGTTTTTCGAGCGTAGACCCTTCCGGCAAGTGCCGAGGAAAAGACCTATGAAGACCATAGGTCTGGTTCTCGAAATTTAGGATTATCATAAGATTTCACAGCCAATCATTGTAGTTGGTTTTGTCAAATTTATTAGTCTCAACTATTTATGCAAGTGGATTTTTAGACATCTACAATTAATCAGAAAGCTTTTTAGTAGATTATCATAACAATTAGTTCGAGTTAAGGCTTGATCTTTAGTTATTAACCTATACTACCATTTATTCAAAAGCCCACCACTCTAAAGCGGGGTTCAGGATTCCTTTTTCAAGTGGGCTTGCGGTCCACAAACACCATTCTCCATACCCCACTTTTACGATTTACATTGAAAAAAGGCCTTATGGGAGGTAACCTATACAATTCTCATCCAATGAAATCCCCAAGGTATTTTGCCTCACCTCTTCACATGATCCCAGAGACTCCAAGTGAATCATGCTACTCTCGACTGTCGCCCCACTACTCATGAGACAGGAAAACAAGAGCATATTCACTTTGTTCATAACAATAGCATAACTTTCTTCCATTCCAAACTGACTCGTCAGACCATAATTGGATGAAAATAGCTTGGTTTAATCAAATACCGTATTGATTTATATCCATTATAGACCTAATATTACTTTGGATATACCAAGTGAGAGTTGGTTTTTGGTTTTCACCGAGACGTCACGTATATTGCATGTGATTAAACGACAAGCATTTAATTAAAACATTCATAATAAATAAATACATCACACACAAAATAAAAGCTTAGCATGCCGTTGTTGGATGATCACAAGCCCAATCCTATGTGATCCATTGAGCCCGCAGTGGATCTATGATCAATCTAGGGTAGGGCTACAACATTACAAGTATTTAACCCATTATCAATCTGAAGGGCCTTATATCTCCTTTTTATTCTCTTAGACTCTCCATCGTGGGCTCCACCGGGCCTCTTCAGCATGGATCCTCCGTTGGTCCATCCAATGGCCTCCTCCATGGGCCTCCATTGCCTTGGGCTTGTTTTCTTACATTTATCCTTTTGCACTTGATCAAATGCTTTGGCCATAGGCTTTGAGAGTCTAAACTATCTCAAAGCGCATAGGAGACCTCGTTGTCATGTTATTGACAGGGGATATATTCTATCTTGGAATCCACCGTCCTCAGTGCATACTCCAACTGCGCTGGACAAACCTTATGATGACCATACCTCACGATACGATCACCACTCACTAGGTCCAAGACACACTGTTCGCATGCACGTGACTGCCATGACTCCTCAAGTCCGAGGACTAATCCCGTACTATCGGAACTGGAATTCAGTCATACCGACCAAGCCCACGTGGCTTCCATATGATGATTCCCGCGAGTTAGTTGGGTCACTCGACTTCCTTGCCAACCAACCCATTAAAATTGCACAGACGACCTACGTCTGTTGCCGATGAAACACGGTTGTGATACTAGTGCAAGTGACTATAGGACACTCGATGCCCATCTCGAGGTCCTCGACTTGGAACATTTTTGATCGACCCTCAGGAGTTGGTTTCATGGCTGTCAACCTATGCGCAACCTAACTCCCGGGTTTAACCATTGGGTCTGTGGGCATTTGTTGTGACATCAAAACCCCATTCGTTGTTAGCAGTAAGCACAACAAATTCATTCTGGCTAATTATGAATCCTTACTACATTCATCGACATAATACTGATCAAAGATCGGCTAATGGTTCCCAAAACAACCAACCAAATTACTTTCTAGTGACGGATTCCAACAATAGAGACACACATGCGCCAACCTAAGATAAATAAAATCATACACACAGGCCATGGACTTTTTTATCATCCCTTATTAATCCAATTAACAATGAAGCACATTTATTTTCAAAATAAACATGCAACACATATAACACAAACCCTGTATTAACACAATTATATGTAGAAAAATACACATGTAATAATGCAATTAAAAAAAGGATATCCCAAACGTACATCCAATGTACTATACTTTTTCTTATTTGGAAACTATTTTAAAAATAATCTATGGCAATTTAATTTTGAAAAACTCCAATTGAACAAAAAAAATAATAAATAAATTAGCCATATCAAAAATTTTAGAAAATGCAGAAAAAGATGAAAAATAAAAAAAATTCCAAAAAAAACCCTAAACAGTCAGCGCCTCTAACGACCAGCTAGGCCGTATGCGCACGGATGTAGGCGCCCGCGTGCATTTGCACTCAAGCCAACACACACGTGCGTGTCTGGGCACAAGCAATGCTTGCCCCGCGAGCATGCGCTCTGCGCTCGCAGGCAGCTTGCTGGCTACTGCCCCGTTTTTGCCAAAAAATCAATTTTTTTTCCTGAAAAAAACTGAAACCACGTATTTTCAGAAAATTCAATTTTTTAGAAAATGCAGATGACCAAAATTTTAACAAGCAAAATTAAATTATGCATTTTAAAACACATAATAATACAATTAATAGAACATGCTTATCAAAAGCAATTAAACACGTAAAATATTCCAAACACATATCATTTTAATCATATTAAAATGATACATTTTGTTTATCATTTTTTAAAATCCACTTCAATATTTTTATAATTTTACGAGTTAAATGAGCTTTAAAAATATAAATAGACACACAATATAAAAAATAAATAAAAATACAAATTAAAAAACGAAACTTACAAAAGAGAGCCAAATTTATTTGCTAAGGATGTGGAAACTGGAAAGTATTATTAATTACTTACCCGGTGCACAGCACCAGGCCAAATATCTCAAATGCCAGGTATTTTTTTCATTGAAAATAGCAAGTTTCATTTAAAAAAAAAAAATAGCAAGATTCTTTATAATAGTCAACATCATTAATTCATTTCCCTTTCCGTAGGACACGGATCTTTTTCATTAGAAAGAAGCCCTATTTCACTTCATTAATTATTTAGCCTTAAAAGTTATAGCAGTCAGAGTTGGAGGCATCTAGAAAACCTGCTCAATGAAAAAGTCCAATCATGGGAAACATTAAAAATTTGGACCGTTATCCTTTTGAATTTCATGTAAATACACCGAAATTTTATAGGCTAAATTTCAATTTTAGCCCCTGTATTTTCACGAAATAGTTAAAAATTCCCCTGTGTTTTGAATATAAGCTAAACACCCCTCTCTGTTTTAGTAAATTCAGCACAAAACCTCCCTTTCGTTAGAAACTAACGGAAGGTGGTGTGCACGCACCTGAAATGCGTTTGGGCATGATTTTTTTGTGTTTTGACTTTTATTTGTCCTTAATTGACTAAAATACCCCTATGTTGTATATAAAATTACAATGGGCTAGATAGACTATTTTTGAAGGATTTTTTTGCACTTTCATATAACCAAAAAGTATAAGTAATTTTTTTAAATACATTTATATTAAATTTTAAAATACGAAAAAATAGAAAAAAATACATTATCAAGTTTAATATACTAAATTTTAATTTTCAAATTTTAGTATCTATATGAATATAAATATTAAATAATTAGAATAATTCAATTTATAAATGAATTTGAATATTTTTATTAATTATACCAAATATATATTGTACACCACATTTAAGTAAATATTTAATAATTATTATAATTATTTTTAATTAACTGAAATATATATTAATAAATATAATTAAGTTAATTAAAATAAATTAAAAAAAATTGGGGCTACGACGGTCCAACACAGGAGAGCGACGAGGTCGCCCTCTTTCTTGCGCGCACAGGAGGCGAGGGCGACGATCGTCACGCTCTTTCTTTTGCCTCGAACAGGAGTCGTCGTCCTCCTTTCTTTTACCTGGGCGACGTCGTCGTTGCCCAGATCTGACCTGGGCGACGACGGCGTCGCCAGATATGTTGGCGGGGGTGGGGGGAGGGTCATTTTTTTAAGTTTTATATGTATAAATAATAATTTATTTTTTAGAATTTTAATTTTTTTATATAATATAAATTAAATAATTTGTAGATTCTAGATCCTTCATTTTTCTTAGATCTCACGGTTGAGATTTATTAATCAAATCAACGATTATTATATAAACAAAGAAGATCCAACGGTTAGTAAAATAAGAAATAATATATAAAAAAAAAGGGCATAACGGTCATATAACTAAAAAATTAACGCCGTCAAGTCAATTTAACGGAGTGGGGCGACTGAGCTACATTTAATAAAATAAAAGAGGATTTTTAGCCTATTTTAAAATACGGAGGGGTTTTTAGCTGAGTTTTTAAAACACAGGGGGGTTTTAGACAATTAAGCCAATTTTATATAGTCTGAAAATTTATATTTAGTATTCTTTTAGTTTGTTTCTATTTAATAAAGATATTCATTTGTTAATTAAAATTTATCGAATTTGCTAATATTAACACAAAAAATTGAATGAAAATCCATCCCCGAGTGATTTATTACTAACTTATTACATGCAAAATAAATTTTTCTATCCAAATTATCGTATGCATTTTCACACATTAATGCACGTGAGAAAGTATATTTTCACCTTTATTGGTTAGCTTAGATTTTTTTACCAGTAATAAATCAATAAGAAGTCAATTGACGAAAAATATATTTTTTTTCAATTTTTTATTTATTTATATCGATAAATTTAATAAATTTTGTTCAACAAATAAATTTATTTATTAAATAAAAACAAACGTTAGAGATACTGAATACAATTTTTTAAACCATAATATGTCTACGAATAATTATATCATATCAAACCATAATATGACTACGAATAATTATGTTTTTAAACCAAAACATTAAATATTTGACCGCAAGGAATGCTACATACTTGCATATTAATTATATTCTGAAAGAACAAATCAAACGTGCAGTCCACAAATGACAACGCCAGGAAGTTTGACCCAACAAGAAACTTATTACATATATGGAGAGAAGAGTGGGCATTTGCTAAGCAGAGTTGAAAATGGATGGTGTAGGAATAGCAACATTGAGTTTGAGCGGTTGCGAGAAGCCGATGCCTGTCATAGGCATGGGAACATGCTCGTATCCGCCTGCCGACTTCGAAACGGCAAAGGCAGCCATATTGGAGGCGATGAAGGCCGGATACCGCCACTTCGACACCGCTTTTGCTTATGGTTCCGAAAAGCCGCTTGGCGAAGCCATTGCCGAAGCCCTGCGCCTCGGACTCATCCAATCCCGCGACGAGCTCTTCATCACTACCAAGTTGTGGGCGAGTTTTGCTGACCCAGCACAGATCGTCCCTGCTTGCAGAATGAGCCTCCAGTAATTAATTGTCTCTTTGTTTGTTGGCTTTTTGATTGTTTATTCAATTTTGTCCCGAATTAAAAAAAAAAAAAAAAATGCCATTTCAGTCGATCTGGGTTGATTTGATTTTTTGGGAAATGCAGAAATCTTCAGTTGGAGTATGTTGATATGTACCTGATACATCAGCCAGTGAGGCTGACAGAGATGATCAGTAGAACTCCAGTTGCGGCGGAAATTATAAGGCCTTTGGATGTGAAGGGCGTGTGGGAAGGCATGGAAGAGTGCAAGAATTTGGGGCTCACAAAGGGAATTGGAATCAGTAATTTCTCTTGCAAAATGATGGAGGAACTCCTCTCAATCGCCAAGATTCCTCCAGCAATCAACCAGGTCAGTCTCTACCTACAAACTCTGTGCAGTGTTACTGTGCCTATTTAATTTGAGATTCATTCTCAATTTATGATCTTATTATTATAATGATTTAATTGCGATATGACTAGATTTAATAAGTGTTTTGAAATTCTTTACAACTATTTAAAGAGTTGTTACCTTTTTTTTCATTTGGCAACTTGAGAATTCAACTTTTATGTGAAGAATTTTGTATGAATGGGAGAAATTTGTTTTATATCCCCAAGGTATTTTGGAGTTTATGTGGCGTGATTCATTTCTAGTCTTTTCTTGATCCTTTTGTGATCGTGCATGTTGAAGGAGACAATACTGTGAAGTATAGGGGTTTTCCTTGGAGTCATGATCGTTGATACGTGCACGTTAGAAGTCAATCACGGCACATATTTTGTGACTTTCTATTAGTAAATCCAAGCTTTATTCAATTTATTTGGGATAATGCAATTTACCGCATGTGATATAAAGAACGAGCAAAAACCCCTCTGTAAAAAAATAATTAGTAAATTACCCGTATGATCTTAAAATGAAACAAATTACCCCTTGTGTTTTTCCTTGACAGGGGTAATTTGCTTCATTTCTCAAAATACAAGGAGTTACTTTGCTAATTATTTTTTCACAGGAAGTAAATTGCATTTATCCCCATTTAATTTGGTCACTTTACGTATTACGATGATTTACTGAAAATAATTTAAACACGAATCACACAACAGAAAGAACAATTTCCATGTTGTATAGGTGGAGATGAATCCTGTTTGGCAGCAAAAGCAGTTGAGGGAGTTCTGCAAGGCAAGAGGTGTTCACATTACTGCCTACTCTCCCTTGGGAGCAAACAATACTAAATGGGGAGACAATAGAATTGTAGAAAGTGATGTGCTAGCAGACATTGCCAAGGCCAATGGAAAGACAACTGCGCAGGTGGCGCTGCGCTGGGCGTATGAGCAAGGAGTGAGCATTGTAACAAAGAGCTACAACAAGGAGAGGATGAGAGAAAATCTTCAAATATTCGACTGGGCGCTAAGTGCCCGATGATCTTGAAAAGATTAACCAACTCCCACAGCGAAAAGGGGTAACTTTGGCGTCTGTTTTAGGACCCCATGATCTTGTTTTGGAGCTTGATGCTGAAGTTTAATTACAATCGTCTTCTCTACTTATTGTGGTAGTCGTTCAAATAAATAAGACATTATTTTTGGGATTTTCTTTGTACCTGTTTCTGGCGTCGGACAGTCACGTCTCATTGTTTTTAAAAGTTTTGTGTTGTATTGTCCTTTGATTTTTTTTAAGGGGAATTTTCCAATTATTATTCTAACAGTGGGTTCTATCTTAGTTGGTATATTTTACATGAAAATTTGGAAGAGAATATTTTCGTTTTCTTCCTTTTTAGTTTGTTTAACCCCTTTCATCTGTCAAGCTTCTGTCATCAATAAAAAAATGTAATCAGGTTTGTGACAAAGTACATGTTTTGTTTCTCGCATGTTGTACCGTAGTAGACCGGGGCAACCTACAGAATTAGTGTTTTTTTATTCCATAATTACCTGATTATATCAATGTCTTAATAAATTGAGCAATACATCGATTTAATCAATATGTGAATGTTGTATATAGCAAACACGGGTAAGTTTAAGGTATGTAGTGTAGGTTGAAGGTATTCTGCCAGCTCCCAATACTCAAGTAAATTCCTATCTGGGTGTGCAGGACTTGCAAAACAAGACTGAGGTTAGGGCCAAGCCGGAAGGAATTCTGGCGAAGGCACTCCAATACTCATGTCAGTCTTGGTTCAAGGTCTCAGAAAGAGTAAGAGCAATAGTTGGGATGTCAAAAGTTGTACCTGATGGTGGAGTGCCCATATTTGTAGATGTTGGTGGATTGTACGATTTTACGTGTACCCAAGATTCAATTTCCTGATCAACGGTGTACATTGGGCCAAACATATCCGCAGTAACAGTGACAGGTGGTGGTTCTGCCGGACAAAAGCTGCGCCACTTCAAAAGCAGTCAGTACAGTTGTTGGAATAGGTAACCATAAAACCAATTGGATTGACGGTTTTGGGAACTATTCAACAATCTTTATTAAAAGTAACTTTGTATTGATGCACATGGTAAGTGTTTGTCATTGTCACAAGTGTCTGTTGTGCTTACCGGTTACGTTAAATGATGCTTTAACATCACAACAAATGCCTACAGATAAATTGGACAACCCATGCAGTTGGGTTGCACATTTGATGACGGCTATCAAACCAACTGATGAGGGTTGGGTTTGAAATGTTCCAAGGCGAGGACCTCGAGGGTGGGCATCGAGAGTCCTATGGAGACTTGCACTAAGAGTCGTATTTATTGGATGAGTGCCATGTTTCATCCGCAATAGACGTGGGACGTTTGTACGATCTTAGTGAGTTGGTAGACTAGGGTCGAGGCGACTGAGCTAACTCGTGGGGATCATCATATGGAAGCTTTGGAGGCTTGATCGGTATGACTGGAGTTTTTCGGTTCTAATAGTACGGGAGTAGTCCTCGGACTTGAGGAGCCACGACAGTTTTGAGCAGGGAATGGTTCCCTCCGTCGATGCAGTGAGGCATGCGCAGTCTCGAGTATTTACCATTGCTGTCTGGTCAAGAATGGGAATTGACGCCCAATTTCATACCTTAAACTACGGCCGCGAGACAGGAGACGGAAGGACCGTACCGGTACGAATCGGTGCCTAAATATTCATGCCAACATTCACCTAGTCTCTAGTTCCATGGACCGTTGCTAGACGGCCACCCATGGTAACGGGCTTCTGTTGGACACGAGGCCAAGTCTAGCTGAGGGTGGACCTAAAGGGTCACACACAAATCAATGAGGAGGTGAAGGAATTGACTTGGAGTTAATTTCCTATGATGATAAATAATTGAATTATTTATGGGAAGGTCCATTGGATGGATGGACCCCTATTGTATCGGGCCCTCGATTAATTGATAGATGGGATTTATCGATTAAATAGATATTAAGAGCTTGGATCTTTTAATCCAATTAAAAGATCCATGGACATTATTTAATTGGACCTTGAATTAAATTATATTTAATTCTTGGACATATTGTAATTAGATTACAATAGAACCCGATCCGTTAAATCTTGACCCAAGAGATATTAATTCCACTCGTGAAATTAGGCGAAGTTAGACTTCTCCTAAATATGGATGCCTGATTTTTTGGCTTCTTTTAGAAGCATAAAATCTGTCATGTAGGCCTTATTGAAGAGGTTGACTTGTTCCTTTTGGAAACGAACAAATCAACTCAAATCAAGCCTCCTTTGGTAGGCTTGATTGAAGATTAATGCGGATTGATTGGAATGTATCTAGACATCCTTGGATGAACCTAGACACATTCCAATACTCACATTAATGATGGATATATATGAGTATATAAAATCATCAAAAAAAGGATTATCATTATTCATCTTTTTCTAGTAAAAAGATGAAGAACTCTCATCTCTCTCTCTCTCTCTCTCTCTCTCTCTCTCTCTCTCACACACACACACACACACACACACACTCTCTCACTTACTCTCGGCTGCCACTTGCTCTCTCTTCCTCTCACTTTGTTGCTTCATTGATCTAGGATCAATTGAAGAACAATGCTAGATTAAGAAGGATACACTAATTCGATAGTGCAATCCTTTTCTTGATCTCATCTTCTTATGTCCGTTCTCTAGCAAGGATAACGTGACTTCTCCCGATGTGGTGTGGACTACGTTAGAGGATTCATATGTTTGGATCTTGGTGAACGTTTGCCATTCATTTGAAAGGGAACAACGTTAGAAGAGGTGCACAGAATATAACTACAAAGGTAACCCCCGTTTATTTTTATATAGTTCTCTCTATGATTGTCTATGTGCCCTATATGATATACTTGCTTTACGCTATCATATTCTACATCGAACGCCCGGTTGAGTACCCAAGGGTACACCCCTTGGGACGTTTTATTATGATATGTGTTTTAAATATCTTTAAATTACCCATCTCTCACTTTTGCTCGCGCTCCCGGCGGATCCTTTTGTCTTTCAAGTAGTATCAAAGCCCAGTTCGATGTAAGGGGCCATAGACCTATGTGCTTTGCATGTGCAATTTGCTTTTACGACTATTAAGCATGTTTATTACGTAAATGTATGAAGTAATGCACTTGTTTAAATGTTTGAGTTTGATGGACATCATGCATGTATTTTGTGAATGGAGTTACAAAATTACATGCCTCATTTTCAGTCTTTTAATAAGCGGAGACGAAATAAAAAAAAAAATGATTTTGCGCATCTGCGTGCGGTCGGGGGCTGTGGCATGACGGCTGGGCCGATCTGTGCCCTTTTCCGACGTTTTTTCTAAAAATTTAATTTTCGGGAACTTTTCTGCATATTTTTTGAAAATGAATTAATTTTCCATATTTGATTTGGATTAATTGAATTTTTCTTATAATCATATTGCTTAATTAATTTGGGTTCAACATGCATTGGATGCATTGTGTATGTGGATGTCCATTAGATTTAAAATTTGAACTTGTAAATTATTTATATGTTTATGGCATGGGATGTTGGACATCATTTAGGTATTTTGTATATCTATTATGAGCATGATTATTTGGTATGATTGTTTGTTTATGTTGATTGGATCAACATGAGAATATCACTAAAATCCTAGACTTTGTGTATGGATGTATGCTTTACATTACTGTTGGGTGGGGCCTGCGTGCCTCTTGTTTTGGGACTATTAACTCCTGGTATTTTTCCTCATGATGTTAAGGCTTGTTTTCCCTCTATTCTATGTATTCTATTTCCAATGTAATGAGAGTAGTTAGGAAATTTTTGGCGAGGTTCTGCATTTCATGTAATAAAGCAAGCCCACGGAGTTGGAGGCCCACGTTGGACGGAGGCCCAAGGTGAGACATCAAGGCGAAACAACAAGTGCTACAAGGCCCATTGGAATGACAATAGGTTAACTTGTTTTGTAATAGTGTTACCCTAGAGAGACCATAAACGCACTGGGGGCTTAGTGGGTTGCATATGTTGGGCTTGTGCTCATCCATAGGGGTATGTTAGGTTAAATTGCATGCGACGCATTTATTTAAATGCTTATAATATTTGATATTTATGCATGCAAGACATTAATGTGATAAGGTCTCGATTAACATCTATTGAAATTAAACCTCACTTGGTTAGACCAAGTTAAAATGTTAGGCCCACAATGGACATTGGATCAAAATGGTTTCGATCCATCCAAGCCTTCCATCCAAAGCATTGTGGCGGGGAAGCTACCGCTACCCAAATGTGGTCTCACGAGTCGTGGCACATTTGGAATAGAAGAAAGCTGCATCATTGTTGTGAATAAATATGGACAAGATAAATATGGACAAATGGAGTTCATTGATTTAAAAAGAAAAGTGGATATAATCTTTGATTGGATGTAATCCCCTAATTCTTCTATTTGAATTTCGATCCAAGGGCTTGACGTTTGTTCTTGGATGTTGATATGTAATCTCCTCTAGATTTATGGAGCAAACTACGTGGTACCTTGAAATTCGATATCAAGGCCTTGAAGGATTTGATGCCGAGGAAGACTTGGAACCTTTGCAGTTATAGAGCTTCATCGTAGCTGAGGGATTTTGGATTTGGGTCCTTTGAATTTGTTGTGTCGTATGGAGCGACTTCTGTCTTGTGTTGTCTCCAATGTTTTATGTAATCCTTGACTTAAATGGTGGAGGGCCTTATTTATAGGTATGAGTAGGGCTACAATAGTTTGGGCTCATGTCTGTTGGGCTTGATCACCTTGGGCTTTGACATGGACTAGTCTTTTGATGGACTACATTTTTGAACATGTACCTATCCCAATTTAGCCAATCTAAAATAATAAATTTATATTTATTTAGGATTAACCCATAAAAAATACATAAGACCCAAATTTAATATGGGCTTATGAATTTAATTTCTTTTACGTTAAGCCCAAATTTATTATGGACTATCATTTTGGAACCCAATTATTAGCCAATTTATTTAGCCCTTAATTGATAATTTATTCCAAAATATTTCGACGTCAACAGATGCCCCCACTTCAAGACTCGGCGAAGAACGTGCCAATTGTTGTCGAAGGCGTGACATGAAGTCTTAGATTTTTTTTCATTATTCATCAATTTTCCTTTGAGCATATAGGCCCACCAAAGCCCAATTTAGCCAATCATCACAAGGCCGAGCTCTTCCACGACTAAAATGTATCAACAGAACTGAGTCTTATTTTTTCCTTTCTCTTTGCAAAGTGGGTTTTGACATAATGGCTTACTTGCAGTAACAAAATACGAATTACAAGCCAAGTTTCCATGCCTCACAATAATAGATAATGAACTTATATCACTTTCCTTCGCAAACTAACAATATGCGACTTTCTTTGAAAAATAAAGACGAAAACTTTAGCATCGCACACTTATGTAAATCAACAATTGAATTTCTATTTTTTACGATCGTCCTCCTTTTTTAAGAATTTGAGAAGTATGGAAAATTTTCAACATCTTTCACAAAGAAACATTATAAAAGGATGACTTTGGCTTTTTATTTTCATCAAGTGAATGAACTTAGACGAATTTTTTGCAATCCCTTCGTCTTCCTTGACGTAATCCCTTGGCGTTTCTGTTGTTTTTGCTGCGAATAGGTGAGTAAGTAACTTCAATTTCTTGCACGAGTTTCATGAAGATTCTGCTCGCGGCGCGTTTGTAAAACTGTTCATGAGAGTGGTCCTTTGATCTTTTGTCCATGCCACATTTTTTTTCACACACACGCACACATACACATGATTTTGGCTTCTAATTTTTTCATATTTCTTCTTTAATTTTCATACATGGACTTCGAAGATCGTACTGAGTTGTTCCCAAGAATCATCATCCGAAGCGGCAAGGACAACGCCAAGATCAAAGGCATCACCTCTTACGTTCACAAGTTGTTCCTACGCACCATCATTTGAAGTGGCAACCTTGAGTTGAAGGCATCACCTTGTACGTCCATGGTCAGCTGATATCGTTCCACCGTTCAAGGTTCGATCTTCACACAAGTCATGTGCATCCACCGACTGTTTGAAGAGGCGACGAGAAAGGTGCTCAACTTCTGCTTCAACCCTTCTTTTCAATCCAAGGTCTTGGGGGGCAACCCTTCTTTTCTTGAGTTTGCACTTCCAAGTTTTCACTGCTCATCAACGGGGCTCATGGAATATTCCATTGTAAGATAAGTTGTTAGATGATGTCAAAAGTTCACGACTGCTCGTATGTGGACTGTTCAAGGATGAGGTTATCTTTTCTTCAGAGCAGTTGCTAGGCGATGATGCTTGTAAGCCCTCCGTACCATGAACTCGCGAGTCTTTACTTTTGGTGCGCCGCCGACTTCCCAATGATTCAGACGGCATGCTTACCTCCGATTGGGTCGACTTCCATTCAGGCGGCGTCTTCTTCACGCGTTTCTTGAGCAAAAGCTGCTTTCAGATACTTGAACGACTTTGGTTGCTTCCACTTGTTGATGTTGATCATTACCCCCAAACCGTGAAGCATTTAACGAGAAGTCTTTCCCACTTGAACGAAAAGACCCTTGCCAAGAAGCCGAAGAGAGCTTGTTCAACCTTGAAGGATGTGGTCGCCAAGAGAGAGACTTCAATGCTTGAAGCACTTTGTATTTGTTCGAGAATCCAACAAAGGGCTTTGAGGAATATGGAAGCGCGTTTTGAAGACTCAAGACTAGATTCAATAACTTTCGATTTGTCCAACTAAGTATTTAGAATTTAGCACTTTTCTTTTTTGTTGCTTCATTGCCAGTCAATGTAAAAGAACATTTCGTCACATAATAAAATGACTTCTTTTCCTTACTGAAATGCATTTTGTGCTTTTGATAGAGCGTTGACTTTGTTTCTTCGTGTTACTACTGAATACGAACGATTGCAATTTCACAAACTTCTTAAGCTCACAAACATGGCTAACTTTAAGGTAAACCAAACTTGTTTAAAGATATGACTGAACCTGAAAATAAATTCAAGCTGCCTACTGAAGGGACAAGCGGATTCGCCCGGGAGAGCGAGCGGAAGCGTGAGAAACGTGGAAATGGCATAAATTAAAACAACAAATCACCAAATCCCAAAGGGTGTACCCTTGGGTGCTCAACCGGGCGTTCGATGTAGGATGTGATAATATTAAGCATAAACATATAATTATCACATAGAGCATAGATATAGAACAAGATACTACAATAGCGTAAAAAACCGAGATTACCTTTGTAGTTAAAATTGCTTGCACGGCTACGAGCGTTGTTACTCTCCGGATATGCTCACTAAGTTCAAACGTATGAACTCTCTAGAGAAGTCCACACCACACAGGAAGAGATCACATTTCTCTTGCTAGAGAAAAATGGATCTAAGAGGACACGGTTCAAGAAACTAGAACACTATTGTATTAGTGTCTCTTCTTGAACTAGCTTTGTTCTTCAAGATGATCCAAGATCAAATGGAGAACAAAGAGGGATGATATGTATGTAGAGAGGGCCGGAAATTAGAAAGAAAAAGGAGGTGTGTCTTTCTTCTTTTTTCGATAAAAAGATTAAATGTAATTCTCCTGCATTGATAATAGTATATCCTCATATATATACTAAATTAATGTGATTATTGGAATTTATCTAGGTTCATCCTAGGATGTCTACATACATTCCAATCAATCCCATTAATTCATCAATCAAGCTACCATATCATAAGGTATGATTTAATCATACCAAATGAGAGAGGCGTGATTGGAGTTGATTTGTCCCTTACCAAAAGGAACAAGTCAACTTCAGTAAGGCCGTTACCATGGGTGGCCACACTACTGGCCCCATGCCCTTTCGCACAATGGGGGATGGACATCGCGGGGTCGTTCTGTATGGCCCCCGGATAATGAAAATTCCTGTTGGTAGCTATAGACTACTTCATGAAATGGGTGGAGGCCGAGCCTCTTTCCCACATAACGGACGGAGAAGTCATGAAGTTCCTATGGAAAAATATCATATGTCGTTTTGGGCTCCCCCGTGAGATCATTTCGGACAATGGACAACAATTTCAAGGAAATAAAATACAAGATTGGTGCAAGGGGTTATGAATCAACCAAAGATTCACCTCTGTGGCTCACCCTCAAGCTAATGGCCAGGTGGAGGTCACAAACCGCACCCTCCTGCAAAGTATCAAGAGAAGGCTCGATAGAGCCGGGGGCAATTGGTCTGAAGAGCTCACTAGCGTCCTATGGGCTTATCGAACTACTCCCAGGAAATCCACGGGCAAAAGCCCCTTTTTCCTAGTTTACGGGACAGATGCTGTAATACCAGTCGAGGTGGGCGTGCCCTCCCCCCGAATAATGTATTACTTAGAAGAACACAATAACAACTTAATGAGAATCTCGACCTCATTGAGGAACTCAAGAAAAAAGCCTTCCTTCGAATGCAAAGATATAAAAGCATAATGATCAATGCCTACAACAAACGGGTTTAACCCCGGGGATTCCAAGTCGGTGAGTTGGTACTTCGAAAAGCGGAAGCATCAAAACAAGTGGATAAGCTAGACCCCACTTGGGAAGGACCTTACAAAGTTAGGGAAATCCTGGGCAATGGAGCATACGAATTGGAGGACCGGGACGGACAATTGCTTCCTCGCCCCTGGAATGTTCACAATCTCAAAAGATTCTTAGCCTTAGTCCCTCCAATGGGACCTACTCTTGCGAAGGGCATTCTCATGCCCTCCACAAGAGAAGGCCAGCCTAGCCTTCCAAGACGAGAATCCCTGCCACTTTGCTGGCAGTTTACGTCATGAGTCCCTGCCACCTTGCAGGCTGTCTATTTAATAAGCCCTGCCACCTTGCAGGTTGTCTATTCAACAAGCCCTACCACCTTGCAGGCAATCTACCTCACAAGCCCTACCACTGTGCAGGCAGTCTACCTCACAAGCCCTGCCACTTTGCAGGAAATCCACCTAACAATCCCTGCCACTGAGCAGGCTCCCCATCTCAACAAAGCCCGGCCTTGCTGCAGGCCGACTGTCAAACAAGCCCTACTTCCTTATAGGCACTCAAGCAAGTCCTACTACCCTGTAGGCAATCCTAACGAATCCTATTGCATCACAGGTACTAAAGTAAAGCATGCCTGAGATTTGCAAATTTTCGCGGGCAAACTAGGCTCATTTCCTACCTCAGATATCACTTAAGTCATCAAACAAGAATCATCATACCTCCTCTCCAGGAGTCACCAAAAAGCATACATAGGGCGGTCAACCCACAATTATTAGAAAATCCACAAAGACATGCCAACAGAATGCAAGAAAAAGCGCATTATATTAAAATCCCCCAAGCCAAACCGACTTGGGGGGGGGGGGGGAGGCAGTAGTGGAGTTCAAAAAGACAAAAACAAAACAACAATAGAAATGTAAAAATTGTTTTATCCCCCTGCGCCAGGGGGGCAAGCATAACAGAAAGTTTGGGACAGGGGTATAATAAAACATTCTTCCCCACACGCGGGGTCTTCTCAGGATCCTCCAGGACTTTCGGCTCAGGGGAGGGAGGAACCACATCAGCAGGCTCGGCCAAGGGGGCTAGGTTAGTTGCAGAAGGCTCGGGGAGCAAGGTCTCTCCATTCTCCTCTTCCGGGGCCTGGATGTCCTCCATCACCGTCTCCAGCACATGATCCAGCTCCTCCTCTGAAAAGAATTTCCCGGCTATGTCATTCAAAAGCCCAAGGATTCCAGACAAAAAGGAAGAGAAACGAGCAAGCTTGTTACCTGGATCAAAGGGAGAAGACTCAGTCATGGGGGGGAGGAGGAGCAAAGGGGTTTTAGGGACTTCACAACCTCGTCATAGTCCAGGAAAGAAAGGTCCTCCCCCTCCGGAGGATAGCCTTGGGCCACAAATAGTTCCTGACACGCAGTAAAGCCATACTTCAAGAATGGCCCCGCAATCTTGGTCACCTCTCCCTGGAATTTCTCGGACTGCTTATAGTCTAGGAGGCGGTTGTCCGAATACGACTCCAAGAACTGTTTGCCCTCATTTGTATGACGAAACTCCAAGCGGTCTTTGTCGGCCGCCTGCCGAAGGGCCTCCGATTGATCTTGCGACAAAGCCAAGAAGTTCTGCTGCAGTTTCTTCCTTTCCTTCTCCGCCTGCTGGTACTTCCCTGTAACCTCCTTCTTGGCCTCCTTCAGCTTGGCCAGATCAAAGGCCAGCCGCTCCACATGATCCTCTAGCCTCTTTCGCTGGAATCAGTAGGAGGAGGGGAGGGTCCCCAAGGGGCGGCTTAAAAGCTCCCCCCGCCATGGAAGCCTCCTACAAGAAAAAAAACATCCAAGTTCAAAATTTCACCAAGATGCGAAAGCAAAAGCCAACACCAGGGTAGAATATCATACCTTGGCCATCTGGAGCGCAAAGTGTTAGAATAGGTGACCAGAAAGCCAATTGAATTGACGATTTTTGGAACTATTCGTCAATCTTTATACAACAATATTATCTGATGAATAGAGTAAGTATTCATCACTGGCACTGTGTTTGTTGTGCTTACTACTAACGTTGAACGACGTTTCAACGTCACAACAAATGCCCATAGACCAATTGGATAACCCATGTAGTTGGGCTGTGTATTGGATGGCGGCTATGAAACCAACTTCTGAGGGTTGGTCTGAAACGTTCCAAGGTGAGGACCTCGAGACTAGGCATCGAGTGTCCTATTGAGACTTGCACTAAGTATTGCATTCACTGTTTGAGTGTCGAGTTTCATCGGCGACAGACGAAGGTTGTCTATGCAATTTTAGTGGGTTAGTTGACAAGGTGGTCGACTGACTGAACTGACTCGCAGGAATCGTCATATGGAAGCCTTGGAGGCTTAGTCGGTATGACTGGAATTCCCAATTCCGATAGTACGGGATTAGTCCTCAAACTTGAGGAATCATGGCAGTCACGTGCATACGAAGACTGTATCTTGGATCTGGCGAGAGGTGATCATTCTGTAAGATGGTCATTATAAGCTTTGTCCAGTGCAGTTGGAGTATGTGGCAAGGACGGTGGATTCCAAGATAGAATCTGTCCCCTATCAGTATATGACGGTGATGTCTCCTATACATTCTGAGATGGTTTAGACTCTGAAAGTCTATGGCCTAGCAATTGATTGAGTAGGAAAGGGTTTCCTACGTCGATCGATAGAGTAAACGCATCTCGGGTATGAAGCATAGTTGCCTAGTCAAGGATGGAACTGGCGCCCAATTCCATACCCTAGACTAAGGCCGGGAGACGGTCGACAGTAGGACCGTACCCGTACGGAATCGGCGCCTAAATGTTCACGCCAACATTCACCTAGTCTCTCTAGTGCCATGGACCGTTGCTAAACGACCTATGGTAACGGGCTCCTGTTGGATACGAGCCCAAGTCTAGCTGAGGGTGAACCTAAAGGGTCACACACAAATCACCGAGGAGGTGAAGGAATTGACGTGGAGTTAATTTCAGATGATGATAAGTATTTGGATTACTAATGGGATTGTCCATTAGATGGACGGGCCGATATTGTATCAGGCCCTCATTTTATCGGTAAATGGGATTTATCGATTAAGTAGAAAATCGAAGCTTGGATCTTTTAATTGGATTAAAAAATCAATGGAAATTATTTAATTGGATCATTATTTAAATAGAATTTAATTCTTGGGCTTATTGTAATTGTATTACAATAAAATTCGATCCATTAAATCTTGACCCAAGAGAGGTGTTAATTCCACTTTCGGAATTAGAAGAAGTTGGACTTCTAAAAGGGGATGGCCGAAAATTATTTCTTTTGGAAGTACTAAAATTGGCTAAAAGGCCTTTGATGACAAGTTGACTTGTCTCTTTTGGAAAGAGACAAATCAATTCCAATCAAGCCTTTTTCACTTAGTATGATTCAATCATACCTTATGAAATGGTACGCTTGATTGATGATTAATGGGGATTGATTGGAATGTATCTAGACATCCTTGGATGAATCTAGACACATTCCAATAATCACATTAATAAAGTATATACATGTGTATATACTATCATCAAAGACAAGAGTTTGATTATTCATCTTTTTCTAGAAAAAAGATGAACACTCTCTACACCCTCTCTCTCTACTATCTAAATCCTCTTTGTTGCTTCATTGATCTAGAATCAATTGAAGAACAAAGTAAGATCAAGAAGGAACATTAATTTGATAGTGTAATCCCTTCTTCGATTTCATCCTCTAGATCCGGGTTTTCTCTAGTAAGAAAAACGAGATCTCTCCCACTATCGTGTGGACTACGTTAGAGGGTCTCTACGTTGGGACCTAGCGTGGATGAAAGTTGGGAGGAATCAACGCGTGTAGCCGATCGAAATACAAAATCGAGAAAGGTATTCCGATTTATATTCATGCTCTCTATTTCTTCTTTATTCTATAGCCACGAACGCTTATTTATTTTATATAATTATATTCTGCGTTTATACAATGATAGCCCGGGAACGTTCAAGGGTACACCCCTTGAACGCAATTTAAATTTTTTTATTCCACACATTTTTTATCTCCACCGCGCTTCCGCCGCGTTACCGAGCGGATCTGCTTTCCTTCACGGAGGCCCCAGCCAGCTGCTCCCTAGGAAGGGAGCCCAACAAACGGCGGTCGTCCAGAAGGATCAGCCCACGCAAGAACTCCGTAGCCAACCAGGACTCTCCTTCCCTCTCCCATAAGAGGGACTGGTGGGCATACACCCCCTAGTCTAGAACAAAGCACTAGCGGCGGGGGGAGAAACCCCCAGAAGGAGGAGAAGGGGGTGGGGGAGCCGTGGTCGGGTGGACACCTGCAAGGAACTTCCAAAGGGGGGATGGCCGGATGAACCCCCCTGCACCCATTTGGAAGATCCACCATGGGAGGGGGTGACAACACGCTTCCCTTTTCCATCGCCCAGAGCCGGGGTCACCTCTGGGGTGCGCACAGCAGAGGGCGTCCCCACTGGACTCCCGTGGGCGGTTTCCCTGAGCAGCGTGTCGAACATGACTTTATATGCGTGGAAGAAGAGCATAACATCAGAAAATATGCAACAAAGCAAGAAGACACTAAAAGAATAATGAAAATGAAGGATACCCAAAGGCTCCTCTAGGGGGACCTTCTTGGGGCTCAACCCAAACCGGTAGAGGAGCCCCTCCTCTATGAGACCCCTGACATCATAGGGGTCCTCATTTAAATCCTCCAAAAAGGCAGCTAGGGTTGATGGCCTGTCCTTCCCAGCCGCTGGATCAACAGAAAGGGGAGGGGGGTCAGTGATCCATTCACAAGGGAAGGTCCAAGAAAGTAGGGGACGCACAAAGATGAAGTTGCCCCTCCAAGATTTAAAGGCGCTCGGGGCAGGCATGAAGCGAACCCCCCTCCGGGGGTAGAAGTGAAAGATACCAGGCTCAGATTTTCTTAATTGAAAGCAAAAGAAAAATGCTGACTAAAGGCAGGCCAACTATAGTACTTGAAGATCATGGCAAAACTAGCAAAAGGGGGGAAAGAGTTAGGATTTAACTAGTTCAAAGGAACCTTAAACAACTTGGCGACGTCTTGATAAAAGGCAGGGAGGGAAAACCTAAGGCTAGCCCTCAACTGGGCCCAATAAAAACACAAGCAGCCAGGGAGAGGGCGCTCAGGCGAACTATCGGGGGCGGGGACATAAATAGCATAGTCCTGGGGGATTCCATAATCCTCCCTCAGTCGGGCGGCGTCGAAGGCCCTCAAGAAGGAGGCCCTCTCCAGAGGAAGGGGACTTGCCTCCCTCTCTTCCTCCTCGACATCCTCTGCCTCCGGCGGCTCCTCTCGTTCCTCCTCATGGGAAGAACCCGCTTCATCGTCTCCCCAAGCAGGACTCCCTAACTCTCCACATTGTCTTCCTCCTCTCCTCGTCCAACAAACGCCTAGGGACGCGGGTGAGGTTTCTCAGGCTCCACCTCCGACCGCCGCGGTGAGCTGCACGACCAGATGCCGCCCCTGCGATAGAGGCGGCGGAGGGATCATCGCCTCTAGTCCACTCCCGTACAAACTGTATGGACTCATCAATGGAGTAAAAGAAGACATTGCTCATGAAAAAGTTAAAGAAATGCGAAAGAAAGAAAGAAAGGCACTTACAGAGATGATGGAGGTATAAAACTGCAATTCTTTCTTGTGAAGACGTGGGAAGGCGGAAAGAACGAAAGGGGGCAGACGTAATAACGCGAATGAAGGGGAATACATGGGGGAGATGTAGTTACCTAAGGTTCGTGCAAGAAACTGCCTCCCATTGGGCGGTTACCAAAGCTGGAAAAGTAATCGACGCATGCAGTTATCAGAAACTGCCCTCAGTCCAGGTGCGTAGTATCGATGTAGGCCTATGGCCTAGCCTCCCTCAAAAGCTACACCAGTCATCATTGCGCACAGACGCCCAACACCTTAGGCGAATGTTCCGCTTCTTAATTAGGAAGGGAGCTCGCCTGGAATTCGACAAATGGGCAAGGGAGGTCGCACCCCCCCCAGCAACTTCAGAAGGCCTCTACTCTAAATAGAAACGGTAAAGCACCCTCCCTCTCAGAGTGGGGGGGGGGGGGGACTGATTGATATATGGCAAAAAGATCGACCCAAAAGCGAAGCCCACCAGCCCAAAAGACATTAATAGAAGTCCAAAAATGAAGGCCCCACACGACGGCCCGCCTATATGCGGGAAGAGGCCCACTAAGAGTCAAGCCCATACCCAAAGAGGGCCCAAGACAAAGGCCCAGGCCTTGGACGAGACACCCGGCTAGGGGGCCCAAGGCGGAGGTCCAGGATCACCAGTAGAGGATAAGGGTTGACCCGGTCTACCCCCTATCCTTGTCCCTATAAGACCCCTTCAAGAGACTCCCTACTTTCAAGGAGTTCAGGGGCTGCTGAAGTTTGGGAAGGATAACACGTAGTCCCTCCAGAGTCCTAAAACAACTAGGAGTCTTTTTCAAACAAGACTCTTCTCCTATAAATACCAGCTCATATGGCTGGTTCAAGTAAGGTTTTCTGGCACTCTACACACGATTTTCATGCTCTCACACTCACCCTTTGCTTATTTCATGCTTTTTTAATCACGATACTTTACTTCCCTTTCATTTCACTTACGTTTATTCTTTCATAATTGTTTACTGACTTGAGTGTCGGAGTGCTAACATTTTTTTGGCAGGTTCCTGTTTCATAGCTTGCAAAAATCTCAAGGCCACCCTGTTCAAGCCCAAGAAAAAGCACTTTTAGCTCGCATCAATCTAATTTAACAAATATAATATTTAGTCATGACTAAGAATACGTTCAGAAAAATGCAAAAATTAAAAATCTAATTTTCAACAAAAACGGCATAAAATGTTATGGTTCGTCAACCCGTCGGCCACGCACACAGCCTTATCCTAGTTGTGCGGTTGTTGCCGTTGTCTCCTACAGTTGCGATCGATCGCTCGGCACGTAGCTCGACAGGTGTGCTGGTCAGTCGTTGCGCGCGGCAACCTCGGGCGGCACGCCCGCCGATTCATGATCGATCGGGGCACATCCACAACGACAAGAAAAACATAAAATTTTATGCAATAAAAACTGAATGGAAACATGCTAAAAATCCAATTTCATTAATCAATACATCCAAAATTAAATGCATCCAGTAATATATAAACTACATACAATCATGCTTAAACATAAAACGTGTAATCATATCAAATTAAAAGCATATAAACACATGAAACATACTATAAAAATCAAAGTTTAGTAAGCCACTAATGTTGAACCGGGCTATGATACTGCTGAAAAGAATTGTATGTGCCCCAGAATAAGAGAAAGCAACGGAAGATAGAATTTAAATCAAATTTTATACCGGATCAAGGAGGTGCCCCCCTTGATTTCCTAGGCTTTTGGCACTTCAAAAACGTAAAAACGAATAACTAATAAGCATTTATAAGTGGCTTAGGTGAGAATACCCAAATAATACATAACCGTAAATCGAATTTATCTCTTTCATTTTCGGTTTCCGATTCGACCACTAGCATTGTTCCGAATTTATGTTCACGTAAGGACCAACATAAATCCCGACTCATTTCTCCACACAACACTAACGAAAATGGTATGCACGAGACTATTGCTACATAGCTCGTGTTCTCTCAATCGAAGAAATGAATTCAAATTTATACTATCAATTAGTGAATTCGAATTATTAGTTCAATCTTGAACCTTGTTCAAAAGAACACAAGAAGAAAGGGAGAGTGTAACGAGAGGAGAGGGCTGATTTATGTATTGAGAGAGTAGGAAAATAATTTTTTTTTTGATTGATTGCGAGATATATATATATATATATTCATATTCTCGAAAGGTGAAATACACACATGGGCTAATTGTGTGCTTACCATAGCGCACAAGTCAATGCACAATTAATCAAGCCTTGATGTGTTTGATTCACCATAACACCCAAGTCAAATATCATGAACCTAGTCATGATGGTGTTGGTGGTGCCGAGAATGAGGCCCCTTTGGGTCCTATTCTTGGAAACATTCATCCAGGCTCGTCCTTGGTTTAGGCTCCCTTGCTCATGGACCGGGCTTGTCCAAGCCCAACAATCAATTATCTCATCAATTAAAAGTCCAGTAAGTAGCCCAACTTATTTATTTTATTTAATTAAATAAGTTGAGCCCATCTCCATCAATTAATTAATCTAATTAATTAAACACATTCCAGAGCATATAGGAGATCTTACTGTCACATACTGACATGTGATGGATCCTATCCTGGAACCCACTGTCCTCACTATACATTTTGACTGCACTGGACAAGGTTTATAATGACCACATCAACGACACAATCATTTCTTGGCATATCCAAGATACAGCCATCACATATATGTGACTGTCATAATTCCTCAAGTCTGAGACTAAATCCCGTACTATGGGCGAAGAGTACCAGTTACACCGACCAAGCCTTATAGGCCGCCATATGACGACTCCTCGCAAGTCAGTTCAGTCTACTTGACAACCTTTGTCAGCCACCCCCAAAATGAAGCCATTGAATATAACTTTTATTCAATATTACAAAATTAAAGCAATTGCTTAGAACATATTACAAAATCGACAATCTAATTGGCATTCTAGTTGCCTATTCTAACAAGGGCATATTGCACTATCACACTTTTTGACATCTATGATGTAAGAATGAGGTCTAGATTGGGAGGCTGTTGATGATTCAGTTCCATATATCCAAACTCACCATTATCCTGATTAGAATGAGAAAATTTTGTATTGCTTTAAAGAACAAATCAGATTTAACTTAAATCCTAAACAAATCAAGTTGACACCTAAATAAATTCCTAATAGCCTCTACAACTTCATTCTAAATGACCATCATCATGAATCAAAGGATTGTGAGGCCCCAAGGGGAGGATGGGACGAAGCAAAGCGAGAAGGCAAAGGCGCCACCTGGCCTCCCTGGTTGAGGCCGATTTACCTCGGCTATGGGGAGACTAAGGGGAATTGCCTCAGCTAGACCCCAACTAAGGTAAGCTATCTCCACAAAATTAGGTCTGAGGTGCATGACCTCAACCAAACTCTGATCGAAGAGCATCACCTCAAGCAAAAACAACTATGGCATGACCCTCGCCATCAATCTAGCATAGTGTCATGGCCTCATTAAAAATGGGCACGTCCATGCGCTCATCTCCAATATGAATTCCCCTTAGGTGACTTACGATTCATACTAAACGGGTCTGTAATTATTCCTTTAGTATGTTGGGCACACACAACTGTTATCCTACAAAATTTCAAGTTAAGAGATAAAAAGAAACATTGGAAGAATAGAAATTTATATGCGAGAAATACCTCTCCTAGCCATATTAAAATATTCCATAAAAAAAGATGAAAGCAATACTAAGACATACAAAGCATTGACTAAGGTCATCTCCAAATTTATATGCAAAACAAATCGAGCCCTAAAAAGCTGCTGAATAGGCCAACACGAACTTAACCCTAACTATTTTCGAAAGAATATCTAGGAGTCCGGGGTCTACTTGATGGAGGAAGAAAATTTATTTAAGGGTAAAAAAAATCTTTTGTTCGTTAGAAAGTTCACTACATGAAATAATATCATTAGCAACAATACAATTTTCTTATAAAATAATACTGAAATTCATTACTAATTTGCGTTACCAACAAATTTAGCAAGAAATATACTTACTTGGTAATTAGTTCGTCACTGACTTTAGTATCAAACTTTTTTTTTTTTTTGTTGATTATGCTAGAAACTTTATTAACGAAAATATTTGTTGATAAAATTTTGCGGGGACTTTTCAAATTGTTTGCTAAACCCGACTACAAAGTTTTACAACATTAAAATGCTTTCTAATTATAGTAAGGAAATATTTCATTTATAATGATAATTTTGAAATAATAAAAATTTAATATTCTAATCCTTGTTAAAATTTGTTGGTAATTTCAAACAAATTTACTTTTCATTTCTAATTTTATTAGCTATTGGCATGATTTCTTGTAGTGGTTAAAGGATGACTAAATACTTTTATAGCCCGACCAAGTTAATGATTTGTCCCTAAAGAGTGTCTCAACCACATGCAAACAATTAAGGGTTTAAAGCAAATTAGGCCCCTATGATATTCGATATGAGCAAATTATCTCCTTATAAAAAAAAATTTATCAAATTACCTCCATATGTTTGTGAAAATAGAGCAATTTACCCCCCTCACGCGTTCTGTAGGCACGCACCTTTTATTTGATTTTCTTAATTTTATATTTATAATATTATTTAAAAACCATTGGATCTAATTTAAATCTAAGGTCCAAAGTTAACTAGCAGATTAGTGACTCCAATCTTACTTAATTCAAATCAACGGTCTAGATTCAAATTTATAAATTTACCTAATACATAGGTACATATTTATACAAAATTTTAATCTAAAAATATTATATATAATATATTAAATTATATATATATATATATATATATATATACAGAGAGGGATAGAGAGGAAGACGGGGGATTGAGGGGCGGCGACTAGAATGGGGGAAGGTTTGGGCAAGGTGATGGAGAGTGGTGTTTTGGGTGCGGCGATAGGCGAAAGGGGCAGGGAAAGGGAAGAGCGGCGGCTGGTTTGTGAGGGAGGCGGCTGCTGGTTTGTGAACAGGGGCGCGACGGTTGGTGGAGCAGAGCCGCGGTGGATTGGAAGGGGAAGGGGATGTGGTGACGACTGGTTTGGCGGGATGGAAGGAGGTGCAGAGAGGAGGGTGTAAGGGATGGGGCGGCGATTAGGTGCCTAGTTTTAGGGGGCACTGAGGGGGGATCTGGGACAGGCAGGAGGGCGCGACGACGGTGGAGGTTAAGGCGGTAGATTAGATGGGGAAAGGATGGGGTAGTTGTGGCGGGGTTTGATGGGTTTTCTTTTTCTAAAAGAATAGAAATATATATTTTATATAAAAAATAGTATTTATACTTTTTAATAAATATTTTAATGATTAATAAATTATATATATAATATTTGATGTGAGAAGGATATGCTCGGTCCGAATGACGACTTTGGGCCAGAGGGTCCTAGTCCAAATACTGAATTATGCGGAAAAGGGGATCTACAAAAAATGCATTAGCACTCCAAGGCTCAAGTCAGTAAATCGTTGGAAAAAGAATATAATTAAAAGGTACGGAAAGAATTATGGGTATGATTGTGTCAGTAGCCTGAAATGAGTGTGCAATGTGTAGGATCGAGAAATACGTTACCCATTTAGGTTAAAGATCCTATATTTATAGGCGAAGGAGTTCTCTTAGGGTGAGGAGTCTATCGCAGTGAGGACTCTGAGAAGGCAGGCGGGTGGAACTCCTAGGGAGTTAGGGGAAGTAGTTGGATAATCCCTCAACCACGCATGGTAGTTGTAGATAAGGGCGCCTGTCTCCTCATCACGCCTTTCTCGGTGCGTTGTTCCACATGATATGATGGCTTGGCAGCCCATGGCCTTGTTGGCTGCTTTCGTGGCATACCGTGGGTCTTGGGCTGGATTGAACGAGACGGGGCTAACATCCCCTCGGGCTTCATTCCAGTCTTGGGGTGGCGAGGTTGTAGGCCTACTGGCCCTAGGCTGTCTTGTTCTCTTTGGGGCCAAGCCTACTTAGTCCGTGCTGGGCCAACTAGATTTTAGCCATATTACTCAGTTGCCCCCACTATGAGAAGGAGGGGGCCTTGACCATCCTTCTGAGAGTATAAACTTTCTCAGAGGAGTGTTCGTAGTTAAGCAAGGGGGCAGTCCTCTTGGGTTGCTCGCTAATTTTAGAGTGCCTCGTTCTCTGAGCATGTGGGTTGACGTCTCTATAAAGGAGGGAATGGGTACTTGCTAAACCACTCCTTGGATGTTGGTAACCGCCCAATCCCTTGCGGTTACCTGGCGTGCAGGCGCGTAACATTAGTGAGCCACCTCTTCACCTGCCTTTTAACTCCTCCAAGCTTATTATTTTCCCCTACCCCCCTCCCCCACCCCCCGATTTTGGAGAGAGAAAAAACATACTTGATTTTCTTGCTCCTTGTTCTTCTTCTTCGTAAGTGTCTTCATGTCTAAGAGTTTTCCTTTTTCTTTTGGATTTTGTGTGATCTTTGCTCTTTCAGAAAAATACTTTTTCATCTTCAAAATGAAAAATATTTTCCTTTGATGAGTTTGTATGGTTGATCGGGGAACGACAGGCGGATGATGATGCCTACGAGGCTACCTCTGGGGGGTCAAGTTCTGGCCCCTCCACTTATGGAGGAGCCTACCGATGGAGTATCCAAAACACAAAGGAAGGGTCTTGTCACCGATTAGACGGACCCTCTGGTAAAGGCGAGGGTTCGAGTGAAGAGGAGGAGGAGGTGGTGGACTCCTCCCCCGGTAAAGAGGCGAAGCCTCCTGTCACTAACGGGGGAAGGGAGAGGGCAACCAGCCCCATTCTCCTGGAGGGTGCCTCCTCCACCCTTCGTCTTTCTAATTTGGAGGCCCACATGGCCGAATACAACATTCCCCCCAACTATATTCTTCTCGTTCCTTCCCCCGATAGTCAGCCTGATCTTCCTCCTCCCAACTACCTATGCTTCTTTTCGGCCCAGCTAAAAGTGGGCCATCGTTTTCCCATACCGTCCTTTTATGAGGACATTGTCCGTACTTTTGGGATCCCCTTAAATCAGTTATCCCTATACTCCTTTCTTCTTTTGGTCGGTTTTGCCATGATTTTCAAATACCGTGGCTTCTTCCCCATGGGTCAGGACTTATCTTCCTCCTTTCAATTGAAAAAAATCAGAACTTGGGGTTTTTCACTTCTCCCCTCGCCGAGGGGTGTAGCTCCTACCTACTCCTAACGCCCATAAGTTGTGGCGAGGTAGGTTCTTCTTTTTCCTTCCTCCTTCCCTTGGTCCTCCGCTCATAGCTAGTTGTATGAGCTTCAGCCACTAGTTTCCTTCTCCATACGTGATACGACGCCCGCTTTGACTGCCCTAGTTGAAGATCTCAACTCCCGGCCATATGATTGACGAGGGTTGGTAGAAGAGAGGCTCATGTCTCACTTCAACTCTGCCCTACAGTGGTCCCCTTGGAGGAGCCACTGGGTATTTATCGCTTTTTTGCATGTTTTTTTGAATCTTCTTGTTTATGCTTTATGTTTGGTGGTTGATTTGCTATCCTTGTTTTTTCATAAAGCGTGATGTTTAGCAAGTATCTACTAAGTGGTCTGCAGAGCGATCAGGGGGTAGGCAAGCGAACGCCCCCTATTGGCTCTTTGAGGGGATTCCCACCTATGGTGACTCCAGGGGGAAGCACGCTGCCTCCACCCCTCAGAGCTCCTCCAAACGGGCCAAAGGGGCCTCCTCTTCGGCGGTCCCATTGTAAGTGTCCACTCGCTCAGGGACGATCACTCCTCCAGTCCCGCCACCTTCGTCTCGGGACACCAACATCTCCTCACCTCACCACCAGCGGTTGACTCCTAAGTGGGGCCTGTGCCCTCACCATTCTCTAGTGAGGGATCCTAAAGGGAACTTTCCCTGGCTATGGACTTCTTCAAGAGGGCTTTGCTCCTAAGGGATAGAAGGGCCTTATCCTCCACCCCACGAGAGGACCTACTGGGGCTCTTCTCTGGTTATCATGCAAAGGTAATATCGTATCCCTCTCTTTTCCATTCTTTGTTTTTTTGATGAGTTTACTCCAGTTGGCTTTCTCTTTGGCGAGTGCGGTTTTGGGGGTTTCATTTTCGGTCCCCATGTCCCTCCTCCTCCTCCCTCGGACAGCCAGCAGAAGGGGTTGGAAGAGAAGCTGGGACGCCTAGCAGCTGAGGTGACCAAGGCTAAGGGGGCCAAGAAGGCCGCCCAGGAGTGGGCTCACACTGCTGAGGAAAAGGCCCCAACGACTGAGGGCAAGGTGGAGCAGCTGTAGCAGCAACTGCTAGCTATGACGGAGAGCCAATCTACCGCCTTGACTAAGGCTAGAGAGAAGGCCTGTTTGGACTTTCCTCACTCAATGCAGGGGCGTCAATACTTGGAGGCCTACTGGGTGAGCCGCCTCACAGAGTTCAAGGGGTCGGAGGACTTCAAGCAAGAAGTGGGGTGAATCATTGGGCCTTTCCTGGAGTACAACTTCAGGGCCTGCCAGGAGCAGTTCGCCGCAAAGGAGTATCCCCCCAAGGGGGTAGAGGCTTCCTTCTTGGAATTCGATGTAGTCCTGGATGAGGCCCCAAACCCTTTTGCCATGTTGGCCCCTAACGCTGAGTTCCCCCCAGCGGTCTTAGGTACTAAGCTGACTAGGTTGTTTGTTGTTCTTACTCCCATCCTTAGATTGTTAAATGACATATCTGGTCACTTCTTCTTAGAGGAGTTGGACCTAATAATGGACACGGCTATGGAGGAGGTGAAGAACCCCCTCCCCCAAACTTCTTCTGACGGAACTCCAGTGAATGAGCTTGCTAAGGAAGTCGTCCTTGTCCTAGAGCCTGAACCTGCTGCCCCTGTTTCTGAGGAGCAGCCTACTGAAGCTGACGCCCCAGCTGTTGAGGAGGACGTGCTTGAGGGAGAGGAGAAGACCTCGCCTCTAGGGCAAAATGACTAATATGTACCTCCCCTTCCTTTTATGAAATACTCTGTTTTTTTTTTTCTCTGTTTTCCATTCGTGGTGGGATGAAATAATTTTATTTTTGCTTTGACTAATTTTGTCCCTCGTCCAGTTTGGCTGGGGGTATTCTATACTACAAATTGCCTGCTTCTATTGATTTGCTTTATGTTGTGTGCTTCAGAGCTTTCCTGTTGATAGGTGCTTGATTTTGTGGGTGTCCCCCTTACTATACTTGTTCATGTTTCTTGTTACCATGTTCGGAAGTAATTGCTCTGCATGTATAGAATGACCACTTAGTAGAGTTAGGAAAAAAAAGATTGTTTCTATGGCTCTGGTGTGGTCAGGCTTTGTTTGCGCTAACTGCCTATGTTAGAACAGGTTATTTTCTGCTCCAAATGTTTGCGTAGTATCAGGGCTTATATTTTGAGGAGAGGGAGAGAGAGAGAGATGCCTGCTCCCGGAGGCAGGGCTTCTTCAACCTTGTGAATTTTGTAGGTAAAAGAATGAGCGTTTTAAGAATTTGGAGTGTGTACAGGAGTAGGGCTCATAATAAGGTAGAGTAGGGCTCATAATAGGGTAGAGGTGAGCTCATAATATGGCAAGTAACAGGAGCCAAAGGGAAAGGCCCTACCAGATCCATTCCCCACTGCATGAATGGGCAAGGCACTAACGAAGGAGTGAGGGGCTCGACTGGTTAATGGATGAGAGAGGCATGCTTTTGGCACTTATCACACCTCCTAACCATGGATTTAGAGTCTTGCCTTAGGGTAGGCCAAAAGTATCCGCCCCTCAAATTCTTGTTGGCTAAGGTCAACGCTCCTATGCGCGATCGGTAGCACCCTCCATGAATTTCCTTAAGGGCATGCATTCCTTCCTCTTAGGAGAGGTATCTCAGCAAAGGATGCGTGAAGGATTTCTTGTACAGGCTATCACCATGCAGTAGGTGAAGGAAAGCGGATCGGACGGGGAACGCGGCAGAAGCACGATGGAGATAAAAACGTGCGGAATAAAAGATTTTAAATCGCGTTCAAGGGGTGTTCCCTTGAACATTCAGGGCTATCGGTGTATAAACACAGAACATAAACATATAAAATAATAAAAGCGTTTGTGGCTATAGAATAAAGAAGAAACTGAAAGCATAAATGTAAATCGGAATACCTTTCTCGATTTTGTATTTCGATTATCTACACGCATTGATTCCTCACGACGTTCATTCCCACGAGGTCCCAACGTAGAGACCCTATAACGTAGTCCACACCACACCAGGAGAGATCTCATTTTTCTTCCTAGAGAAAAATGGATCTAGAGGATGAAATCGAAGAAGGGATTACACTATAAAATTAGTGTTCCTTCTTGATCTTACTTTGTTCTTCAATTGATCCTAGATCAATGAAGCAACAAAGAGGATTTAGAGAGTAGAGAGAGAGGGTGTAGAGAGTGTTCATCTTTTTTAATAATAATACTCTTAACTTTGATGATAGTATATACACATATATATACTTTATTAATGTGATTATTGGAATGTGTCTAGGTTCATCCAAGGATGTCTAGATACATTCCAATCAATCCCCATTATCATCAATCAAGCATACCATTTCATAAGGTATAATTTAATCATACCAAGTGAAAGAGGCTTGATTGGAATTGATTTGTCTCTTTCCAAAAGAGACAAGTCAACTTGTCATCAAAGGCTTTCATGGCCAATTTTAGTACTTCCAAAAGAAGTAATTTTTGGGCATCCCATTTTAGAAGAAGTCGAAATTTTTTTCTAATTCCAAAAGTGGAATTAACACCTCTCTTGGGCCAAGATTTAATGGCCTGGATTTTATTGTAATCCAATTACAATAAGCCCAAGAATTAAATCCTATTTAATTCATGGTCCAATGAAATAATTCTCATTGATCTTTTAATCCAACTAAATGATCCAAGCTTCGGTTCTCTACTTAATCGATAAATCCCATTTACCGATAAAACGAGGGCACGATACAATATCGGTCCGTCCATCCAATGGACAATCCCATAAGTAATCCAATTACTTATCATCCTCTGAAACTGACTCCAAGTCAATTCCTTCACCTCCTCGGTGATTTGTGTGTGACCCTTTAGGTTCACCCTAAGATAGACTTGGGCTCGTGTCCAACAGGAGCCCATTACCATGGGTGGCCATCTAGCAACGGTCCATGGCACTAGAGACTAGGTGAATGTTGGCGTGAACATTTAGGCACTAATTTCCTTCGGGTATGGTCCTACTGTCGACCGTCTCCCAGCCTTAGTCTAGGGTATGAAATTGGGCGTCGGTTCCCATCCTTGACTAGGCAACTATGCTTCATACCCAAGATGTGTTTACTCTATCAATCGACGTAGAAAACCCTTTCCTACTCAATCAATTGCTATGGCCATAGACTTTCAGAGTCTAAACCATCTCAGAGCACATAGGAGACATCACTGTCATATACTAATGGGGGACAGATCCTATCTTGGAATCCACTGTCCTCGCTACATACTCCAACTGCACTGACAAGGCTTAAAATGACCATCTTACAGAATGATCATCTTTCGCCAGATCCAAGATACAGTCTTCGTATACACGTGATTGCCATGATTCCTCAAGTCTTAGCACTAATCTCGTTCTATCAGAACCGGGAATTCCAATCATACCGATCAAGCCTAAGCTTTCATATGATGATTCCCGCGAGTCAGTTCAGTCAGTCGAGCACCTTGTCAACTAACCCGCTAAAATTGCATTAAACGACCTTCATTTATCGCCGATGAAACTCGGCACTCACCCAATGAATGCAATACTTAGTGCAAGTCTAAATAGGACACTCGATGCCCAGTCTCGAGGTCCTCGACTTGGAACGTTTCAGACCAACCCTCAAAAGTTGTTTTCATTGCCGCAATCCAATGCGCACAACCCAACTACATGGGTTATCCAATTAGTCTGTGGGCATTTCTTGTGATGTTGAAACGTTGTTCAACGTTAGTAGTAAGAACAACAAACACATTGCCAATGATGAATATTTACTCTATTCATCAGGATAATATTGTATTAATAAAGATTGACGAATAGTTCCTAAAATCGTTAATCCAATTGGCTTTTTGGTCACATATTCTAACAGTAGGAAGTGAGTGGCCCTCCTTTTTAGTCAGGTTGCTTCCTATCAATCTTCTAGGAGGTGTCCATGCTTCAACCAAGCCTGTATGGCCTGCCTCCAGTCTCCCCCTTGCTGCACCGTTTCAACTTCTGAGAGGAATCCTTCCTGCGGGAGGTATTGGATGGTTATCTGTCGAGTCCTACAGTCCTCCAAGGCGCTTTCCAATTTAGACAGGTAGTCGGCTTTGCCATTTTTCTCCGAGGGATTTGGATAAGTTTGAAGTGATCAAACTTTGCTTTCCATTCTTCTATCCTTCGAAGGTACTGCCTCAAAGTATCTTCTTTAGCCTCATAGCTTCCCTCTATTTGCTTTACAATGAACTGGGAGTCGGAGTATGCAATTAACTAGCGTCCCCCCGCCTCCCAGACCATCTTCATTCTCAAGGCTAAGACCTCATACTCGACCTCATTGTTGGAGGCTTTGAAGCCAAACTTTTATAGCCAATTCCAAATCCACTCCTTCAACGCAGTGATAACCAAACCTACCCTGCTACCCTGGGCAGTGGAGGATCCGTCTACGTGTAGTAGCCAACGTCCCACGCTGGGGACGAAAATGTTGTTCCAGACATAAAGTCTACTAGTGCTTCGGCTTTTATTACTGTTCGAGGAAGATATGTTATGTCATGCTCACTTAGCTCTATAGCCCCTTAATTAGTTGTCCTGACGTACTGGGTTTCCCAAAACTTGCTTGAGGGGGTGACCGGCACGTACTCCTATGAGGTATGACCAAAAGTAAGGTCTCAGCCTTCGGGTTGTGATGACTAGTGCGAAAGCCACCTTCTCAATGTAAGTATTTCATCCCTCCGCTCCATTGAGGACCTTAGTCACGTAGTATATAGTTATCTACTTACCACCCTCCTCTTGTAGCAAGAGAAAACTCACTGCCTAGGTTGTGGCAGAGAGGTAGACATACAAGGTGTCGCCTGGTGAAGGTTTGACCAAGAGGGGAAGCTCGGTCAGGTACTTCTTGAGTTCTTCAAAGGCTATATCACACTCGCCCCCTCCCCATCTAAAGTATCTGGCCTTCCGTAACCCTTTGAAGAACGGGAGACTCCTCTCCGCGGACTTGGAAATAAATCGGCTGAGGGTCGTTATTCTCCCAGTGAGTCGTTGCACTTCGTTAACATTAGTGGGGGATTTCATATCTAATACCGCTTTGGTTTGATTGGATTGGCTTCGTTCCCCGTCTTCATGACATGAAGCCTAGAAAATGCCCGCCTCTCACATCGAAGGCACATTTGGCCCCATTTAATTTTAGTCAATACCTTCTGAGAACGTTGAAGGTTTCTTTTAAGTCCAGGACATGGTCCTATTCCTTCTTACTCTTCACAAGCATGTCGTCCACATACACTTCCATGTTTCGGCATATCTATGCCCGGAATATCTTATCCAATAGGAGTTGATACGTGGCCTCAGCATTCTTAAGACCAAAAAGCATGGCCACGTAGCAAAATGTTTCTGTCGAGGTGATGAAACTAACTCGCTTTTGGTCCTAAGGGGCAAGCATAATCTAATGATATCCTTGAGATGCATCCATCATGCTTAATAATTTGCAACCGGATGTGGAATCAACTAGTTGATCGATGCGTGCCAAGGTGTAGAAATCCTTTGGACAAGCTTCATTGAGATCCCTGAAATTCACACACATTCTCCATTTCCCCCCAGGCTTAAGGATGAGAACAACATTCGAAAGCCACTAAGGGAATTGTATTTCTGGATTTTGACCTGCCTGTTAGAATAGGTGACCAGAAAGCCAATTGGTTTGGCCTTTATATAATCTATTTGACAACTCGATGTATTGTAATATTATGTAATGAATCAAATGAGTATTCGTTACCATTGGTATTGTATTTGTTGTGATCATTCTCATATGTTAATTGTCTATTCACATATATCACAATAAAGCCCACATATCACGATAACAGCTTATGCAGTTGAGTCACACATTAGATGGTGATTATCAAACCAACTAATAAAGAGTTGGGTCTAAAACGCTCCAAGTCGAGGACCTCGAGACATGGCATCAAGAGTACTACTGAGACTTGCACCAAGAGTCATCTTCATTAGATGAGTGTCGTGTTTCATCGATGACAGGCGTGCGACGCCTGTACGATCTTAGTAGGTTGATCGACTGGGGTCGAGCCGACTAGGCTAACTCATGGAGATCATCATATCGATGCCTTGGAGGCTTGGTCGGTATGATTGTAGTTCCCCGGTTCCGATAGTACGGGAGTAGTCCTCGGACTTGAGGAACCACAAAAGTCACGTGCACACGACGGTTGTATCTTAGATCTGACGAGAGGTGATCGTATCGCAGACATGTTCATTATAAGCTTTGTCCAGTGCAGTTAGAGTGTGTAGTGAGGACAGTGGGTTTCAAGAATAGGATCCATCCCCTATCAGTATGTGACAGAGGTATCTCCTATGCGCTCGGAGACACATTCATGCTGCTTGAACCTGTGGCCACAATGGTTGATCGAGCAGGAAATGATTTCCTGCGTCGATGCAATGAGGAATGCGTAGTCTCGAGTATTAAGCATAGACGCCTAATCAAAGATGGAAACCGATGCCCAATTCCATACCCTAGACTAAAGCCGGGAAACGGTAGATAGAAGGACCATACTCGTATGAAATTGGTGTCTAAATATTCACGCGGACATTCACCTAGTCTTTAGTACCATGGACCGTTGCTAGACGACCACCCTTGGTAACAGGCTTCTATTGGACACGAGCCCAAGTCTAGTTGAGGGTAAACCTAAAGGGTCACACAAAAATCACCAAGGAGGTGAAGGAATTAACTTGGAGTCAATTCCAGAGGATGATAAATAATTGGATTATTTATGGGATAGCCCATTGGATGGATGGGCTGATATTGTATCGGACCCTCAATTTATCGGTAAATGGTATTTATCGATTAAGTAGAGATTTAAAGTTAGATGTTTTAATTGGATTAAAGATTGATGGGCATTATTTAATTGGACCTTGAATTAAATGGGATTTAATTCTTGGGTTTTTTATAATGGATTACAATAAAATCCTGTCCAATAAATTTGGCCCAAAATAGATGGCTTATTTATTTATTTAATATTAAGAAAATAAAAAATAATAAAAATAAAAATATTATAATATATATAACATAATTGGTAAAAGTCGAACTCAGAGAGTTCGTCTTTTACCTAAATGTAATTTTTTTTTTTAATTCCTGAAGTCGAACTCCGAGAGTTCGACTTCAAGTCGAACTCTCAAAGTTCGACTTCTACTTTCTTTTTTTTTATTATTATTATTATTATTATTATTCCTACGCATATAAATGTAAAAAAAAAATAATTACATCAAAAAAATTATATTTAAATTAAAAAATATAATTTTAAAAATTAATTATAATAATTACAATTCTTAAAAATGACCGCCCGTCTCACAAGTGCGTCGGTGCCGTTGGCGCCGAGGTCTTCTTATTTCTTCACCCATATTTTGTATTGGTTCATCTTCAACATTATCATTATTATCTGCATTCATATGCAACCGACTTGATGATGTTGCAGAACTAGACTCTCCATAATCACGATATGCACCAAATGCTGGAAATGGAATTGGTGAGATGTTATATTCTGGTGCATATGTTTGACTCGTGCCAAGCCCAAGGTCAAGATCAACCTGTCCATAATAAGGTTGTTGGCTTGGCATGTATGAAGCTGAATCAAACCAATCACTTTATTGGGGCGGTTGAGGCACGTAGCAATCTTCATATACATTTAGAGGTGTATGCACTGTGGATGGACCAGCTATATCTGCCCCAATAGTATCATCACCTCTAAGTGAACTTGTAGACATTCTACTACTGCTTCTCCTTTGTCTGTGGGACGTAGACGGAGCATTATCATGTGGTGCTGCTTGTTGTTCGGGCTGATTATCCCTCGAAAAATGAGAAAGCATTTCACGAAGTTCAGTCATTCCGATAATAAACCGCTGATGCATTTGCAAAGACTCTTCGAAATTGGTTGGTGGAGATTGAACACTTAGATGAAGGGTCTCTGCATATTGCTCCTGCACCAATTTTAAAATAATGAATTTAAATCTAAGAGAAAAATAGGTGTAACATGAATCAAGTTTTATTGCACAACATACCACATGTTGTATTGTTGGTGCATGTCCAGGTTGATAGTCACTCTCCACACGTCTATTAGTAGATGATGAGACAAATCGACGCGTTATTCTACCGTACCAATTCCAATATCCATTTTCTGTATCTCTTCTGTTGGAAATGGGTGGTCGGCGCACAATCGTTTCATCTCGTCTACCCCATCTACTAACGTATATCGCGTGATGAGTCTCCCAGTCTGTGCCCCCACGTGCTCTACGGGAAATGTTATGGAGGTTGAATTCCCGACTGTCTGTACCCTGTGGAATGTCTTGCCTCATTCCGAATTGACGAAGTACCCGTTCGGGATGATGCATTTCCACAATGGCATAAAATATTAGGGGACATATTGATGTCCACAACTGGGGGTTGAACTCATCTGAGTAGGCTAGAATCTTCTCCAAATTCATGTCGTACGGCTGTCAAATAAACTGAAATAAAAGCAAATATGTTAGATTAGTGGGTAATTAATATTCATAGATAAACATGCATAACGATGAGTCTTGTTTACCTGATCAGCCGTCATGCTATCTAGCATATCTCTAAATACCCGGACAGTCCACCGTACAGTGCGGGTAAAGTTGTGTTTTTTGTTCCACGTTGCACCGTACGGTGGTATTGGAAGGAGCCGATTATTATAAGTTTGTATTGGCCCCATCGTTACACGTTCATCACCAAGACCGGGTGTTATTGGTGTGATACGCGACCAAGCCCAAATCTGTAAAATAATAAGCTTGTGTCAAAAATAAAATATTGCAATAAGTTAGTTAATGAGAAATATAAATATTTAATTTTTACCTGCAGTAACTGCAACGGGCCACCAATTTGGGCTTTGCCTTTAATGCTGGCATTACACAATTCACGGTACAAGAATGCGAGCACAGCACTGCCCCAACTATAGTTTCGGACGGCGTCGATATCCTCTAATTTCTGGACATATAGTAATGATACCAGATGCACAGATGAATCAGGGAACATCACCCCACCGAAAAGAATTAATGTCATACAACGTGCATATTGTACAATATTGGGGAACGGTGTGTTATCATCAATTCTTATCGGTGTAATGTGACGCAAAATTGCGTTTATGGACACACGCGAACCCCTAAGTTCCCCATCGTCGGGCGTGATTTTATTGGGAGTGCTTCAAATTACGGCGTATATGACTCAACACCTGACGTGGTTGCTGTTACACAAGGCCTGGAAAACATTGGAATTCAACCCCGGGCAGCCCATTCATGGAGCAACGACGAGCCAGTGTTCGAAGAAGACCCTGAAGAGGATCATGAAGAAGATCCTCAAGCTGATAGTTTGGCCGATTTTTCAGATCATATGTCTGAACCAGATGAAGCTGCATTTCCAATACCACCCGAGGATCCTGAGAACGAGGCTGACATAAATGACATGGCTGAAACATTTGCATCCCACTCTCAAGGTATGTCACCAACCAATGAACCGTCTATGCCAAATAACACTAACGAGGAAATGTTTTACCGTTCCATACCATTTTTTGATCGTACATTCCCGGAGATACCTGCTGACTCCATTGATGTTCCGTCAAAGTATGCAAAATTTTATGATGCTAATGAAGGGAGACTTGATGTGGGAATGATTTTCAAAAATAAAGATCATTTAATAGGAGCGGTGAAAGATCACTCGATACGACATGCACGGCGTGAGTATGTGGTACTTGAGAGTACCACAAAAAAAATGGAAGGTCGTCTGTAAACATAGCACCCCAGGTACGTATCAATAATGTATAATCGTCTATCACAATTTTATTAGAAAGTGTATTCATCTTCTTCTTTTTTTCCACGTTCCAGATGTATGGTGTAGATGGGAGCTACGTGGAATAATAAAACCGAGAAAGGGCCGTTGGGAAATAACAAAATATAAGGGGACCACACATGTGTTATTAACGATATGTCCCTCGAACACAGCAATTTAGACAGAAGGTACATTGCTTCTTTATTATTAAGGCAGGTAAAATGCGACCCCTCATATGGAATCAAGCATGTCATACAAATTGTGAAGGATCACACAGGGTTCGACATAACATACCAAAAGGCATGGTACAGTTTGAAGATGGCCCGTGAAACCGTTTATGGCACATGGGAGAGTTCAGTTCGAAAGCTACCAAACTTCATGGGAGCTCTCCAAAAGTATAATAAAGGGACGATTGTTGAATGAGAACATAAATACTTTCAGCGGTCAAGCAATGCGTACGTGATAAAATACGTCTTCTGGGCATTCAAACCGTGTATCGATGGGTTCCAATACTGCCGCAATGTCATCAGTGTCGATGGAACACATTTATACACGAAGTACAAGCACAAAATGTTGATTGCAGCTGCCATGGATGGGAATCAACAGGTACTTCCTCTTGCGTTTGCTATTGTCGATGAAGAATCCGAAGTATCTTGGACTTGGTTTCTTCAAATGTTGAGCAAACATATTATAAGAGGACGGTCTGGGATGTGTCTTATTTCTGACCGTAATGCGGGTCTCATCAGAGCAGTGAAAAAATTCCAGATTTTGTGCCACCACAGGGAGTGCACAGATATTGCTTGCGGCACGTATGTTCTAATTTCAACAGTCGTCACAAGAATGTCGAACTGAAGGACCTTTGTTGGAGATCTGGTTCTGAATATCAAATCAGCAAGTTCAATCGAACAATGAACGAGATAAAGGCTCACAAATTAGAAGCGTTTGTGTACTTAGAGAATATTGAGAAGGAAAAATGGACAGCTTCTCATGATGGCGGATGGCGGTGCGGAATTCTCACAACCAACATGTCAGAGTGCATCAATGGAGTTCTGAAAGGGGCTCGTCGATTGCCTATGACTGCAATAGTGGAAATAACATTTGCTCGTTCAGTCCACTATTTTCGTGAGAGGATGGCCAAAAGTGGTGTCATGTTAAGCAACAACCAACTATGGACGGACTTTGCAAACAAATTGTTCCAACGTTGGTTCGAAAAAAGTGTTGAACATGCTGTGACGAGATACAACCAGCACCAACAGTCTGCCTCCGTTGTGACAAAACGTCAGACTGGACATGGATTCAACGCTCACGTCGTCAAAATTGTCACACGAGAATGTTCATGTGGCAAATGGAGTCAATTCGGCATCCCGTGCTCGCATGCTCAAAAGGTATGCGCTGCATATAGAATTAGTGCCCATCAATGGTGAAGGACTATTATGATATAATGGCTTACAGGAGAACATATTCTAAGTCTTTTCATCGTTTGATGGCGGAAGATTATTGGGATGTTCCACAATTTGAGTTGGTCCATGACACTACTTTACGTGGCATCATTCATCGTGGTAGAAGCCAAACCACACGTATTCCTAACGAGATGGATTGGCCACAAACGCGAGATAGACAACAATACCAACAAAGGGAGGGCCATTCAAGACAAACTGATGCGTCGGTGAGGGGTCGTAGAAGACAACAATAATTTTAAGAATTGTAATTATTATAAATGATTTTTAAAACTTTATTCTTTGATTTAAATATAATTTTTTTAATGTAATTATATTTTTTGTGTTAATAAATATTTTTTGTGGTATATTTATTTTAACTATATGCAGATTAAATAATAATAACAATAATAATAAAATTTAAAAAAAATTGAATATACGCAAAAATAATAAATAATAATAATAATAAAAAAAAAGAAAGTAGAAGTCGAACTTTGAGAGTTCGACTCAAGTCGAACTCTCGGAGTTCGACTTCAAGAATTAAAAAAAAAAAATTAGGTAAAAGTCGAACTCAGAGAGTTCGACTTTTACCAATTATGTTATATATATTATAATATTTTTATTTTTGTTATTTTTATTTTCTTAATATTAAATAAATAAATAAGCCCAAAATAGATGTTAATTTCACTTTTGGAATTAGAAGAAGTTGGACTTTTTCTAAAATAGGGAGGCCAATTTTTGCTTCATCTAGAAACACAAAAATTGGCCATTAGGCCTTTGATGATAAGCTTGACTTGTCTCTTTTGGAAAGAGACAAATCAACCCTAATCAAGCCTCTTTCACTTGGTATGATTTAATCATACCTTGTAAAATGGTAGGCTTGATCGAATATTGATGGGGATTAATTGAAATGCATCTAGACATCCTTGGATGAACCTAGACACATTCCAATAATCACATTAATGATGTATATATGTATGTGTACATCAATCATCAAGGAAAGAGAATTATTATTCATCTTTTTCTAGGAAAAAGAAGAAAATACACAAAACTCTCTCTCTCTCTCTCTCTCTCTCTCTCTCTCTCTCTCTCTCTCTCTCTCTCTCTCATTTTTAGCCCACTCTACTTCTCCTACATCTCACCTCGTTGCTTCATTAATTTAGGATTAATTGAAAAACAAAGAAAGATTAAGAAGGATACACTAATCTAATAGTGTGATTCATTTTCTTAATCTCATCTTCTAGATCCGTTTTTCTGTAGCAGGAAAAATGTGACTTCTCCTGATGTCATGTGGACTACACTAGAGGATTCATAACTTTGAATCTCGGCGTACGTTTGCTATCCGACCGTAGGGAACAACGCTTGTAACAGTGCACAAAAGATAACTACAAAGGTAATACTTGGTTTATCATTATTGTAGTTCTCTTCATTTTATCTATGTGCTCTTTATGTTAGACACATTTTAGTTATCATATCCTACAATGAACGCCCAATTGAGCACCCAAGGGTACATCCCTTGAAATTATTATTATGACAATATGTTTTTTAATGTCATAATTCCCCACACTCTCGCTTCCGCTTGCGCTCCCGGGCGGATTCGCTTGTCCCTTCACTGCCTTCAAGAGCTTTTTCACTTCCGCCTGGATAATTATGTCCTTCTCTGGGTCGAAGTGCCTTTTGTTTTGTTTGACCGATTTTGTTAGAAGGTCAATGTTGAGGTGGTGAGTAATGACCATAGGGTCAATGCCTTCCAATCCTGAAGGGACCAGGAGAAGATATCGAGATTCTTCCGTAGGCATTGTATTAGATCCTCCCTGAGATCCACCGATGATTGAGAACCTACCCACGTGGTATTTCCAGGGATATCTGAATCCAACTTTATGACTAGTAACTCTTCAGCCGGGAGAACCATAGTGTGTTCCCTTCTCTATGCAAGATCTCCCTCGCAGGGGGGCTCTTGTAGCCCTCACCCCTTAAAGGGACCAAGTCCCTGCCGCTTGCGACCTTCCTCTTGGGGCAACTTGTTAGAATAGGTGACCGTGCAGCCAATCTAGTCAGGCTTATGTAACCTATTTCTGACATTCGGGGTGTAAATAAATTCATTCTAAATAAAAGTAATATTCAGTTACGACATTAGTACTTTGATTGTGTTCACTTACTGTTTAATATCTATATTTATTCAATGCACAACCAAAGCCCAAAGACCGAAAAGGTTAATCTAAAAAGCTGGACTGCGCATAGGTTGGCAGGTATGAAATCAGCTTCTGTGGCTCGGTCTGAAATACTCCAAGTCAAAGGACCTGGAAATAGGGTATCGAGGGTCCATTAGAGACTTGCAGTAAATGATTGCAGTTGCATTTCATCAACTAGTGGCAAGTATCGTCCATGCAATATTAGTGGATTAGCTAGCTCAGTGTCGGCTGATTGAGGTGACTCGCGGAATCGTCATATGGGAACCCTGAGTAGGTTGGTCGGTATGACTTGAGTTCCTGGTTCCGACAGTACGAGATTGGTCCTCGAACTTGAAGGACTATTGTAGTCACATGCAACCATGTATGTATCTTAGGTTTGGCAAGTGGCTACTAAGTCGAGAGACTTGGTTGCCGTAAGCCCTATCTAGTGCAGTCAAGATGTGAAGTTTGGACAGTAGGTCCCAAGGCAGAATTTGTTTCCTGTCAAACGGTTGACAGTAGTATCTCACTTGTACTTTGAGACTCGTTCCCTATAAAATTTGTGGCCACAATGACTGGACAATGGGATAAGATCCCAGTGAAGTTTCAGTGGGTAAACGAGTATAGGAAGGATGGATACCGACATCCAATATCCATACCCTAGACTAATAGTTGTGAGATAGTAGACGGAAGGATAATGCTCATACGCATTCGCGACCTACACGTTACCGCCATGATTTCACCTAGTCTCTAGTGCCATGTACCGTTGCTAGATGGCCACCCATGGTGACGGACGAATTTCTATCATCTGATGATAGGAATTCGCCCAAGTCTAGCTGAGGGTGAACCTAAAGAGTCACACTCAACTCACCGGAAATGAAGGAATTTATTTCGGGAGATCAAATAATTTAATTAGATTAAATTGGTTCTCTTTTGGAGTGTCAAGCATTTAAATATTAATTGGATTAATTAGGCTCGGTTCATGATTAGATTTATGAATTAAGAGAAGGGTTATTTTCGTCTTTAAGTAGAATGAAGATGGAAATATTAATTTTAGGCTTAAGTATTTATTTTGTATTTACTACAAGCCCAATAGGAATTTTTGGACTATTTAAATAGGATTTAAAAGTCCATTTCATAAAGCCCATCAAGGGATGGACGGATGAGATTGTATCTTGGGGCCAGATGAGATGAAGGGCTAGGATTAAGTTTGACTTAGTCAAACCATAGGTTGACTAGGATTTGACTAGGCTAAAGTCCTAGTTGTATATAGAGTGCCTCTTTGGAAGAGTTTGAGTAGGTTTAGGAAAAACACTTCCTTATAAATACTCAAGCACACACACACACACACACACACACACAAGAATCTCTATAACTCTCATCTCACACACACATACACACCACCAGTCGCCCCACTCTCCATCTTTCTCGTCTATCCCTCTCTCTCACCACTTTATAGAGCTCTCATGTTCTCCTGTCTTTGATACAAGGGAACTCTTGAACAATCGATCACGTTAACTAATAGCGTTTGGTCGATTGTTTCTCATTTTCCTCTTGATCTCTTGCTAGCACGAGGAATCAAGATTCAGTGAATTGCGTGGACAATTTAAAGGATTCCTACATTAGGATCTCAGTGGCAAAACGTGGAATAATGCGTGTAGCCGAACGAATAAGTCTACAACGGGTAAGTAATGTTCATAATATTCTTGGTCCAACCTTATGGCCTCCATGAAATAAAGCATGCTTCTTTTCTACTATTCATGATATACACTGAATGCCTGGAGATTCAAGGGTACACCCTTGATTGGTTCTTTAATTCCGTTATTTTATACATATTTCCTTTACATTTGTATTTCAATACATCGCGCGTCCGCACGCGCCCTCTCCCGGGACGATCCACCTTGCGTTACAGTGGTATCAAAGCCCAATTTGGTGTATAGGCCTAGGGTTTTATGTGCTATACGTGTATAAGCATATGCTACGTGAGCTTTATTTTCATATTAAAGCATATCGTATATTATGGTTTATCGCGTTAATTTGCACTAGAAATATTGATCATGGAATTCATATCGTTCTTGGATTACGTTCTTGGTTTCTTCGAAAACATGCAGAAAATAATGGAAAAAATGAAAAACATAAATGGCGGCAACCGATGGCCGACCGCCCACACAGTGCGCACGACCAGGCGCGCGCATAGGCAGGGGAGCCTGCACGCAGCCGCCCGCCGCGCGCACACTGGGCAGATCGGCAGGCGGGCTGGGGGCTTCCGGTCGTGTGCGCAAGGAGTGCGAACACGCGCGCGCGCAACAAGGGGGCCTGCATGCTGCCTCCCGACCAGCGCGCGCGATCAGCAGATACGTGGCCTGTTGGCCACGTGCATAGGGAGCGTGGCTAGGCGCCCGCGGAGGCAAGGGTGCCTGCGCGCGGAAGCCCGGTCAGTGCACCCAGCGCGTGAAGAGGACAGGCACGGCCAGTCAGGCCGCACGCGCAGTGGAGCGGCCAGGCGGGCGAAGCCTGCACGCGGGCGCCCGGCCAGCACTCCCAACACGCGCAAGGGATGGGCTGGGCCGCCCATGCGTGCGCACGGCCTCCAGGCGCTGGGCACCAAAGGCACGCGCGTATGGGGGCTTCTGCCCGCCACCCGACGGCCTGCCAGCCAAGCTGGGATACACGCGCGCAGGCGCGCACGCGGACCTGGCTGGGTAGGCGCTGACAGTGGCAGTAGTCGTCACCATTTTCGTCTTTGTGTTATTTTTCCAAAATTGTTATTTCAGGTTTTTTGTGATTTATGGTTCTGCGTATTTTCTTAAGAACATTATTTTGAAATATTTTATTTTTAATTTGGTTTGGAACCACATAAAATTTAATATTCTATTAATAATGAGGAAATGATTTCCTAGCAAGAAATATTACAATGGTTGCACCGATGGTCGAATTTCTTGTGTAGAAATTTTGCGTTTATTTCGCTATGAATGATATTGGTCATCATGTAACTATGTGAATAGCGTGTTTACTTGGATATGTGAATTGCTATTTGTGTTGATAAGCTTGACGAATGGATGATCACAAAGCTCTTTGACCAAATGAATGGTTTATTTTCTATTAGGCATGTGTGCCTCGCTTTATTATTCTCTTCCCTTTCTGGTTGCCTTGGAATAATATGGCTTTCTTTCTCCCTCCTTATGTACTCCCCCTGGGTGCTCGTCGAGGTTTCTTTTTCAATTGTAATGAGAGTTGGTAGAAGTGAGGCTATTTTCTTTCAATTCTTGTAAATGAAGAAGATGAAGGAAGGCCTAGAAGGAAAAATCAAAAGGAGGCCCAGAAGGAAGAATCCAAGGAGATCTGAAGCCTTGGAGGCCCGATGGATAAAGAGGGAAGGCCCATCATTGCGTTGATGGGTTTCTACATTAAAATGTAATAGTGTACGACCAACCCTAGATTGACCATAGATCCACTGTGGACTCAATTGGCCACATAGGACTCGGGCTTGTGATCATCCAACAGGGGTGTGCTAGGCTTTTATTTTGCATGTGGAATGTATGATGGATGAATGGTTTATTTATTATATTTTCGTTGATGCATGCGAATCATATATATATTGTGTGATGAGGTCTCGTTCTATTAGAACTCTTACGTGGTTGGACGAAGTTTAAATATTAGACCCCTAATAAATGGACTAGAACCTAAGTTGTTCGTCCAAGCCTTCCATCCATGACAAAAGTGAGTAAACTAGTTTCAGTCAATTGTGTGGTCTCACGAGTCGTGGCACGTCGTTTATCCAGAAAATAAGTTGCACATTTGTTGTGAACGAAGTGAACACACTCCTGTTTCCTGTCTCACGAGTCGTGGGGGTAGCAATGAGTGCTATGATTCGGCTGATGGGTCGGGTCCAATGCCTGAATAACGTGATTCGCGTGGAGCCCTCAGGATCACGTAAGAGGGTGAAGCAAAACAACCTGGGAATCTCGTTGGACGAGAGTGGTATGGAATACCTCTCACAAGGTTATTTTCTATGCGAATCGTAAAAGCAGAGTATGGAGAATTTCATTTGTGGATCCCATGTCCACTGGGAAACGGTTTCCCAAAAACAACGTTCGAGAGTGGCGTGTTTTTGTAGAAATAACAGGAGCATTGAATACCTGAAGTCCAAGTCTTTAATTTGTTTTTTAGTGCCACTTTATTATGTTGATTGCTTGCTTTTATTTTAAATTTAGATTTAAACATGTCTAAGAATCCATTATCCTGCATACTTGAGACAAACAAATTCAATGGAACAAATTATAACGACTGGTTACACAATTTGAGGATGGTCCTCGATTATGATAACTAAGGCTATGTCATGGACAAGCCATTTCCTCGGACTTTGCTGGAGGAATCCACAGCAGAAGAATCTGAGACATCCGAGATATGGCAACAGGATAACCGGAAACTCCGTAGCATCATACTTGAATCTATGACTAATGAGATGCAGGAACAATATGAGAGGCTAGACGATGTTCCTTCCATAATGGCTCATCTAAAGGATTGCTATGCAGTCCCGGACCGGCATACTAGGTATGTCGCTACAAAGGCGTTCTTTGGAATAAAGATGACCGAATGATCCTCTGTAGATGAGCATGGGGTCAAGATGCTTACCTTAGTCGAAAAGCTCGAAGACCTCAAAGCAGGGCTCAATGTCGAGACATACATTGATAGGATCCTTCAGTCACTCCCACCCTCCTTCGACCAATTTATTATTAAGTACAACATGAATACACGTGAGAAGGGAATACATTAGTTTATATGTATGTTGATCCAATACGAGGCAACAACCAAAACTTCTACGCCAGTATTAGTTGGAGAGGGTTCGACTTTCAAAGTGAAAGGCAAGGGTGGCAGACGCTGGAAAAGAAAGAAGGGAAAAGGAAATGACGTCGCAACCACTGCAAATGCTAAGAGCATTCCCGTTGCCAAAGTGGGGAAAGGCAAGGGAAAGAGAAAGCTTGGCTTGAAGCAACAATCGATGGCAAATGACATATGCGTCCATTGCCGTGAGAAAGGGCATTGGAAGAGGGATTGCCCCAAATTCCTCTCCGAGCAAGGTATGTTTGTGGTTGAGGTTAATATGGTCACTAACTCTGCTTCTTGGGTATTAGATACCGGCAGTGGAGCTCACATTTGCAATGACCTATAGGTGCTCAAAAGAAGCAAAAAACTAAGTAAAGGCGAGATAGTCCTAAGGCCTGACGATGGCAAATCCGTTGTTGTTGAAGCTATAGGAGTCGTTAACTTAGTAGTTTGTGAGCATGTTAGGATAGAATTAAAGAATTGTTATTATGAACCTAGCATGATCAAAAATATCATTTCCATTCTTTTGTTAGACAATAGCGGTTTTGAATTTTTTATCAATAAAAATTGCTTTTATTTGATGAAAGATGGATTTACTCATCTGATAGGCACACTTAACAATGGCCCTTACATTCTCCAAAAGTCCAATTCAATCATGACTGCTCAGCACAAACATAAATTAGATAATCTTGAGAACACACAGTTGTGGCATGCAAGGCTAGGTCACATCTCTCAAGACAGGATCAAAAGATTGGTAGACTCAAAGAACATAGAGGTGGGCGACTTGAGCAATCTACCAACTTGTGAATCCTACCTAAATGGGAAAATGACCAAGAGGCCCTTTGTTGGACAAAGCACGCTTGTCGCGGGTCTATTGGACTTGGTCCATACGGAAGGGTGTGGACCACTAAGTACTCAAGCTAGAGGTGGTTTCTCTTACTTCGTAACCTTCACGGATGATCACTCACGGTTTAAAGACTTTAGACTTGAAGTTGTGAACCAAACAAGCTGCATTAAAGTCCTGCAGTTAGACCGAGGTGGCGAGTACTTAAGTGGCAAATTTCTCAATTATCTAAAAGAAAATGGTATAGTCTCTTAATGGATACCTCCTAGGACACCTCAGTTGAATGGAGTCTCTGAAAGGGGGAATTGAACTTTGTTAGACATGGTCCAATCCATGATGAGTTATTACCGAACTGCCCTTATCTTTCTGGGGCTACGCACTTGAAACAGTGGTCAAGTTATTATACATGGCGTCGTCCAGTGTTGTGACCCAGACACCATATGAGATATGGCATGACAAGCCTGCGTTCTATAAATACTTGAGAGTATGGGGTAACCCTGCATACGTCAAGAGGTTAGTGGGAGACAAGTTAGAATCGAGGTCTAGCTTGTGCAGGTTCGTTGGCTATCCGAAGGAAACTACAAGTTTTTATTTTCATTCCCCTCAGAACAAAAGGTATTTGTTTCGAGGAATGCAGTGTTCTTGGAAAAAGGTTTTCCATCGGATTCCCAACATGATGAACTGTTCCTTGAGGAATCAAGCGAGACACATCAGTCATCAGTGCCAAGAGCTACAGATACTTCGTTAAGAGGCTTTAGGTTAAGTACCCAACAGATTGAGTAGCCTCACGACGCTCAACATGTTGGACAGCCTCTTCAGGCCGAGCATGTCGAACATCCTCTTGATGAGCCAACCACTGTACCAGAACCGTCGGCTCCTATCGTGTCTACGCCCGTAGCTCCGACTGATGTTCCAATCCTCCGTACATCAGCCAGAGTGCCACATCCTCCCGAGAGGTATGGTTTGTTAGGCATGAACAGTCAATTAGATAATGATCCTAAGACGTACGGGGATGCAATATCTGACATCGACTCAGGGAAGTGGGTTGAGGCCATGAAAGCCAAAATGGACTCCATGAGCAGAAACCAAGTATAGAGGCTTGTAGACCCTCCCAAAGGAATTAAACCCGTAAGGTGTAAATAGGTCTATAAGTGTAAACTTGGCGTTGATGGAGAAGTAACTATCTTCAAAGCTAGGCTAGTGGCGAAAGGCTACACTCAACCACCCGGGGTCGACTTTGAGGATACCTACTCGTCAGTAGCCATGGCTAAGTCCATTCGGATTATACTTGCCATAGTTGCATGGTATGACTGTGGAATATGGCAGATGGACGTGAAAACGGCGTTCCTTAACAGTTTCGTTGAGAAAGAGATCTATATGGATCAGTTTGAGGGATTCACTATTATTGGAGAAGAGCAGAAAGTCTGTCGTCTACAAAAGTCATCTATGACCTCAAGCAAGCATCCCGTAGTTGGAATATTCATTTTGATGAAGTCATATAAGGATACGATTTCATCAAGAATGAGTGTGACCCTTGTGTATACAATAAGGTCAGTGGGAGCTCTGTTGTGTTCCTAGTGCTTTATATGGACGACATTCTGCTCATTGGCAATAACATCAGAATGTTAGATGACAGAAAAGCATGATTGTCTACTCAATTCTTCATGAAGGATTTGGGTGAATCCTCCTACATTCTAGGCATCCAGATCGTCAGGGACGGATCTAAAAGAATGTTACGAATGACCCAAAACTCATTGTTGAGAAAATCCTGAACAAATTCAAGATGGATAACTCCAACGAGGTTTCCTTCCCATGAGACATGGGGTCAAGTTATCCAAGAAGCAGCCTCCCAAGACTGATGAAGAGCTTGAGAGGATGAAGGCCATGCCCTATGCTTTTGCCGTAGGCAACATTCAGTATAGCATCCACTGCAATAGGCCTGAGGTCGCTTACGCTTTTAGTGTAATCAGCATATATCAGAACTGTGTAGGCGAGGCACATTGGAAAGCAATCAAGAGTATCCTCAAGTACCTAAGAAGGACTAAGGATATATTCTTGGTGTATGTTGGTGGAGAGTTAATACTGGAAGGTTTTAGCGACGGTAACTTCCAGTTAGACGATGACGATGCTAAGTCTCAATCGGGCTATGTATTCAGACTTAATGGTGGGGTGGTAGCTTGAAAAAGTTCCAAGCAAGACACCACAACCGATTCCACCACTGAGGCTAAATACATAGTAGCTTTAAAAGCTGCCAATGAAGCGGTTAGGATGAGAAACTACATCCAAGAGTTGGATGTTGTGCCTAGCATTGTCGATCCAGTAGTTATCTTCTGTGATAACAACGGGGCTATATCGTAATCAAAGGAACCGAGATCTCATCATCGATCTAAGCACATACTTAGACGCTACCACCTGTTGAGGGGATGGTAGGAAGAGATGATGTTCAGATGGACCAAGTCAGCTCAGCAGATCCTTTGACAAAGCCCATGTCCCAGATCACTCATACGCATCATATTGAGAAGATGGGGTTGAGGCATATGGGTCATTGGTTTTAAATCAAGTGGGAGATTGTTAGAATAGGTGACCGTGAAGCCAATCTAGTTAGGCTAATGTCACCTATTTCTGACATTCGTAGTGTAAGTCATTCTGAATAAAAGTGTTGTTCAGTTACGGCATTAGTACTTTGATTGTGTTCACTTACTGTTCAATATCTATAATTGTTCAATGCACAAGCAAAGCCCACAGAGCGAAAAGATTAATCCACGAAGTTGGACTGCACATAGGTTGGCAGTCATGAAATCAGCTTCTGTTGATCGGTCTGAGATACTCCAAGTCAAAGGACCTCGAGATAGGGTATTGAGGGTCCATTTGAGACTTGCACTAAATGATTGCAGTCGCGTTTGATCGACTAGTGACAAGGATCGTCCATGCAATATTAGTGGGTTACCCAGTTCGGTGTCGGCTGACTGAGGTGACTCATGGGAATCGTCATATGGGAACCTTGAGTAGGTTGGTCAGTATGACTTGCGGTTCCCCGGTTCCGATAGTACGAGATTGGTCCTCGGACTTGAGGGACTACTATAGTCACATGCACACCATGTCTGTATCTTAGGTTTGGTAAGAGGCTACCAAGTCGAGAGACTTGGTTGCCATAAGCCATATCTAGTGAAGTCAAGATGTGTAGTGTGGACAGTAGGTCCCAAGACATAATACGTCTCCTGTCAAACGGTTGACAGTAGTATCTCACTTATACTCTGAGACTCGTTCCCTATAAAATCTGTGGCCACAGTGACTGAATAGTGGGATAAGATCCCAGTGACGTTTCAGTGGGTAAACGAGTATAGGCTTAAGTTAAGGATGGGTATCGACGTCTAATATTCATATCCTAGACTAATAGCTGTGAGATAGTAGACAGAAGGACAGTGATCATATGCATTCGGGACCCAAATGTTGACGCCATGATTTCACCTAGTCTCTAGTGCCATAGATCGTTTCTAGACGGCCAGTTATGGTGATGGACGAATTCCTATCATATGATGATTACAAATTCGCCCAAGTCTAGTTGAGGGTGAACCTAAAGAGTCACACTCAATTCACCAGAAATGGAGGAATTAATTTGGAATTAATTCCGGGAGATCGAACAATTTAATTAGATTAAATTGGTTCTCTTTTGGAGTGTCAAGCCTTTAAATATTAATTGGATTAATTAGGCTTGGTTCATGAATTAGATTTATGAATAAAGAGAAGGGCTATTTCCATCTTTAAGCAGAATGAAGATGGAAATATTAATTTTGGGCTTAAGTATTTATTTGATATTTACTACAAGCGTATTAGGAATTGTTGGACTATTTAAATAGGATTTCAAAGTCCATTCAATAAAGCCCATCAAGGGATGGATGGACGAGATCGGATCTCGGGACTAGATGAGATGAAGGGCTAGGATTAAGTTTGACTTAATCAAACCATAAGTTGACTAGGATTTGACTGGGTCAAAGTCCTAGTTGTGTATAGTGTGCCTCTTTGGAATAGTTTGAGTAGGATTAGGAAAAACACTTCCTTATAAATACTCAAGCACACACACACACAATAATCTCTACAACTCTCATCTATCACACACACACACACACCAGCAGCCGCTCCTCTCTCCATCTCTCTTGTCCATCTCTCTCTCTCACCATTTCATAGAGCTCTCATGTTCTCTCATCTTTGATACAAGGGAACGCTTGAACAATCGATCACGTTAACTAATAGCGTTTGGTCGATTGTTTCTCCTTTTCCTCTTGATCTCTTACTAGCACGAGGGAATCAAGATCCGGTGATTTGTATGGATGATTTAGAGGATTCCTACATTGGGATCTCGGCGGCAAAACGTGGAACAACACGTGTAGCCGAACGAAGAAGGCTACAACAGGTAACGTTTGTAGTGTTTTCGTTCCAATTCTATGGCCTCCATGAAATCGAGCATGCTTACTTTTCTATTATTTATGAGATACACCGAATGCCAAGGAGATTCAGGGGTACACCCCTTGATTGGTTCTTTAATTTCATTGTTTTATGCATGTTTACTTTACGCTTATGTTTTAATACATCGTGCTTCCGCACGCACCCTCTCCTGGGACGATCCACGTTGCGTTACACAACTCTAGGGTGCCTCTCTTTTGTCCCTTGCGCATGGCCTCAACATAGCACTTCCGTGATTGCAGTTGATCTCCCTCTACCTCTTCTAATCCTCCCAATATGGGGAATTCGATTTTCATGTGGTGAGTAGAGATGGTCGCTTGTAAGCTGTTAAGGGTAGGTCTACCCAGGATCACATTGTACGGCGATGGAGTGTCCACTACAAGGAATTTTTTCAGGCACGTCCTTCGGAGAGAGCCCCTCGCAGGGATAATGGAAGCGTGACTGCACCCCGGGGATGTACCCTTTCGCCAACAAAACCATACAAGGAGGTGTCAATTTTTTCCAAAGGGACTTTCCCCAAGTGTATTTGATCATATGCTTTTCCGAATAAAATTTCCGTTGAGCTCCCAGAGTCTACGAAGACTTGACTACCGTTGAGCTCCCAGAGTCTACGAAGACTTGACTAACCTCATAATTTGCTATTGTGGTCGTGATCACCAACGCATCGTTATGGGGGAGATTTGTGGTCGGTTTCTCCCCCAGTGAAACAGCCCCTTGCCTTCTACCGCCAAGAAGGACTAGGAGATAGGAGCGTTGAATGGTGTGTACACAGGAACTCCCCTCTAAGAGGGAAATTTCTTGTCCCGAGGGTTGAATTTCGTCTTCTTAGTAGACCCTTCCTCTTTTGTCTCTTTTCTCTTCTCCCCTCAAATTTCGCTTTTAGACACCCTAACTTCCTCCATATTGATGTATTTGGCTACTCTAGCCAAAAGGTTGTCGAAGTCGAGAGCCGATTTCTTGGCCAGGGACTTGAACAAGTTCCCGTCCATCAATTCCTGGGAAAAAGCACTAGCTTTGACTTCCTGGGTGGCCGTAGGGACCTCTAAAGCCGCAGTGTTGAACCGATCCAAGTAGTTCCTCAGGGACTCTGACTCTTTTTTCTTAACAGCAAAAAGGCTGAGGGAGGTCATACAATGCTTCCGGCTGCTGGCAAACTGATGTAGAAGCAATGAGCGAATTTTTGAAAAGCTCCCTACAAACCCTGCCGGCAACTGGTTGAACCACTATTGAGCGGCCCGGGTGAAACTGGTAATAAATACCCGAGACATTTGATCCCATCCATGTATCTGTGTAGGAGAACCGCATTCTCAAAATGAGACAGATGCTCCTGAGGGTCCGTTTACCATCATACTCCGTGATGGTGGGCGTACGGCAATTAGGCGGTATCTCGTCTGCCCTAACCCCCTCGCTGAAGGGGATAGCCCTCGAACCCTCCAGGGGGACTCCCATCATCCTATGTTGGACATCCTGCAAGCTCTTCTGCAAGTATTCAAATTGGGCCTCCTAGCGGGAAGGAGCCTCATTCCATGTCGGGGAGAGGGGATAAGCCCTCCCTCCAGCTGGGCAGGGGGCCTCCTCACAGGAGGAGCCCCATTTGCTTCTCCCAACCCCTCAACTGCCAGAGGGACTTCTTTATGGTGAGGGGCCACGGCCGCCACAAGCGTTGTTGTCACCGCAGCCAGCTGCGTTTAATGGCCATCGTAATCATCTGTTGAATTATCGTCAACAGCCCCGGGGACATCCTGTTTGAGGAAGCATCTGAAGAAGTACTGTCACTAGGGGGATCCGGGGGGTCAGCCGGAGCAGAGGGTTCAGTCTCATTTCGCGCAGGGGCCAAAGGAGTGTTATTCAACACCTGCAATGCCTGAGGGTCAGCAGCAACGTTAGATGCTTTCTGCTTGTCGAGTCCACTACTAGGAGCATCCATAACTCTCACGTCCTAGTTCTCTGTTCCCACAGACAGCGCCACTTATTGTGAGCACGATATGCTCGGTCTGAAGGATGACTTTGGGCCGGAGGGTCTTAGTCCAAATACTAAATTATGCAGAAAAATGGACCTGCAAAAAATGCATTAGCACTCCAATGCTCAAGTCAGTAAATCGTTGAAAAGAGAATATAATTGAACGGTACGAAAAGAATGATGAGTATGATTGTGTTAGGTGTAGCATGAAACAAGTGTGCAATGTGTAGGATCGAAAAATACGTTACCCGTTTAGGGTAAAGATGTGACGCCCCCCGAAATTTTTATATAGAATTATGATTTATTAGCATAATAAAATGGATAAATGTTATGTTGATTTATTTAATATTTGATTCTTAATTAGAAATTATGTGATAAGATATATTCTTGGAGATACTTGACATTTGAAGCAATAGAAAGTTGTTGAGGGTTTAAATAGAAATATTTGTAAGATAAGGGGGAAATAAATAAAGTCTTGATACAATATGTAAATATTAGCACTATACAATATATATATATGTGTGTGTGTGTGTATGCACTACACAACATAAGAAAGATATTACTATACTAGAAAACAAAACAAGTAACCTTATCAACATGTATCTTAAATATATATTTATATATATACTAATATAGACCTACTTATCAATACACCTATATACCTAGACACATATATAGACACTTATATAAATATATATATATATATATATAAACATCAGTTATAGAAATGTGTAGAAGGATGTAGAATTAGAAATAAGACAAGGAAAGTTACAAAGCACCATATGGGATGCATCATGCTACTATAAAAAAAAATGCATTAGAATTTAGGATCCTACTATTGGCGATAGATGATGAGAAAGGATGTAGCATAAATGTGTTAAAATCCGTAACTTATCAACAAGTGAGGGTACAATATCAAGCACTAAGAGGTAAGCTTCAACCTTTATCTATAGCTGAACGAAAATGGGATAAGATCATTATAGATTTCGTTGTTGGGTGCCCTGTACAGCTAGAGAACGTGATGCTATTCAGGTAGTATGGATAAATTAGTTGAGTCATACAATGTGGCTATTTCTATGCCACGACGATACCGTTCGGATCCTAGTCATATGTTGTGTGAACCAGGGATAGAAATCTTAGATAACTTGACATAAGCAAAAGAGCCAATAGAGATTCCAGATAAGATGATAAAGAAATTGAGAAACAAGGAGATATCAATGGTGAAAGTAAAGTGGAGTCATCACTCTCCAAAGGAAGCCACTTGGGAAGTTGAGAAAAATATGAAGGATAAGTATTCCTATTTGTTTCCTTGAACGGGTAAGATAATCAAATTTCGAGGATGAAACTTTTATTAGAAGAGGAGAATTGTTACGCCCCCGAAATTTTTATACAGAAATGTGTCTTAAATATAATATTTATATATATACTACTATAGACCTACTTATCTATACACCTACATACCTAGACACATATATAGACACTTATATAAATATGTATATATATAAACATTAGATATAAAAATATGTAGAAGGGTGTAGAATTAGAAATAAGACAAGAGAGAGGAGGTGAGGCGGTGAGAGAGAGAGAGAGAGAGAGAGAGAGAGAGAGAGAGAGGAAGGAGCTTGGTAATTCCTCCATTTTCATCAAAACTTAGGCAATTTCTCCTCTTATTTGGTAAGTTTTAGTTCCTATTTCTTGTCTAAATTCGTGTAGGAGCTGGTGTGTGAGTGAATTTAAATATATGAACTGATTAAGATACAACGAAGACACTAGGATAAACTCTGTCTGAACATTCTCTGTTTTTCAGCACAAATCGAGTTTTATCGGTACAAAATTGGTGATTTTGGTGTCTATGAAAACTTTAGGATGTGCTCTATAACGTTATAGTTTTTATCAGAAGCTAAATCCTTCGTTTTAATCAGTATAAATAGAAAACCATTCTGTTGTCCTGTTTCTGTGGGAAATCAGACAAGGTGTACTAAAAACCTTATAGCTTGAGGCATAAATGGTGATATGGGGAAATGAGGGATATGGGGAAATGTGGGAGTTTTGAAAATCGAGTATAATTATTATGTGGATACCCTTGGTGATCTAAACTAGCCTGTGTGGCAACTCAGCCTGTGTGGAAACTCAGCCTGTGTGGGAAAACTAGCCTGTGTGGCATACCAAGGGAGATTCACTTAACGTAATGTGATGATTGTTGAGATTGAATTGGTGGAGAAATATACTATATCACTCTCTTGTAAGCAGACTAGGTATTAACGTATTTGATTATCTTTGTATGAGTTACTTACTTGTGAATAAATTGGAAATGCTGGAATTGATTTATTGAATGTTTTATGTATGATGTGCTAATGTTTGGTTTAAATTAACCCAAATTACATGTATAGATTATGTCGGTTGTCTACTTATTGAGTTGCAGGCTCACTCCTCTGCAAACATTTTCAGGTGTAGATTTTGGTTGTGTTCGCTCTTGAAGACTAGGTCAACGTTGTACATTTCAAGTTAGGTCGGACCAGTATGCGGAGTTCTCCTCACAAGTCAATAGGATAGAAGTTATAGATTTAGAGACTGTTAACAATATACTAAAAGTGAAGATGGCTTGTGAACAGATTATAATAGTCTATGCTACCATATGTGAAAGAGACATGTATAAGTATTGTGGATGAGTAAGTACTTCTATTAATTATGTTGATAGAGTATGTCATATCACCAAATATGAACTGGTTCATGTTATCTATGAATGTAATGTTGTTAATGTGTAATCTTTAAGCAACATAAAGTCATATTATCATTTGGGGTGTGACATTTAGGTGGTATCAAAGCGTAATTATTAGAGGGTGTGACAAAAGATCCTATATTTATAGGCGGAGGAGTCCTCTTAGAGTGAGGAGTCTATCGCAGTGAGAACTCTGGTAAGGCAGGCAGGTGGGGACTCCTGGGCAGTTAGGGGAAGTAGTTGGATAATCCCCTCAACCACGCATGGTAGTTACAGATAAGGGCACCCGTCTCCTTATCACGCCTTTCTCGGAATCCGTGTGTTGATCCACATCAGATGATGGCTTGGTAGCCCATGGCCTTGCTGGCTTCTTTCGTGGCGTACCTTGGGTCTTGAGTTGGACTGTACGAGACGGGGCTAGCATCCCCTCAGGCTTCATTCCAATCTTAGGTTGGCAGCGTTGTGGGCCTGGTGGCTCTAGGCTGTTTCGTTCTCTTTAGGGCCAAGCCTACTTGGTCTGTGCTGGGGCAACCAGATTTTAGCGATATCAATATTATATAAAAATAATATTTACTTAAAAAAATCATGCTCAATCGCAAGAGCGGCGAGTGCACTACACACTCCCCTCTAAAGGGGTAAATTGCTTCACTTTTAAAAATATAGGGGGTAATTTGATATTTTTTATAAAGTGGTAATTTACCCATTTTCAATATCACAGGGGATAGCTTGCATTTTTTCCTAAACAATTAATGGAGGGTGAAATTGCAAGTTCATACTACCCCTCATAAATGGATTACTTCACTATACCCAAAATGTTATGAAAAAGTACGTTTGGGTTATTTTATGTTAATTTTCCGACCAGATGGAATTTTCTAAGGATCTAGGGCCTGTTTGTTGGTGGTTTCATTTTTAGTTTTGAGTGTTCAGTGAAAAATATGTATTTTTAATTTTATATAAGTTTTCGTGTAATATGGGATCTGTTTGAATTAGTTTATGAGGATGTATTTTATATTAACTGTGGTGTCAAATCAATATAATTTCAATGTGAATACATATAAATAAGGGTTAATTACACTTACACCCCCTCTGAGAATGTATAATTACACTTTCCCCCAAAAAAATTTTAAAATTACACTTACACCCCCTCCGAAAATTCTCTGTTTACACTTGACCCCCATCCGTTAGAGTTTGGACGAAAAATATTCACGTCAACAAAAATAATTACAGAATTTTTCAATTTTTCCCATCATTTAACATTCTCATGTATATTTTTGTACTTATAAGAGGATAAGTGTAACGTTTATGTATGGAGTGAGGCTAATATTATTATATTTTTTCCTTATAAGTACAAAATTATTGCACGAGAATGTTAAATGAGAGGTAAAATTGAAACTTTATGTAATTATTTTTGTTAAAATGAATATTTTCCGCCCAAACTTTAATGAATGGAGGTCAGATGTAAACAAAGAATTTTTAGAGGGGGTGTAAATGTAATTTCAAAACTTTTTTGGGAGAAAGTGTAATTATGCATTTTCAGAGGGGGTCTAAATGTAATTAACCCTATAAATAAATATATTTTTACTTTAATTACTGTTTGATAAATTAAAAACTGAAATATATTCATCCATGAGAGAGAGAGAGAGCCATGGGCCTTATTTCATTTGGTGGGCTTACGGGGCGAATTGGCCTAGAAGAAAAATTATATATATGAAAGGACTGGGCCACCAAAGAATAAAAGCCACCATACGATTTTTCTAGCCTTAAATTGCAAAGAACAGAGGCTAATATGGTTTTTGGTCCTCCAATCAAATGATGTCAAGTATATGTCCAATTATAATACTTTTGGCAATTGAAACCATATTCTTCAAATCAAGATTTGCATGCTATTGATTTTTCATAAAAATCATATTTTCCAAATATAAGAAAAAAAGATATTGATATATTGATAACCCTAAATGACATCCTCTGATTAAGAAAATAAATACCAATCAAACCATAAAAAGGCAATCAAATCGAGTTATTTTGAAAAATTATTTTCTGCAGTAGAGTATAAAGAAAAGAATGATATTTGAGTACATTATTGTCTAAATCCTATGAAGAGAAGTTATTAATGTGAAACTAACATCTCTAAAGCTTTTTGGTATGTTTTTTTTTTAAAGAGAACAAAGGTTTTAATGAAGTTCAAGAAAAGGATCACAAATGGCTGATATCATCACTTTTCATCAAGTATACAGCAGAAGGGGATATTAGAATATGTTCATTCACTTTGAACATAATGCGTTCTTTCTATTTGTACATGAAGAATCCTATGAGGCAAATCAAAAAAAAATCAGAACAACACTTTGTCATCAAACCCCATATACACAAATATGTTTGTATATTTTTGTGTACTAAACTATTGATTTGAGATAAATCTTTTCTTTTTTTTTTTTGATATTTTGATATGATTCGTCTTGATGGGATATGTGAGAAAATATTAGGCATAGATAAACATTTGTATTGCTGGCTCAATTTTATTTTTATGCTATTTTCTTACTTACAAATAAAGATGTTACTACCATTCAAGAAGGTGTTAATAAATGTGTTTATTGGGAATTTGTGAACGTAAGAAAATATCTCTTTCATTTCAACTTGCAACTTTGTATACTTTTTCTTCTTACTTATATTTATGGATTTTATGGTTACAATATTTTAGGTTATGGAGATTTGAACAAAATGAGAAGCTACCTTTTGTCTACCTTATGTATGTTGCGTTCTAGTTGTTTTTGATTGTCTAATAACTATAGTTAAGAATTGTGTAATGTCATTTGCACAATTATGTACTTAGTGGTAAGGGTTAGTACATGATGGAACTGGAAGATGCTACTTTTTGTTAGTTAACATATACATGTTATTCAATGTTGAAAATATATCAGTTGTAATATATGCTAGTAATATGCACGTCGATGTAAGATGTTATTGCTATAAATGGAGCTCCGTAAGGAAAGCTTATAATTTTTCTTGTTCTTTTTGCAACGAATTTGACATCGTAAAGAAAGTTATTTTCTTGTAGAAATGCTCCTATAATGGCTATGACTCGATAGTCGTAGCAAAAGATGGTATTTTTGCATCGAGTTTGACATTGTAACTAAAGCTATTTTCTCGTAGCAAATACTCATACAATAACTACGACTTCAAATCGTAGCAAAAGATTGTAACAAAAGCCAACTTTTTGCTTCGAATAGGACACAGTAACAAAATCGAATTTTTCGCAGTGAATAACCTTTTGCTACAAATTTTGTGCGTAACGAAACATTTGCTACGCCCTTCGTCCCTACGCCACAAATTCGTAGCAAAATCGTAGCAAAAACCTTTTCGCTACGAATTTTGACCATTTGCTACGATTTCAGAATTGTAGCTAAACGCATATTTTCCTGTAGTGTTTCATCAATTAATCATGGAATGAGCTTGGATCTTTCAGCTATAAATAGACATGTTCAATGATTCAAGACAAAGTTTAATATACAAGCAATGGAGCATTCAAAAAAATTTAAAATTTTCTCAAGCTAAATTTAAGGAGATCCACTATGTTCAAAATAAAATCAAGTCGTTTGACATAGAAATTATCAAATTTCAATCTTTAATTCGCAATTTTAGTGTTAAAACCATGAATTAACGTTATTTGAATACAAGTCAACTTCACCAGAAAATCGAAGTGTTAATTCCACATATAAATCTTTATGGAAAAATTGCAATTTACTCCCTTGTGATATTGCAAATGACCAATTTATACCTATCCTATTGAAAAATAAAATAGCAATTTACCTCCCTGTATTTTTAAAATGAAGCATTATACATCTCTATATTTTTTAAAATGAAGCAATTTACCTCCTCAAACAGGTAAATTGCTTTATTTGAAAAAATTTAGGGAGGTAAATCACAAATTTCTTTTTCATAGAGAAATAATTTATTCATTTGCAATATCACATAGGGTAAATTACATTAAACCCTAAATCTTCAAATTTAAGTCACCATTTTTTAATTTGCACCAAATAATTCGAGAATAAGTTGAAAAATCCTCTAGTTGAATGATTGGCGGCTCAAATGAACATAGAAACAGATCAAAATATCGAGTTACCCTTGAAAGTTATCAAATCTAAGACTGTAATCTTCAGATAAAAAATCAGATAGTTGAATAGCAATTTGTGCCCATAGAAACGCACAATTAAATTCAACTATTTATTTATAACTAGAGAGGATGACGTGTGATGCACTTGTAAAAATATATATTTAAAGATAAATATATTATTTATAGTTATCTTTAGAAAATATTAAGTTTATAATGTTATTTATGTTTCTGTAATTGAAACATTAGTATATAAAATTATATCTTCAAATAAATTGATTACAATTATTTTAACTAATAAGGAAACTATTTAATTTTATTATTTGTAATTCACTTTTTAAATTTAATTGGTACTATTAAATAAAATAATATTTCCTGAAATTGAAACTTTGCATGTCGTATTTACCAATCGTTATATTTCATTATCCCGTATCAAATCAATTAATACCAAAATAAAAATAATAATATTCGAAAATTCAGTATTAAAATAAAATTAGTTGATCGAAACTCCTTACTTTGTATTATTTTTAAGAAAATTCTAGTTCAATAAAATTGATCAATTTTGATTTGTAGGTTTTATTACACCCATTTGTGATATTTTAATTTGTTTTATTTTTTTATTATATTATCTCTGTGATTCGGCCCGATTTTTTAGGTGGTGATTGGAATAGGTGAGTTGATCCACCTAGATTTTTGGAGCCTTGTCATTACTTATCGGATCACCTTCCTCCAAGTGACCGAATGAGCTTCTGTCGATTGTATGTCGGGACACATGGGCGTGTCTGCCCCATCATCCTTTACCTTGGACCGGGAGAGAGTGTGACCTGGGCTTTAACCACAATTTATTTTCCCCAAGGATATTCTCAAGGCCCTAAGGCCGAGTGTCCTCTCCCTTGGGTCACGCGTATCCTTGGGCTCCTATTGGATTGTATCTAGATTGGCCTTTCTCTAGGGCTTAGTACAATTTCTGGGGTATCATTTACTAAGTTGATTCTTAAAATTTATTAATTTACTTAATACGAGATATTTTTATAATTTAAATTTAGTTATTTGTTGTAATATTGTCTACACTATTCTTCTACCTCTACCTATTTAAATCATTTTTATTGTAATTAGATTTACTATATTCTAAACTACTGTAGAAAATTCATAAATCGGGGTGTTATTTATTTTATTATAAGTCAAATTAAAAATGTAAAGAAATAACTATGAAGATTCTATGAATATACAATTTATAAATATATCAAAAAGTTTTATGAATTTCCATATAGTATAGTGATTGAAAAACTTTATTTGTGAAAAATATAATTATAAGATTGAAACTTAGCTTGCAACTATCATGTCAATGTGCTATTTTAAAAATTTACCTTTAAATAGTATTTTTAATATTTTACTCTAATTTATCAACCTATTGTTTATTTTTTGTAATATATTATGCATCACTATATTTTTCCTTTTGTTATTTTTTATCAATATCTACTTCTAGTTTTTTTTTTTTTTTTGTTTGTTTTTTGAAATCGATTCATGATGTTATACTAATGGGTAGTTATTTTTAATAAAAAATTAATTTAAATTCACTAAATCCTTTTAAAGTATCAACATAAGTTTATTTGTCTCGTGAGCATCCATAATTATGTCAATTATATTTACTATTCTAAAAAATTTTAAATTAATTATTTATTATATTACCGTTTATACTATCCTTCATTCTCAAATGTCTTGGGGGTGTACATGGTGGGTTTTACCTATTAGAATTTTAATTATTATGGCATAATCTTATATATGAATGAAAATTGAAGAACGGGAAGAAATAGAAATGAGGTATTAAAATTATATTTTAACTTTGGAAAAAAAATTATCTATTTAAAACTGCGTTCAACTTTCATTTGAGGAGTTTTTTACGATTTAAATTCTAAAAAATTTTATCAGTTTCATATAGTAGTACGCTTAACTAATTATGTAATTTGTTTTTTAAAGTATCAAGTTACATTCAAATTAATCTTATCAAAAACTTAATTTGAAGTTGTCACTACAAAAATAAAGATGAAAAATTTTGATTTTTTTTTTTTAAAAAATATCAATACGTAAAAAAGTTAATAAATTATGTACAAAATTTAACGGATAACCCATTTGATACCTATACCACAAGTATTTTAAGATCGCAACCCTATCTATACCTGAAATACTTATTTTAACCGGTATGAATTTGAGTTTGAACCTAACATAAAATTATTGAGTCTGAATTCGAATATTTATAATTATAATGAATTCGAATCTGAATTGTCCGTCCATTCACGAGTCTAACCCCAATATCCTCTAAATTGATTTTTCAATACTTGAATTAGTTTTTGAACCTAACATAAAATTATTGAGTCTGAATTCGAATATTTATAATTATAATGAATTCGAATCTGAATTGTCCGTTCATTCACGAGTCTAACCCCAATATCCTCTAAATTGATTTTCCAATACTTGAATTAGTTTTGAACCTAACATAAAATTATTGAGTTTGAATTCGAATATTTATAATTATAATGAATTCGAATCTGAATTATCCGTCCATTCACGACTCTAACCCCAATATCCTCTAAATTGATTTTCCAATACTTGAATTAGTTTTATGGTAGTTAGGGAATCCGGGAAAAGCACACTCACTTCAAAAAAATTGGTGGGGTCAAAAAGTATTTCTTTTTTGTTTAAGAAAATGATGATTAATTTATTTAGGCTAATTTGTTTTATTAAAGACAGGATAAATTAAATTAACACCCTCAAGATTAGGTCAAAATATACAAACATCCCCTACCATTTGTAAAATTACAGATACACCTCCTAAATGAGTGTTAGTATAATGTACCTTAAGGGCTATCATTTGTAAAATTACAGATACACCCCTAAAGAGATACTAGGATATTATACTTTAAATAATTTTTTGTAAATTTTTGTCATTGAATATGAGTTGTACTTGAATTACGACTATAATCTAAAAGGGTATATTTATATTTTACAAAAGATGAGCATTGTCTGTGTATTTATACTTAATCTCAATAGCGTAATAAATATAAATTTATCTTTAAAAATATGGTAGGCTTAAAATAATTTCAGACACAGGTTGTCGAAACCATTATAAATCACATAATTCAAAAATAATTTAAGAAAACCAAGTGTAGGACCTGATGGGCTATGAGGATGCAGGACAAGAAAGGGCATCATTAATGTACTTGGTAGTATGTATTCAACAATGAAGAGATTTTGTACACACTCATGACCCCCCAAAGGCTTTGAGATTATCTTTTGTGATTGGAAATGGTCCCTCAAAATGGAGTACCAAAAGTCAATTATTAATGCTCTCTTTATTAATTGTGGGGACATGATTTCTAAATTATATGTTGGCTAATTATTACATATTCTCCCAAAAGATAATGAGGATTAATTATCCTTTCATGATTGCTCAAATCCTTCCTTTATTCCCTTTGTGGATTACAATTTAAAGGATATATACTCATTGATTGGTTACTTTTTTGAATTGTATATTAATTATTAGGTTAAATACAATTATCATCTTTGAAGTATCCACCTTATATCAATTACCCCCTAAAGTATTAAAATCTTAAAAAAAAAAAAAAAAAAAACTCTGGCCTTCTAGCACCTTTAATTTTGAAGTTCAAAAAGTCCATTTTACCCTTACTAAAAATTAATTTATTAAAAAAAATACAGGGATTTTTAAAATACCAAAAAACCACTCTTTTTTTTTATCTAATTTATTTTCACTTGTTCATGGAGCTCTTTTATTTTTATAATTTTAAAGTATTTGGAGTTCATTTTATTTTAGTTTCACTTATTTGTCAAACCAAGTTAAAAATAAATTTATACATTCGTATTTTTACATTTATATAATTACCATATATACATATTTTCTTATTAGTTCATGATTAGCTCTTTTGATTTTATTAATTGTATATTTGTTTAAGTAAATATATAAATATATAGATATATATATATATATGCATGTATAAATTTATCTTTAATTTGGTTTGACAAACAAGTGAAACTAAAATAAAATGAGCTCCAAGTACTTTAGGATTACGAAATAAAAAGAGCTCGATGAACAAGTGAAACTAGAATTAGACAAAGTTTCAAAAAAGAGTGGTTTTGGTATTTTAATTTTTTTTTAATTTTTGTTCAAAAAGCAATTTTTAATAAGGGTAAAATGGAATTTTTGAACTTAAAAATGAAAGGAGTTAGAAGGCCATGATTTTTTTTTAAAAAATATTTTAATACTTTAGGGGGGTAATTAATGTGGGGTGAATGCTTCAGGGGTTGTAACTGTATTTAACCATTAATTATATGATAAATATGCTATATTTGTTGTGTAATTTGTTCAGGTCTGGGCAAATTCAATTTGGACTACAATTTTTCAAATTTATGAGAGAAAGAAGTTTAAAACTTTTACTTAGATAAAAGAAAAAAAAAAGTGGATTATTCTCATTATTAGTCGATAAGATTCTTTTTTGTATTATTATTACAACGGGTATTAGGGTTTGGAGAACCTAGTTCGAGACCAAGACGTCTGATTCATTCAAAAGAGATGATGCCAACTCAATCAAATATTGATAACAATAGCGATTAGATTGGTCTGTCCATGTTTAAAGATTAATCTACTTCAATAGAATTGGTTAATGGAATATACAAATAGTTGATAGTCATTAATATTGGTTAATTAATCAAATACTAATGGTGGTTTTTAAATGAAATAACTAAACTACCCCCATCTTCAAGGAAACTAGATGCTTACTTTAAAATCATAAAGGGGTTGTTTGCTAATTTCTTTGGGCATTGAGTTTTTGAAGACACTGAGCTTCTGTATAAAAGTTCAGTGGTCTCATTGCGATTTTCTTTTTTCAAATTTTTTTTTGCATATTAGTATTGTTTTTAAAGTGAAAGCGATAAATATTATTAATTGGACTAAACTGATTACAATCAGCCCCGTCAACTATCCATCTCTAATAAAGACAATTACAATAGTCATACATTAATCAAACTCCTCCTTACTATTACAGTATACAAATAATCCTACTATACAGTAGACTATCATCCCACGTATTAATAGGCTTCAAACCTATGACGTCTAAAATCATGGTACCTCAACCTTAACCATTAGGCCAAGAGATCATTGATTATATATTAGTATTTTCATAGAGGGTAAAATACAACTAACCCCTGTTTTTCTTTTTTTTGTTTTTTACTTTTCTTTTTGTGGGTAAGATGAAATTCTTTGCGCCATATTTAAAAGTCTTATATTGGTATAAATTTTTACAATTTCTATTTCAACTTTCCAATGAATGAACAACTTTTGTATGCAGGAAGAGAAGACAAGAAAGGGGGCCCTCGTATTAGGGTGGTTAAAATATTTGTTATAAATAAAAGTTATGATAAATATTTTTACCATGGTTATTAGTTGTGGCAAATAAAATTTTTATGGTGAAAAAATTAGTTTTTTACATCGATTTTATTAAATCGTGTTTAATAATAGTTATTTACCACGATTTTTAGTCATATCCATTAATATTGTATTCAATAGTAATTTTTTTTGGGCAAAATTACATTTTTAGTCTTGTAACTTTAGGTCGTTAGCACTTTTGGTCCTATAATTTAGTTTGTTTACACATTTAGTCATTTTTTTTGACAAATGTAGTACAACACACATTAGTTTTGGTCTTTTTTTGACAAATTTAGTTATGTGTTGACAAGTTTGGTCCTGTTAATTGGTCTTGGTGACATATAATTACAGGACCAAAAATGAGATCTATTCGAGTGGGAATAAGACTAAAATTGTCAATATATGACTAAATTTACCAAAAAAAAAAAAAAATCAAATGTGAGATGTTCAGGACCAAATTCGTCAAAAAATGTGTTGTGAGATGTGTCATTATTCCGCGAGTTTTAAAAAATCCGACGACTAGAGAATAAAAACTACAAAAATTGAAAAGTTAAAGAACTATTTTGTTACCCTAAAAACTTAAAGGACCAAATACAAAATATTTATAATTACATGACGAAAATTACAGTTAATCCACGTTTTTACATTTCTATTTCAACTTTCCAATGAACAACTTTTCTATGGAGAAAGAGAGGACAAGAAATGGAGCCCTCAAATCAGAGAAATAAATCTAACACTATTTTTTATGATAATTAAAATATGAAACTTGTATCTGTCTTTTCATGGTCGGTCAGGCATTGTGATTAATGTGAACTTCAATTCTCCGCAACAGTTCCATTGTCATTTTCTTGCACTTCTGTCATCACCTGCTTTTACGCAGACTAATTAATAAGCGTCAAGCAATGCATGCAAATACCATCGATTAAATATTCATTCTCCTATTTTTTTTGGTGCACGTACATTTAAGTAACACTCATTTTGCCTCATATTTATGTATTGATCATCTGCAACTTTAAATAATTTTTTTTAAAAAATAGCAATATACATATATATATATATATTTTGTTGGTATGTATCTATACTCTTTTATAGCAGTCGTCTAGCTTTTGGTGTACGTATTTTTATTTGATTTTCATAAATATTGTCATTATTATTACTAGTGATACTATTATATGATTTCATAACTATTACTCCTGAAAACCACGACTATTGATGGAATTTTAATTTTTTTAAAAATATGAATAATTACACTCTCCTTTCCTGAAATTTGGTGTAATTGCACATAGATCAATCATGTGATTTGGAAAATTACATCTGATAACGCTGATGTTTGTTTCTATCTAACAAATAGGTCTCCCACTTAGTCAAAATTCACCGAATTTGTTGATATTAATCAAAAAATATTGAATTGAAATTGATATTTACCTCGATTGACTTATTACTGATTTATTATACCATGAGGTTTGTACTACCTTTATAACGGTGAATATACCTCCCCACATGATTAACGTGTGATGATGTATAAATGTGGTTTGATCATAAAAATATTTATTTGACCTACAATGAGTCGGTAATAAATCAATTTTTTTTTTTGTTAGACAGAAATACTAAATACAAATTTTTAAATTATAAAAAATTTATGTATAATTACACCAAACCTCGAGAGGTAACAGAGAGTAATTATCCCGTAAAATGTTCACTCATATTGAACTTACTATTACTCCATTTTAATTCATTCATCATTAATTACTGTCATTCATGAGCAAAATTTAAAATCCAGTACTTGATCTCGAGAATCCCATAACTAACTTTTAATAAATATAGTTTTAATTAATGATTTTTGCCTTTATAAATTTTGAGTTTATAATAATGTTGGTCATGATTGGCAGGCTTGTAGCATTATTGGCCTTTTGCAATGATTGGACTCTCGCAACCTAATCCACTAAATTATATCATGTCCTCAACAGTAATGATTAAGTATTAATATAATATATTGGTACGTGCATCAATCATCCAACTACATAATTGGAGCGGCTAAGTACTCTTATTCATCATATTATTATTTCTTTAACTTTTTTTTTTTTTTTGCATGCATGTTTGACGTGTTATGAAATTTTATTGGTTGACAAACTAGATTTGGCTAGATTTTTAATTGAAGAAACCTTCTAAGATAGTATATATGTAATGGGGAATAAGAATGATGTGAGTAAAAAGAGTTCAATCAAAGTTGTTTTCTTGGATTTAAATGAAGTGGGCTTGGATTTTGCAAATTTGGACAGGGAATTTGCAAAACAAACGTTAGCACTCCGACGTTCAAGTCAGTAAATAATTTTGGAATAAATGAACTTGAATACAAGAAGAATTTAATGAAAAATAACAAGCATCAAGTATGTCAAGTGCAATTCAAAGAGAAATTCGAAGATTCAGATAGTAGAGAGACGTTACTCGTCCAGCCAAGAGGGTTGGTTATAGGGAGAATTCCTTGAAATAGGAGAATTATGAGTGGGTTAGGACTACTTGGGGCTTAGCTGACGCCTCCCTAGAGTCATACCTGGACTAGCCTCCCGAAAAAGAGGGAGGCGGTTGTGAGCTCCGCCCTAGATAGGAGGGAATGTTTGGATAATCCTTATTCGGCTTTCTTGACTGGGTCTATCTCTTCTTCCACAAGTTCTTTCCCCACAGGTCTTTCCTCTCGGACCCGGATGGGCTTCCTTCGTGGGTCTGCTTCCTTTACACGAGCCTTGCTCCCTCCTCCTGAGGAGGGCCTAGCCTGCTCCTTTGTGTGGACTGGTGTTGGATTTCCTCGGCGGGCCTGGGGGGCTACTGGGTCATTCTTTTGGGCTTATACCTTGTAAATGGATCGCCTAGTACTTTGGGCGTGAGTATGAGTTAGCCTTTTTGGAGCATATTTGTAAAGCGAAGCGGATTGGCCTTGGCCCAGAGGAGGCGCGTGCGGAAGCACGGGGGCGTTAAAACATTATAAAATGTAAAACTGCATAATAATGACGGAATTTAAACCAATCAAGGGGTGTTCCCTTGAATCTCTCGGGCGTTCGGTGTATCTCATGAATTAAAAGAAAGAGCATGCAAGATTCATGGAGGACATAGGGTTGGAACATAGGGGGGAAACGCAATAAGCGTACTTACCCATTGTAGACTTCTTCGTTCGGCTACACGCATTGTTTCTCGGATTTGCTACCTAGATCCCAACGTAGGAATCCTCCAAATCGTTCACGCAATTCACCGAAACCTTGATACCCTCGTGCTAGCAAGATATCAAGAAAAGGGAGAAACAATCGACCAAATGCTATTACTTAACGTGATTGATCTTTCATGTATTTCCTTGTATCAAAGACAACTAACCAATAAGCCTTTTGGAGGTGAAGAGAGGGTGATGGCAGAGAGAGAGAGAGAGAGAGAGAGAGAGGCGGTGTTTTTGTGTGTGTGAAATGAGAGAATTGTTGTGTGTGTATCTTTGAGTTTATATAGAGTAGTTTTCCTACTCCTACTCAACCTCTACAAAGAGACGCACTTTGAAGACCTTAGGATTTCCCCTAGTCAAATCCTAGTCAACATAGATTTTGATTAAGTCAAAATTAATCCTAGCCTTATATCTCATCTAGGCCCAAGATTAAATCTCGTCCCTCCATCCTTTGATGGGCCTTATGGAATGGACCCTTAAATCCTATTTAAACGGTCCAATAAATCCTAATGCTCTTCTAGTAAAAATCTAATAAATACTTAAGTCCAAAGTTAATATTTCCATCTTTAATCTAATCAAAGACGGAAATAGCCCATTCCCTAATTTCATAAATCCAGTTTATGATACAAGCCTAATTAATTCAATTAATTCTTAAAGGCTTGATGCTCTAAAAGAGAATCAATTTAATCTAATTAAATCGTTCAATCTCCCGGAATTAGTTCTAAATTAATTCCTCCATTTTCAGTGAATTGTGTGTGACTCTTTAGGTTCACCATTAGCCAGACTTGGCCGAATCTCCAATCATTCCATGAACGGAATTCATTCATCACCATGGGTGGCCGTCTAGCAACATTCCATGGCACTAGAGACTAGGTGAAATCATGGCGTGAACATTTAGGCTCCCGAATGCATACGAGTACGGTCCTTCCATCTACTATCTCACAATTGTAGTCTAGGGTATGGATCTTGGATGTCGGTCCCTATTCTTGACTTAAGCCTTCACTGGTTCACCCACTGAAATGTTACTGGGATCCTATCCCACTGTTCAGTCACTGTGGCCACAGATTTTATAGGCAACGAGTCTTAGAGTGTAAGTGAGACACTACTGTCAACCGTTGACAGGAGACAGATTCTTTCTTGGAACTTACCATTCACATTACACACATTGACTGCACTAGATGGAGCTTATAGCAACCAAGTCATTCGACCCGATAGTCCTTTGCCAAATTTAAGATATAGACATAGTGTGTATGTGACTGTTGTAGTCCCTCAAGTCCGAGGACTAATCTCGTACTCTCGGAATCGAGAATACGAGTCATACCGACCTCACTCAAGGTTTCCCATATGATGATTTTCGCGAGTCACCTCAGTCAACCGACACTGAGCCAACTAACCCACTAATATTGCATGGACGACCCTTGTCACTTGTTGTCGATGAAACACGATTGCAATCCTTAGTGCAACTTTAGATTGGATCCTCGATGCCCAATCTTGAGGTCCTTAACTTGGAGTAGTTTTAGACCTATCCACAGAGGCTGGATTCATGACTGCCAACCTATGCACAGGCCAGCCTCTTGGATTAACACATCCAGTCTGTGAGCTTCACTTGTGCATTGAACAGTAATACAAAATAAGTGAACACAATCAAAGTATAAATGTTGTAAACTGAACATCACTTTTATTCAGAATAAATTATTTATACCACGATTGTCAGAAACAGGTTACATAGGCCTAACTAGATTGGCTTCAAGGTCACCTATTCTAACAATATCAATCAGTCCCCCCACTCTAGGGAGGGAAGGGAGTCCCTCACTCCCCCTTAGAGTAAGAGTCTTCCTAGAAGCCCATAGATAGGACCCCCTTCTCCAGGGGCGAGGCCGTCTGGCTTCCCAGAGTGAGGCCTTCCTTGCCGCCAGGAAAGTCAGTGATGTCTCTCCTTGGGATACGAAACCTCCTTCGTCATTAAAGAAGGGTTGGTAACTTCCGCAGGCCTAAAGGCCCTAGTCGTAGCCTAGGAATGATGGCTATGGTTGATTCGACATTTATGGCCTAAATGTCTTGGCGTGTGGGCGCGTGGCTTCAAGCGCCTGACGTGGAGGGCGGTTTTTTGATAACCGCCCACATCTATCACGTAACGCCCAATGGGGGGCGGTTACCTACACGTAGCTCCTGTAACCGTATCTTCCCCCGTTTCGCCCCTGTAACCGCGCCCATAAGGGCTTCTCCTTTCCTCATTCCTTCCTTCCCCATATCTTTTGAGAGAGAGAACCGAAGCCTTCCTAACCTATAATTTCATCTCCTCCATGTTGTCTTTTTGTCATTTTTCCTTTCCTTGTGAAACAAGCATGCCTTCTTCTTCTATCCTTTCTGATGAGTCTGTAGGGTACGTGGGGGTGAGGTATGTAGGTGATGATCTCTCCAAGGCCACTTCTGGAGGCACAAGCTATGGTCCGACAGTCGCCCGTTGTGGTCGGAGGTGGAACATTAGGCAGCTCACACGACCGTCTAGGCTCTTGCTAGATGAACCGGAGGAGGGAGGTGAGGGGGAAAGAGAGGAGGAAGAGGAGGTTGAGGGTTATGAGGGGAAGAGCCCTGTGGGAGACGAGGGGGAGGGTTCCTCCCCAGGAGAGGCGGAAATAATGTCTGAACCAGAGGAGGAAGGAAGAGAGGTGAGCCTAGCTAAGATGGGCAAATCCGCTTCCTCCCCTAATGTTGTCGCCTTGAGGGAGGAGTTCGGCATCCCCCTGGACTTTGATATTTATACCCCCTCTCCCGCTGATGTGCCCGAGCACCCTCCTAGAGGATGTTTAAGTTTTTTTTGGCCCAGTTAAGGGAAGGTCTTAGGTTTCCGTGCCTGTCTTCTACCAAGACGTATCTAATTTGTACTAGGTCCCCTTGAACCAGTGAGTCCCAACTATTTAGTTGTCTTGCTAGTTTCGCCATGATTTTGAGCTACAATGAGGTGACAGTCACAATTGACCACTTCTTTTTTGTTTTCGTCTAAAGAGGTTAGAACCAGAAGCTTTTCATTTCTTCCCCCACCAAGGTGTTAGTTTTTTGCCATCCCCTAGCGCTCCCAAGCATTGGAATGGGACATTCATTTTTGTCAGCCCCCCAGGCCTTGGTCTTTTCCCTGTCAGTGGATCATGGATCCCCCTGTCGTCCCCTCTTTTTTGATAAAGGAATATCCAATTGCCTTCTCTTCTGCACTGGCCGAGTTAAATTGGCACCCTTATGCTATCAGGGATATGATTGATGAAAGGCTCCTCTCTTGGTTTGGGCTGAGTCCCAAGGAGGTCCCCCTGGAGGAACCCCTGGATACTCCTTATTACCCTGTTGTATTATTTGTATTGATATAAGATGTATTTGACTTTTGATTCTCTTCTGTGGTAGAGGTCACCATGTTTGGGAAGCACTTGAGAGACAACGCCTAGGGCAGCCCGTCAGGGACCCCCTCTACCACCAGGACCCCTGAAGGGACCCCACGCGACACAAGAGGGAAGCGGACTGCCCCTCCTCCGCAGGGGGATTCTTTAAAGAGAGCGAAGGGGGCCTCCTCCAGCCAGCCTCCTTCGAGGGATTTCCAGAGGGCAGCCACTCGCTCTATCACTACACCTCCTCCTTCAGGGGGCTCGTCTCCTTGCCACTAGAGGTTCGTTCCCGATCGGGGGATGTACACCCATCAGTCCGTGCTGAAAGTAAAGAAAGGGGAATCGAGACTCTTCCCTAAGTTCTTGGGGGGAATGGTGCTCCCGGCAGACAGGTGATCCATGGACTCTTACCTAGGGAGGACATGGCCACTGCCGTATCATGCCAGGTTTCGAAGGTTTATTCTTCAAAATTTTACTTGGGTTTGTTTCACTAGCTTGTCTTGAAATTGACATTGTGTGAACGTTTAGTGTTAGGTGGCCACTTTGGTAGGAGGACTTCTAAGTCGCCCCTGGGAGATGCCTCCCTTCCCCAGTGGACGGTTAGAGGAAGAAGCTGGAGCGCGCCTAGAGCGGATGGCTACGGAGGTGACCAAGCTGAAGGGGTCGAGGAAAGAGGCCTGGGAGAAGTTCCATGAATCCGAGAAGGAAAGGAAGAAACTTCACTAGGACTTCTTGTCCTTGTCAAATGACCAGGCGGACGCCCTAGAGAACGCAGCAAATCGTGCTCGTCATGAATTCCCTAACTTGAAGGAGGGACAGAACTCCACTTACTAGGAAAGCCGCCTCGAGGCTTATAAGAAGTCTAATGACTTCCAGAAGGAGGTGGCCACTATTGCTTGGTCGTTCTTGCGTTATGGGTTCCAGGCCTACCAAGAGCAGTTCGCAACCCATGGTTATCCCCCAAAGGGGACAGAGCCCGCCTTCCTGAATTTTGATGCTGCCCTACAGAATGCTCCAAACCCTTTCGCGCCTCCTCCCCCAGTTGAGCCAGGTAATAGATTACCATGTTAACTTCTGTTTTGTCCGAATTCTTAGACTATTAAATGATATGGCTGGAAAATTCCTTGTAGAAGGCGATTTGGATCATCTGTTGGACACCGTGATGCAGGAGGTCAGGGCTCCCAGGCAGGAAGGCACAAAGGTGGAGGCCTTTGAGGAAGAGCCTTTGAGGCAATATTGGCCCCCCCTTCACGAAGCCTGAGCCTATGGGGAAACTGAGAGGACCCCCTATGCGGAAAGATGAATGATTTGTACTCCCTCCCTCTTGAAAATGATTTACTTTTCTGCTTACCCCCCGTGATGGGGATGAAACAATATACTTGATTTCCTTTTCTTTTCCTTGTTATAAATGATGCTTTCTCCCCTTTGGGGGCAGTTTGGCCAGGGGGCTTTAATGCTAGTTCTTCTTCTGCTTGCATGCTGCGGATTGTCTTGCTTGTTAAGGGCTTGCGGCCCCTGTTTTATATGCTGGTCCAAGGCCCCCTACATGTTTCTTGCGCTTCTGTTAAGGGTCCATACCCTTTTGAATCTGCGAATGCATGGTAGTTTTTAGGAAAATATAATTTTAGAAGTGCTTGCTGGAAGGTGTAAATACCTTTCTTTTGAAGAGAGATGTTAGGTATGCCTGTATGTGAACAGGGCTTACTTGTGGACAAAGCTTATTTTGAAACAGGGTTTACCTTCCTGAAGAGTGTAGTGCCTGCCCGAGGCAGGGCTTTATTTTCTTAAAGAGTTCCTGTGAGAGACAAGGCTTAGAAATTGAAGGTGCCTAATATTTTCTTGCTAGGCGCAGGAAGCGATTATGCTAGACATTCTTTAATGGGAGAATTTTACCTTATTTGAAGATATTATAAGGGAGCGTCCTGCCCAGCTATAGGATTTAGCTTAGGAAAGCTTTATTTCGAAGAGTCTAACCTCGGCACAAAACCTTGTTTCGAGAGAGAGTGCCCCTTAGGGAAGCGGAGCTTTATTTTGTAAACAGGTGTCCAGTCTCAAGGCTGGACGTATCCTGGGAAGGCTCTGCTAGTGCCTAGGGTATCTTATAGAGAGTGGTCCCGGTTGGAAATCAGGACTTCTTCTTGAGGAAGTCCTGCCAAGGAGGCAAGAGAATATGTCATGAGGAGTGGGCCCGGCTGGAAGGCGGAGACTTATTCTCGAGGGGGTCATGCTAGAGAGGCAGGAATACGACCTTCTGTTTGAGGAGTGCTTTGCCCAGGGGACAGGTTTTACGCGAAGAATTTTCACAAGTTGTGGATGTTCCAGGGGCGAGGCAAAGGACGCCCCTCCGCATCTTCTAACTTGTAAGCTCTGGTACCTAATACTCCCCTGACTTTGTAGGGTCCTTCCCAAGTGGGATCAAGATTCCCCACTGGTTTTGAGGCTTCCAATTTTCAGAGTACCAGGTCTCCCACTAGTAGCTCGCGGGGTCTTACTCATTTGTTATATGCATTAAGCATTAAACTTTTGTATCGTTGCATGCAGAGAAATGCTCGCTCGCGCAACTCCTATATAAAATTAAGGCTTTCCTTGAGCAACTTATTGTTGTTGTCTTCAGTGTACCATTTTATTCGATGGGAAGGCATTCCCACCTCAACAGGTATTATTGCTTCCATTTCATATACAAGGGAGAAAGGGATTTCGCCCATAGAGTTTCTAGGAGAGGTTCGATAAGCTCAGAGGATGCTTGTAAGCTCTTCAACCTAATTGTCTTCGATTTTCTCGAGCCTTTTCTTGATTCCCTGCAGGAGGGTACGATTAGTGACCTCCACTTGACCATTAGCCTGAGGATGTGCCACGGAGGTGAACCTTTGTTTGATTCTCAAACCACTGCACCATTCTTGGATTTTGTTCCCCTGAAATTATCTTCCATTATCTGAAGTAATTTCTCAAGGGAGTCCGAAGCGACAAATGATGTTTCCAGAGGAATTTCATGACTTCCCCCTTAGTAATATGCAAGAGGGGTTCAGCCTCCACCTATTTTGTGAAGTACTCAATACCTACTAAAAGGAACTTCCTTTGCCGGGGAGCCATGGGGAAGGGTCCCATGATGTCTATCCCCCACTGAGTGAAGGGCAAGAGGCTAACATAGTGGTTAATGGCTCGGTTGACTGATGTTGTAAGGAGGCATGCCTTTGACAGTTTTCACAGTGTCTTACCAGTATCTTGGCATCTTGCTTCATAGTGGGCCAGAAGTACCTGACCCTTAGAGCCTTGTTGGCCAGAGCCAAGGCCCCTATATGGGACCCACAACATCCACCGTGGACTTTCTTAAGGACGTGGACGCCTTCCTCCTGGGATAGGCATTTCACCAAGGGATGAGTGAATGGCTTCTTGCAGAGCGTGGTTCCATGGAGGGAACCGAACTGCTCGCTTCTTTAGGAGGGCGGCCTCCTATTTGCAGAGGGGAGGTGGCCTTCTCTCAACCAATCTATGACCCCTCCAGGGACAATAGTCTGGACCTCCAGGGAGGATCCGGGCTGTTGTAAATGTTGTATTGTAATCTGTTGAGTCCGACAGTCTTCCGTAGTGCTGGCCAATTTGGACAGGTAATTAGTTTTGTTGTTTTCTCTTGGAATTTGAACAATCTGGAAGTCCTCGAATTTCGACTTTGATTATTAAATTCTCTGGAGTTATAGCTTCATGATTTCCTCATTGGCTTCATAGATTCCTTCTATCTGTTTGGCGATGAGCTGGGAATCAGAGTAGGCTATCACATCGAGCCCCAGCCTCCTATGCCATTCTCATGCCTGAGCCAGGGCTTCGTATTCTGCCACATTATTATAGGTGTTAAACCTAAATTTGATTGCAAATTCTAAGTCCACTCCTTCAGGGGAGGTGGGACCACTCCCGCCCCACTCCCATGTGTCGTGGAGGATAAGTCTACATGTAACAGCTACACCTCCTTGTTGGAGGGGGCAGAGGTGCTTTTTGGTATAAAATCAACCAAAGCTTGAGCCTTGATGGCGGTACAGGAAAGGTACGAGATGTCGTACTCACTGAGCTATATGACCCATATGATCAGCCGCTTAGAGGTGTCTGGCTTCCCCAGGACTTGCTTGAGAGGGTGATTGGTACGAACCCCCACAGGATAGGACAAGAAGTAAGGGCGCAACCTTCGGGTGGTGATCACCAAAGCAAAAGCCACTTTTTGTATAAGGCTGTATCGTCCCTTGGCTCCATTGAGGACTTTCCTGACGTTATACACAGGCATTTGGTGCTCGCCTTCCTCCTGTAGGAGGACCGAGTTTATCGTTCGAGGAGTGGCCGCCAGGTAAACATATAGGGTATCCTCTGGCGTGGGTTTAACCAGTAAGGGGAGGCTAGCTAGATACTTCTTGAGTTCTTCAAAGGCGGTATGACACTCTTCCCCGCTCAAAATCTTTGGCCTTCCTCAAAACGTTGAAGAAAGGCAGGCTCCACTCGGCAAACTTAGCTATGAACCGACTAAGCGCGGCTATCCTTCCTGTGAGGCATTGTACTTCATTAATGTTGGTGGGAGCCTTCATATCCAAAATTGCCTTGATCTTAAGGGGGTTGGCCTCTACCCTCACTCAGTCACCATGAAGCCTAGGAAGCGTCTCCCACGCACACTGAAGGCATATTTAGCAGGGTTAAGCTTTAGGCGATACTTTCGAAGGACGCCAAAGGTCTCTTCCGAGTCTAACACATGGTCCTCTGCCTTCTTGCTCTTGATGAGCATGTCATCTATGTATACTTCAATATTCCTCCCTAGTTGGGGGTGGAATATCTTGTCCACTAGGCGTTGGTATGTGGCGCTTGCATTTTTTAGTCGAAAGGGCATACCCACGTAGCATAAAGTTCCTGCTGAAGTGATGAAGCTGACTCTTTTACGGTCTTCAAGAGCCAACATGATCTGGTGCTACCCTTGTGAGGCATCCATCATGCTCAGGATCTTGCACCCTGAGGTGGAGTCCACTAACTGATCAATGCGTGGGAGAGGATAGCAGTCCTTCGGGCAAGCTTTGTTGAGATCCCAAAAATCTACGCATATTCTCCATTTTTCTGCCGGTTTAGGGACGAGGATTATGTTGGATAACCATTTTGGGATTTAGATTTTTTGGATATGGCCGACCTCTACTAGCTTTTCTATCTCCGCTTGAATGATCCTGTCCTTTTTTCTGGGCCGAAGTGTCTCTTTTTTTGCTTGATGGGCTTGTAGGGATCGATATTGAGGTAGTGCATGATGACTTCTGGACTTACTCCTTCCAGGTTATGGGAGGACTAGGCGAACACATCCAGATTGCGTTGTAGGCATTGTATCAAGCCTTCCTTAAGGGGCCCTTGTAACTAGGACCCTATTCGAGTGATCTTGCCTGGATCTTCCAGGCAGAGCTCGATGATCAATAACTCTTCTGTAGGTTGAACCTTAGGATGGTCTTCCTTGCCCAGGGGAGCTTTTTCAGGGGGAGCTTTGTGCTTTCCTACTTCCTTCCCCTTGGAGGTGTCCTCGCCTTGTCTTTTACGTATCTCTTCTCAGGGCAACTTTATGGCTTCTCATTTTTTACCCTTGCGTACGACTTCCACGTAGCATTTCCAAAATTGTTATTGGTCTCCATTAACCTCCCCTATCCCCCGGGCATGGAAAATTTGATCTTCATATGGAAAGTGGATATGACGGCCTGAAAGGCATTTAGCGTAGGCCTCATAAAGATAATGTTGTATGCCGAGGGAGTGTCAACTATTGTAAATTTAATCAGACAAGTCCTTCTCAACGATCCTTGTCCTAATGAGAGCGGGAGGGTGATCACTCTTTTTGGGCGAACCACTTCACCCGTGAACCCGTACAGGGAAGTGTCTACTTTCTTCACGGGGGCTTTCCCCAACTGCATTTGATCATAAGCCTCCCCAAAGAGAATGTATGCTGAGCTCTCAGAATCTATGAAGACTCTGTTTACTTCGTAGTTGGTTACCATGGCCATAATCGCCAATGCATCATTATGGGGGAGCATAATCCCCCTCTTCTCACTAGGCCCAAATTGTATAATGTGTGCACTCTCCACAGCATCTACGTCCAAGACTTCACGGAAGGCTTCCAACCTCCCTAGCCAGCATTCTCCGAGACCTATGGGAGTCTTCCCCTATGGGGCCTCCCTGATATCATTCGGATAACTCTCTTCCTAGGGAGGTTTAGGTCTCCTGCCTGCTCAGAGGAGGCAGAATTACGCCTTTCTGTTCTAAGAGGTTCGGGGTTGGATTCCACAGGGGCTTTCCCTTGGTTTTGATCCTTCTTTTGATAAGGACCCATGCCTTGAGATTTTTCATGACACACGAACTCCTGCAAGTATCCGTTCTGGACCAGACGCTCAATTTCGTACTTTAAATGTCTACACTCCTCATGGTATGGCATAATCATTATGGAAGCGACATAATTTGTCAGACTTGGATCATGTGGGTCCTTCCTTAACACTACGAGGCCGCATCAATAGTCCTTTTCCTTCAACTGCCATGAGAGCTTGAGTGATAAGGGCGTTAAGAGGAGTGTACAGGAGGTCCCCTTTGGAAAGGGGGCTTCCTATCTCGCCCCTCCGCCCGAGGCTTCTTGGTGGAACCTTCCTCCGGGTATCCTTCCTTTTCTCACCTCGTCCTTCCTTCTTGGAGGCCTGGGCCTCCTCCACGTTGATGTATTTGGCTGCTCTAGCCAAAAACCTATCAAAATCTGGGTCTGGCTTCTTGGCCAAGGATTTAAAGAAATACCCATCCAAGAGCCCTTGAGAGAAGGCACTAGCCTTGACTTCCTATGTAGCTGCAGGGACCTCCAAGGCAGCGGTATTAAACCTGTGTAGGTAGTCCCTGAGGGACTCTAGAGTATCAAGAATTCTGGTGAATTGCGTGGATCTAGGTGGCAAATTCGGGAACATCGTGTGTAGCCGAACGAAGAAAGCTACAAGGGTGAGTACTATTTGTTACGATTTTGAATAGAGTTGGTCCACAGGTAACTCTTTGTCAAACACTCATGGAAATGTGTGCGTAAAGCGTACATGAAAGTGAAAAGAGAGGAAATAGACTTGATTTTGACACCAAAATTAGGCATATAATGTTATTACCAGCAAATTTTGTGTCAAAATCAAGCCTATTTCCCCACTTCTTCACGTCAATGTGCTCCTCACGCGCGCATGTTCGTTAGTATTTGATGCAAACTTAAATGTTTGGACCAATTCATTCAAAATTGGCAAGTTCACGGATCAAAAGTGTAACTCGTGGAATAAGAGGGACCAAAATCATTTTAGTGATATTATTAAGGGACAAAAAATGTACTTTTCCCCAATTCTGTCTTACCATTTAACTTTTTATATGTTTAACACCTTATAAAATACTAATTAAACTTATTAGTAGAAAGAACTCAATAATTTCTATTATGTATTAAGGTTATAATACACATTATAAAAAATGTAAGCAATGTGAACACGTCAAATTTATTTTAAGTTTTAAATGTTTATTTTGTTAATATCATTATTCAAGTTTGTATTATGTTAATTATAAAATATATTAAATGAAAATCAGATTAAGGATTTTTATTAGAAGATCAAATTATAAAGTAAAAATTATTTAAAAAAATTACAATTGAATTAAGTATAAACTTTCCTTTGATCGAGATTTATATGTCATGTACGTATCACTTTTAACACATTACATAAGATCATGTCAAGTAAAAAGATTTTTGTCATAGCTGGTATATTTTCCTATATAGTTAATAATAAGATTTCTAACTAAAATTTATTTAGTTAGTTATTAGTCACGAATACAACTCTTTATTGTAATTCATTTTTGTTAGAAATCTATCTTAGCTCAACTATGTAAATAATTAACAACTATAAGACTAATTATAAAATTACTTCTTTGTAGAATAAATTTATGATCTATTATTATGTGATAAGAATATAATTGGGATCACAAGAAAAGTAAGAAACAAAAAACATGGCAAATCATTCACACTCTTATAATATACATAGATTTATTTTATTAATTTTAATTTTTATTTATTTTTATTTTTTGGAATTCTACGGAAAATTATATTTTTGGTCCCTCAACGATATCACTAAAACTATTTTCATCCCCTTCTTCCATGAGTTACACTTTTGATCCCTGGACTTGCTAATTTTAAATAGAGTTGATCCACCGGTAAGTGTTTGTCAAACACTAACGGAAATGCATGCGTAAAGCGTACGTGGAAGTGAAAAAGAGAGGAAATACGCTTGATTTTGATGCCAAAATTAATTATATATTAATTTTACGAACAAATTTTGTATCGAAATCAAGCCTATTTTCCCTCTTCTTCACGTCAATGTGCTCCTCACGCGCATGTTCGTTAGTGTTTGATGCAAACTAAAAAGTTGGGACCAATCTATTTAAAATTGGCAAATTCAGGGATCAAAAGTGTAACCTATGAAATAAGAGGGACCAAAATCATTTTAGTGATAATGTTAAGGGACAAAAAGTGTATTTTCCCCAACTCCGTCTTACCATTTAATTTTCTATGTGTTTAACACCTTATAAAAGACTAATTTAATTATAAGTAGAAAGAACTCAATAATTAATATTATTTATTAAGGTCATAACACACATTATAAAAATGTAAGAAACGTAAACACATCAAATTTATTTTAAATTTTAAATTTTTATTTTGTTAATATCATTATTCAAGTTTGTATTATGTTAATTATAAAATATATTAAATAAAAGTTAGATTAAGGATATTTATTAGAAGATCAAATTATAAAGTAAGAATTATTTAAAAGAATTACGATTAAATTAAGTATAAATTTTTCTTTGATCGAGATCTGTATGTCATGTACGTATCACTTTTAATGCATTACATAAGACCAAGTCAAGTAAAAAGATTTTTGTCATAGCCTGTACATTTTCCTATATAGTAGTAATAAGATTTCTAACTAAAATTATTTAGTTAGTTATTAGTTACGAATACAACTCTTTATTATAATTCATTTTTGTTAGAATTCTATCTCAACTCAACTATGTAAGTAATTAACAACTATAAGACTAATTACAAACTTACTTATTTGAACATATAAATTTATGATCTATTATTATGTGATAAGGATATAATTATGATGTGGATAAGAAGGAAAGTGCGATGTATCGAAGGGGCGCCCCATCGAAAAAGTACGAAGGGCACGAGTTCGAGGAGAGAGAAAAGGAGATTTACCTAAAGGAGATCCCTTCCTAAGTAATTAAATACGAGAAAACATCTAATACGAGGAATTTCTCAAAAGATTGAGTCAACACGAATCTCGGGCGTAGAAACCCAAAAAGATCACAACTGATCCTTTGTGTAGAAAAAGAAAAACTTGGGGAAAGCTACAATAGCAGGCGAGCTCGAAAGAAATGCCTCGTGAGCACCAAAGGTGTGAGGCAGCATTAGGCTGTGTCCTAACGAAATCATTTGCCTCGAAGACTCCCACACAAGATCCCTGAAAATCCGAGAAAAATCCCAAGAAAATCCAAGGAAGATACACTACGAGGAGCTCCCTTACGCAGGGGTACAATACGAGGAAGGAAGTAACATCAGGATAACATCTCCGAACACTCGCTATAAAATCCCCTCATGGGAGGGTTTGGAGGAAACCTTCACATTTTTCCAAGAGTAATAAAGATCTTACAACATCAAATTGACTCCTCTGTGGGAACTCTAACAAGAAGTGATGGTAAGAAGGAAAATTATTCTAAGGACCGGGAGAAATTCCAGAGAATCACCTGGGAGACATCCCGCCTTCTGGAGAATAAAGAGGGAACCATGGTCACAAGGGTTGCTCTCGATCATCAACCCAATCGCCATACGTAAGGTTGGAGGACCTTGAACGACTACTAGAAGAAACAGTTAGGAAAGCTGCCGAAACGGCCCTCCGAACAACTAGAGGCTGAAAATGGGGGCTTAGGAATCAAGTCTGTCGTGAATCACCTGGAGGAGAAGGAGTGGACCAGGACTTGGTTGGGAGTAGTCGAGCCCCGTCATTAGGAAAGAGACCTGATGAGGCGTGTTCCTATGATAACCTGGATCTAGAGGAGTTGCGTTGGGAGGTGGCAGAACTAAAAGCCACAATGAACCTAGGAACGGGTATCGTACGATGCAACCCGCTCGCCAAAGACATACTGGACGAACCTATACCCCATGGGACGTGCATATCCAAAATCACATGCTATGAGGGAACAGGGGGGATCCGAGAGATCATTTGGATCAATTTTCAGTTTCTATGGATCTAATCAACCCCAACAATGCCTTGCTGTGCAAAATATTCCGGACCACGTTGATAGGACTAGCTCAGATATGGTTTTCACAGCTAGCCCCGGGATCCATCGAATATTTCAAGTAGTTGACTCAGAGCTTCGTACACCATTTTGTAGGCATCAAGAGGTATCTCAAAACCCCAGGACATCTTTTCACCATAATCCAAGAGAAAGGGGAAACCCTGAGAAACTACATGCAAAAGTTCACCAATTAGATTCTGGACGTACCTAATATCAGCCCAGAACTATTATCGAGTATCATCGCGCAAGGACTGAGGAATGGAGGCTTAGCTGATTCTCTGATCGGAGAACCAGCCTCGAGCTGGGAAGAAATTTTAGCCAGGGCGGAAAAGTTCATCCTCATCGAAGAATCACGAAAGTTACGAAGCCTGCACTAACCGGGGGGAGGGGGGGGGGAGAAAGAAAGAAGGAAGGCGGGGTAAGCCACCCCCAGATCGCAGGCATCAATGACAGGTGTATGCAGCCCTCGGCGTATCTTAGGGTTGAGCAAAAAGCATGAAAAAAAGCGAGCACATTAGATGGCCACTGAGGATAAGGGAAGATAAGATGCGGCAGAGGTCATCCAAATACTACAACTTTCATAAGGATAAGGGACATACCATGGAAGAATGTCATTAGCTACGAGGCGAGATTGAGCGGTTTGTACGCTTAGGATACCTGAAGGATGGCCTGCTGCTCCCATCGACAATTGAGGTGAATAGGAAAAGGAGAATGGAAGACCACACGAACTCCCGAGAAAGGAATGTCGAGCCAGAATCAAGAAGACGAATAGTGAATATCATAGAAGGTGGAGAATATGGGGGACTCACTCGGTCAGCCCGGAAAAGGCATGCACGAGAAGTATCCTCCAGGCATGTCACGGGAGTACTGCCAGAGGGAGAAGTCCAAAATTCGATGACGACCCTTACATTAATAGAGGATGTGCGTAGAGTTCACTGATCTAAACAAGGCATGCCGGAAAGATTCATATCCGCTCCCCCGTATCGATCAACTCGTCGATTCAACCTCAGGATGCGAAAGGCTCAACATGCTAGATGCCTACCAAGGATATAACCAAATTAAACTAGCGACAAGGGACCAAGAAAAGACCGGCTTTGTTACAGACCAATGGTTGTTTTGCTACAATGTCACGCCATTCGGACTAAAATGCTGGAGCAACCTACCAGAGATTGGTCAACAAGATCTTCTCAAAACAAATAAGGAGAGACATGAAAGTTTACGTAGATGTTATGCTGGTCAAAAGCCACTACAAGGAGCAACACCCGTTGGACCTACAGGAATGCTTCGCTAGCCTAAGAGCGTACGGAACGAAATTAAACCCCAAAAAATGCATATTTGGAGTGGAGGGAGGAAAGTTCCTAGGGTATCTAGTGACTTAGAGAGGGATAGAGGCTAACCTGAATAAAATCCAAGTCGTCCTAGATATGAAGGAGCCCTGTACCGTGAAAGAAGTGCAAAGGTTGACCGTACGGATGGCAGCGCTGAATCGATTCATATCACGATCCACGGATAAGGGTTTACCCTTTTTCAAGATACTGCAAAATCCAAAAAATTTCCAATGGGACGAGGGTGCAGGAAAGCGTTCGAGGGACTAAAGACTTATTTGGTAAATCCCCTTTTATTGGCAAAACCTCAGGAAGAAGAAAGGTTGTACGTATACCTGGCCCTGTCTCTCGTTGCTACGAGCTAGGTGCTCGTAAGAGATCACGAGGGAGTCCATCTACCGGTGTACTATACAAGTCAAATGTTGCAAGGAGCCGAAACGTGATACGAGTATCTGGAGAAACTCGTACTCACCCTTGTTTACACCGCCCGAAAACTAAGGCCTTATTTCCTGTCCCACCCGATCACTGTTCTCACCAGCCATCCGCTTAGACAAACCCTTGCACAGGGAACTAGGGGGTGAATGGTGAAATGGTCGTATGAACTCCATGAATACGATCTGGAGTACAAGGCTCAAACAACCTCGAAAGCTTAGGTCCTAGCCGACTTCCCAGTAGAAACCACCAGGAAAAAAAAAGCCACGGAGAAAGTTTGGACGTTGCATGTTGACGGTTCATCCTTCGAGAAAAGGGCCGGGGACGGATTGGTGCTGACTAGCCCAGAAGGTATCGAAATGTGTTTCACCTTAGTGTTCGAAGACGTGATGTCCAAGAACAAAACAGAATACGAAGCGCTCCTGGCAGGCTTGCGAATGGCAGAGGAATTAGGAGTTCATAAAATAATAGCGCATAATGATTCGCAACTGGTGGTGAAGCAAGTAGGGAATAGATACGAGTCAAAAAATGAAAGAATGGTTCAACTTATGTTTAAACTGAAAGGAAGAATGGCGCGGTTCGAGTCCTGTGAACTCGTCCAAATATCGCGAGAACAAAACACTAAGGTCGATTCTCTGGCCCGATTGGGAGGCGGGAGGCAAGACATAAGTGCTACCCAAATCACGTTACTAAAGATACGCCTGAAGGGCAAAGTCGAAAGCATTAAATAAGTTTTTCATGTTGGTCTCACCTCTTGAATAGATAGCATCAAAGGCTATCTGGAAACAAGAAAGCTACCCGACGATATGGCAGAAGCCCAACAAATAAGAAGAGTAGCGTGCAGGTTTTTCCTGGAAGAAGGTCACCTCTTTAAATAATCATTCACACTAACGGCGCTGCGGTGCTTAGACCCCGAGGCCGCTCTACGCATCATGAGGGAGATACATGAGGGAAGCTGCAGAGATCATGTGGAAGGACGAAGCTTTGCCATGAAAAATCATAAGGAATGGATACTTCTGGCCTATCATACGCAGGGATGCAGAGCAGGTTGTCAGAAAGTGTGAGAGTTGTCAAATACATGGGAATATCAACCACGTACCCGGGGTAAAAGTAAGGCCTAATTCGGTCACCTGCCCCTTCGACCACTGGGGGACAAATTTAGTAGGGCCTTTTCCCCCGACCCGAGGACATAAAAATTTCCTAATAGTCGTTCTCGATCATTTCACCAAATGGGTAGAAGTGAGCCTATGATGCGAATTTCCGAAACGAAAGTCATCAAATTCGTGTGGAAAAATCCGGTGTGCCGATTCGGGATTCCACGAAAGATGACTACAGAGAATGGTACGCAATTCCAAGGTAAGAAATTCCGACAGTGGTGCCAAGACAAGAAAATCAAGCAGGTATTTACCTCAGTAGGAAACCCCAAAGCTAACGGGCAGACCGAAGTGACCAAGCAGATCTTACTTCAAACCCTGAAAGCTAAGCTAGGAAAAGCGATGACGGGGTGGATCAATGAGATCCCCGGAGTATTATGGCTATACCATACCACCCCTCGGTCCAGCATGGGGGAAATACCCTATTTATTGACATACGGATCAGAGGCAGTAATCCCCGTTAAAGTAGAAGTGTTGTAGAAGTGCTTATGGCTCGAATGCTCCGGTACGAGGAGAAAACCAATAGTGAGAACATGCAATACGAGCTGGACATTGTGGAAGAAATACGAGAGGCTGCACGAATCAAAATGGACAACTACAAATGAAGAATATTGCGCCTTTACAACGCGAGCGTAAAAGAAAGGGTGCTGCAAGTTGGGGACTTCGTACTTCAAAAGATCGAGGTCCAAAGAACGGTGGGCAAGTTGGATCCAAAGTGGGAAGGACCCTATCAGATCAAAAAGATTTTAAGGGAAGGAACATACGAACTCGTGGGCATGAAAGGGAAAAAAATCCCTCGTATCTGGACATCGGAAACCTAAAAATATTCTACTGTTAAAACCAAGAGCGACCTATCAAATAAAAGAACGGTTGAAGAATGAGACTTTCTTTTGCACGCAAAATGTATATATGCTTATACGCACGCACGAGTATACCCAAACTAAGAGGAAATGCATCGCTCGGAAAACTTTCCCCTCGAAGTAAATCGACTCGAAGAAAAAGGTTTTTTCATCAACTCGAAGTAAAAAGTCTTTTCGCTTCAAAAATCAAAGTGAAAGCTTCCGCTTCGAAAAGAAAATCGACTTAAAAGTAAATGCCTAAATCTCCAAAAATCAACTCAAAGTAAAAGGTTTTTTCATCGACTCGAAGTAAAAAGTCTTTCACTTCAAAAAGCAAAGTGAAAGCCTTCGCCTTGAAAAGAAAATCGACTTAAAAGTAAAAACCTCCAAGTAAAAAGTTTTTTCATCGTCTCGAAGTAAAAAGCCTTTCAAAAATCAAAGTGAAAGCCTCCGCCTTGAAAGGAAAATCAACTTAAAAGTAAAAGCCTACATCTCCAAAAATCGACTCGAAGTAAAAAGTTTTTTCATCAACTCGAAGTAAAAAGTCTTTCGCTTCAAAAATTAAAGTGAAAGCCTCCACCTCAAAAAGAAAATTGACTTAAAAGTAAAAGCCTACATCTCCAAAAATCGACTCGAAGTTAAAGGTTTTTTCATCGACTCAAAGTAAAAAGTCTTTCGCTTCAAAATTCAAAGTGAAAGCCTCCGCCTCGAAAAGAAAATTGACTTAAAAGTAAAAGCCTACATCTCCAAAAATCAACTCGAAGTAAAAGGTTTTTTCATCAACGAGAAGTTAAAATTCTTTCGCTTCAAAAATCAAAGTGAAATCCTCCGCCTAAAAAAAAAAAATCGACTTAAAGGTAAAAGCCTACATCTACAAAAATCGACTCGTTAGTAAAAGGTTTTTTTCATCGACTTGAAGTAAAAAAGTCTTTCGCTTCAAAAATCAAAGTGAAAGCCTCGGCCTCGAAAAGAAAATCGACTTAAAACTAAAAACCTCCAAGTAAAAGGTTTTTTCATCGACTCGAAGTAAAAAGCCTTTCAAAAATCAAAGTGAAAGCCTGCGCATAAAGGATGATAAAAAAGTCGTCTTACCCAAAACAAAGATTACCCCAAAGGTATATATATCGATCAAGCGAAAGGAAAAACGTTCGATCAGAAAAGGCCATTACAAGATAGTCACCTAAAGATGCAATAAACAAAAAGGCCTTACAAAAACAACTAAACAAAAACTAAGATTCAGAATGTCCTGCCCCACCAATCCTTCCAAATCCATCTGCGCGCATATCCAGAAAATTGTGGTCGAAGTCTGGAGGAAGGTTGCCCAAATTCTTGAACAGCTCGGCACAAACTGTAAAACCATCAGCATAGAAAGACGAGCCCTGCCTAAACACTTCCTTAGCAAATTCGGGAGAAGCCTTGAAAGCAGCCACGACCGTCGATTGACCAACAATCAGACCCTCCTCTCGGCCCCTCGTACATGACTGGAAAGAAGTGGTTCATAGGGACTCTTTTTCGATCACCTGCACCACCAGCTTATGATCCTTTTCCTCCACCTGAGCCTTAAGAACAGACATCTCCTCTCGATACTTGGATTCCTCGTCGGCAAGCTTCTTCTTCAGAACCTCTGCCTGGGAACGTGCTCCCTTGAGTTGGGATAAGACAGCCTCGAGGTTTGCCCTCATCTTGTCGTACCTCTCAATCATGGCCACGATGATGGCAGGAGTCTGGAACAAACAAAAGATAATAAGAAAAGTTCATAAAAATTGAGAAGGGAACATCACAGAAAGGAATTACCATGGCGGTTTGGGATAACAGCAGATGGCCCAACCCCTCCATAGGATGACTGGCCAATGACTCAACATCCCCCCTATGCACCGCTTTGCACATATTCGACACCCAGCCTTGGGGTCGAATTGAGGAGTCATCACCGGCAGAGGGAAAGAGGGGGGCGGAGTAGCCTAAGTAGTGACAGTAGGAGGGACCTCCTCTTGGGAAAAATCCTCTATACAAGGCCTCTTTTGGGAACTGGACCCTACCTCCGAAGGAGGAACGATTGGGGGAGAGGATGGAACAAGGGTCGTATCCGTCTCTGGAGAAATCTCCACCTCGATAATAGGTGCCTTGATGGGGATATCGGTGTGTTGTGAAAGGGACTAGGCTAGGAGAAGCCGAGCTTGGCCTAACCCCCGAAGGAGTACAAGAAGGGGACCGACCTCGGCCGCTTGACTGGATATCCAAAGGCGTAGCCGATGTGGACCTCGTACTCGAAGAGGACGGAGGGTTCAAGAGGAGGTTCTCTGGAAGAAATTTTCAAACAATAGCTTGATTCATCATAGCCTCTGCGAGAAAACGTTAAAATTCCAAATAATAAAATAGAGAAGTACAAAGACAGTAGGAAAATACTTACGAAGGCGAAAATAACGGCTCTCAAGGCCAGTATATGTATCTGGGACAGGGTGGAGCCCTGCTACGATCAAGAGGTCTTCTTCACCAGGGCTTTAGCTTTGAACCCATGGTCAAGGAGGCGTTCAGTCTTTACCCTCTCGTTCACCAACTCAAGGTTAACAGGTTCGTTCAGGGAAGGGGGCCAAGCCAGGGGAATCTCCCACTCAGTTTTTCGAACAAAGAAAAATCTAGATTCCAAGTGCCATAGGAGGAGGGTTTTCAACAGATAGAAACAAGGCCTTGGCGAGGGGAGAAGTGGAAGAAACATTCCCCACGAATAAGCCTAGGGGAAAACACACCTAGAAAGTTCTCTATGTGATAAAGCTGGCGACATAGCAAAAACCCGACCACTAGCCTATAGGAATTAGGGTTCAACTGGCTAAGAGGGATTCCTATAGCCACTAGCAACTCCACCAAGAAGGGATGTAAAGGAAAGCTTAAGCCCGACACACATTGAGCCGCATATACAGTCAGACATCCTGGGGGTGGGTAGAACCTCATAACCCTTAGGAAGGCCCAGAATATTAATCGTCCTCACGATAGATTTGGCGAATACTTTTGGCGAAATGGAAGAAATAACAGCAAAATAATCGGGGGAAATCTAGTTGGCAGTATAAGGGGAAGGTTCTTTGGAAGAAGAAGCCTTAGTACGACGAGTCATTTTTCCCCTAATTTTTTTGGGGTATGACGCGAGTGGCTAGAGGAGGAGAAGGAGAAGGAGAAGAAGAAGCGGAAGAGGTCCAATCAGAGGTGGTGTAGCCACCTTCCATGAACTACACAGGCCACACGCCCATTATGTAAACATCTCAAAACACTAATCGGGGAATGGAAAAGGAAAAAGAGAAATACCTTTATCGATCGAGAGAGAAAGAGAGTAGAAGACATCGATTTGTAGAAGGAATGGCCTAAGAGAAGAGGGGGTTGAGAATGGAGGAAGAGTAAGGGGGACGCAAACTCTTATATATAGCACGCGAAAGGGCAGACTAAGGGTCACAGTGAAAAGACACGCGTCAGGAAGAGGAGGGTGCGAAGACGAAGCGATCAGCTACTAAGGCGACGCATGTGAGGTTTGTGGTGAAAATGGGCGGTGAACCTGAGGGGGGTAATCATGAGAACGGATAGGGGTATAAGACAAAGGGGCTCGTACGATATCCCAAGGCCGCCAAAACACACAATTCGAAAATTTGAAAAGTTTCATCCCGCCAGTCGAAACTGTGCGCCATGAAACTTGGGGGACTGGTGATATGGATAAGAAGGAAAGTGCGACGTATCGAAGAGGTGCCCCCATCGAAAAAGTACGAGGGACACACGTTCGAGGATAGAGGAAAGGAGCTTTACCCAAAGGAGACCCCTTCGTAAGTAATTAAATATGAGGAAACATCTCATACGAGGAAGTTCTCGAAAGATTGAGTCAACACAAATCTCGGGCGTAGAAACCCAAAAAGATCACAACTGATCCTTTGTGTAAAAGAAGAACAAACTGGGGGAAAGCTACAATAGCGGCCGAGCTCGAACGAAACGCCTCGTGAGCACCAGAGGTGTGAGGCAGCATTAGGCTGTGTCCTAACGGAATCATTTGCCTCGAAGACTTCCGCACAAGATCCCTGAAAATCCGGAAAAAATCCCAAGAAAATGCAAGGGACATACACTACGAGGAGCCCCCTTACGCAGGGGTGCAATACGAGAAGGGAAGTAACGTCAGGACAACATCTCCGAACACTCGCTATAAAATCCCCTCATAGGAGGGTTTGGAGCACACCTTCACATTTTTCCAAGAGTAACAAAGATCTCACAACATCAAATTAGAATCACAAGAAAAAGAAAAAACAAAAAACATGACAAGTCATTCACACTTTTATAATATACATAGATTTAACAAACTTAACAAGTTTTCCAATAAACTACTCAATTGCCTTGATTAGTAAGTCATGTGTACCCAAACTGATTAACATAGTATTTCGACTCTTGTGTTTGAGTGCTCATTCAATACTCTAATCAGGATAGATGAAGTCAAACTTTTTAAGGAAGTTCTTGGAGGTATTCTTGTGTGTGGTCACTCTTGTTGTCTAATTAACTTCTTGAACTATTGATTTGTACATCTGTTTATATATGTCGTTTTCTTTTCAACAAGCTTTAGAATTTTGACCTTTTCTTCAACCCTTTTCTTGGCTTTATATAAGTCCTCTCATGTACAGACTATTTGCGTCACCACGTATCCCTAGTCTTGGACTTTGTATGATACTTTTTTCGTACTTCCAACTATCCATTGACATGGAATTTAGTTTGATACACTTCTTCTACTTTAACCAGCTACAACACTTTTATGTTTTTTTCCCATTTGATCCTCACTGGAATTGATAATTTTGTGCTACCAAAGCTGCTTCTTTGATCCTTTCGGGAACTAACTTCAACACTCGAGCATTCAGACAGTTTCACTAGTTTGATTATCATTACTGTTGTGTCCTAAGACCTTGTTTACTTGCGAGGATTAAGTTGGATATTCAACTCAATCTCTTGTTTACTTATATTTAGGTAAATAGATGATTAATCATGATAAAAAAAATGATTTAAATGAAAATTTTAGTGATACAATTTAAACTCATCCTACATTTTATCCATCATTAATCTATCACAACTTAATCCCATCCCTCAAAGTAAACAAGACCTATTGTACTTCTCCTCTTTCATTAAGTGTGTCTATCTTGATTTGGATTTATTGATCTATTTCATATGAAAGTATTTCAAAAAGAAGAAATACCCCAAACCGTTGTGTGTGAATAGAGAGATTAACATGGTTGATTATAAAAGGATCCCTAAATATTCTTTTGGGTAAATTACGGCCACCTCCGTTAAGGTTTGACATAATTATAAATACTCACTCGTTATTTGACAAATTACAAATATTCTCCCTGAGGTTTGTAATTTTTAACCAAAAGTCTGAAATTGACTATCTTGTTCTTGAATTTTTAGTTGAAATTGTAGAAAAAATCAACCGAAGCAAATTGTACTATTGCTCCTATGGGTAAAAAACTTAAGAAACCTCTCCCTGTGCATTGTAATCCAAAAAAGTTCAAAAAATTTTAAGAATAATTCAGTTTTCATAAAGGTATTTTGGTCAGTTTACCCATAAAAATGGATGGAAATAGGTTATTTGTTAGACGGTTACAAACTTTAGGAGGGTATTTACAATTTTTCAAACAATGAATGAATATTTATAATTATACCAAATCTCATTAATTTATCCTATTCTTTATAAAAGGCGGATTAATACAATCGGTTAAAAAAAGACAACTCCAAAGATTCGTATGAAATATTGAAGTAAACGTGATGTAACTAAAAAAAGAACAAGACTCAAGACTTATTAGTAGATTACAAGGTTAACATCTAGAACAAAAGATCTCAAAAACTCATTTGGAAAAGACAATAAAAAAGTCGTATAGTAATTATATTTTTTTCATCATTGTCCTCGGTAAGAGATATGTACTTATTTTCACTACTTAAAAACTAGATAAGATCATCATTTTAATAGACCAAGGCATTTAAGATCGAAAGCCCTTGCACCCTCCAAATTTTAGCAATTGCGTAACACTACACTAGAATCATCGCCCCCTGATCCTTTAATAGAAAAATTGTTGTAATTTCAAATTAATAATTTATTATTTATTATAAAAAAAAAAAAAAAAAAAAAAACAAAAATATATGGGACTGTTAGAACCTCTAACCTATTCAGGATGACATTATTGAATTAACAATAACATATCCAATGATTGAGATTTCAGGAGTTACGCACATCTTCATTATTAGTTCAAACACGAGATTTCTTCCTAAAAATTAAACAAATGGGGGAATTAGTAATGTGGTATAGTTTAATATTAGAATCGAAGTGATCATTTTGTCTCTATTACTCAGGCGCAATTACAAATACTCTAAGATCTTTGTGTTTGTATATGGATCATAATGTCTCAACTTCAATCATAAATTGAATCGAGTTCATTTACTTTAATTATGACCTCATCTCCTTTTAAAGATCTTAGTGTCCGACCCTTTATATATATATATATATATATAATGGAGGAAATAAATCACTCCAAATAAGGTAAGTAGAATACCCCTAAGAAGGAAGGTCCAAAGTCAAACTTACCAAGTTAGCGTAGCACAACAAATTACTAAAATAATCATAGTTAACAAATCACAACCATGTAACGGGGGTAGTTGAGGAATAAAGAAGTAATTTACCTCTACCTACCCTAAATAGCATAAATTCCTACTTGTATAAATACCCCCTTATTCTCATCTGAAGGAGATCCTGACTTGTAGCAATTTCAGTAAAACGTGTTGAATCGCATCCACTTAATATAAATTTAATCGGTCTCACTTTTTTGCGACATTCAACTAATCATATACCAATAGGTGTGTATGAGGTGTGAGGTGTTGCGGACCTCCGCCCTTTATTACATATCACTTCATCTTTACAACTTTTTTTTTTATTATTATTTTTTATAATAAGCTACTGAATTATTAATTTGAAAGTACAATAATATTTTTATATCGATCAATTGCTATTACAATATTCATTGCACAAATATAACAATATCTATTCAGTCCACAGTATAATAACATATCCACATCTACCAACACTAATTAAAGGAAGAATATAAACATCCTATAAATTAAACAACTCCCTACATGCGTACTACTCGAATCCACGACCTTTTGGTTGTGGGACTTCAAACCTCATCACTCGGGTAAGAAATCATCGATGATCTTTACAACTTAATAACTTAATAAAAGACTTTTGTTTTTTTGTTTCCTGTCAAATTAGTTCTCATTCTAGGTAGAGATAGAAGTCATTATCATATTCCAGCAACTTTAATTGAGTAGTTACCATTCAGTTTCAATCAGATTTGACATATGGACTTTGAGTTTTCTTAATCGGTCAATATTAATCCTTTGAACAAATTACTTAGTGAATTTTACCATATCAAGAGCAGAATGTCCAATATACCAACATTAGATAATTTTACAAATATGATATTTTAAAATATATGATATATATAAGAATTGACGAACACTTGTTCGCAAAAAATGAGAAATGGATACTGTCACGACCACCGACAAGTTGGTCAAGTATTTTCCATTTGAATGTCATGGATTTGGATTTCATTGAAAACGTAAGACTTGTCATTTTATATGGGTTGTTATAAGATAGTGGGACCAGCTCATAATGCTTAATTCTATAAAAGGTATATATGACTTACTAGTATGGTTGTTAAAGTCACAGTAATTATACTGAACAATATCTCAAGAAGCTTTGATAAAAAGAACATTTTGTAACGGTTAAATTTATTAGTTTTGCAGTGTTGAAGATTTGAACTCTGACTGTCATAAAATATTGAGTGATATCTCAACAAGATTGTAGAGCGATTTCATACTACTAATGTTTTGGGTGAATTACAATGACCTTTTTTGGGGTTTGATATAATTACGATACTCCTTCATTTTTCTAAAAAATTAAAAGGGATAATTACACTCCCCTCACCTGAAGTTTGGTGTAATTACACGTAGACCTCCCGTGGTTTGAAAAATTAAGGTTTGCTTCTGTCTAACAAATAGGTTCCTCTGTTAGTTAAAATTCACCGAATTTGTTGATATTAACAAAAAAATTGAATGAAAATCGATATTTATCCTCGATTAACTTATTAATGACTTAATGCTGGCCAAACAAATCTTTTATGACTAAATTACCCTTTAAACGGTGAAAATATACCTCCTCTCATGCATTAACGTGTGACAATATATAAGGGTAGTCTGGTCATAAAAAAATTTGTTTGACCTATAATAAGTCAATCGATGGCAACACATTTAATTCAAATTTTTTTTGCTAATATCAACAAATTTGGTGAATTTTGACTCAAGGAGGGACCCATTTGTTAGACAGAAGCAAACCTCAGGAGTAGTAGATGTAATTTCTCAAACCACAGGGGATCTACGTATAATTACACCAAACCTCAGTGGAGGGGAGTGTAATTATCCCAAATTAAAAATACCCACCTGAGGTTTGTAAACGTCTAACAAATAACCATTTTTCATTCATTTTTATGGGTGAACTCACCAAAATATGGTCATGCAAATTGAATTACTTTTTATTAATTTTTGAATTTCTTTGGATTACAATATGTGTAGAGATATTTCTTACATTTTTTAAATAGAAGAATAATAATGTAATTTGCCTCGGCTGAGTTTTCTACAATTTAAAACAAAATCAAGGATAATATTGATAATTTTAGGCATTTGATTAAAAATTTCATACCTCTAGAAATATTTATAATTTTTAAAAATATGAGAGGGTATGCGTATTTATGCTAAATATACCATAACATCATTGTAATTCATTCTATTTTTTTTTTAAGAAAAAAAAACAAAGAAAGAAAGAAAGGAGGATAGTGTGGCTTTGGCACTTGTGCTCCGTTGGATTTGTCACTTTTAACTATTTTAGCAAGTTAACATATTGGAAAAAAACAGAGTATCTACCACTTGGCTTCTCACTTCTCAGTAAACCATAGATGCCCGTGCTGATCTGCACAGATCCACCTGCACTGCCGCAAGCAATTCAACCCACCCCACCAGCACCAAAAACACGTCCCTTCTTCTTTACCTTTGCTAAAAAGAGAATTGTAGGAATAGTGATAGTGATACTAATAGTAATAGTTGGTGGTGTTGTGTTATAGCTGTGCATCATTATTGAGTTGGTGTATACCTTCTGCTTCTATAGTGTCATGTTTATCGTATAAACTTGGCTTTCTCTTTGGGTACCTAATTCTTCTTGGCCCATCGTCTCCTTTTCTTTGTTTATTTTGAATTAAAAAGAGAAAGAAACAAAGGAACGCCAAGAAACAACAAAACAGAGCAGCAAATTTTTTTTTGTAATCTGCGGGTTGGTGGGCTGTGTGTCTCTATTTGCGTTGAATATAGTTGTTTCTGAATTGGAAAGGTTCAGATCTGTTAGCGCAGAGAGAGAGAGACAGAGAGAGAGAGATGGTTGGCAAAAACAAGTAGAAGAAACATAGATAGAAGGAAACAGCAGAGTCCCGTCTCGCCTTTTTCTTTTAGCTGTGAAAGCTTTTTCCCTTGTTTTCTTGAGAAGTGTAAACCTAAAGGTTCTGCTGCATTTTGGGAGGATTTGCCTTTTTTCTTTTTGGCTGTGCACGTTTTCACTGAGAACCAGAGAGAGAGAGAGAGAAGGGAAAGAAATCAAAGAAAGGGAGCATATAATCAGTGGAAATGATGGTAGCTTTTGGGAGTAGTTGCAGCAGTGTCCGAACAAGCAACACTTGCAATGCTTTGCTCAAAGAACTTCAGGTCTCTCTTCTACTCTCTCTCTCTCTCCTTCTTCAGAACGTCTCTTTCGCTGAAAATTTCGAATTGTATAACAATTTTCCCGTGAGTGCAAATTTCGTTTTTGGTTGCCTTGTGTCAATTCCTATGGCCTTTACAGAAGAATTTGCCTTCTTGTTTTAACAATTCAAGAGCTTTCTTTTTTTTTTTTTTTTTTCATTTTTCTATCATTTATTTTTTATGTATCTTGTTTGAGTGTTACCTTTTTGTATTCGTCATAGGATAAGATGTGATTATAGTAAATATTTGAGACTTTTTCTCTGTGGTAAGACTATTTTTTTACTGCTTCTGTGTGGTCGCCATACTAGATGTTTGATGGGTTTCCTATCAAAGTTAGATTCTTCAAGGTTTATGATGTTACACATGAAACTGGGTTTTCTTTGCATTTATGCCTTTTAATTTGTGGTTTTAAAATTATGATAGTATGCATTTGTATTCCAAGTGGGTTTATCAGGCAGAAGTGAGCAGATGAAGTTCGTATTCGCTTTTTTTTTTAAAAGTAGTCTTTAATTTTTTAGTTTCTTAAGGTAAGATTATAGTAGTAGCATGCTAAGTTACTGGTGTTTTCTGACGTTGTCTTTCGAATGAGCAGCAAATGTGGACCGAAATTGGGGAGACTGAAGCTGATAAAGACCGTATGTTACTGGAGCTTGAACAAGAGTGCTTGGAAATCTACAGAAGAAAGGTTGATGAGGCAGCGAATGCTAAGGCTCGTCTTCATCAGTCCATTGCAGCCAAGGAAGCTGAGGTTGCAATGCTTTTGGCAACTCTTGGAGATATCAATCTTAATTCTCCGGTAATGAAGTACCTTCAGGCAGTTTCTGCCGTTTATTATTGAATATATTTTGTAAATTAATTTATTTTTTTGTTTATTTTTATATAGTCCCTAGGAAGTTTGACGGTAAATTAACAGATTAAGTGAGCGAGATTTAGTTTATGACTGAATTTTCTGCATTCACATTATGGCATTGCCCATTCGAAGTCTTAAATTGTTACTATAACCAGATTGCTTTCAAGTAAAATGTTAACTTGGTGGATCGGATGAATATAAATCCACCTGAAAATACTTTATTGAACTGAATCATTTTGTATCTATTCTTAAAACAAAAAAGAAAGAGAGAGCTCTTGAAAATGATGCTAATGTTTGCTGCATGGTGCTTGATGTATTTTCGTGGTACTTCTGTTGTGTATTACATTCAAAACAAAGTACGTTTTCCAGTATTGCAGGGTCGATTATTAGTACAAAATTATGAGGTTTTGGTGTTTTCACTGCCAAAATTGACTCTGACGGCTGGAATTGGTTTCTGAACAAGGTAGTTATACTGTTGAAGAATGGTTGCATTATCAGGGCAACATGCGAGATGACCTGAAGCATAGTAGGTGAATTTTATTAGCTTTAAGAGCATGAAAGATAAAAGAAAGATGACCAGAAATTTAATCAAGGATTGGGCATTCAATTGCCAGTGTATACATAAACTGATGATACTTTTTACCTAAAAAGATGCAAAAGCGTAGGAATAGTAGGTTGGTTTTATCCAAAGTATTATGTTTCTTGAGAATATATCATCTAGTTTTGTCACTTGACTTGAGGACGACGGTAAGGGCTTTACTTTGTCTGGTCTCATCCTTACATAGTATTAGTTTAGAGACTCCGAATCAGAAAAGATCTTTCTAACTGAAATCTCTATTCACCAGATACTATATACTCGCAAAACAACTATAGGAAAAATTAATTGTACTGTTTGATGGGATAGCTACATAATTTTAATAAATGTACACATTATATTAAGTAGACTGCCATTTATGTGTGCCAAGAGTGGACATAGAAGATTCGGTGTCTGTCTGTCATTTGTGTTTTATTCAAGTAAAAGCTGAGGTGAAATGGATATTTGTGCAGTGATCATGTGATATTGCTGCTTAACTGAGCTCATTCTGAACTTAACAGGTTCAGTCTGACAAGAAAGCAAAATCGTTGAAAGGACAACTGGCTTCAGTCACACCATTAGTAGAAGACTTGAAACTCAGAAAAGAGGAAAGAATGAAGCAATTTGCAGATATTAAATCTCAAATAGAGAAGATAACCTCCGAGATTTCTGGATATGGCCAGATTGTCAGTTCTGTAAGCGCCTTGAATCTGGAAGAACAAGATTTATCACTAAGAAAGCTAACGGAATTTCAATCAAATCTCCGTGCTCTCCAGAAGGAGAAGGTATGTCACGTTCTGTGCAGTAAACACTTAATTAAAAGTGTATCTATTTGCTCTATTCGTAGGTGAATGTCAATTATTCCATGTCTGCTGTCTTTGTCTTAACATACTGATAGCAAGAGTTGTCAATAACATTGAAATTCGTAGAAGTTGCAAGTGTTATCATGGTCTTATGTTACAAACTTTCCACTGGCTAAGTCATGTTGAACGCAAACTTCTGCTAAACTATCATGTATTTTGGTATTCCAAGTTCCGTATTAAGTGTTAGGAAAATGCCATTATAAAGCAACTCATACTCTAGCTGTTTGGTTTATCTGGAAATGATACTTCTGTGATATGTATAACCGTTTGTTGCCAATTAATTTTAGTTTTATGAACTCTGGAAACTCCATTCACCATGTTCATAAATTACTAAACCTTTAGCGAAGTTCATTTGAACTTGCAGTCATTGGTGGGGTTGGGCTTCAAATGCTGTTGTGTTGGGCAAAAGCCATAACGGAGCAACTTGTACTTTTGCTTTTTGTACTTTTAAAACCTGGGAAACCATGAGCTTTTGTAGACTGGTACTATATCCGCTGTGACTACACTGTGACTTAGAAGACGCAACAGCTTCTTTCAACACAACTACCTTGGGAACAGAAGTAAAATACAAACATAAGTTAGAAAACTGTCACACCTTTTAAGAGCATAATGGTTCACTGAAGAACTCTAACCACATCAGCAGTTTCAGAAACTACCACACTGCTGAATGCAACCAACCATGTAGACACAAGTCTCAGTGAACAAAGTGACACAGCACTGTAGGGAATTTAGATGGCCGTCTTGTTTTCAACAAGTCTGGGTCAAACTTCTGTTGATCCTGTTAACACCTGCTAATGTTGACTGAAAAATATTGATCCTTTTTCCATGTTATTAATGTGCTGTTGTTAGGACTTGATGACATTCCGTCTCTGGTCACATCAATGGAGTTATCCTTTGTGCCTGCACAAATTAATTTGCAGCTGGCAGGCAAACATTTAACTAAATTTGGAAGAATGGTATTCATTTTAGGATATTGTAGAAGTTCCACACAAGTGCCAATATGCCGGTACCAGTTACTTGATGATGTAAAAAGTGTGTTCTAAAACTATTATCCATTTTCCCGATTTGCAGTCTGAACGCCTCCAAAAAGTTTTGGATTATGTGAACGAAGTGCATACTTTGACTAGTGTCCTAAGCTTGGATTTTGGCAAAACAGTGAGCGATGTTCATCCTAGCTTGCATGGATCAAGCATGGAACTTGTGACAAATATCAGTAACAGTATATTAGAGGGGCTTGATCAGGCTATCCTGAGGTTGAAAACAGAAAGAAAATTTCGTCTACAAAAGGTATTGTGCTTGTTGATAATCTTATGTTTATTTTTCATTTTGTTGTTCATTGAAAACTACGGTGGTTGCAGCTTAAAGATGTAGCTGGGTCTCTATTTGAACTATGGAACTTGATGGATACACCGAAGGAAGAGAAGGTCCGCTTCTTGAGAATTACTTCCGTTCTTGGTTCTTCAGAATCAGAAATTGTGCAACCAGGCGCTCTTTCATTGGAGGTGATTGAACAGGTACAGAGCAAAATAAATTGCCTACCTGTACTGCTCCCTTCCCATGAGTAGTTGATCAATCCGTAGTGTTAACTCCAACAGGTATCAGCAGAGGTCGAGAGGCTCACAAAATTGAAAGCAAGCAGGTTGAAGGAACTTGTTATGAAGAAGAGGTCAGAGTTAGAAAATATATGCTGTAGAACTCATATTCAACCTGATCCAAGCACCGCTGCTGAAAAAACCAATGCTTTGATAGACTCTGGTAACCAATCTTGTCTACAAGAGACATACTCTGTGTGTGTGAGTGTGTGTATGTCTGCCCCCCATCTCGTGTCTAGTTGACTCTTAGTGAAGTTAGATGCTGGGAACTTGATTCTTCTGCAGGTTTGGTGGATCCATGTGAAATCTTAGCTAATGTCGAGACGCAAATATGTAAAGCCAAAGATGAAGCTTTGAGCCGTAAAGAAATAATGGAGAAGATAGACAAGTGGCTTTCTGCTTGTGATGAGGAAAAGTGGCTTGAAGATTATAATCAAGTAAGCTAAAAATGATGATGATCTAGTCAGTATTTCCATATGGGAATAAGATCCTAGAAGGTTTAGTTATTTAAACATCAGTGATACATATGAAACAGTTATAATATCTGCATATACAATTATGTATAATTCAATGAATTTCATTTCCTTTTCAGCATATGTAGCTTTCGGAAACGAGAGTTTCCATCTCTGGCATCTAATGTCCTTTATTGAATGTCAGGATGAGAACCGTTACAGTGCTGGAAGAGGTGCACACATAAATCTAAAGCGTGCAGAACGAGCCAGAATTATGGTTAATAAGATTCCAGGTAGGTCTCGAGACTGTTGGCGTATTTCCTTGCATTAGGTGATCATATTTGTGGAGGTAGGTAACCAGCTGCACTTTTCAGTTATGGTCGACAATCTAATTTGCAAGACGCTAGCATGGGAGGATGAGAAGCAGAAACTTTTTCTCTATGATGGGGTGAGTTATTAAAAAATTTTCAAGTCTTAAGAACACTTTGCTAATGGTTAGAGCAATTGGCTAATAGTATTCTGCCTTTTTATATGCAGGTGCGGTTGATATCAATACTGGAGGATTACAAACACGCTAGACAACATAAGGAAGAGGAGAAGAGGCGAGCTAGGGTAATTCTAATTTGATCTATCTTTGTGAAATTCTTGTAACTTGGTTTCTTTTCATACAAGTATAAAAGTAAAAACAAAACTAATGTTTAGTTTGCTTTGCTAAAATGCCAATGAGGCCTAGCTCAATTGGTGAAGCTGAGGCGCCATGACTCTAAGGTCATGGGTTTGAACCCCACCAATCCGTGTGATGTTGTTCTATTTTAATAGTAGGTGTCGTTCTACTTTAATAGTATGTGTTGACTAGATATAGTTATCTGATACTGATGATTAGTATATGATTGTTATAGTTGTTATGCTCTGCTAAAATAAACTTGGTAGATAATGGGTGATGTGGAGGGTTCTAGGACACATGTTTGTAGGCATTTATTTATAGGGATAATTACACTGATACCCCCTCGAGAATAGTCAAAATATGCAAACCACCCCTCTACTATCAATGACTTACTCTAGAACCGTCATTTATGTAATACTGTCACCCCTTATCGATGTTTTCTCAGTCCGGAAAATGCTGACATTACTAAAAAATTACATTGAATATCCAACCTTACCCCTGTTGCCCCTAGTCTTCACTTTTTCAGAATTTTATGGATCAAAATGCTCCTATGAGTAATTAGTAAATCTTATAAGGAGTATTAAAGTAATCTTTTGGATTCTGATACCAAGCTCCAAAGTGGTTTAATATTTATATTTTTAAATTGAGTTTTTTTTTTTTTTTTTATAAAGGAAGGATTGATTACTAAATCATATGTTAACCAATTAAGCAGATTTAGAAAAATTATTTGATTGTTTCATTTTTTTAGTATTCTTTTATTTTTATTGATTATCTTGTCATATTCTTGTCATTATAATGTAAAATTTGATCATATTTAGTTCAACAAAATATAATTTAAATATATGTTATTTCATTAACTAAGATTATCAAGTAATTAATAATTTTTAAAATATTTTGCTTTTTCTTGTTTCCTCTTCCCCTCCCCCCTTTTTGTGTGTCCATCTTCTACCTATTTTATTTCATTAATTATGATTATCAATTAAGTGATAATTTTAAAAATATGTTTCTTTTCCCTTATTTCATTTTTTGTCCATCTTCTTCATCCTCCTTTGCATTCAACTTGCTCCACCTGTCCGCAAACCCAGACCACCTCTTCTCCACCAACCATTGCTCCCCAAGTATGCATGTTTTTTGCTACATTCCCTCCAAGCCAAACTGCAACAACATTACTCCAGAAACTAAGATATGTGATTTCTCGACCGATGTTTAGAACTCTCGGTTATCTCCCTCTTCTTGTTTCTCAAATTAGATGGCACATGAAGGACACTCTTTCATATCTTAGCTGAGTTGCACTGGTTGGCTATGCAATATGTCTACCATCATTTGTTAAGGATTGACGAACCAAAATTTGGGACTGCTTTTGGAAGATGCATCGTCATCTTATCTGGGATGGAATAACATTTGGGTACGACTTATAATTATACTTGCTTATTCCTAGCTATTCATACTTGACCATCACTCTTATAGTTCAGGTGGTTACCCCCCCTACCCCCCTAACAAGGAAGCTATAATATCTTATGCTGTACTTTTAGTGCAGAATTACTGGTCGCGCTTACATAAAACTTTATCTTGTTAGTGTGTGGACCCAAAATCTACACTTCTCGTATCGCATAAGTATAACCAGAAAGATAATTGCTTTTACAGTACTGATTTGCTCTACCATTTCTCCCTTTTCTAATTCAGGACCAGAAGAAACTACAAGATATGCTCCTTGCAGAGAAAGAATCCATATATGGTTCTAAGCCAAGTCCCAGGAGAAGCAACAGCTTTAGGAAGGCACATGGATACCAAGCATATGGAAATGGATCAGTCACTCCCTCTCCCCGTCGGAACTCAGTTGGTACTGCAACTCCAGAGCTCCTCACTCCACGTTCTTATTCTGGTCGCCAAAATGCATATTTCAAGGAAATGAGAAGGCTTTCCACTGCCCCTTTAAACTTTGTCGCAATTCCAAAGGAAGATACCATGTCATTTTCCTCAGTTTGTGGTTCGGAGCCTGAGTCTCCTCCTCAAGCCTGACAAATAAACGGTGAGTTGCATCTGTGTAGTATCAGCTTCTACTTCTGGTACTGATGTTTTGTTGGGCAGTATACTATTACTAATAATGGGATACTTTTTACTGTGAGGAATAAAAATTGCACGTTGCGCTGTTAACCTGTTACTGAACTGTGTCATTGGAAATAGCTAACTGAAATAAAGAATGGTGATACCCTGTTTTAGAAAACCAAGTGGTTCGAATTGAGCCAAACTGTACCATAGTTCCTGTCATTTTGTTCTTCAGAAAAATGTGATCTTTCGGATCATAGTTGGCTCATTTTAGTTCAATCACTTTTGCAGGCCATGAATTCTCCGACGAAGTGAGGTTGCTGTGTTGAAACGAATGGGTAGGACTTGTGAATATAGGTGGAGATGTAGACTGTCGTGTAATAAGGGCGTTTTAGCAGGACTGCGACGACTGACATTTAAACGACCTACTTCTTGATGATTAGCTGAAGTATCAGGTTATCGAGAGCTGAAATGCTAGTATAGTCCGTCAATAGGATAGCCAGCTGCAAATATTGTGTTGAAATAGAAGTTGGTGACTGTTTCTGCACCTTCATTTTCATGTTATTCATCTTTGCATGTATATATGTTTGGTGTTGTGGTGCGATTTGATTTAGCGACTTGATTTGTTTGTTGCATTTTAAAGACAGGTTTTCGAAATAATTTGTTCTGGATGTCGTTTTGCATTGCATGCATTGATTTTAACAGTGATGGCTGAATTCGTCGAGCGAGTGATATGCACGCGAATTCCTTGATTAAGCTAATGAGGCTATTGCGTGAATGGTAAGATTGAGGTCCCAAAACTCTTTCACTTGGCATTAAGTTTTGAGTTTGAGGGTGTGTATGAGGGTGTCTACCCATTTATATAGTGGTTTGTAGGTTAGTTGTCTTGTTTGTTTTATCTTTTATGAAATCATTGATATATCGACAGAGTTTTGAGTATTTGAATGATGTAATTGATCGTTTCTATGGAGAAACTTGATTGATCCAAATCTTTTGATGGCCAAAGCAATAATAATGCTGAAGAGAGAGAGTGAAAATCCTAGAAACGAAAATAGAAAATGTATCTATGTATGGCTTGAATACCATGCATTTTGCCATATATTGTGGATTGGATTTTTTATTATAAAATTTATTGTATTTTTATAGGCATGACGTGTAAATGGGCTTATTTATTATTATAATATTAAGAAAAAAACATAAACAATTCTAAGATATAAGTTATAACACATCATGCAAGTCGAATTCTGAGAGTTCGACTTCACATTTATTTTTAGTTTTTATTTTGTAAAAAAGGTGAAGTCGAAATCTCTGAGTTTGACTTCAACATTTTCTTTTTTTATTTATTTAAAATTTATGTATATTATAACTAATAATTTACAACTAAAATGATATTTACGTATATTATAACAATTTTTATTTAACTAATCATTTAAATTTACAACAAAATATACACACCAAAGCAATTATAGTTACATCACAAAATTATATTTAAACCAAAAATAAAATTCAAAAAATTAATTGTAATAAGTACAATTTCTAAAAATGACCGTTCGGCCTACAAGTGCGTTGGTGCCGTTGGCGCCGAGCTCTTCTTATATCATTACCCACATTTGGTATTGGTTCATCTTTCACATTATCATCATTATCGGCATTCATATGCAACTGACTTGATAATGTTGCAGAACTAGACTCCCCATAATCACGATATGCATCAAATGATGGAAATGGAATTGGTGAGATGTTATACTCTGGTGCATATATTTGACTTGTGCCAAGGTCAAGGTCAAGATCAACCTGTCCATAATAAGCTTGTTGGCTTGGCATGTATGGAGCTGAATCAAACCAATTACTTTGTTGGGGCGGTTGAGTCACGTAGCAATCTTGATGTATATTTAGAGGTGCATGCATTGTGGATGGACCAGTTATATTTGCTCCAACAGTATCATCACATCTAACTGAACTTGTAAACATTCTGCTACTGCTTCTCCCTTACCTGTGGGACGTGAACAGAGTGTTATCATGCGGCGCTGCTTGTTCTTCGGGCCGATTATCGGTAGGAAGTTGAGAAAACATTTCACGAAAATGGCCCATTCCGATATCGAGCCGGTCAAGCATTTGCATATCCTCTTCAAAATTGGTTGGTTGAGGTCGCATACTTAAATGAAGGGACTCTGTATATTGCTTCTGAACCAATTTAAAAATAATGAATTTAAATGTAAGGGTAAATGTGTGTAACATGAATTATGTTTTATTGCACAACATACTACATGTTGTCTACTTGGTGCATGTCCTGGTTGATAGTCACTCTCTACACATCTATCAGTAGATGATGAGACGAATCGACGAGTTATTCTACCGTACCAATCCCAATATCCATTTTCTGTATCTATTTCGTTAGAAACGGGTGGTCGGCGCACAATCGTTTCATGTCGTCTACCCCATCTACTAACATATATCGTGTTTTGAGTCTCCCAGCCTGTGCCCCCACGTGCTCTACGGGAGATGTTATGGAGGCTCATTTCCCGACTGTTTGTACTCTGTGGAATGTCTTGCCTCATTCCGAATTGGCGAAGTACCCGTTCGGGATGATGCATTTTCACAATGGCATAAAAGATTAGAAGACATATTTCTGTCCACAATTGGGGTTGAACTCATCTGAGTGGGCTAGAATGTTCTCCGAGTTCATGTCGTTCGACTGCCACAGAAATTAAAATAAAAGCAAATATGTTAAATTAGTGGGTAATTAATATTTATAAATAAATATGTGTAACGATGAGTGTTGTTTACCTGATCAGCGGTCATGCTATCTAGTATATCTCTAAAATACCCGAATAGTCCACAATACAGCGTGGGTGAAGTTGTGTTTTTTGTTCCATGCTGCACAGTACGGTGGTATTGGAAGGAGCCAATTTCGAATAGAAGTTATTATAAGAGGATGATCTAGGATGTGCCTTATTTCTGACCGTAATGCCGGTCTCATTAAAGCGGTAAAAGCAATTCCGGATTTTGTGCCACCACAGGGAGTGCACAGATATTGCTTGAGGTACCTATGTTCTAATCTCAACAGTCGCTACAAGAATGTGGAACTGAGGGACCTTTGTTCGAGAGTTAGTTATGAATATCAAATCAGCAAGTTCAACCGAACTATGAACTAGATAAAGGCGCACAAGTTAGAAGCGTTTGTGTACTTAGATAATATTGAAAAGGAAAAATGGACAGCTTCTCACGATGGCGGATGGCGGTGTGGAATTCTCACAACCAACATGTCAGAGTGCATCAATGGAGTTATGAAAGGGGCTTGCCGCTTGCCTGTGACTGGAATAGTGAAAATAACATTTGCTCGTTCAGTCCACTATTTTCGTGAGAGGATGGCAAAGAGTGGTGTCAAAACAACCAACTGTGGACGGACTTTGCATATAAATTGTTCTGATGTTGGTTCGAAAAATGTGTTGAACATGCTGTGACGAGATACAACCAACATCAACAGTCTACCTCTGTTGTAACAAAGCGTCAGACTGGACATGGATTCAACACTCACGTTGTTAAATTGCCAGACGAGAATGTCCATGTGGCAAATGGAGTCAATTCGGCATCCCGTACTCGCATGCTCAAAAGGTATGCGCTGTATATACAATTAATGTTGCATCAATGGTTAATGACTATTACGATTTAATGGCTTATAGGAGAACATATTCTAAGTCTTTTCATTCTTTGATGGCGGAAGATTATTGGGATGTTCCAGAATTTGAGTTGGTCCATGACACTACTCTACATGGCATCATTCGTCTTGGTAGAAGCCAAACATCACATATTCATAACGAGATGGAATGGGCACAACGCGGGATAGACAACAATACCAACAAAGGGATGGTCATTCAAGACAAACTGATGTGTTGGTGATGGGTCGTAGAAGATAATAATAATTGTAATAGTTGATTGTATTTTTTTCAATATATTAATTTTTTTAATTTTTTTTGTGTAATTATGTGATTTTTTTCGTGTAAATATAAATTTTTGGGTGGGTGTAATTTTTGAATTATTTGTTAAAATTAAAATCGTTATAAATAGAATTAAAATTAAAATTGAGAAAATTATAAAAATAAAATAAAATGGTGGTGACGTTAAAATTAAAATTATAAATATTAAAATTAATAAAAATATATTTAAAGAAAAAGTGGAAGTCGAACTCAAAGAGCTCGACTTCATATCATTGAAGTCGAACTCAGAGAGTTCGACTTCACCTTTTCTAAAAAAAAAATAAAATTGTAAAGTCGAACTCTTGTACGATATTTGTTACCAAGCCTAATTTAGAATTATTTATGTCATTTATTTTCCTAATATTATTATAATAAATAAGCCCGTGTAAATGCAATAACAAATACAAAGAATTTAGAATAAAAAACTCCAATCTTCATAGATTGGGCGACCAACTTTAGGTACTTGGCCTTTTTCCTTATTATTGATTTCAATATTATCCTTCGCAATTATTGAATTTGTTTTGGCCATCCTCCTTGTCATTAGGGGTTGCATAAAAGGTTTAATTGTATTTTTATCTTTTTTTTTTAAAGTATTAATAGACATAAAATATTTTCTAGAGAGAGAGAGAGAGAGAAAGAGAGAATGTCAATTCAAATTTGTAGAAAGAAGTTCACCACCCTGCGTTGTCGTTTTTTTTTAAAAGTTCAGGGGTTGCATTGGTTATTATTTTCTTTTCAGGTGTTGTGCATATTATTATTTCATGGAAATTATGTTGCATCTAACACAATTGTTTTGGAGGATGTATGTGATGAACTAAAAAATCTTAACGATTTAGGATTTGGATATTGATGCATATTGATGTCCAACAATATAAAAAGGGTCAAAGGATCTTCACGAAGATTTTAAGATTAGCATGGGATTAACTTGAAGACAGTGGTTAATACTCTGATGCTTAAGTTAGTAAATTCTTTTTACGGAATAAAATAAGAAAAACTGGAGAAAACGTGAGATAATGGTGAAATAATTTCGGTGTAATAGGGTGTGGAATGCTTGAACACGAGGCTGGGGGCTGAAATATGTGTGTAGAGTGCAGAAAAACAGTAGGGTGCACGTATCCTTACTGTCCGAGAGAGAAAGTGTGTTGAATGATGATCACTTACCTGCTAACTGACCTTTGGTCTCTATTTATAGAGAATTTCGGGAGAGATCCCTGGGTGAGTTACAGGCAAACTAGATATCAATAGAATCCTTCGGATGTTAGTTTGAAATGATAGTACATGTCCTTGATTTGGAGTTATATATAAGGAGATATGACCGTTTGAAGAGGTCTTGCCCAGTCAATCACGAATGTAGGAAAATCAATTACTTGTTGCTTCCAACAACCGGTTGCAATTGGATATAGGGTTCTAGCTGGCCCCCTTTTAAGGTGACGTGACCTTGACGTGTAAGATTCAACTTGTCTTTAGCCTTGATGTGATTGATTGGCCCTCGTTTACGAACTCTACCTTGTTGGTATGGGCATTAAGAAGGAGCTAGAGGCCTTATTGCCTGGAAATTGTGTCTGGGCTAGCAGGGTTTTTGGGTCTGCTGTCAAAATGAATGGGAGCCCAACTTCTTGGATTGGACTGGGCCGCATTTAGATTATGGGCTTGGAAATTATTTTATGGGAGCATCATCACTCCCTCCAACTCCAGTAGTACAAGACTTGTATTGGACTGTTGGAATAGGAAGAGCAATCCCTTCTACGTAAGGTCTTTTCTTGTTCCAAGAATTTTCTATAGTTGAGAGTGTTTCCTTGTTGTGCGAAATTAGAGGGTATGTTGTGCAGGGCTGAATCACCTCAGGCTTGTTGTCCTGTAGGGGGTTTATCCCTTGAGGTAGCTTTTCCTGGGATTTGCATTCATCATTAGAAGGAGATAGATAGACATTGCAACAGGTTTATAGGGGAAACCTGGTGGAGATGAAGGTGAATGTTCTTCCAGATTGGTTTCTAATGCTTAGCTGGCGGAGAGAGTGTGAGTTTCAAGGCTATCATCGAAAGTGAATGTATTCACAACTGAAATGCCATAAGCGCAGTGGAAACCAAAACAAAAATTTAAATGGGATTGAATCTCCCATCTCAGTGCCATTATGATTCATGCATTAAACTAGATGTTAGTTAAATGGAAGAGGGTTTATACCTTTTCTAGCAATCGAGTTGTAGAAGAGGTATAGAACGTTCTCTGGAACTACACCCCCAAACGCACGTACTGACCATACCAAACGAGCCCTTGCACGCACACAGCCCGGCCGTCCTTTCGTGTCGCATCCTCATGTCCATGGTGTTTCATGACCGCCCTCACATCTATGCAAGAAGCACACTTGTCCTTCCTCTATCGTAGTCCACACCACCAAGAAGGAACATATATGCTAGTACCGTTAAGGGTTAGGGATCGAGATCTAGTATCTAGGGTATGGAGAGCAGAGGTTTTGGAGAGAGATTGATCTTTTTAAACATCTTTCAAGAGAGAAATTTAGGGGGTTGGAAAATTACACCCTTGCAGTATGTGGCCCCCTTGGACTTGTTGGTGCAAGACTCTTTAGGTCCAACATTTAATCTCCCATAAATTTCAAGCCTACACTTATTGATCCCATCAGTTTATTCCAGCCCCAAATTAATCCAAATAATTTTTGCTCTAATGATTTAATTAATCTCATTAATCAAGCCCAAGATCAAAACTAATTAATTTTATCAATTATATATCTTGGACTCCTGTCAAATAGGCCCTTCTCAAATAATCTCATTATTTATTTTTCATTGACCAACTTTATTTACCCATCAAAATAAATTGGTTCCATTGATTAATCTAACACTTAAATTAATCTTCCTCTTTCAAAATTATTTCACCAATTAATTCCCTCAATTCCATCAAGCATTCCACAGTATAATTATCAAGGGTAGTGAAAATAACAAGAGCATCATCATAAGGTAGATATACTCCATGTGTATTAGCAGGTCGAAATTGGATAAGGGGATCCTCTGTTGGTGTCCTTTGGTCTATTTCCATTACCTTTCTGGTAGCACAGGCATTTGCACTTCTGGCCCGTCCAGAGTCACCATTAGTGGGTCCCCCAACTATTATGTGGATTACTCCTTTTGTCGGTACATTTTCTTGGTTTTTTTGGTCCTCAATAGGGATCTTTTCCCTTCTATGCTCCCACCTAGGAGGATCAACGGGTCTTTCCTTGATCTTTCTGGAGGCTCGGCTGCGAGAGTGTTCATCCTACTATTCTCGATGGCGATCCTCGTCTACATAGTCTTTTAGGTAGTCGGCTTGAATAAAACTTTCTATTTATTGTTGAAGTTGGCGGCACATGTTAGTGTCATGCCCATATTTCCTATGGTACCTGCAAAAAGAAACGAGATTTGGGAAGTTGTGGACCTCTCTCAGCACCTTCAGGCCACTGGAGAGCAGAATGTCTGTTAATGGCCATCAACAGTCTTTCTAGGTTGGTATTGAGCGGGGTGAAATGTTCATTCCTCTAGTCAAGGGGATGAAACCTACGCTTGGGTTCCCCTATCGGTCTTCTAGAGGGAGCAAAGTCATTGTCCCTCCTTCTGTCCTGAGTATCCCCCTTCTTACAAGATAAGCGTACTCTAGGTTGATGTATTTTTCAGTGCTCGTCAACAAGTTGTCAAAGTTGGTTGCTGGATTTTTGGCCAATGACTTGAAGAATTCTCCAGTTCTTAGGCCTTGCATAAGGGAGCTAATTAGTACCTCTTGATGGGTAGTGGGGATCTCAAGTACTGCATTGGTGAAAAGCTGTATGTACGCCCTCACGGTCTCCTTTTTTTCTTGTTTTATCCGAAAGAGACTTATGGTCGTTTTGTGGTATTTTTTACTACTTGCAAATTGATGCACAAATTGAGCTAAATTTTGCAAAAGAGTGTATTGAACAAGGTGCGAGCTGGTCTAACCATTGCTGGCCATAATTAGTTAATGTAGTAAAAAAAAAAAATATGACATTTGATACCATTAGTATACCTGTGTAGTAATGTCCCATGTCAAACTTATGGATATGTTCAGTGAAATCGGTTGTACAATTTTATGTTGTCAGATGAGATGGAGCTCTAAAATGAGCAGGGAGTTCTTCAGTCATTACTTCCTCGCTGAAGGGGATGCTTTGTTTTAGGTGGGGGGTTTCCCATCTCGTTCATGGAGTTCCACCATCTCCTTGTGAAGGGTCTGACACTGCTTGAGAACCACCATGTTGGTAGGCTCAACGGGGTTAGTCCATCTAAAAGAATCGGGTACGGCCCGAGAACGCAATAGAAGCGTAAAAATGTAAATTTAAGACATAATTTAAATCGGATTCAGAAGGGTGTTCCCTTTGAAGTTCCCGGGCGTTTGGAGTTTGTCAAAGTATAAATAACAAAAGAAAACATGCTGGACATGTGGCTTAAACGGAGAAGAACAAAGGTACATAAAATGGAAAAGGAAACCAGCCTTTGCTCGTTTATGTTGAAGGGTTCATGTGTTGTTCCTTTCTTTCCTTCTTCGTTCATCCACTTGAGAGCTCAATGTAGAACTCCTCTAATGTGTTCCACACCACACTTGAGATTTATTTCTACTCTATTGCTAGATAGAAATAGAAACAAAGAAGAAGAAACAATTCCAAAGAAAGCACTATCAATTAGTGTACCTTGGAATGTTTTTGTTTCAATCTTCTCTAAGAAGTATGAACACTAAAAAAGATAATTTTCAGAGAGTTTTTTGGCCTAAAAGTTCCAGCAAAAAATGAATTATGTTCATGTGTAAAATGTCTAGTAAAGTTGTTTTGTGTATGTAGAATGTAGAGTTCAAAAAACCACCTACACAATTAACCCCCAAGGCAAGTTCCACATACACACACTTCTAATACATCCACTGCACATGATAGCAAGAGAAAATCACCCATAAAAGAGCTAATTTTCTTGCATATCATGTACACATGCGGAGGAGTTGAAACTCCTCCTTTACTAGCTTCAACTTGCATGAAAAATGGACTGGGATCTTTTATGTTTTTGGACTTGTATTTAATCAAATTAAATAAACTCCAAACATGTATCCATTGGGCATTAATTAATCTAATTAATTTTAATCCAATTGAAGCCCGATTATTTATTTAATCCAATTATATAAACATAAGTCCAAATTGTGAATAATTGATCCAATCAATTGTTCTAGCCAAAACCCAATAAATTAATCCAATTAATTTAAAGGTTCTAAGTCCAAAAAATTAATTAATCTAATTAATTAATTATTGGACCATCCATCAAATGGATTTCTCAATAAAAGATTCTATCATTTATTTTTCTCTTCAATAAATTTAATCCAATTAAATTTATTCACTCATTCTAGAATTATTTCCAAATTAATTCCGCCAAATCCAAAGTGACTTGTGTGGGACTCATTAGGTTCACCCTCAGCTAGACTTGGGCTTGTGTCCAACACAATTGGTCAATTAAATTCAATTTAATTAACTATTTTCCTATTAACCATTAATCGAAAAACGCCTGTCACCATGGGTGGCCGTTTAGCAACAATCCATGGCACTAGAGACTAGGTGAATGTTGGCGTGAACATGTAGGGCTCCTGAGTTCCGTACGAGTATGATTCTTCCATCATCTGTCTCCTGGTCTAAGTTTAGGGCATGGAATTGGGCGTCGGTTCCCATCCTGGACTAGACAACTATGCTCAATAACTCGATACACATTTGCTCTATTGATCGACGTAGGAAACCATTCCCTACTTGACCAATCGCTGTGGCCATAGACTTAAAGAGCTTAAACTGTCTTAGAGCACATAGGAACTCGACTGTCATATACTAACAGGTGACGGATCCTATCTTGGAATCCACTATCCTCAATACATATTCTGACTGCACTGGATAAGGCTTATGATGAACGTATCCAAGATACGCACATCTTTTTCAAGATCCTAGATACAGTCATCATATGCATGCGACTGCCATGATTCCTCAAGTCCGATGACTAATCTCGTACTATCGGAGCTGGGAATTCCAGTCATACCGACCAAGCCTCCAAGGCTTCTATATGATGATTCCCGCGAGTCAGTTCAGTCAGCTGACACCCTTGTCAACTAACTCACTAATATTGCATAGACGTTCAACGCCTGTCGCCGATGAAAACACGGCACTGATCCAATGAATGCAATCCTTAGTGCAAGTCTCCATAGGACCCTCGATGCTCTGTCTCAAGGTTCTCGACTTAGAACATTTCAGACCAACCCTCAGAAGTTGGTTTCATAGCTGCCATCCAATGTGCAACCCAACTACATGGGTTATCCAATTGATCTGTAGACATTTGTTGTGACGTTAAAACGCCGTTTAACGTAATCAGTAAGCCTAACAAACACATAGTTCCACGGATGAATACTTACTATATTCATCAAGTCAATATTACTCTAATAAAGATTGCTAAATAGTACCTAAAACCGCCAATCCAATTGGCTTTCTGGTCACCTATTCTAACACCATCTTGTTGGAGCACAGCAAGAGCAGGGTTGTTCTATCCTTGCTCTGCTAAGGCGTTAGATGGGCCAGGTTGTGAGGATACCTGCTCCGATATCGATAGCAGGAGCAAGAGGTCTTTGTTGAGTTGACAGCGCCGCTGCAATGAACCTATTGAACTATTCATAACACGGGGAGTTAATCATAGCAGTAAGACCTGTAAGTCATCAGCGGAAGGAGGAGAATTGCAATCCTTAAGGGTTTAAACTTGCTGCGGCATGGTAGATCCTACTACAGCAGGGAGAGAAGTGTATCCTTCAAAAGAGTCATTATCCCCTCAGTTGTCAAAGCTAGCCATTTCTCACGTCGTTAGCACAAGCTTCCCACAGACCACGCCAATGATGCGTAGTGGGGTCTAGCAGCACCACAAGAGTGGAAGGATCTTCATGAAAATCCTAACATTCTTAGGGAATTAATATGCAAAACAACGGGTGACATACCAGTGCTTAAGTCAGTAAATGCCTTCGACGGAATAAAATAAGAAAAACTTGACAAACATGAAATAATGATGAAATAATTAGTGTAATGGGGTGTGGAATGCTTGAACACGAGACTGGGAGCTAAAATATGAGTGTAGAGTGCGAAAAGGAGCAGGGTGCACATAGCCGTAAGCTCGAGAGAGAAAGTATGTTGAATGAAAGATCACTTACATGTTTACTGACCTTAGGTCTGAGAGAATTTCGCAAGAGATCCTCGGTTAGACAAGCTGGATATCAATAGAATCCTTGGGATGTTAGCTTTGAAATGATAACACTTCTCCTTGATTTGGAGTTATCTCTTAGGAGAGCTTTTGCCCAGTCAATCGTGAATCTACCAGTTATTTGTTGGTTCCAATAGCCAGTTTCAGGTGGATATTGGGTTCTCCCTGGCGCCCATTTAGGATGACTTGGCTCTTGACGTGTAGGATTCAACTTACGTGGCACCCTTGTTGTTTTGTGTTTGGACTTGTTGGTTGGTCCTCGTTACGAACTCTGCCTCGTCAATTTGGGCATCAAGAATGGGCTAGAGGTCTTGCTGCCTGGAAGTTGTGTCTGGGCCAACAGGGTTTTGACTTGTTGGGCTGAATGAATGGGAGTTCGACTTCTTGGCTTGGGCTTGGACCGCATTTGCACTATGGGCTTGGAAAATATTTGCTGGAGGCATCAGATATCAAAGTACAGTTATGCAATAATCTTTTCTTTTTTTAATCTTTTTTTGCAATATTCATTATAATCCTTTGATAAAGTAGATTAATGAGTTGTGTATACTAATTGTTTGTTCCAAGAAAATACTGATATTTGTTTAAGGTATTTATTGAGTATTAAAGGAATCCTACCAACACCCAATGCTTAGGTAAATTCCGATCAAATTGTGAAAGACCTGCAAAACAAGACCGCATTAGGACCAAGATGGAAGGGGTTCCGGCGAAGGCACTCCAATGCTCAAGTCAGTCTGGGTTTAAGCTCTCAGAAAGAGCACGAGCAATAGTTGGGGTAGCAAAAGTCGTACCTGATGGTGGAGTGCTCATATTTATAGATACTGGTGGATTGTATAAGTTCACGTGCACCCTAGATCAAAGATATGATCAATGGTATGCTGTAGGCCGTACATATTCACTGTAACAGTGACAGGTAGTGGTCCAAGCGGATAAAAGGTGCACCACTGCCAAAAGCATGAAGGAAAGCGGATCGGCCCGGAAACGCGACGGAAGTGCAATTGAGATAAAAATCGTGCGGAGTAAAAGAATTTAATTCGCGTTCAAGGGGTGTTCCCTTGAATGTTCCCGGGCTATCGGTGTATAAACACAGAATATAAACATATATAAAATAAATAAGCGTTCGTGACTATAGAATAAAGAAGAAACCGAGAGCATAAATATAAATCGGAATACCTTTCTCGATTTTGTATTTTGATCGGTTACACGTATTGATTCTTCCCGACGTTCGTCCACGTGAGGTCCAACGTAGAGACCCTCTAACGTAGTCCACACCACACCGGGAGAGATCTCGTTTTTCTTGTTAGAAAAAAATGGATCTAGAGGATGAAATCAAAGAAGATATTACACTATCAAATTAGTGTTCCTTCTTGATCTTACTTTGTTCTTCAATTGATCCTAGATCAAAGAAGCAACAAAGAGGATTTGGAGAGTAGAGAGAGAGTGTGTATGGAGAGTTTTCATCTTTTTCCTAGGAAAAGATGAATAATGAAATTCATCATCCATAGGTGTTAGTATATACTCATATATATACATAATTAATGTGATTATTGGAATGTGTCTAGGTTCATCCAAGGATGTCTAGATACATCCCAATAAATCACCATCATCAAGCCTTGGGCTCATGTCCAACAGGAGTCCGTCACCATCGGTGGTCGTCTAGCAACGGTCCATGGCACTAGAGACTAGGTGAATGTTGGCGTGAACATTTAGGCGTCGATTTCGTACGGGTACGGTCCTACTGTCGACCGTCTCCCGGCCTTAGTCTAGGGTATGGAATTGGGCGTCGGTTCCCATCCTTGACTAGGCAACTATGCTTCATACCCGAGATGCGTTTACTCTATCGATCGACGTAGGAAACCCTTTCCTACTCAATCAATTGCTATGGCCATGGACTTTCAGAGTCTAAACCATCTCACAGTGCATAGGAGATATCACCGTTATGTACTGACAGGGGACAGATCCTATCTTAGAATCCACCGTCTTCGCTACATACTCCAACTGCACTGGAAAAGGCTTATAATGACCATCTTACAGAATGATCACCTCTCGCCAGATCCAAGATATAGTCTTCATATGCACGTGACTGCCATGATTTCCTTAAGTCCGAGGACTAATCCCGTACTATTGGAACCGGAAATTCCAGTCATACCGACCAAGCCTCCAAGTTTTCTATATGACGATTCCCGAGAGTCACTTCAGTCAGTCGACCACATTGTCAACTAACCCACTAAAATTGCATAGACGACCTTCATCTGTCGCTGATGAAACTCGGCACTCACCCAGTGAATGCAAAACTTAGTGCAAGTCTCAATAGGACACTCGATGCCCAGTCTGGAGGTCCTCGACTTAGAATGTTTCAGACCAACCCTCAAAAGTTGGTTTCATAGCCGCCATCCAATGCGCAGCCCAACTACATGGGTGATTCAATTGGTCTGTGGACATTTGTTGTGACGTTGAAACGCCGTTCAATGTTAGTAGTAAGCACAACAAACACAGTGCCAGTGATGAATACTTACTCTATTCATCAGGATAATACTGTGTATTAATAAAGATTGATGAATAGTTCCCCAAAACCGCCAATCCAATTGCCTTTCTAGTCACCTATTCTAACAATCTTCCACTTGACCTCAAGCCAATTACCTATGTCTCTCAGAACCTTCTGAGAGTGAGTAATCTGCGATACCGGCTCAATCTCGCAGGTCTACTTTATTTTTCTGCTGAGGTAGGTCCAATTGTATCTCGCCTCTTTCTACCATCACTACCTGCCCAATGGTGGCTATCTAAGAATTTTCCATGGATCTTGTGATAAGATCTCCGGCCCAAAAGGCTTTAGCCATAGCCTAGTTGTCAACCTCCAAGGCAACTACTGGCTCGGCCATGCTAGGCACTACATCCATCCTATGGGTGCTATTTTCATCCAAACCACTTTCTAGAAACAACTTTCAAAGTTGGCATATATTCGACTTTCATGATGAAACGTCGTGGTATCCTGCTTGGAACCTTTCCAAGCTACCACACTTACCATTAAGTTCGAATATACATAGGTATTGAGACTAAATATTATTCAAAAGATTCTAGAAGCTAGTATCGCTATGGCCTTCTAGAATCAACTCTCCATAAACCGTGCATCGAGAACACTTCTCTAATCCTTATTCAGGTCTTAAAGACTGCTCTCAACTGTTGTCTATTGCCTCGTCGGTACACACCCGATATCCTTTTTTATGTACGATGCATAAACAACATCAGGCTTTGTGCACCGAACAACATACCCATGCTGCGTACGACAAAGACATAGGGGATGTAAACATCTAAGCTTCTTCATTAGTCAATGGTGACTAAGTTTTGGACAGCTTGGCCCTATTCATGGAAAATTGCGTGAACAATGCTCGTGTTTCTAGTATTTCTTAACATCTTAATTTCATTCCAAATGAATAAGACGTTACACATTTAACACTTGGAAGACTACCACACTCCCACTAACACCAATGCTCGTTATTGACCGAGTCATACATCATATGGCTTTGTCAAAACAAATATTCCAATTACATGAAATCTCAAACCCAGTTTGAATTTCAAGACAGATCCCACGGCTCCAAGCCATTGATCAATCCTGATGTCCAACATCGCTTCTCCATATGTCCTTTGGATCATGCTCCAATTGACCGGTCGGACCCAGAAACCTGTACTCATCAGGTATCTAAGGTATTCTGGTCGTCCCTGGGAGGACTGGAATATAGTTAGTGGGAAATAACCTGATATTTGCATTTATTTTGCACTAGACCTGCACAAATCAAACACCAGGAGTCTGTCTTCCTACTAGTCCCTTGACGTATGCAGGTGCATCCCATATACTAAAGAACTTTGTAGGATACAGGTTTTCCAAATCATATCCAATATGGTAACTAGATCATGACTTTAAGAAAGTGCATGTTTCTCAACCTAGCAACTTTCAAGTCCATGTCTAGATGGGCTAAGGTAACTTCAGTGAAATACCCAGCGAACCAAGTCCAACAGGGTTCGTTTTCTCCCTTATCAGAGACCATTCATCCATGGTTGCTTCAAGAAGAATTTCACTGATTGAGAATTCCATTCTCATTCAGATATTCGAGAACTCCCACTGAATACACATCCTCTCGATCTAATCAAAAGGTAACCAATTTGATTCACCACTCCAAGTCTAATACCCGAACCTACCAAAGGTTCTTAGACTTGTGAATCCTCTTTTAGTCTTGTGTATTCAGTAACCTTTTGGATATCCTTTTTGGATCCAATCCAATAGGGTATTGGCGCTCCCACTAAATACACACTCTCTCAATCTAATCAAAAGGAGACCAGTTTGGTTCACCACTCCAAGTCTAATTCCCCGAAACTACCAAAGGTTCTTAGACTTGTGAACCCTCTTCTGGTCCTATGTATTCAGTAATCCACAGAAGTCTTTTTTTTTTTTGGATCCAATCCAATAGACTATCGGCAAGCCCACTTTGTCTAACAAAATGGTTCTTTAGACATTTGTTTTGAGTTCTCATAATCCAATTATAGGACACTGTCAAGTGTTTATGTACCAAACCTAGCAGACAAGAATCGCCATTCTTTGTCAAAATAAAAAGTAATTTTATTGATCAAGTTATTGTATCCAAAATTGTCCAGCAATAAATGGAACATATTTTGATCATGCTAGGTTACATAATTCCCGCAGACACAATCTTAACATGATCACTACTAAGCCTAACTAGTCCTTAGTCTTTGCAGCAACAGTTTCGCCATTGTTGACCTTAGGATCGTCTGTCTTAGCTTTCTATTCCTTATCATCACCTGTGAACCATTCACAGGTTATGAACGACTGGTATCCAATACCAAAGAACAGAACAATGATCATGTTGATACTCAATTCAAATGTCACCTTCATTGGAGAGGGGCTTTCGGAAACTCCCTCTTCCAATGTTCCTTTTCTCACAGTTAATGCAAACATCATTTGGAACCTCTGACTGCCGAACCCTTGTCCTCTTTCCTTTACCCCCGCCCAATGGTGTAATAGGAGCACTCAAAGTGCTGGCAGCGGCTGATGCTGTTTGAGCCTTCTTCCTCTTCCTGCGTCCGGCACCCTTGCCTTTCGCTTCAGAGGTCGAAGCCTCCTCATTAGTACCGTTGGTGGCAGATTTTTCAATCGTTGCCTTGTACTGGACCAACATTTTTATCAACTCATGAAGGTCTTTCTCAAGCTCATTCATGTTGTAGTTGACTATAAATGGGTCGAGTGAGGGAGAAGAGACTGAAGGATCACGTCGATGTACATCTCTCTTTCGAGATCGGCTTGTGGTCTTTGAGTTTTTCCACAAGGGATAGCATCATCACTCCATGCTCTTGTACCGACGATCCTTCTATCATCTTTGCTCCCAAGAATGCCTTCATTGCAGCATATCTAACATGCCGGTCTAGGACCGCATAGACTTGCTATAATCGAAGCATCATCGAGCCAACATCCTCCAGCCTATCATACTGCTTCGGCATCTCATTATCAATGGATGGTAGTATGATGTTGCAGACCTTTCAGTTGTCATCAAGCCTCTTCTTGAACGTCAAATGTTCTTTGGGAGATGACCCTTCCGGCAAGGTCTGAGGAAAATCTTATCCAGAATATAAGTCTGGTTCTTTGAAATCTAAGACCATCTTAATATTTCACAGCTAGGCGTGGTAATACGTTCCATTAGACTTATTAGTCTCAAGTATAAGGGTTAGTGGATTCTTAGACATCAAACAGTTAAACAGAAAACATTCAGTAGATTATAACAAAATTATGATCAAGTTAAGACTTGGTCCTTTAGTCATTAAACCCTCCCACTATTTCTACGAAATCCCATCACTCTCAAATGGGATTTCGGGAAACCATTTCCTAGTTGGCTTGGGATCCACAAGCGCTATTCTCTATGCCCCGCTTTTACGATTCACATAGAAAAAAGTCTCGTGGGAGGTATCTAATACCATTCTCAACCGATGAAATTCCCAAGATGTTCTGCCTCATCTCTTCACATGATCCCCAGGACTCCAAGCAAATCATGCTACTCGATGTTAGGCCCGACCATCAACCAAATCATACCTCAACTGTCGTCCCCCACGACTCGTGAGACAGGGAAACAGTGAGCATACTCTTTGTTCACAACAACGGTGTAACTTTCCTCTATTCCAAATGTGCCACGACTCGTGAGACCACACTTGGGTAGTGGTAGCTTCCTCACGACATTGCCATGGATTGAAGGCTTGGACATATCAAAACCATTTTGATCCAAGTCCATCATGGGCCTAATATTTCAACTTGGTCCAACCAAGTGAGAGTTCAAAATTATTGACCGAGACCTCATCACAAATATTTTGCATGCGTAAATATCCAATAATATAAAGCATTTAAATAAATGCATCGCATGCAAGTAAATCTAGCATACCCCTGTTGGATGATCACGAGCCCAACCTATGCAACCCACTGAGCCCACAGTGAGTCTATGGTCTGTCTAGGGTGGTCCTACACTATTACAACAAATTAACCCAATGTCATGCCAATGGGCCTTGTACTCTACTTGTTTCGCCTTGATGTCTCACCTTGGGCCTCCCTCCAACATAGGCCTCATTTTTCTCCGTGGGCTTGCTTTATTATACATAAAATGTAAAACCTCACCAAAAAATTCCTAACTACTCTCATTACAAGAGAAATAGAATACATTGGAAATAAAAGGAAAAAGACAAGCCTTAACATCATGAGGCGAAAGTGGAAGATAATAGTCACAAAACAAGAGGCACGCAGGCCCCACCCAAAAGGAATTTAAAACCATACACAGGTCAATGGGCTTCGTGATCATCCCTTGTTAATCCAATTAACAAAACACAACATAATTACACATCCAATATAATCATGCTCCAAATAATACAAACCATGTATTAAAAAAATGATATCCAATATCATTCTAACATAATTAAATGCAGAAAAATACATGTCAAAAATGCTATTAAAAATGGATATTAGAAACCTCGTACAACTCATGTACATATTTTTTTTTTTGTTTGAAAACCATTTCCAAAATAATCTTAGGAAATTTAATTTTAGGAAAAATCATTCTCAACTAAAATTAAATCAGCCATAAATTAAATATTTCAGAAAAAAATATGCAGAATACCAGAAAATCAAATTTTCCGGAAAAACGGCGAAAAAACGGCCCAGCCGTTCGGCCGTGCCGGCCGGCCCCGCGCGCGCGCGCACACATGCCCAGCGTGGGTGGCTGCTTCGTGCGCTCACGCGCGCGCCCTGCGCACACGCCTAGGCGCGTAGGCGGCCTGCCTGCGCACGGCAGCGGCTGCTGCTGCTGTTGTAATTTTATTTTTTTTTGTTCTGCACATAAAAAACTGAAACAAAAACCCAGATTTTAGAAAATTCAATTTTCCAAAATCACCCAAATATCCATGATTAATCAACATAATTAAACATTAAAATTTCAACAAATAATTATGAAAATTAAAAGCAATAAACACAAGCTTTTAAAGCCGATCTAAACACGTTGAACATGCTTGAACACGTAAAACATGTAATCTATAGCCACATACACCGATCCGGGCTCTGATACCACTTGAAGGAAAGCGGATCGGCCTGGGAACGCGGCAGAAGCGCGGTGGAGATAAAAATTGTGCGGGATAAAAGAATTTAATTCGCGTTCAAGGGGTGTTCCCTTAAACGTTCCCGGGCTATCGGTGTATAAACCCAGAATATAAACATATATAAAATAAATAAGTGTTCGTGGTTATAGAATAAAGAAGAAATCGAGAGCATAAATACAAATCGGAATACCTTTCTCGATTTTGTAGTCCACACCACACCTGGAGAGATCTTGTTTTTCTTGTTAGAAAAAAATGGATCTAGAGGATGAAATCAAAGAAGAGATTACACTATCAAATTAGTGTTCCTTCTTGATCTTACTTTGTTCTTCAATTGATCCTAGATCAAAGAAGCAACAAAGAGGATTTGGAGAGTAGAGAGAGAGTGTGTATGGAGAGTTTTTATCTTTTTCCTATTAATCGATAAATCCTATTTACCGATTAAACGAGGGCCCGATACAATATCGGTCTGTCCATCTAATGGACAATCCCTTAAGTAATCCAATTACTTATCATCCTCTGAAATTGACTCCAAGTCAATTCCTTCATCTCCTCGATGATTTGTGTGCGACCCTTTAGGTTCACCCTCAGCTAGACTTGGGCTCGTGTCCAACAGGAGTCCGTCACCATGGGTGGCCGTCTAGCAATGGTCCATGGCACTAGAGACTAGGTGAATGTTGGCGTGAACATTTAGGCGCTGATTTCGTATGGGTACGGTCCTACTATCGACCGTCTCCCGGCCTTAGTCTAGGGTATGGAATTAAGCGTCGGTTCCCATCCTTGACTAGGCAACTCTGCTTCATACCCGAGATGCGTTTACTCTATCGATCGACGTAGGAAACCCTTTCCTACTCAATCAATTGCTATGGCCATGGACTTTCAGAGTCTAAACCATCTCAGAGTGCATAGGAGACATCACCGTTATGTACTGACAGGGGACAGATCCTATCTTGGAATCCACCGTCTTCGCTACATACTCCAACTGCAGTTGAAAAGGCTTATAATGACCATCTTACAGAATGATCACCTCTCGCCAGATCCAAGATATAGTCTTCATATGCACGTGACTACCATGATTCCTTAAGTCCGGGACTAATCCCGTACTATCGGAACGGGAAATTCCAGTCATACTGACCAAGCCTCCAAGTCTTCCATATGACGATTCCCGAGAGTCACTTCAGTCAGTCGACCACATTGTCAACTAACCCACTAAAATTGCATAGACGACCTTCGTCTGTCGCTGATGAAACTCGGCACTCACCCAGTGAATGCAATACTTAGTGCAAGTCTCAATAGGACACTCGATGCCCAATCTCGAGGTCCTCGACTTAGAATGTTTCAGACCAACCCTCAGAAGTTGGTTTTCATAGCCGCCATCCAATGCGCAGCCCAACTACATGGGTTATTCAATTGGTCTGTGGACATTTGTTGTGACGTTGAAATGCCGTTCAATGTTAGTAGTAAGCACAACAAACACAGTGTCAGTGATGAATATTTACTCTATTCATCAGGATAATATTGTATTAATAAAGATTGATGAATAGTTCCCAAAACCGCCAATCCAATTGGCTTTTTTGGTCACCTATTCTACAAAAGCAATCAATACACTATCAGTGAGGAACGGATGAAGTATGAAGGTCTCACGAATACCTTAGTACTTAAGCATTCTTAGGCAAATACACACCTCCTAAAGCAGACCTTGAGCGAAACCATGGAAGGTCCTACTCCGACCCTTAATTATGTCATGGCTACGGATCAAGTATGAAGGTCTCCAAGGGATGCCATAATTATCCCCACATCACTAATATATAAGTATTTAGTAAGGGCCATGTTGGCAAAATCACCAATTTAATTTTTTCCTATTTTACGACATGTCTAAATTCCAACAAAATTTAATGTTTCGATGGATCATGTCCTGAAATGGCGCTCTACTTGTTTACAGCATTAAAAATGCAATTTTGACTGCTAGAAATTATAAAGAGCTTGCTAAGTACAAGAAAATGTACTTAATCAGTAACCATCTTGCATTTTTCCCTATATATATATATATATATCCTTCTCTCTCCATAACTATTTAAGTCTCTCAAACTTGTTCAACTGTTGAAGTCTTTTCCAACATTAATGTGACATGTGGAGCCCTTCTTAAAGACAGATCAGTTCCGTAATGGTCTCCCTGACCATTGCTGTGATGCCTCTTGCGCTTTGGCTCCCAAACATTCCTCTGGGAAACTCTTCCTTCCTGCAATTAATTAATGCCGATAAACAACTGCCGAAATTGCTGTAAACATACCATTTCTTATGAAGGGACTGAGGGATAATTATGATTTTGGTCCAAAAAACTTTGTCATTTATACAGTTTTGATTTTCAAATATTTTTAGATTGTAATTTTGGTCCTCAAACTATTATTTTTTTGGCAGTTTTGGTCTTTCCGTTAATTTAACTGTTAAAGTTAACGGAAATTTCGTTTTTAGCGCCAAAAATTGTTATTTTACCCCCATTTTGTACTAGTTTTCAAGTTTTGTATATAGAAATTTTGTTGCTTAAATTCATGTTTTGGGCTAAAAATAGAAAAAATGAGTGTATTGGGCTAAAATTTAAAAAGTAGTACAAAATGGGAGTAAAATGATATTTTTGGCACAACAAACCAAATTTCCCGTTAAAGTTAACGGAAGGATCAAAATTGTAAAATAATAGTTTGAGCACCAAAAGTGCAACTAAAAAATATTTGAGGACCAAAACTGCATAATGGACAAAGTTTGAGGACTATTATTGCATTTATCCCAGGGACTGATGCTGTTTAGAAGTTAAAATACAAGGATTTGCATTTTAGATCCCGTAAATTAAGTAACTTGGTGTTTTTGTTCTTTAACTTTATAAAGTAATATTTTAGTCTTACATCTTCTTAATATTACGATTTCAGTCCTTTTTTCGCTAGAGTTTACCTTTCTCGCCTGGAAAGTGCATTTGTATCTCATGCGACCTTTTAAAATTGGGGCTACTGTTCCTATTAATTCATTTTTGCCAGTATTTTTGTTTTTTTAACTTTTTAGGGTAGCTTTTTTTTTTTGTCTAGTATCTTTTTTAATTGTAGCGATTTCAATCCCTTTTTCCGCCGGAGTTCACCATTTTCGTCGGTGGAGGTCAACTCTGGCAAATAAAATAAAAGATTGAAATTGCGAAAATTAAAAAAATATAGAACCAAAATGCTATTCTAAAAAGCAAATGACGAAAATATCAAATAACCTAAATTACGGGACCAAATAACCTAACTTTCAAGGCCAAAAATACATTTAATTTAAAATACATAGATCACGTTGTGTCAGCCTCCAAACTATCATCAAAATAATAACTAAAGGAAACCCTTAGAGCTTAGCTTCTCTTTTCCCTTATGCATGTTGTATTTGGATCGATCCATTTGAAAACAAAGACTTCAAATTCACACTAACAAATCAATCCAACTTGTATATATAATTCATTATTGTCGCAAAAAAGTTCAAATTTTTGAACTCTCATACACTACAAAAAAATACACTACAAAAAAATATAATACTAATAACAAAATATCAAATGATAATTTTAAAATTATCACTAAAAATATATATTAAGTGACAATATTTTTTTATCTTGTCATTATATAGTTATTAGTGACAAGAATTATGTATAAAGTTGTCACTAAATACAATTAGTAACTCATGTATAGTGACAACACAATATAGTGACAACAATTATTTTTTGTCACTAGGTTGTCACTATATATGAGTCACTAATTATATTTAGTGACAACTTTGTGCACATTTTTTTGTCATTAATAACAATTTTTACAAAATAACAGCAATTATTAAAATAATAAAATTCATTATTGTGACAAAATAATATTCTTATCACTAAATATATATAATTAGTGACAATATTAAAATTGTCACTTGATTTTTTTGTCACTAACCTTCTATTTTCTTGTAGTGATAACTATAGGGTTAAATGCAATTTGCCCCCCTGTGTTAACCAAAAAGAGCAATTACCCCCTGTGAAAAAATAACTAACAATTTACTCCCCTGTCTTATTCAAAATGCAGCAAACAACCCCCTCACAGGGGTTTTTTTGCTCCGTTTTTAGGGGATTTTTTGCTCTATTTTTTAAAATATAGGGGATAAATTGTTATTTATTTTTTTAAAGGGAATTTTTTACATATTTTACATATCACAAGGAGGTAATTGCATTTTTCCCCATAACTATATTTATCACATGATGATGGATTTCAAATTCAATCATTTTCTCGAATTCAAATAATTTGATCCAAACATAATGTTAGGTTTCCTTAAATAAAAAACGTTTGTTTGTGGGCTCAAGTCCCCTATTCATGAATTCTTAAAGCTAAACATGTTTTCTCTTTTTTAGTTAGTCTGTACATATTTGTAACACTGACCGTGTGATATTATTCTTTACTCGATAAAAATGAGGCAATATTTTGTACGGGTTTAATGCAATTTACCCTCCTATGATATTGTAAATGAGTAAATTAACACCCTATAAAAAAGAAATAGCGATTTACTTTCCTAAATTTTTAAACTTAACGCAATTTACCTCCTTGTCTAAGGAGGTAAATTATTTCATTTTAAAAAACATAGGGAGGTAAATTACTTTATTTTAAAAAACACAAGAAGATAAATTATTATTTTATTTTTCATATGGGGTAAATTGCTTATTTGTAATATCACAAGTGAATAAATTACAATTTTTCCTATTTTGCACTGTAACTCCATATTTCTTATGAGATGTCTTTCCAATACAATATTATAAGAATTTAATCAAAGTAGACAATTTATATAAATATATATCATGTATTAATGACATAAAACTGAAATAAATAAACAACCGTACGTAATGTAAGATCAAAAATTTATTCTTAAAAAGAAAAAATAAATTTGAATTCAACATTTCAATTCATATGAAGAAAATTTATTAAAGTTATCATAGAATATCCATCCACTAAAAAAGATACGACTTTTTGCCACGATTAATTACTATTGTTAAAAGAAAAAAATTATGGCGAATACAAATTAATCACAATTTTTCAACGGCTATTAACCGTTGTTTCTGCAAACACTAGAAAAAAAATTAATATTAGCTATATTTTTAATGACCATGGCTAAAACCGTGATAAATAACTATTATTAACTACGGTTAAATAAAACGGATGCAAAAACTAGTTTTTCTACAATAAAAGACTTATTTGCCACGACTTTTAGCCGTAGTAAAAAGATTCGCCATGGCTTTTAGCCATGACAAATGTTTTAGCTACCCTCGCAAAAATCAGGGCCGACAACCGTTGCGTAGCCGTGGTCAATAACTATTCGCTACGGTTATTTAATATTAACCATGGAAATTAGCCATAGCTAAATGTCATATTTTTTGTAGTAAAATGTGGTCAAAACATTAGCCGTGGCTAAACCATAACAAATATTTTGTCAACGATTTAAAACCATAACAAATATTGATTAATCGTAATAAAAATTTAAATTTTTACATTAATTTTGTTTAACTGTGATCAATAGTATTGATTTACCATAATTTTCGCATCGTGATTATTTACCGTTTAGCGAAAAATCAATTTTTTTTTAGTGATCTTACGGCCTGCTCCATGAGTGACAGAGAGAAAGTAATTAGAGAAACTGACATTTATGACAGAGGAGTGTGGCAACGGGCATTCGATGGGTTTGTCCTCCTGGGGCGGTTCATTTGGGTGCTGAATCGGGCAGAACTCCCACCGCCCGCTTTCTTCTCCGATTCTCTCTCTGCTGCCCGGCGATTCATCATCCACCAAAACATTCTATTACAATACAAACTACTCAAATCATTCGACTAATTAGAGAACATATATTCAAACAGACAAAGAGAGAGGGAATACAATATTCTTACAACATCTTTCTCTGAGAAACCCATGTGGAGAAATGACATGAAATTTCAAGAGAAGGGCTTTGCATGTAGTGATGAGAAACTGAGCACAAAACGGACTGACTGTCTATATCGTTATGAGACATGATTGGATCTGCTCAACAGTGAAAGGAGAAGAAAGATTCGCACCATTTTGGTTTTAACCTTTTTCTCATTCTTTAATCTTTTATGGGTCCCCTTATTGGCGTGAGGGCCAACCTTTTCTTACTCTCTTTTGCTTTCAGAAGGGCACCGTTTTGTTTGAAAATTCACACCACCCTCCCACTTTTCATTTCCCTTTCTCGGTTTTGCAGAAGCTGCCATGAGAGAGAAAGAGAGAGAGAGAGAGAGAGACAGAAAGAAGAGGCAGCTGGGGGATATGGCATCCAAGACAGCATGCAAGACTGGCAAGCGCTACACTGTGGTTGTCTGTCAATTTTTCTTAGCATATTTCGAATTCTTTTGTTTTGTCTTAGCGTTAATATGCTATATGTACAAGCTGCTAATTAGTCATGGCAAATGTTTTAATCACATTCGCAAATACGACGGTCAATAATCGTTGTATGACTATAATAAATGTCACTGCGGCTATTTATTTTAAATCATGAAAAATTGACTATGGTTAAAAGTTAATTTTTTTCTAGTGTTTGTAACAACGGTTTAACTTAAAAATGAATGCCAATTCTTAATGAAAATCCATAAACCGGAGGAAATAGAAGAAGATTGAAAAAAAGAGATTTGCACCACATAGGGATATCATGGGGGAGCTATTTGAATTATGACAAGGATATAAGATAGATGTGGGTGTTAGAGTAATATATCACTATTCTTTGTCCCACATTTGGAAGTTTATTGAATATATAAACTCCTTAGATCGATTGAGTTTAAGGTTCAAGTGTTGTCTTAAATGTTATTTGAAGTGTAATGAAAATTAGAGTCAACATGAGGTTATTCAGCACATTCGCTGCCACTGTCGCCCGCCCGGCCTCGGACATGTGCAAATGTCTCGATATCAATTTTTTTTGTAGCAAATACATTTGATTGATCTCCAATTGGAAAAAGGATAAATTCAAGTTGTTTTGTTTTTTAAAATCTATTTTTTAAATTGCTGAGAATTAATACAACAATTAACTATATTGATTTGGCAGTTTGTAAAAATTGAATACCACTAATGCTGTATTCATGTGGCTTTATAGCAGATTTGGGAGCTTCAACTCCCCCCAACCCCCAATATATTGCTACTAGAAATTCACTTCAAAGAGATAACCAACACAAACACGCAAATCTTCTCTTCAAGTTCTCTCTCAAATTTGGTCTTGAGTGTTTCCCAAATTCCATATCTTAATTCGGTTTTTAATGCATTTGTGCTGCTGATTCCTATATAAGGGCTGCTAGTTCTTCGCTTCAAACACACCACACCTTCAACACCAACATTTGAGAAATAAGATTCTACACCTGGAAATTCTCTTTCAATTTCTGGTCGGGTTTTCCTCCTACAATAAGAGTTTGTTCTTCAGTTTTTAGTGGTGAACTGAGTGTTATTCGAGGTGTTTTTCAGCATAGTGCAATCTTGAAAAACAGAAACGCCTTATTATAGAAGAAGTTGTGTTATACCTGGTGCATAATTATACAGGACGTATAATTTCTTTAAAACAAACAGAAATAATCTCTGTGATTCGATTGCACTACATTTTTTTTGGAACGGCTGTAGGAACAGAGGAGAATAAATTTCGAACTAGTTTTTATTTGTAACGGCCTATGTAACGGCATGTCTTTTGTTCTGTATACAGGCGTTACGAATAATTTGTACTTTGAATTGAATGTTGTAACGGTATACAAAAATCTTTACAATCTAGGACAGGTAAACGAAATTGATGTTGTAACTTTTTTTGGGAAGGCAACCATTAAAAAATTTGGACCACATGTTGTAACGGTTGTCGAACACTACCAATCTTGAGTTTCATCATTTTTCGGAACGGTCATTTGGACTTGTTTTTGGAAAGGTTTTTTTGTACCGGTGTTTGAACCTCATACAGTAAAATTCTTTTAGCACATATTTTAATGGCTATTGTGCCTCTTTATGTACGGCTTCTGTAACTCATGTTGTAATAGTTGTTGTAAGTCCTTTTGGAATGATATTTTATACTAATTTCTTAAATGTGAAACATTTGAAATAAATTTTCTAGTAAGTAAATATTAATAATACAATTAAGGATAAATTACAGTGACACCGCTTGAGATTAGACCAAAACACACAAACACCCCCTGTTTTTTGCAAAATTATGGCTACACTCCTGATGTTATAATTGTATTACAACTACACCCCCTATTCAAAAACAAAGGTTACACTAATACCTCTTGAAAAATATTACACTAACACCCCTCAGGGGTGTAGCTATAATTATGCAAAAAAACAAGGGGTGTTTGTATAATTGAACCTAACTTCAGGGTGTTAATGTAATTTACCCTACAATTAACAAAATAAAACTAGTTTAAAAGTCATATTTGTATATAACTTTAAAAAATACAAGGAAAAAGATCCCTAATATAGATCAACCTCCCCATCGACAACGTCAACATTGTCGTCAGGGGTCCGCGGATCAGCTGGAGGCTGGGACGGCTGGGGAAACAGAGGGATGGGTAGAGTATTCATAGTATGCTCCAGCATCTCCTCGATCCTCGTTACCCAACGATCGAGATCTGGGCATCCCGGTTGTGTAGGCGGAGGCGGAGGCAGAGGTTGTGTCGCCATATGCAAGCAACTAGGCTGTGATGGTCCAACAAGCATGTTGTGGGCCTCGAAACCCAGATCGAATCTGACCACTCGCTGCCGACATCCACAGCTGTTGCTCAGCCATGGCCTCCAAGCCTTGAGAAGAGAGCATAGGATCTTGGGCACCAACTGGTGCCTGGGCCTATTGGTCCTCCAATATCTTCTGGAGCATCTCCTATGAAACAGATTAAGGGATTACTAACAAAAATATAAATTAATTAGAATTAAAAATATAAATCATTTCTATAAAAAACTCACCGCAACTTGCTCTGCCCTCGGGCCACTCCAGTCCCCATCGTCCTTCTTGTAGCATTTGAAGAACACCTCCATCTGCTTGACATGCTGATTGAGTTATGCCTCCGTGCAAGAACCCACAAAAATATAAAAGTAATTAATTATTCTAAAAACTTTAAAACCAAAAAAAAAAAAAAAAAAGACACTTATCATCTTCCTCTTGTGTATCCCAAAGGAGGATGATCCCCCGCGGTAGACGGTAGCTGCTGCCGCCAGTTGGTCTTATTCTTGACCGTGGCGACCTTGAAGTATGGGCTCACCCAGTACTCTAGCAGTTGGTGCCAAATCTGATCGGGCCAGCCGTAAGGCCAGGTCACTTGAGCTCTGGCGTCAGCAAACCGCTTTCGCAAGAACTTACCAGCTTGCATCTTGAACACCTTGAACATGGATTCGTCGTTGCAATCTCACCAGTAAGTGAGCTGCAAATTCACATACTCAAAAATAAAATTAGATGTAATCGATAAAATTCATGTTTACATTTGAAAACGCAATTAAAAATTTTGTACATTTCTTACCTTCAGATTATCGAACTAGAAGAGCTTGTTCTCCTGTGAAATCTGCGATATACATCCCCAAGGATGAGGGTAATGGTCTCGCACCATAGCATCGGTTGCGTCACAAAAATCTTGATATGACCTGAAAAAATAATTAATTATTAAAAATACCAACAGAAAAAAATTAACAAAAAAAATATTTGTTACCTCGAGTCGTGGAGGCTAATATAGTGACGGGCAGAAGGTGGTGGCACTAGTGGTGGTGGTGGTGCTGCTGGTTCAGCCCACGACCGACTAGGGGCCTGTGAGCTGCTAGCCCGGGGTCCAATGACCCCGTTGTGGCTGGATCCACTGGTGGGTTCTGTGCCACCGATGTCGGCTTCGGTGGTGGGGGTGGGGAGGATGGTCGCAACGGTGCACCCACATCAATGGTTGGAGCAGGAATGGGCGGACCACGACCACGCTCACGAACAACGCCCTCGTCCACGTCCCAAAGGGGGCGGACCATCGATGGTCATGGATCTATAACTTGAAATGAAAAATTACAATATTAAAAACTATTGGCAAATTATAATATTAAAAATTATACTATATATATTGAAGCGATCCGGAGTCCAGTAGCACCACAAATAATCGAGGGATCTTCACGAAATTCCCAAAATTGTAGGGGAGACTAACCTGCAGAGAGAGGTTAGCACTCCGATGCTTAAGTTAGTAATGTTCGACCGAATAAAATAAAGGAAAAACTTGAATAAAGTGAGAATAATGGTGAAGTGATATGTTGTAGTGACAGTTCATGTGAGAATGTGTTGAAAAGTAGCTGAAAATTGGAGAGAAAACCATGTGCAAAGTGTGAGTGCCAAGAGGATAGATGTTACTTGAAAAAGTGTGAATTTGAATTATCCCAAATGACTGCATAGTGTGCTACTTTCATAGCTGGTGTTGGACCCGATTTCAGAAGAATTAGGTTGAGTTCCGTATACCCTTGGAAACCTTGGGAAGTCAGCTTCTCAACCCAAAAAACCGCTCAAGAACCGGAGTTAAATTAGTGAAGATATAACTGTTTGAGTCAATCTTGCCACATCTGTCACGTTTTCTGAAAAAGCAGTTAGCTGCTGAGAAAGACCCGGATTCTGGCCAATCTACTAGGAATCTGGATGAGAGTTTTTAGTATGACGTGGCTTTATGTGTTGTCTAGTTGTGTGATGTGGAATCCGAGCTTCTTGATGACTAGGCTTGTTGTACGAGCCTTTTTCGTGGCCTGCTAGGTTTGTGTATGAAAATTGGGCTTATATGAAGAAGCCTTACTGTTTTGGGTTTGGCGGCCCTGGCCTGCTAGACTGCCTGGCTTGGAGGCCTACTCTTAGCTCTTGGGTTGGCCAGTGGATTTTGAGGGGGCATCATCACTCCCCCTACTCTAGTAGTGTGAGACTTGCTGTCAGACTGGTGGAGTAGAAGTAAGTAGTTCTGCAAAGTTTAGCACAAGAGCTATATACCTGACTGCGCTAGCAGGAGAAGTCCTGTTGTGTTGTTTCCTCCATGTTGTGCCATTTGCGCGTAATAGTACGCGGATTTTTGAAAAGATTGTACTTATCTACAGAGGGGATGGCATAGCAATCATTGCAAAAGAGTAGGAAAAAGGGGAAGGTGTTACCACCCGTGCAGTGTACGCGTACTGTGATTGCCGCGTGGCGGCCAAACAAGGAGGAGAGAGACCAAGCCCAGCGCTAATGGGACTCTTCATCTGCTAGGGTATAAAAACCTACTTTTGGGAAGTTACTTTCTCGCCATCTCTGAGTTTTCTGAGTAAGTCTTCTTCCTCATTTGAAAAAATTCTCCTTCTTTCTTTTTGCAAGAAATTTTCTAAAACAGATTTTTGTCTTGTAGGTTCCCAATTTTTAGGGCTTTTCTCCATAAATCCCTGCTTTCTCCTGCTTGTGTTTAGGTACGTTTCCCTGCTCCCCTTATTTTATGGCAGTCATGTCTACGGGTAGTATAGATAGGGATACAATCGAGGACGTGTTGATTAACTTGATAGATCCTTCTGGGGATGAAGGTGATGCTAATCCCACCGCCTCCAACTCTGCCTCCCACCATAGGGGTGAGAGCGAGGAGGAGGGAAACACGAAGCGGATAGAGGATCTCTGGTTGCGACCGGGGTTGATGCCTTCCGCATATATAGGTCTAGGTTGACAGAGCAGGATCTGGTGGGGGTCCGAGATAAGTACGGGATACCAGGTGATCATGTGATCCAGGTCCCTGCTACTGCGGCTCGCCCTAATTTGCCTACTACTCGCTTTCTATGTTTTTACCTTGCTTAGTTAGAGGCAGGCCTCTGTTTTCCTATTCCCCATTTTTTCTGTGAAGTGGCCACCCTTTTTAACATCCCTCTGAACTAGTTGGTTCTGAAATCCTTTAGCTTGTTGTCTGGCTTTTATATTCTGCTGCAAAACCTAGGGGAGGCTCCTTCTGCTGCCCAGTTTCACTCCTTTTTCATGCTTAAGAGAGCTGGTCTGGGCCTATTTTATTTCACCTCCCTAAGGGAAGCTCGATTTTTGTCCACCGAGTCCTCAGTGAAGGAGTGGAAACGAGATTATTTCTTCATCTCTTTTCCTCAGCCCTGGCGATTCCCTCAGGTGTGGGTTGTGAATTCCCTCTAAGCAGTTAAAATATTCTACCCCCAATCGACTTGCTGCCTTCCAGGCCTTGTTAGAATGCTTGAATGCTTCTCCTTTTGATCCTCACAAAATAGTACACCTTGCTATTCTTCACCAGTTTGGCCTGAGCTTAAGGTTGCAAGCATGGATCCTACTACTGGTATATGCTTTTGCAGTCTGTTTTGTTGCCTACTTGCTGCAAGGGAATGATTTAGAAACATGTTTACTAATATATCTGTTTTGTATTTACCTGCTGTGTGCAGGAAGAATGTTTCAAAAACTGTTGCAAGACAAGGCGGAGGCGACCCCTGGTGTTGGCTCCTCTGTACAATGAACCCTGATCAAGAGTCCCCCTTCCACTCCTGCAAGCTCAGCTTCTACAGGGGATCCCAAAGGCAAGCGCCCTGCTGACCCCATCTCGACTCCCACCAAGAAGGCTAAAGATTAGCCAGGACTCTAGCCCCTCCTGCTCCTCGCCCAGCTACATGAGTTGGAACTCCCCGTCCTGCTGAAGAGAGGGCGGCACGAAGGAAGCTCTCTCCCGACTGGACCCTGCAGGAAGACTATTCCCTACTGTTGGACGAGGGGGAGCCTAACCGGGTTGGTGAATTTTTGAAGGGGATCAGGCCACCCTAGGACAACACTGTTAGAATAGGTGATCGGGAAGCCAATCTTGTTAGACGTATGTAACCTATTTATGACATTAGGTGTTTAAATAAAGCTTATTCGTAATATAAGTGATGTTTAGTTACAATATTAGTACTTTGATTGTGTTCACTTACTGCTTTGATATTTATAACTGTTCAATGTACAACCAAAGCCCACAGACCAAAAGGCTAATCCAAGAAACTGGACTGCGCATAGGATGGCAAGTCATGAAATCAGTTTTTGTGGATCGATATGAAATACTCCAAGTCAAAGGACCTCGAGATTAGGTATCGAAGGTCCATTTGAAACTTGCACTAAGTAATTGCAGTCGCGTTTCATAGACAAGTGATGAGAGTCGTCCATGCAATATTAGTGGGTTAGCCAGCTCGGTGCCGGCTGATTGAGGTGACTCACAAGAATTGTCATATGGGAAACATTGAGTGGGTTGGTCGGTATGACTCAGATTCCCGGTTCTGACAGTACGAGATTGGTCCTCGGACTTGAGGGACTATTGCGGTCACATACACACCATGCCTGGATCTTAAGTTTGGCAAGGGACTACCAAGTCGAGAGACTTGGTCGCTATATATGCCCTATCTAGTACTGTCAAGATGTGTAGTGTGCACAGTAGGTCCAAATATAAAATTTGTCTATTATAAAAAATGGTTGACAATAGTGTCTCACTTATACTTTGAGACTCGTCCTCCATAAATCTGTGGCCACAGTGACTGAATAGTGGGATGGGATCCCAGTGATGTTTAGTGCAGACGGCCCTAGGCTTAAGTCAAGAATGGGTACCGACGCCCAAGGTCCATACCTTAGACTATAGCTGTGAGGTAGTAGACGGAAGGACATACATACTCCAGAACCTAAATGTTCACACCATAAAAATCACCTAGTTTTTGGTGCCATGGACCATTGCTAGACGACCACCCATGGTGAAGGACGATTTCCCGTCATGTGATGATTGACAATTCGGCCAAGTCTAGCTGAGGGTGAACCTAAAGTGTCACACACAATTCACCGGAAACAAAGGAATTAATTTGGGATTAATTCCAGGAGATCGAACAATTTAATTAGATTAAATTGGTTCTCTTCTTGGAGTGTCAAGTCGTTAATTAGATTAAATAGACTTGACTCATAAATAGGATTTATGGAATTAGGGAGTGGGCTATTTTCGTCTTTAACTAGATGGAAATATTATTATTGTGCTCAAATATTTATTTGATTATTATTAGAAGCCCAATGGACTATTTTAAATAGGATTTAAAATATTCCATAAAGCCCATCAAAGGATGGACGGACGAGATTGAACTTTGGGGGGCTTGATGAGATGAAAGGCTATGATTAAGTTTGACTTAATCAAAGCCTATGTTGACTAGGATTTGACTAGGTCAAAGTTTTAGTCAAAGTGTGCCTCTTTAAAGAGAGTTTGAGTAAGAATAGGAAAATATATTTTCTATAAATACTCAAAATACACACACACACACACACACTAATTTCTACACTCTCATCTCACATACACACACACACACACCACACGGCTGCCCTCTCTCAATCTCTCGTCCCCTCTCCTCTATTCACTCCAAGAAAACCCTTGTTTCCTTGGGTTTGATACAAGGGAACGTTAGACGAATCAATCACGTTAATTCATAACACTAGGTTGATTTGTCCTATCTTTTTCTTCTTGATCTCTTGCTGGCATGGGGGAATCAAGATCCGGTGAATTGCGTGGATGATTTAGAGGATTCCTACGTTGGGAACTCAGTGGCAAAACGTGGAACAACGCGTGTAGCCGAACGAAGAAATCTACAACGGGTAAGTAGCGTTTACTACGCTTTCTTCGTTTCAACCCTATGGCCTCTATGAATGTAGCATGTACATTTCATGAGATACACCAAACGCTTGGGAGGTTCAAGGGAACACCACTTGAACGATCTATTTACATTCCATCATTTATGCATGATTTACGTTTTTTTATTTTTAAATACCGCGCTTCCATAATTGCGCTTCCTCCCGGATGATCCACTTTGCGTTACAGTGGTATCAGAGCCCAGTTCGGTGTATAGGCCTAGGGTTTATGTGCTATACATGTATAAGCATGTTCTACGTGGCCTTGTCTCGAGGTCCTCGACGTGGAACGTTTTAGAACAACCCTCAGAAGTTGGTCTCATAGTTGTCATCCAATGCGCAGCCCAACTACATGGGTTATTCAATTGCTTTGTGGGCATTTGCTGTGACGTTAAAACACCGTTTAACGTAATCAGTAAGCACAACAAACACATAGTGCCATAGATGAGTACTTATTGTATTCATCAAGTCAATATTACTTTAATAAAGATTGCTAAATAGTACCCAAAACTGTCAATCCAACTGGCTTTCTGGTCACCTATTCCAACAGGCGTCTGCCCATGCGCTCACTGCGCAGATAAAGCACAGCCGGCCAGCACGACCGAGCGGCTTGGCCATTTTTTCGCCCTTTCTTTTTCCAAAAAAATTAGATTCTCTGAATTACTACATATTTTTTGAAATATTTAATTTTTGCTAATTTAATTTTGAATTACATTAGACTCTTCCTCAAATTAATTGCTTAAATTATTTTGATATATTTTTCTGCATTGGGTGCACAGGTTCTAATGTCCATTTGAAAAGCAATTTTAAACTTGTGTTTTCTACATATAATTTTGCATCATGGTATTGGATAATATAGGTTGTATAATACATGTTATGTCTTATATGTGGATAGCATGATATTTAGAATAATTATTTTGTGTTGTTAATTAGATTAACATTGGGATGATCACGGAGACCATGATCGATTGTACGGTTTTTAATTTTCAGTTGGATTGGGCATGTGGCCCTCTTGCTTTTATCTTCTTGTATTTCGTTTTATGCATTGAAATAATAAGACTTGCTCTTCCTACCTATTTATGTACTCCCCCGGATTTCTAGTCGGGGTTTATTTTTCATATATAATGAGAGTAGATAGGATTTATATGAGGTTTTAATTTTATGTAATGGAGCAAGCCCATAAAATAAGAAGCCCCACGTTGGATGGATGCTCAAGGTGTACAAACCGAGAAGCCAAGAGATATTACAAGGCCCATTAGTGTTATAATGGATTGAAACTTTGTAATAGTAATAGGACCACCTTAGACAGACCATAGACCCACTACGGGCTCAGTGGTTCGCATAGGTTGGGTTTGTGATAATCCAACAGGGGTATGCTAGGTTTACTTGCATGCGAGTATTTATTTAAGTATTTCAATATATTGAATATGTATGCATGCAAAACACTAATGTGATGAGGTCTCGGTCAATATTAAAGATCAAACTGTCACTTGGTTGGACCAAGTCAAAATATTAGCCCCTTAATGGACTTGGGTCAAATGGTTTGATTTGTCCAAGCCTTCTTTCCATAGCAATATGGTGAGAAAGCTACCGCTATCTACATGTGGTCTCACGAGTAGTGACACATTTGAAATAGAGGAAAGTTGCACCATTGTTATGAACAAAGGAATACGTTCATGTTTCCTTGTCTCATGAGTCGTGGGGGCGACAATTAAGGTATGATGAATTTCTGGGCACTTATTCTAACAGTTTCTTGCATAAAATGTTAGAATAAGTAACTAGAAAGTTAATTGGACTGGTGGTTGTGGGAAGTATTTAGCAATTTTATAAAAGTAATATTGTATTGATAGATACGGTAAGTATTCATTCTTGGCATATGTGTCTGTCGTGCTTACCAATTGCGTTAAGCGGTGCTTTACCATCAACAGATGCCCACAGACCAATTAGATAACCCATGTAGTTGGTTGTGCATTGATATTGGCTATGAAATCAACTTCTATGGGTTAGTCTGAAACGTTCCAAATCGAGGACCTCGGGACCAGGCATCGAGAGTCCTATAAAGCCTTGCACTAAGCGTCATAGCTATTAGATGAATATCGTATTTCATCGACAATAGACATTGGAAATCTACGCGATCTAAGTGTGTTGGTTGACTAGTTGTCGAACAGACTGAACTGACTCGTTGAGGAATCATCGTATGGAAGCTTTGGAGGCTTGATCGGTATGACTGGAGTTTTCCGACTCCGATAGTATGGGAGAGTCCTCAGACTTGAGGAACCATGGCTATCACGTATACACGATGATTGTATATTGGACTTGGCGAGAGATGATCGTGTCATGGACATGTTCATCATAAGCCTTGTCTAGTGCAGTCAGAATGTGTAGTAAAGACTGTGTGTTTCAAGAAGATGATCCATCGCCTGTCAGTATGTCACAGTGGTATCTCCTATGCCCTCAGATACACGTTCATGCTTTCTAAATTTGTGGCCACAGTGATTGGCCGGATAGGAAATGATTTCCTATGTCGAAGTAATGAAGTGAACACGGTCTCGAGTACTAAGTGTAGATGCCTAGTCTAGGATGAAAATCGACACCAAATTCCATGCCTAAGACTAAGGCCAGGAGAAAGTAGATGGAAGGAGTATACCCATATGGAACTCGGGAACCTAAATGCTCACGCCATATTCACTTAGTTTCTAGTGCCACGAACCATTGCTAGACAACCATCGATGGTAATGGGCTTTCCTGATTAATGGTTAATCCAGAACGATCAATTAAAATAGATTTAAGTGATCGATTGTGTTGAACATAAGCCAAGTCTAGTTGAGATTGAACCTAAAGAGTCACAGCCAAATCACCGAGCAGGTGGTGGAATTAGTTTCAGAAGATATTAAATAATGGGATTATTTATGCATTGGATAGTCCTTTGGATGGATGGCCTAATATTGTATTGCGCTTACTCTAATTAATACATTGGATTTATTAATTAAGAGTATTTGGGCTTAAGCCTTTAATTAGATTAAATGACTTTGGGCCTAATTTAGTCGGGTCTTGAATTAAATTGAAATTATTTTATTGGACCTTTTTTGGGCTTATTCTGATTTATTTAAGACGAAGCCCGGGCTACTAAGTTAGGGCCCAAGGAGCCGAGTTGACTTTCATGTTTAAAAGGGAAGAGTTGGACTCCTCCCACATGGAAGAAGGAGACATGGCCAAGTTGTGCTTTTCAAAAGTACAACTCGACCACTATTTGTGCTTCTCACTTGGTATGGTTTATCATACCTTGTGGGGGAAGGCTTGATTGATGGGATGAAGTACGATGTATCTAGACACATCTCGATGTATCTAGACACATAACTACTCTCTCATTAATTCAAGATATAAGGGAAAAACACAAGACTCTCTCCTCACTTGCTCTCATACCACTCGGCCGCCAACCCCACTATCTTTATCTTTCCTTTGGTTCTTCTTGATCAAGGATCAATTGAAGAAAAATTTTATCAAAAAGGATATACTAATCAATAGTGATCATTTTGATCTTACATCTTTCGAATCACAATCTTTGCTAGCAAGAGGATTGTGTTTTTCTCCCAGTGTAGTGTGGATATCATTAGAGGGTTTCTACGCTTGAAACCTCGTGAACAAATTCAGACAAAAGGAAACAACACAAGTAGCCGGTAAAATAAAGTCACAAAGGTAACAGTCGTGTATTGCACCTTTGTTAGTTCCTTTCTAACATCCATGAAGCTTATATGGATGATTGTTATTTTATATGTTTTAAAATCTCTATATTTTACATCGAACGCTTAGGAAAGATCGAGGGTATATACCCCTTCATCGAGTTTTAAACATTTTGAACATTTTTAATTTTTTCGTCTTCTCATGCTTCCGCCGCGTTTCCGGATCGATCCACTCCATTTAGAAACAGTCGAGACACTTCTAGTCAACATTTTCTAAAACTCAAACTGGTTATGCCAGTTCGATCGGTCTGATCAAAAATCGGCCTTGTGTCTGGTCCGGTTCATACAGTAAAAGCCATGTCGGTCAAACACAGTGTGAGCCAATCAGAACCAACCAAAACTAGTTAAAATCGGCCCGCTCAATAACCGGCCAAACTGATTTTGATAATGTTTTTAGAAAAGAAACTAATAGTATAGTGAAATATATATTTCACTAATCAACCATATAGTCCACGAAATGACAATAAAGAGAGAAGAAAACAAATGCCACATAAATAGATAGGCAAATGTTTCATGGATAATTATTTAAACAAACTATAGCCATATTTTTATTCTAAAGTACTTAAACTTGGCTCATGCTTTTCCAATGTGGGACAGTGAGAAAGTGCTTAAACTTGACTTATACTTTTTCATTGTGAGACAATGAGAAAGTTATTAATTTTCACTTATGCTTTTCAATGTAGGAAAATGGGAAAGTATTTAAGCTTGATTAAGCTTTTCAATATGGGACACACTACAAGAAAAAAGGCTTTTAGCTACCATGAAACATCCGTAGCGAAAGCCAAAATTCGTAGCAAAAAACGTTGTAAATACTTTGGTAGCAAAAGGCCCTTTTTTCTTGTAGTGACAATGAGCCACTTCTAATAGTCAATAGGATTTTTCATTCCTTCATATTTGATCTACTTCTTTCTCCTTTTCTCCATGCTTCTCCAATCCCTTTTGGGTTGTTTCACTACAGAAAATATTAATATTGCTTACGATGTTATTGGCTATGGACTAAAGTCGTGGTAAATAACTATTATTAACCAGACTAAATCGATGCAAATACATAACTTATCCACCATGAAAAGGATTTCATAGCCATGAAAAATATTTTTGCCATGATTTTTAGCATGACAACTGTATTAGCCACACTCGTACAAAGCATGACCAACAACCATTGTGTGGTTGTGATTATTGACTTTTTACGACTATTTAGTTTTAAATATGACAATTAATCATTGTTAAATGTAATATTTCTTCTAGTGCTTTTTAAAATATATATATATATATATATGTGAAGGAAGTGGTTGCCAAAATATTTTTATAAATTGTATTTATCTAATCAATTGATATGCAATGTATTTGAGGGGTTTTAAATTTTAAATAATGTATATCAAGTAAGAAGAAATTATTTAGGAGGTTTTTAAATTTTAATTTTTTTAGTATGAATTTTAATTTTAATTTCCTTTATTTAGGAGGTTTTAAAATTTTAATTTAATTTTAATTTTGTTAAATTATTATAGTTATATTTATTTATAAATTGTACCATTTTTATAAAATATTATTATAAATTGTATTTATTTAATATATTGATATGCTATATATATGTATGTATATAATATGTTTAGGTGAACCGATTCTTTCAACTTGGTTCGATCCGTTGAACCAGGTGACCTAATAATTATTGAACCAGGTGACCTAATAATTTATTCGGTTCAACCACGAGTTCAATTTTCAAAACATTGCTTCTTGTTTCAAAGAACAGTGATGAACATTTGCTATGAAAATTTGAAATTGTTAGATTTCCTCTTGCAACTTATAAAGATTTCTTGAATAAAAATTAGTAAACTAAGCGAGTTCAGAAATCCCGACTGGCTAGTTTTACCATCCGGAATGCAGATCGTGCAGATTCGGCCTTATTGATTCTAATTCAGGTATCTCATCTTCGTATCTTCTTTTCTTGGAAAAACTTGAATGACCAGCTCCAGGAGGCTCCACCCCTAAGAAATCAACCGTCATTTTCTCATCGTCCCCCAAAATTACCTGTCTTTGGGATATTGCATTTGAGTTTTGAACTGATGAATGCATAAATGCTGAAAGATCGTATAATCCTGCATGATGAATGTCAAAACTAGTCGTCTGCTCTCCTCTTCCAGTTGTTTTCTCACTTGATTCTAAGTTTCCTGCTGCATATACAACATTGGCAGCGGTGTACATTTCGACTCCATTAGACGAACCGTCTTGAAACGACTCAGAAGCGCTCGTGGAATATCCTGCAAATCCTCTGAGGAGAATTGGAGTAATAGAAGTTTCGCTCATCTTTGAGCCCATTTCTGCAGCTTTCTGCAACAATGCAGTTGCCGACGTATAAGCAGAGCCAAGTGCAAGATTCGAGTTATTTAGCCCTGCAGCAATGGTTTTAGAATTAACACTCAGAGTTCTTGCATTATGAAATGGATCCAAACTGCCAGGGATCATGATCCCATGTGAGTTCAACGACAAGGGCTTAAGCGAATGATCTTGACCGATGCAAGCAGACGGATTCACGAGCCTGTTCGTGCAGGTAGAAAACAAATCTTGCGCTTGGTTCTGCATCATTGCTCCACTGGCTGCAATACTCTGGTTTGTTTTGTAGTTCTCTTCGCTTAATGCATCACAGAACGCTCTGTGAGTAACGAAACTGTCCTTCCTGTGTACGTAGAAAATTAGAGACACATTTAATTTTCTCATGGAGTGACAATGAAGTGCACGGGACATAAAGAGAGAACACAGTCTGACCGTGAGAAAACGGTGCCACAATCACAACGATATTCACGTGTACCACAGATCTTAGCATGCGCCTTCCAGTCGGACTGCACAGCGTAACGCTTTGAGCACTTGTCGCACTTCCATTTCTTCTCTCCATGCTTTCTGCAGTAGTGCTTCTTGATTCCTGTCAAGTCGCCCAGGGCCCTGCTTGGATCGTGATGCACGCAGTTGGGCTCAGGGCATACGTACACTCTTTTTTTCACCTGCGTGTTGGTTCTCTGCTTGAGTTTCCACGGCAGGTTGTGGCCTCTCCTGTGCAGCTGCAAATTCTGGTCCCTCTGGAACCCTTTGTGGCAAACTTCACAAATATACCTATTAGTGGCCATCAGAGTCCTTGGTGACAAGGCCACAACTTCTGCATCCGGGTCTGCAAATTTTTATGAAAGAAATGATTATATTAATGAGTAAAGGAAAAAATTGCAAGCAACCCCTATGATATTGTAAATGACTAAATTACCTCTTATGAAAAATAAAATATCGATTTATCTCCATTTGTTCTTTAAATTGGAGCAATTTATCTCCTCGTGTTTTTTAAAATGGAGGGATTTACCTCCCTAGATAGGGAGATAAATTGGTTTATTTTAAAAAATAATATGGAGGTAAATTGCTATTTTTTAGGGTAAATTATATCTACCTCCCCTTAGGTTTGGTGTAATTACAAATATCCCCGAGGTTTGTAACTGTCTAACAAATAACTCATTTTCATCAATTTTTATGGGTGAATTGACCAAAATGCCCTTATGTACTGTTATTTTTATTTAATTCTTAAATTTTTTTGGACTACAATGTGCAAGGAGAGTTTTCTTAAGTTTTTACACGGAGGTGCAATAATGCAATTTGCCTTGGGCGATTTTTCTAAAATTTTAATAAAAAATTCAAGGGTAAAATAGTTCATTTCAAGCCTTTGGTTAAAAATTACAAACTTCAAGGGGGTATTTATAATTTTTCAAACAACGATAGGGTATTTATAATTATGCCAAACCTCAGAGGAAATAAATGTAATTTACCCTTTTTTTTATAAGAAGATAATTTGTTCATCTATAATATCAAATGGAGGTAACTTGCATTAAACTCTTATTGAATAATGATTCATGAGTACTGCTTAATTGAGGTTAATTGCATTTTACTACAAAAATTACTGACAAGCACAAAATCCCTTTGAACAATATAAAAATAATAATAATGATAACTAAATTTTTGAAAGAGAAATTCAGTTCCTCCCTTGTCAGGGGTTGGGTTACTCTTTTAATTTTTTATTCTTGTCAAATGAATTTATGCCTATTAATAATTTGGGTAAATTATATCAACCTTCGATATTAAGTCTAATTATATAAATACTACATGCCCTTCATAAAATTACGAGTATACACTGTGAGGTGGTGTCAATGTAATTTATATTAAGGGTGTATTTGTCAAATTTTACTTCTGAATAGAGATTGTACTTATAATTACAATAGAAACTTAAGAATGTTCTTGTAATTATTATAATTTTGTAAAAACTAGAAAGTATTTGTGTAATTTGATTTCAGGGAGCGTCAATATAACACTATAAGAAACATAATATTTAACTATGACTAATTTGCATGGTTAATAATAAATAGTCATAGTGAATCACAACCACGCAATGGTTGTTGGTCGTGGTTTTTGTGAGGGTGGCTAAAAAATTTGTCATGACTCACAACCATGGCAAATGCCTTTATCATAGCTCTTAGGTGTGGCAAATAATTTTTTCATGGTGGAAAAACTAATTTTTTTCATTGATTTTATTTTATCGTGATTAATAATAATTATTTACCACAATTTTTAGCCATAACCATTAAAATTATAGTCAATAATATTTTTTTTTTCTAAGGTAATTTACCCTAGTATTTTTGTAGGCAACCTGTTTTTATCTCATCATACATAACTGAGATAAAAAGTATTGCATTTTACATACCTGGATTCCCCGGGAGATTTCGTTTCTTTTTGGATGTAGTGATCGAACGGGAGCTGGAGCCATCGGCAGCAGTTTCAGTAGGATTTGGACTGGCAACGGATGATTGTGTGACAATAGTGCTGCTTTGAAATTGGTCGTCGTCGTCCTCAAATTCTTGAACAAATTTTGACATGTTTGTGTTACAATTTGTGATGAAACTGAATATTCCAAGTTTGCATGTAAATTCCAGGTGCTGGAGGGCAGATATTATATATATGCTTAAGCCTGAGGTGAACAGCTCGGTAGGAGACAAGAAGAAGAAATTTCATGCCAGCCTAATCAAAGGCCATGGCCCATCAAAATCTATACAATGATGAGATCATAATTCGGTTGATAACAACATTCTTGGTATTATTTTTCATCTAGTAATTTAAGTTTTTTTCATTTCTGATCCTATTGATTATAGAATTTTTGTTTTTGGTCTCTAACTTTAAAAAATAACACTTTCGGTCCTATTGTACTTTCTGTTAGATATTTAGGGATTAAAGTCATTTTTGGTCTTGTAATTATACCCCATTCTCATTTTAGTCCTTTATCTTTTTAGGGTACCAAAAAAGTCCTGTAACTTTTTAATTGCCACGATTTTTGTCCTCCTTTCTCCGGAATTTCTTCAACATCGCCGGAAATGTCTGAAATTTGGGTCGCCACGTCAGACATTTTCGACAACTTTGGAGAAATTCCGGTGAAGGGAGGACCAAAATCGTGACTATTACAAAAGCTACATAACCTTTTTGAAACCCTAAAAACGAGAATGGGATATAGTTGCAGGACCAAAAATGCCTTGAACCAATATTTAACAGAAAGTGTCACGTGACCGTTAAGTGCATGGGACTAAAAGTACTACTTTTTGAAAGTTATAGAACTAAAAGGAAAGTTCCGTAATATGTGGATCAAAAGTGATAATCCCTTAACAAATAGGGTCAAAAAGTGTAAAGGTCCTAATATACATGTACTAAGCACGTGATATTTTCCATTAAAAAATCTAACGAAAAGGTATTATTGAACTCATAGTGCTACTTGTTATATTGCTTGTCTGCTTCTCCTCTCAGTCAGCAGAAGAGCCTGCAATTCCTATCCCTTCATGCATGCTTCCAATTTTCCAAATTATTATACTTTCATCAGTTTGAGAGAGAGGGAGAATCTAGAAAAGACATGTAGGAGGAGTCCAATGCAAAAATCCTTAAAAGAGACAAGTTAAGCCTTCCGAATGAGTTTGACGTTCATCGCCGACCGCCCCTACGTGGATATACATTTGTCGCGCATGCATTGTTTTTTATCGTTGAAAAATTCCTGCGGATGGGCAATGTATAACACCGAATTGCCACTTCCATATCTATTATGTGCAAGGTCGATTAATAGAGTAGGTCTACAGCTTCAACAATACGTTTCCTAAATATTTGATACCTGGTGTCATTCTTCAAGTGCCTGAATAAAGGGTCTGCAAGTAATTTACATATTTTGTAATAAACTTATTTTGAATTCCGTATTATGGATTCTATATATACATTGTAGAAGTGAGTTAAATTTTACGCGAATTGCACGTATATATTGAAGTTATTATACGTTGGGCGTTGGATTGGGTTCGTGGATCCAATATGCATTCATATTTGGTATAACGTTTGAAGTTTCTCAACTTAATGTTGGGATAAGGACTTCTTCGTAATAAAACTATGGCCACCTTTATTTTCTATGATTAGCTAGGATATCCTTGTTAATTTTGTGATTTCAATCAAGAATTGAATGCCTGTATAAATGTGTACTGATTGCCCACTTCATTGTGATTAATTTTTGTCTTCCATTTTTATCCTCAACTTTTTTAGCATTGTACTTTTTATGTCTTTCATTTGAATTTAATTCTGACAAACACTCCACCGACTTTCCTCTCCTCCCTCCTTCCATAGGCATTCTTTGAGCTTCAGAGCTCCTTGGTATGAGAATTCCAGTCATTGAAGTTGGATAAATCTGTTTGTATTGAAATAAACAGGCTATTATTCTCTTCATTTCAAGTTCCATTTCAAGATGTATATATTTAAAATGTAGGGTTTTGTGGAGGAGGATGGTGGGCGACGGACGGCGATGTTGAGGAAAATGGGCGGTGGAAAGCAGCTAGGGAGGGGAGCCCGCGGCCACTTGATGGCCGCAACTAGGGAGGAGAGGGGCGGAACTAGGGGATAGGTGGGGAAGGTGCAACAATGGAGATTCAATTTGATATATAAAATATGTATATATATATAACATTTAATTATATATTTCCAAATATTTATACTTTGTGATGTAATCAAATGACATTGATGTTTTTGTCCTATTATGGGACAATTTTGTCAAATTCATATTTTATCCTTTATAATAATTACAAAATATAAATGCAATAGAAAATTATAACATAATAATCTTCTAATACTTCACTTAATGTAAACAAGATATTAAATTACATTACATCAAATATCTCAACATTAATCATGAAATTATGTATCCTATTTTATTATCCATCACACAGAGTAAAGGAGGCCTATATGATAGAGTTTGTAGTCCCCCAAATACATATTGGGATAACACTACAAAAAAAAATATGAAAATTGAAACGGGTTTCGAAACGGTTATATTTTACGTAATGGGCAAAAACTCATTGGATGGACCTGGATTGACAGTTGGAACGGTAATAGCACGAGACTGTCCGTCTTAATTCATGATATTCCTAATATTTAGGAACGGTTATGCATTGATCATTCCTATTTTGGAACTGTTTTTGATGCACAAGCTAAAAATGGCTCCTGATTATGTTTGTCTGTGTGAATATGTAATTTGTATATTTGGAACACTCAATTAATATTTGGAAAGGTCAGATGAAATGTTTTTGACATAATTTGGGAAGATCATTGCAACTCTATTTGCGTCCAATTTAATGTATGAAAAATGCATTTTTCACTCATTTTGGAATACATTGTGGAACGATTTGTTTTTGTCAGGGTGATAGATGTTGGAATGGCAAATGAAACTTTAGTTGAACCTAACTTTGGAATGAACCTATGAATGGTGCTGATCTTTATTTGGAATATACTGAAGGCACGGGTTTAGGATGTGTATTTGGAGCGACATTAATGATATATAGTCATTAAATTCGGGATAAAATTAGGCACAATTTGTCCCTTATTTGGAATGCTACTTATGAATGATTTTAGGAATGGTGGTCTTGTTTGTGGGATCCATGATTGGAACGGTTCGGTCGATATTTTAGCATTCCCTAACCGCGCAAAAGACTGCTCCTAACTATTTATTAATTAAAATTTTTTAATTATATAATAATAATTATTATTTGTATAAATAAAATAAATTTAATAATTATTTTTTAATTTGATTAAATAATTAAATATTGAATGATGTTATGCAATTCATATAAAAATATGCATAACTACGAAAAAAATATTAAGAAAAATATTATCCAATTTAATTATAAATATTAACAAAATCCTAAATCTACACCCATCACCCTTATCGTCGTCCATGTCGGTATCGTCCAGGACACGGGGATCTGTCGGAGGTTGTGACGGGCCAGTAGTGGAGTTGTTGGTCTGCATGGACTTCATAATGACCATCATGTCGACCATCATTATTTCGAGCCGGACCATCCGATCTTCCATGTCCAACGGTGACGATGGCAATGTATAGTTCTGGCTAAGGCCGTGGGCCTCACAACCAAGGCCGAATACACGGGCCTTGTTGTTGCCCCTGATTTCTGCCAATCATAGATCATGCTCGGTCATCACCACCAAGCCCTCTGATTCGGTTAGAGTATCCTGAGAATGGGCCGTGGCTTGAGGCTAGTGATCCTCCAGCAGCTTCTGGAACGTCTCCTACAAAATAAAGAAAAATATTATTATTATTGCAAAAAAAATTATAGGAAATAAATTTTAAAGTAAAGTACTTACTGCCATATCCGTTGTCCTCAGCCCGCTCCAGCCGCCGTCGGCCTTCTTCTTGTAGAATCTGGAGAATAAATCTATCTGCTTCACTGGCCGACCGAGTTGTGCCTCTTGTACAAGAAAGGAACAATTAGTCAAGTTTTTATTTAATATTGATAAATTCTTTGAAAAAATAAAATTACTTACCATCTTCCTCTTGTGCATGCCGACTGAGGAAGAACTCCCACGGTAGACAGTAGATGATGCCACGGGGTTGGCCGACTGGTTGGCCTTGGTCTTGGTGGACTCGTTCTTGAACTCCTTGCTGTCCCAATACAGCTAGAGCTACCACCAAACCTCGTTCGCCAACCACACAGGCTTCACCAGAGACTTTCTGGCGAGAGCAAAGCACATGAGAATGAACTTCTCCATGTATATGTGGAATACGCGGAACATGGACTCATCGTCACAGTCCCACCAGTACGTCATCTGCAAAAGAAAGAAATTGTTAAAATATATAACAAAAAAATTTAAATTTATACCAATAAATAGAAATTAAAATAAAGTACCTTCATACTCTCGAACAAAAAATACTGGTGCTCTGGCGACACCTAGCGCAAACATCCCCAAGAGTGGGGATAATGTCCTCGCACCACCGCGTTGATGAGCTCGTGTATCTTGCGCTCAGCCTTAAATTACATATTAATTAGTGTTTATAAAAAAAATCCAAATAAATAACAATTTTTTTAAAAAAATAGTACCTGACATCGGCGAGGGTGATATACTAGCACGCGGATGGCGAGGGGATTGGTGGTGCTGGGGGTGATGCAGCCCATGGACGGGCCGAATCTACAGCCAGTGCGGTAGTAGACGGTCCGGCCTCCTATGTGGTCGGTACTGGAGTAGACGGGTCTACATTTGGATCTGTAGTCGGTGCGGCAGCGGAGGACTCAACCGATGGTGGTGGTGGTCGGAATGCTACTTCCCCAACCTGGGAAGTAGCAGCCGCCAGTGGTGGAACAGACGGGCCACGACCGCAACCACAACCACGGCCGCAAGTACGTCTACCTCCTTGAGGAGACAGATCTCCATTAGACATGATCTACAATTTTTTTTAAATATTAGTTTTATGAATTTTATAAAAACTTTAATTAACAATCTTTGTTTTTAATAATGATAATTTCCCCAAATTTGATAATTATTCCAATAATTATCTAAATTTTTTAATAATTATGTAATTGATCTAAACCTTGAAATAATTTACACGAAATTGACCAGACTTTCATAACTTATAAGAAGTGACACTTGCATGACATTTGAACCAATCCTTGCATTCAGTTACCGCTAGTTGATCTATTATTTGGTTCTCCGAATGGTGTTGCTCGTACAGTTGATTCAAGAACGACCAGTATTAGACACAGTGATAATCACAAATGTACATGTTCAAACTGAAATGATTGTTAAACTATATGCGTATGTATCTATACACTTACTCGTAGTATGGCCCAACTACTTCATAGTTACACAACACGTACGTCTCGATTATGTGAAATTCTTCACCACTCAGCCACCTCTTCTTTGAGGCTCCACTTGCTCGGCCAGGGTGATTGAAAATGGACCATACCATTCGATCGTCGTTGCTCGTGAATCATCGTTTCGACCGGATCTGCTTCGATTGCAAAGAATGTGTGGTTCGAAATAGTGGAAGGAGAAAAGCCCGATTTTTTCAACATGGTATGCCTCTACAATTGACCCCTTGACGTGTGCTTTATTTTTCACCTTCTTCTTCAAATTGTAGCGGAATCTGTTCGTACAAATATTTATTAAAATACGGATGATAGAAAAATAATATAGCATACAAGCCCCCGACGGATGATAGAAAAATAATATAGCATACAAGCTAAATTTTCTAGTGTAGTTACCTCTCAAATGGGTACATCCCCATGTATTACACGAGCCCCCGACGCACGCCTCATATGGCAGGTGAGCAATTAGGTGCTCCATCAAGTCAAAAAAAAAAAAAGGAGAAAATATTTTTTCGATGTTACACATGATAACGGCTACACTTTCTTCAAATTCTTGTACCTTGTTGACATCTAGCATAGTTGAGCATAGGATCTGGAATAGAAGACTCACCTCCGTCAAGGCCCACCACACATGCTGAGGAAGCATTTCATAGAAGGCAACCAAAATCAACTTCTGCATGAAAACATGATAATCATAGATCCTCATGTCGTGCATCCTTAGCAGTTAGATGTGTACCCATCGGGAAACCTAAGAAAACGAATCTACTCATATATCCTCTTCTTCTGGTCGTTCGTCAGTGTATATATAGCTTTGGGCATCACGTTCGGTCTCCTTTCGTCCACCTCAAGCTCTGGCCGATTGCATATGATTTTTAGATCCTTCTCTGCATTCAGATTGTCCTTCATTTTGCCCTTTATGTCCATCACGATATTGAATATATTGTCAAACACATTCTTTTCAATGTGCATGACATCAAGACTATGTCATATCAGTTGCGTCCCCCAGTATTTAAGCTCCCAAAAGATGATTTTCTTCGTCCACTTGTACTCGATACCGTAGCCTTCTGGTTCATTCAGCGGTTGTTCGACTGTAACACTAAATTTATTGACACGGGCTCGAATTTTCTTTCCACTCAGCCTCGGACGTGCAACCTTCCTTTCCATTCAATTTTTAGTGAAAACTTTCTTGTTTCTACGGTACGGATGGTCCGGTTGGAGAAACTGCCTGTTGCAGTTAAAATAGCATGTCTTCCTACCGTGCTGCAAATAGAATGCCCGTATGTCCTCCAAACTGGACACCCTATAACACCAGCGGTACTCCATCCAAACGTCATCCCATAAGCAGGTAGGTCGTTCACTATACACATCAATGCGGCCCGCATCATGAATGCCTAATTTATCGCATTGTCGTGCGTCCATACACCCACATGCCATAAATTTTGCCACTCCTCGATCAGCGGCTCTAGGAACACATCGATCAGACATTTGGGATTGGATGGGCCAGGGTTCACTATCGTCAGGAATATATACTCAGGCTTCACGCATATTTCCAATGGGAGATTATACAGTGTAAGTATCACGGACCAACATGAGTAAGTTTTACCATACTGCCCATGTGGTGCAAACTATCCGTGTACAGTCCCAGTCTAACATTACGGGGCTCAACTGCAAAATCGGGATATGTCCGATCGAAATGCCTCCAAGCCTCTATATCAGACGGATGACACATGGATCCCTCCTTCATTTGAGAGTTGGCATGCCACGTCATGTACTTGACAGTCGTTTATGACGCATACAACCTCTACAGCCGAGGGGTAAGCGGCAAGTACTTGAGAATGGCATACGGGGAATTCTTGCGTCTAGGATTCTCTCCCTCGTCGGCTTGTACCCACTGTCTCCACAAAACTTGCAATATTCCAGATCAATATCATCCTTCCGGTAAAGCATGTAACCGTTTTTACATGCATCAATCTTCTACACTTGTAAACCTAATAGGCTATCTCTTTGGAAGGCGAAGAATCTCTCTAAAGCTGGTAGAATGGTGCTCATAAAAAATGTGGCCCAAGCCATACCGTTCTACCATATGTCCACTTTCCTGATCCCGAAAGCAATATGCAAGAAACTTGACGCCATTGTTCGACAATTCTGGTGGAAACTGAAAACCATAGAAAGCAACGAAAATTTTTGGCGCTCAAATCATGGAAATCCACTTGTCAAACGAAAAGTGCAGGGGGCCTCGGTTTTAGGAAGTTTTAGGACTTTAATATGGCACTTGTGTCCAAAATTGCTTAGCAAATCCTATAAGATGTTGACAAAATGTGGTGTAAGTTGATTTCGACCAAATACCTAGGGAATAACTCTCTGTTTGATTCCTCTTTGCAGACTAGAAGTGCTTCATGGATATGGCAGGATATTACCAAATGCATCAACACTCAGAAACTCAGAGCCTAATTCCCGGCACACCCGCACTCAACCACCAAGATCTGGACAGAACCATGGGTACCATCACTTCCAAATTTCACTCCCACCTGCACAGATTTCATTGATCCATGCTAGCCGACTCTAGTGGGGGAATTGATTGATCAGAACACATTTCAATGGAGGTTTGAGTTACTTCAACTAATGTTCCCAAGAGATGTTATCCATGAAATTCGGAAAATCAACATTCCACCTTCATTAGAATCCCCCAAGCCATTTTGGGTTCCCTCCAAGATAGGGAAGTTCTCTACCAAAGCAGCTTTCCACGCTATCCAACAACAAATGAATGTGACAGACGCAAATGACGGACGGATTGGGAAGATTATTTGGAACCTCAAACTCCATAATAGGCTCAAACTCTTTATTTGGAGGGCAAGCCCTTGACATCCTCCCAACTCGAGGTAAGCTTTCTCAACTTTTTCCATTACAGGAAACTCGCTGCCCATTGTGTGATTTTCAGGTTGAAGACGCCCACCATCTCTTCCTTTGCTACTCTTTTGCGGAGACAGTTTGGATACTCTCTAAGTGGCAAGTTCAACTTTGTGTTGTGTCCCACTTGTCTCTTAGAGAGTGGATCATGGAGATTGTTTGACCAAACACAACCTTCCTCCCCGAGGAGAGCATGCAACACGAGTTTAATACGACATGGGCGTTGACAATGGAAATGATATGGAAAACCCGTAACGACCGCGTTTATGGAAAGGAAGCTCAAACTCCAGAAAAATGGCAGAATGCATTCAACGAATTTCCACAACATACATGCAAGCAAACCTCCTCAAGAAGAGTACCCTGCAAACAAACTGTGATTGGCAATACCCCGCCCCCTCCCCCGCCTGTGCCACTCTGGCTAAAAGCGAACTTGGATATTTCTTTCAAAGATGGAGTCTCTTTTGCAGCGCTTATTGTTCGAGATGAAAACAGCTTCCTCATCCAAGCAGAAACAAAAGAGATGTTCGCCCTCAATGCCCGACTTGCAGAACTCCAAGCCATTGGTTAGATTGCTGAAAAATTACATGCACAAAATGTGGAGAGAGCCATCATTGAAACAGACTCATTGGATGCCATTGGATGGATTAAACAAAATAGAGACGAAATCGACCATGTTGTTGTTGCCGCCTACCAAAAAATTTGGGAGATTTGGAATTGTAATCCAATGTGGGACTTTTGGAAAATTATGAGATTATGTAATTCTTTTGCACATGGTGTGGCCAAATGGGCGCACGGCTCAAACTGGGATGGGCCCGTTCTCCCTCCCTTCATATCTGTTGATTTCTTTTGCGATAAGGGCCCAACAACCCTTGATCGTTACTGCTTTTGATTTATAAACTCGCAATTCATCAAAAACAAAAACTTAATTCTCTTATCAATTTCTTTGTACTGTAGTAATCGGGAGAAACGTGTGATTGCGGGGCATTATATGATCAGCCCACTGGCACAGTTGATCATATGTTCGCTTGGAAAAACCCCCTCAGCCATGATATTCACCAAACTAGCAATTGACGCCAACTGAGATTGGGTGCAACACATCCACAACGGTTAGTTGGCAACATGCACTACATAACAAAAAACGGTCTGACAACCCAAGCACATAATCATAGAGCCCCTCATCGTGATATGAACTAGGCTAGACATCAGAAGGACAATACCTAGTACCATCATCGGACAAACCCTCCTGGTTATAAGAAGATCAGAAAGACGGCCCGGCGGCATCTAAAACCATCATCTGTGCCCAATCCATCTTCGTCGCATCACCCTAATGCTAACTACCCTCCTCCTGAACGGTTGACATTTGTTGCTGCTGAACAGGGACCACGATCAATGCATCAAAGTATTCCTGCACCCTCTTCTCGCCATGCGAAGTCCAATTATAATACTTCGGTATAAATCCTGTCATACACAAGTCAAAACTTACCTCGTTCAGTGTTTTGAACCTTCCGTTTTTGCACTTTCGACATGGACACTTAATCTTCTCCCCGTCCATATATGCATGCTGAGACTTGGCCCATTCAAGAAATACAGTAATTAGGACTACCAATAATTAGGAAAGGTGATTGTATTACAATGTTTTCATTAGGCTAAAAATAGTCTCATTTAGCACTACATTTTGGAACTGTCATCCCCACGTTCCAATTTGTACCGGTAGTGGGTACGGAATTCGGAACAGTACGCATTTTACGTCCACTTACCGTTTATAGAGGCATATATGTGTTCTAAATAGTAGTACAAAAATATTTATGTTTCCTATTTGGAATGGTTGTTGGACCACACTTGGAAATACATTATTTGGCACAGTATGAGGAACGGTCTTGTCGTTCCAACACATTAGGATTCCGCACAACACGAATATGACGTCAGCAATGGGTTACCACAACAGTTCCTGTTATCATTCCAAATTGGACCGAAATTTGAAACGAACGTAACAATCTTGCCAATTCCCGCTTTTTTTTTTTTTTTTTTTTTTTTTTTGTAGTGTAATGACTCCTCTTGGATAGACCAATTTTGAGATAGCATTTGTAACCCCACAAGTGTATATAGGGATATGGACTCCTCTTAGGGATAAGGTTCAGTACATGTTATAAATAGGATATATGATTGTGATCAAAGAAACACATAAACATAAGTGTGATACAACAAATGAGTTGATCACAAAACTCTCCTAAGTATACTCTCTCCAAATATTTTCTCTATATATTTCTCTCTATGCTTTTTTCGGGAGCATCGCCATAAACTCCTTGAATTTTAGGTGTGTAAACGAGTGGGTTAATCTAGTAGTAATCCACTAAGGCGGGCAAGAGGTGTTCGTGATTTGCACAACATTTGAAACTAGATCCAACATGGGGTAATCTTCAAGACAACGAGAAAGACGGTGTGTTAGTGATCCAATCAAGGCATGGACTTGTAGACGAGCTAGATCTAGATACATTTATACTTCCACTACTACAGGTTAATCTGATTCAGAATTATGTGGCTATGTGTTAATTAATTAATTAGTGTGCATATAAATTATTTATATAAGTGAGATTGTTTTATTTTATTATTATCCATTGTTTTCCAACAGTGATATCAGAGTCACTATGGCTTAGTATCATTGAAATCGTTCTATTAATCACACAATTCTTTTATGCTTGAATTTTTGGAAAAAATTATTTTAATTATGAAAGTATGATATATTTATTTTAATTTTTTCACAAAACGAAGATCTTGATGACGGTATTATGTGGTTAAAATTTGGTAAAAATTGGATGAGTGATTTGGGAGAAAATTCAAACCCTAGTTTTTAAATCTATTTTCTTAAGTAGAAAATCGAACCTGATTATTTATTTTTATCAAAATAATTTTATGCTATATTATGGAGAATGAATATAGATGTTCAAAACGGTGTATGAATCATCAAAAAAATATTTAAGATTTATGAGATATGAATTTTTTGAATTTTTTCCTGAAAAATACACCATCTTCGAAAATTGGACGACGAAGTCGCTGGAAACGCATCACCGATGCTAAAAAAGTGCTAACTGGACATTGATTTGGAGGCAACCAGACGCTGACTAGGGCACCAACTAAGTGTATGGTCCCATGACCTCTTGGCTGGCTTGTGAGCCACCAAGCCTAGTCGAGCCGATGAGCCTAGTGTGCGGCTCGTGGCTAAGGCACTGTTTGGCTGCATTTTTTTAATTTTTTCTAAAAAATCAATTTTCAGTCCACAAAATTTTTAAAAAAAAATTAAAAATTTATATTTGAGGGGCGATCTTTTCCGGTGGTTCAATATTTTATTTTACTTTTTTCAAGTCTAAATAATTTTTTACTTTTCTCCATTTTGTGTTGTAGAAATTAGAGCATGAGTTAAAAAATATTATATGCTTATTTTTATTGCAACATTTTGTAATTGCAAGTTATATCAATTTATGATTATTTGTAATTGTAATATTTTGTGACTATAATTTAAGCTAGCATGATTATTTGTGATTCAAATATGTTAATGAATGCTCTCATTATATTAATACATGCATTGATAATTGCATATATATATATATATATATGTTTTTGCAATTTTTGTTGAATACGGCAACATTTGGGTACTCATGTATATGTGAGTATTTATTATTTTTGTGGAGATAATTTGTGACAATAGTGGTAACGCGGTATTCCTAATTTTTTAGATTAATGTAATGGGCCTTATATCAATGTAATTCCATTTTTTTTGAAAAAAATGTATTTCTTAGGCCAAATTTTGAGGTCATGTATTACTTTTACTGGGGATGTGTTTCGATATTTACCACCATAGGTCAAATTATCTCAATCTGGTGCGCCAAATGTTAGTATAGCCCATGCGGGGCTAATTTTATTTTATTTTATTCATATTGCATACGACATGCAAGTGGCATTTATTTGCACATAAAGTTATTATATTCTTGATTAGTAAATAGTTTATTATGACTTTTACTCAGTGGAAGATGATTGTTGGTCGAGTTGCAAAATTTTTTATTTCTATGGGTATAAAGAAATAATAAATAATTTACTTGAATTTAGAATAAAATATAAAATATAGTACTAATTTTTTTGCACAAATCTAGTGATCTTAGATTAACTTAACATTTTATTTAAGTCAATTACGTGTGAAGATAGATAATTGCCTAATAGTATCGGGACTTGGACGCTGACTATCAATGGTGGATCAAGGAAGATATTTGCACTTCTATTTGTTAAATTGCAAGTTAGAGAACCCAATTGAAGAGATGTTAAGCTCTCTTCTTGAATATGAGTTCACTCATTCTTAAGTTACTAATTGATCTGACTAATGGATATTTATATTTGTGTTCATTAAGTTACTAATTGATCTAACTAATGGATATTTATATTTGTGTTCAACTAAAGAAATCTCTAATCTTGGGGTTGATTTTTAAGAGTTGAAACACAAAATGAAGAATGATCCCCCGCGATAGACTGTAGTTGCTGCCGTCGAGTTGGCCGCCCGGTTGAACTTATTCCTTTTCAAGGCGCCTTAAAGTATGGGCTCGCCCAGGACTCCAGCAGCGTGCGCCAAATCTAATTGTCCAACCACAGTGACCAAGACAATTGCGCTCAAGCGTCTGCGAATCGCTTCCTTAAATACTTACCGGTCTGCCACTTGAAGATCTTGAACATTGATTCGTCATTGCAGTCCCACTAGTAATTAAGCTGCTAATTCACATAGTAAAAAAATTGTAAGTAATCGATAAAAATGAATATTCACATTTGAAAACATAATGCAAAATCTTAAACAATTCTTGCCTTTAGATTATCAAATCAGAAGAGCTGGTGCTCTTATGGAATCTGCAATATACATTCCCAAGGATGAGGATAATGGTTGCACACCGTAGCATGGATCACGGTATGAAAATATCGATCCGACCTGAAAAAAATAATTAAATCATAAAAATAGAAATATGCATTGAAAATAATATAACAAAATTGTTTATGGTACCTCGCATCATGGACTGCTGATAAAGTGACGAGTAGAAGGCTGTGGCACTAGTGGTGCTGGTGAGAGTGGTGCATCCCGCGGCCGAAGGGGGGCTTGTGAATTGCTCACCCCCGTGTTCGATGGCCCTGCTATGGTCGGATCCACAAGTGGTGTCTGTGGCATGACTCACTGGACTGCAGTCAAGACCATTCTTAAGTAACTGAGAGGGACTAAAGATATGTTCTTGGGTTACATTTGGTGGAGAGTTGATTCTGGAAGGCTACAGCGACACTAGCTTCCAGTCTGATGAGGATAATGCCGAGTTTCAATCAAAATTTGTATTCAAGCTGAATGGTGGTGTGGTGGCTTGGAAAAGTTTCAAACAGGACTCCACAACTGATTCCACCATGGAACCTGAGTACATAGCGGCTTCGGGAGCAGCTAACGAGATGGTTTTGATGAAAAACTACATCCAATAGTTGGGTGTAGTTCCTAGCATTGTCGAGCCTGTGGTTATCTTCTATACAACAACAGGGCTATAGTGCATGCGATGGAGCCGAAATCTCATCACCGATCCAAACACATTCTTAGAAGCTACCATCTGCTTAGAGAGATGGTGGAAAGAGGTGATGTTCGAATGAACCGAGTCACATCGGCAGAAAATACGGCGGATCCACTGACCAAGCCAGTATCGCAGGTTGCTCATGCTCAGCATCTTCGAAAGATAGGTTTGAGGGTCATGAGTGATTGGATTCAGTGTCAAGTGGGAGATTATTAGAATAGGTGATCGAAAATCAATTAAATTGTCCTTGATGTAATCTATTCATGATAATTTCAATATAATTGTAATATTATTTATGAATAAAGTGGGTATTCATGTTTTGGCAATTCCATATGTTGTGCTTACTATTTATGTTTATATTGTTAACATCACAACAAAGCCCACAAACCAAGCGTACAGCCAATGTAGTTGGTTGCCAATTGGATGGCAGCTATGCAACCAACTTCTAAGGGTTAGGTCTGAAATGTTCCAAGTCGAGGACCTCGAGACAGGGCATCGACGGTCCTATAGAGACTTGCACTAACGATTGCATTCATTAGATGAGTGTTGTGTTTCATCAGTAACAGAGGTTGGACGTTTATGCAATATTAGTGGGTTAGTTGACAAGGGTATCAACTGAGTGAACTGACTCGCTGGAATCATTATATGGGAGCCTTGGAGACTTGGTCGGTATGACTGGAATTTCCGGATCCATAGTACAAGATTAGTCCTCGAACTTGAAGAATCATAGCAATCACTTGCATTTGATGGTTGTACCTAGGATCTCACAAATGATGTCCGTATCTGGGATACGTTCATTATAAGTCTTATCGAGTGCAGTCGGAATATGTACCGAGGACGATGGATTCCAAGATAGGATCCGTCACCTGTCAGTATATGGTAATCGAGTCTCCTATGGGCACTGGGACGGTTTAAGCTCTTTGAGTCTGTGGCCACAATGATTGGTCAAGTAGGGAATAATTTTCTATGTTGATCAATGGAGCAAACGTGTCTTGAGTTATTGAGCATAGTTATCTAGTCCAGAATGGGAGCCGACGCCGAATTCATGCTATAGACTTAGTCCGGGAGACGGATGATGGAAGGATCATACTCGTATGGAACTCGGGAGCCTGAATGTTCACCCCAACATTCACATAGTCTCTAGTGTCATGAACCGTTGCTAAACGGCCACTCATGGTAACTGGCGTTTTTCGATTAATGATTAATTAGAAACCAGTTAACTAAATTAGATTCAATTGTCCAATTGTGTTGGACACAGGCCCAAGTCTAGTTGAGGGTGAACCTAATGAGTCGCACACAACTCACTATGGATTTGGTGAGAATTAATTTTAGAAGAAGCGGATTAATTTAATTGGATTAAATTAATTCCAAGGAGAAAATAAATAAGGATCATTTATTAGGAAATCCATTTGATGAAAGGTCTCAGAATTAATTAATTGGATTAGTTAATTTTTTAGACTTAGAACCTTTATATTAATTGGATCGATTTATGGGGTTCTGGCTAGATTAATTGATTGGATCAACTATACATAATTTAGACTTATGTTTATATAATTGGATTAAATAAATTATTGGGCTTCAATTGGATTAAATTAATTAGATTAATTAATGTTCAATGGATTCTTGTTTGGACTTAATTTAATTAAATTAGATAAGATTCCAAAACATGAAATTCAAGTCCACATCATTTGCAAGTTGGAGCAAGTTGAAGGAGAAGTTGGAGCGTTCTCCTAGTGTTGGCTAGCAATGCATAGCGTATGTTGAGGTGGTTCTCCAGTGCCATCATGCGTGATACTTGTGCTATAGTAGTGCGTATGTGGAAGTTAACCTTGGAGGTTAATTGATGGAGGTTGAATTTTGAATTCAAATACCTACTTACACATAAAGATACACTACACAACTTACACTCATAATTTCCAGGAAGAAATCAGCCTTTTACTCTCTGAAAACTCCTTTTTTGTTTATTTTCTTATAAAAGAATTGAACTAAAACATTCCAAGTATCACTAATTCATAGTGTTACTTTGGAAGTGTTTCTTCTTCTCCCTTTTATTTTCTATCTAACAATAGAATAGAAATCTATCCATAGTGTGGTGTGGATGACATTGGAGCAGTTCTACGTTGGACTCTAGTGGACGAACGAAGGAAGAAAAGGAAATAAAAACACTAGAACCGGTTCTACGTGTAGTGAACAAAGGTTGTTTCTCGTTTATATTATAAGCATATTTTGTTTACTTCCTTTAGCCACATGTCTAGGATTCTTCTCCTCTTTTAGTTGGTATAGTTCACTCAAGAATGACCTGTTTGCAAATTTCGTTAAATATATATATAAATAAAAATGCGCATCACAATCAAGATTTACACATATATGTATACTTAGTCGTAATATGACGTGACAATTTCACAGTTGCACAACACATAAGTCTCGATTATGTGGCATTCTAAACCGTTCAGCCATCTCTTCTTTGAGGCCCCACTAGCTTGGCCAGACCGTTGAAAATAGATCATCGTTTCTATTGGACCTACTTCGTTTCCAAAGAACCTACGGCTCAAAGCAGTGGGAAGTGAATAGCTCAATTTCTTCGATAATGGATGCCTCAATGTGTTCTTTGTTTTTCACCTTCTTCCTTAAGTCACGGAGGAACCTCTCAAATGGGTATATCTACCTATATTTCACTGCCCCCCCTACGCGAGCCTGGCAGGTGAACAATGTTGTGCTCTATTGAGTCAAAGAAAACTGGAGAAAATATTTTCTTAAGGTTGCACATGATCACGACTACACTATCTTCCAACTCCTGTAGGTCGAGCATAGGAGCTGGAATAGCATACTCACCTCCATTAATGCGCCTCCACACATGCTCAAGAAGCATCTCACAAAAGGCATTCGAGATCAACTTCTGCATGAATACGTGACAATGGCTCGTCATGCCATGCATCCTTAACTCCGTCATGTCCACACTGAATGAAAGTAGATCAGCCCGGGAACGCAGCAGAAGCGCGGTGGAGATAAAAAATGTGCAGAATAAAAGGAATTTAAATCACGTTCAAGGGGTGTACCCTTGAATGTTCCCGGGCTATCGGTGCATAAAATGCAGAATATAACATATGAAATAAATAAGTTTTCGTGGCTATGGAATAAAGAAAAAATCGAGAGCATAAATATAAATCGGAATACTTTCCTCAATTTTGTATTTCGATCGACTACACGCGTTGATTCCTCTGACGTTCATCCACGCGAGGTCCCACGTAGAGACCCTCTAACGTAGTCCACACCACACCAGGAGAGATCTCATTTTTCTTGCTAGAGAAAAATGGATCTAGAGGATGAAATCAAAGAAGGGATTACGCTATCAAATTAGTGTTCCTTCTTGATCTTACTTTGTTCTTCAATTGATCCTAGATCAATGAAGCAAGAAAGAGGATTTAGAGAGTAGAGAGAGAGAGTGTGTGTGTGTGTGTGTGTAGAAAGTGTTCATCTTTTTCCTAGAAAAAGATGAATAATAAAACTCATCCCTTTGATGATAGTATATACACATATATATACTTTATTAATGTGATTATTAGAATGTGTTTAGGTTCATCCAATGACGTCTATATACATTCCAATCAATCCCCATTAATCATCAATCAAGCCTACCATTTCATAAGGTATGTTTTAATCATACCAAGTGAAAGAGGCTTGATTCTAATTGATTTGTCTCTTTCCAAAGGGGACACGTCAACTTGTCATCAAAGGCCTTCATGGCCAATTTTAGTACTTCCAAAAGAATTCATTTTCGGCCATCCCATTTTAGAAGAAGTCCAACTTCTTCTAGTTCCAAAAGTGGAATTAACACCTCTCTTGGGCCAAGATTTAATGGACCGGATTTTATTACAATCCATTACAATAAGCTCAAAAATTAAATCATATTTAACTCATGGTCCAATTAAATAATTCACGTTGATCTTTTAATCCAATTAAAAGATCCAAATTTTAATTCTCTACTTAATCGATAAATCCCATTTACCAATAAAACGAGGATCCAATGCAATATCTGCTCGTCCATCCAACGGACAATCCCATAAGTATTCCAATTACTTATCATCCTCTAAAATTGACTCCAAGTCAATTCCTTCACCTCCTCGGTGATTTTTGTGTGACCCTTTAGGTTCACCCTCAACTAGACTTGGGCTCGTGTCCAACAGGAGCTCGTCACCATGGGTGGTCGTCTAGCAACAGTCCATGGCACTAGAGACTAGGTGAATGTTGGCATGAACATTTAGGCGCCGATTCCGTACGGGTACAGTCCTACCGTCGACCGTCTTCCGATCTTAGTCTAGGGTATGGAATTGGGCATCGGTTCCCATCCTTGACTAGGCAACTATGCTTCATACCCAAGATGTGTTTACTCTATTGATCGACGTAGGAAATCCTTTCCTAATCAATCAATTGCTATGGCCATAGACTTTCAGAGTCTAAACCATCTCAGAGCGCATAAGAGACATCGCCGTCATATATTGACAGGGGACAAATCCGATCTTGGAATACACCGTCCTCGCTACATACTCCCACTGCACTGGACAAGGCTTATAATGACTATCTTACATAATAATCACCTCTCGCCAGATCCAAGATACAGTCTTCGTATGCACGTGACCGCCATGATTTCTCAAGTCCGAGGACTAATCCCGTACTATCAGAACTGGGAATTCCAAACATACCGACTAAGCCTCCAAGGTTTCCATATGGCGATTCCCGCGAGTCAGTTCAGTCAGTCGACCACCTTGTCAACTAACCCACTAAAATTACATAGACGACCTTCGTCTGTCATCGATGAAACTCGACACTCACGCAGTGAATGCAATACTTAGTCCTAAGTTGGTTTCTTATCTTTATTTATTTGTTTCTTTCTTTCTTTCTTCTTTTTTTTAAATATGATGTATTGGTTTATATACATTTTTTTATTTATAATAATATATTTTAAAAGTAAAATAGTATTTATTATATGCATGCAGAGACGGCGTGCCACGTCGACTAGTATTAAAAGAAAATCTCGTTTACTTACATGGTGACACTAATTTTTTGTTATGCCAATAATACCCCTAAATTATTTTTTTTCTTTCTTTATTTCTTTCTTTCTTTCTTTTTTCTTTTGAAATGTATTGTGTTGGTTTATATGTTTTTTCTCATTTATAATATATTTTAAAATATAAAATATTATTTATTACATGCATGTGAGACGGCCTGTAATGTGAACTAGTGAGTACAAATTATTACATGGGGATATAAAATGAGGGATAAAATTTAAAATTTATGTAATTTTTGTTTTTGCTAACGTCAGCATTTTTCATCAAAATCTTAACAAAAGCAGTCAGGTATAAATGGTGATTTTTTGGGGAAAATATAATTTTAAAACTTTTTTGGGAAAAAATATAATTTTGTATTTTTAAAGAGGATCTTAATGTAATTAACCCATAAAAATATATTAAAGCACAAAAAAAGATCTTGGTGCTTTATCAATAGTATAGATATAGATAAGGGAACAAAAAAGCACATATGAAGTACAACAAGATAAAGAAAATATTTCTCGCACTCTATAATATTTTTCTAAAATCTCAGGCTATGTTTACTTCGTTGGATTGGGTTGGATATCCAGCCCAATCCAACTTAGTAACTTGTTTACTTTTCAAAAGGTCGGCCCCCGATAATGAGGTCAAGCCCGATTTTGAGAAGGATAAATGGTTTATAGTAATTCCACCAAATGAGGTGGGATTTTTTATTTTTTGGGTGTTTTGAAAACTTAGCAAAATGATTCATATTAAGGCCTCCTTTACTTATTGGGTATGGATTATCTCGTGATTGATTAAAATATGATTAAAATGGTGATAAGAAAAAATATGATTGTTTATGAATGTGTTTACTTGTATTTGAACATACATGATTAGATCATGATTGTTGTTGACTTTTGTGTATTTGTAATAGTGATTTTTTTAAATTGTCACATCATGGGCTTGGTAGATATTGTAATAAATGCATTGTACAAGGGCAAATCCGGTAGAAAATATTAAAAGGTGAGGACATAATTGGGTACAAAATTATAGTCATTACATGGTGGGTCATGGTGATAACTTAATTTTTTTTTTTGGGGGGGGAGGGGGGGGGGTTCTTGATTTCAATCTCCCGATAGTCAAAACCAGTACCGGGCTGGTGGCGTCAATCTCGGGCTTGCATTTTTTAAAGTAAATAGATTATTAGCAAGGATTAACCATGATATCATGGTTAATCCTTGCAAGTAAAGGTGGCCTAAGGGGTAATTTTGATATTTCATAATATTTTTTCAAATTAGTGGCATACTAGTAATTTTAAGATAAAACTATCTCAGATGAATTCAATACTTCAGCCAATAAAATAAACAAAATATTATATAATCTTATCACTACATATCTCAAGTTTTATCATTCATTAATCTATACCACTATAATCACATCACACAAAGTAAACGAGGCCTCAGTGTTTAAAAATCAAAGGCTAAATTATACATACACCTTCTGAATTTATGTTTAATTATACAAATATCTCATATCATTTATAAAGTTATAAACACTCTCTAAATTTAATCTTTGGGGTGTTTGTGTAATTTTTTTGTTCCTGAAAAGGTGTCGAAGTTTCTTTTAGCTGAAAACGTTGTTCATTCTAATAGAATCATCTTTGGTTGACAAAATATATATTGATTAAGATACCATCAAGCATATGTTTTACACAAAATGATCGTCAGCTTAAATTTTTCTATCAATAGTATTATTCATGCACATTTGAAACAAATAAAAAATGTTTAAGAAATTAAATTATGATCAGTTATTTATTTTATTTTTCTTCCCCTTCATCTCTATATCTATACTATTATATAAAGAAAACATTGTTTTAACTCAAAAAAGGCGGTTACTTACACCGTGACACCAATTTTTTGTTATGCCAATAATATTCCTAAATTAGTTTCTTTTCTTTCTTTATTTCTTTACCTCTTCTTTTTTTTTTTTTTAAGTATGTTATAATATATTTTAAAGCATGAAATATTATTTATTATATACACATAGGGACAGCGTGCCACGCTGACTAATATAATTAAATAAAAGGGTACATTACAATCATCTACCTCTAAGTTTGACATAATTACAAATATTTCCTTAACTTAAGGCCCGTCTAACAAGCCTATTCCGTTAAGTTTTTATTTGATTTTTGTAATGAACTACCCAAAATATTTTTTTAGATTATAAGTTAGAGTTTATATATTTTTTAGAATTTTCTAAAATATTTTGATAAATTAATATTCTCTATAAATAATTTATTTTACACGTCCTCAAATTTTTTTACTTTTTCTTTTACCTTTTATCAAACTTTTTTTTTAAAAGAAATATAAAATTCAGCAAGAATCAAATAGTATTTTTCACACCTCCATAAATAACTAAATAATTATTTTCAATTTGAAAAAGATATTTATAATTATGCCAAATCTCATAAGAAATAGCTGTAATTCACTCTAAATAAACTATGCACATACATCATATGTGCTCCGATAACTAATAACTATGGAAATAGACAGAGTATTTATATAATCATATTCACAGGTACCTCTGTATTTACGAGTATTCACATAATTACAAATGAAAAAAACAAAAAAATCACCTGGATGATCATATCAATATCTCTTGGTGTGACTTGTAGAAGACATGGTGACATAAAATCAAATAACTCTTCCTGTATTTCAAGTTTTCAACTGTATCTTGAATCACATTGGGAGACAGTGGAAGGAATATTACCAGCATGCAAACTCCCAGTTTCCTAAAGATCATGTCTTATAACTATTCTCTATCTGTTGATGATCCAGCTGCTCCATGCTTGCATCCACGCAATTACATCTGCACAAGTGCACCCGTGCGTGCGCGGACAAACATGGATATGCCATGGCTTACAGTGTCGCTGCTACTATTCGCGAACTGTATCCACGCGATCCAGCCTGAACTCATCGACCGAATCCCCCAAAGTAAACAGCGCCGATCATTGAGTCTGTTTCCCGATTCCAACCAAACTTAACTGCCAAATATATGTGATATAAGTAAGGAGAAGAAAAATCTAAACGAATATGGAAACATAACTTCGTCAAAGAAATACTTACAATGTTGTTATGAGGATCCCTCCAATAAAATCCCTGTAGAATAAGAGGTAGGATATTGCACGCTACAAGAATATATATCAGCAAAGCATTCATACCCATCCATTCGAGCACCAGTGCAAACCGCCTGCATCCATACACATCCACCTGCAAGTAAAGAGCGCATCATCAGTTTCCTATGTCCATGGTGGGGTTGGGTCATCAGTATCAGTTACCTAAGGCAAGTGAATACCACAAGCTTAAAGCTCAAGGGGTTGCGAAGGCTCACCACCAAATAAATCGTAGCAAGTAGAAGGCCAGCAAGACCACTTGTAACGCACGTATAGCTGAAAGAATATAGAGCCTTGTTTATATGCATGCCTACAACAATAAGCAAATACATTGTTAGTGGCGTAAACATTATCAACTGTAAATTAGTTACATAATGCTCTCTCAACCTTTATGTTGATAAAGAAAGGATTACAAAAGGAACTAAACAATAATTTGGCACATGACAAAACAACAAATGAAGATCTTACCAAAGGCGTCACATAGCAAGCCGAGGACTATAAAAGCTGAAGATGGTGCTAGCCACAGCAAAAGTCTATTTCTGTGATCCTGAGTAAGATCAAAGCAGATAGAACAATCAGGCAGTCTTCAACCCCAAAACTTAAATCATGAGACAAAAACTAAGTGGATTCTCACCAGATAAAATTGATGTTTTTACCTTAAAGTGGACAATAATGTGCCCAAACTGTAAGCCTATCAAGCACGTGACAATTGGCATCACTGTACTGCAAAATGACAACATAAGGTTAACGGTAAAAACTGCAAGGAAGAAAGGCAGCTAAAGAAAGGTGTAAAGTGGTCAGATCTTGGTGCCTATGAAGGGATTGAAGATTAACTACAATAGGTTTGAACAAATTGCACATTGGAAACACAAGTCCATATGCTAGAGTATTACCAGAAAACCTGCCTACAAAATTAACCTATAAGAGGACCAACAAAATTTACAAGAAGAAACACAAGTCTATATGGTAGCAGTGAATCTTGAAATTGTTTCGTTTTTAACTCTGATTAACAGAAAATTCCACTCTGCACACTATCACACCATCAGCTAAACAGTTTCCACGCCAATCATCTTCACCAATCAAAGTTTCTAGCATTTAAGTCATCTCAACTAGAACAAGTAAACCACACAATCAACTTCTATTTTTCATGGGTTAACTTTCTTTCCTATGAAAATTGTGACTGCGAAAAGTCTTAGGCACATTTTGTATACTTGTATATCTCTTTCTTCTGTGTCTGAATTATACTATTATGAGTTATTGAAATGACATATATAAAGATGCAAAAAAACCTTAAAATTCCTTCTGGATCGAAGGGGGCTTGGCACCATGAAGGAGCGTTTGGAGGAAGTGGGCCATAATCTGGTGAGTTGATACTGCATTGCTGTAAAAGAGTAACATTAAGAACACACAAGCATACTATGTAACTGGTATAGAAAATGCAAGTGTTAACTCTCTATAATAGAAAAATTACTTTTGTTCGGGCATATATTGGCCTCCGATATAAGTGTTGAACACCCAAGATCATACGATCAATCATTCCAGCAGCATTACATGCGGGTCCAGTGTCACCACGCACACCACATTTTACCTTCAACAGCAAATGAATGATGTCAAACTACTTCACCTCACAACCACAAAAGTCCATTCTGCTACGTTTTTGACAACTATGAAATACACGAACATACCATGAATATCTTAGCCTCAGAAGGTTCTCCAAATGGGATCTGATACTCCCAGTCAGGAACATATAAACCATATAACAATAGCAGATATATGGTAGTGAGCATGAACATCATAATCCTGAAATTATCAAAAGAAGAATCCTGAATTAAAGCAAGAAGTTGTAGATATTGTGTTTAGGAAACCAACAAAAATATACCTAGTAACTTACGAGCAGTTTTAAGAGAACTAGTTAACAAAAGACTAGTAAGTAGTTTATCAACTCTTCTCCATGATTTCCTTTAATTCTATTTAAGTTAAATTCCTGAAACTTGACAGGCCCATGTGAAGTGTCCACCAAGGAGCCTTATGCCCTTTAGCCCAATGAATTTTCTGAAAAAGTGGTCTACAACGATTTTAGATGTGTTTCCACTAGGTGTCTGACCAACACTCGCCATATGTCCGACCTTTTGAAGATGGCTGTGGCTATCCAGCCTTTAACACAAGTCCGAAACCTAAATCAGAACTACAAAGTCGTGTCTTAGAAGATATGCCTTATCCCATACCGCACTCTTGGTTATAACATATATTCTGTCGTCAAATGCATCATAATGAATATTTGTCAAGATTTTTCAGTGTAAAAATCACCTCTGAAGAACCCTTGCATCTGCTCATTGCTATCATAAATGGGATCTGCCTACTTGTAAAATTTAAGACAATTTCAGAGGGAACCCAAAGTTAGCAATTCACATGCCTGACACTCCCCTCCTTACGTATGTGCAGTGTTTATACACACCTGTACACAACGTCCAAAACACTAGTATTTGTATCTGAATCCTGAATTCACAAAAAGTGCATAAAACCTTGTCCATAGATCACAGGACAACATGCATCTTCATTTTATCTGTCTCCATTACCCACTACAGCTTTACGAGAGAAATTTATCTCACTGCATCTTCTCTACTCTAACGGATGTAAGCATATAATACAACTTACCAGTGCCATTGGTACTTCTTTAGCAAAGATAACCCGGAACTAACTTTTTCATCATTTCTAAGCCAAATCTCACACATTGCTGCCACCAAATATGCTACTGCAATTCTCTGAAGGACACACACAGACACAGAAAATAGAAAAAGATCAATGATTGTTTGTCCACTTCAAAAACACAGCAGTAAACTAAATGCATATGACAAATAAGTTATTCACATAATTGATGTTATTAATTGACAATTCAAAACAACTTGGAGCTGATGAAATGCACCTGCAATATACCCATCCATCTGATCACATCCATGTCCACGCCATATGTTAGATTGTTAATACCATGGAAATAGCCACCTGATACATTAGATATGAAAGAATACGCAGCAATGAGTGAACAAACTAAATGAAAAAAGTGGAATATGAATTCATTGTGACAGAGAACTTCTATCCATCAGGATCTAAATATTCTTTCACAATCTAAATCAATGTCTTTACATTTGGACAGATTATCAAATTGGATAACTATCTGGATAACATGTCCGACCAGTTTGCTTGGTCTCAAAATAACATTTGGCCTGGGTATGGTGTTTGTTACTCTGTATATAATGGTAATTTCTAAGAAATTAATATAATTAATCTTTAAAATATAACATCATTGGTTCCTGTTGTCGTGAATAAAATAACCATACATCCAAACATTTCTAGTCCTTCTAAACTCCATTCCAATGTACCTTACTTAATCATTATCTGTCTTGCAATCTGTCTGGCCCTTTATCCTCCCCCAACCCCACCCTTACCACACGCTTCTCACAATTGATACCAATCACTAACAAGCTTCACCAGGAAAACAAAAGAAAATGCTTAAGTCTATAATTGGGGTACATCAGGCTCTCCCTGGTCACCTGATTCCACAGGTTTCGCCCCATTCATCACGGGCCACAGGGTGACCCAGTTTTCGAGTGTCCCAGGCTGGCCACAAGTTTAACCAGCTGGTTTGGTCAGGGTTTAGAAACACTGATCTAAATAAACTTCCTCCTTTTTTGATACTTAACCAAACCATCATCAACGGAGAACATTTCTCAAAGGTACATAACAGATAAAGTTCAGAAGTGCACCTTGGAGAAAGACCCCGAGAATTAAAAGCTTTAGTGCCCGGAAAATTGCTTTTTTTGATGCAGCAGCTCTGGAAGACATATTCTAGTAGAAAAAAGAGAATAGTTAGTTGACAGAACGTCTACAAGCAGCATCCAGATGCTAAATACCAGTGGTGCGGCAGGTAAAACATAAAATGAACTAGTTCCTAAAATTATACTATTTAACTGCCCCGTAAAGCTTTTCCCACATAAGCTAGGATAGGAAGCTGCACCGGTAGATGCAGTAGAGTTTATGAAGATGACCAGATTTCAAAAAGTTGCTCTATTCAATTTGGATGTTGAAGGAATATATAGCAATGGCCTTTTAAACTGTGCATTTTACCTAGTAATTAAGTACCTTGTATACAAGACCAAGTGACACACCAACCATGAAGAGGAAAAATGGCATAACTACATCTGCCAGGGTCAAACCATTCCATGGTGAATGATTGATAGATGGTAGGATACCACCAGCATCATCAACAAGTATCATTAACTGCAAGAATAGAAAATTGTAGTTAAGAATACTAATAGACAATTAACGAACTTCTAGTGCCACCACCTCCAGTCTTCCACAAAAGTAAATTGTAGTAAGCATGATTATGACTATGAATAGTTGACCCTTCCCGAGAAGACTGTCAGACTTCGAATGAGATTGCAGCCAGTCCCAATTCTATTCCCGTTTCTGCTTTTCCAATGCATTCTCAATTTTCATGAACTAAATGAAAATTTTATTCCTGTACCTTCCCTGAGTTTCAAAGTCCATTACATATAAGCTCCACTGCTATTTCAATCAGTTTCTTGCTATGCTTTTTAATACATCAAGAAAAGTTTCCAGCCTCTCAGTTTCATTCTCAACAACTTCAAGTTTCAGTTCCTTGGCAACTTCATCCTCACGTACTCTTATCATTGTCTTCAAGAGAGAAAATATGACATGTCTTAAATGTTCTTAGTTTGCACTGTATAGTTCTCGAAGTGGATTCCTTTCTCAAGTTTCTCCCCTTACATATAGCCTTCACGTCCTAATTCTTGTGGGTAATAAACATAAACAATTAAGACATGATGTTCACAATTTCGCTGGACTTAGATGACAGAAACTGGAAGTTGTTCAAATTGCAGGAAGAAAAGATAACAATGACAAAGACTTGAACAAATAATAATGAGTATTGAATCAAGATTAAATAAAGAAAGAAAACAAGAATCGCAATCAAGACATAAAGTTACCACAACGGTAAGGCCACGGAAAACGTCAAGGGACACAAGGCGAGCAGACGACGAAGTGCCTCTGGAGGCGGCATTAGCACCTGTATCGGACCCTGATCTCAACCCAGGTGAAGATGGATTAATTTTCTGTAAAGCAGACTCAACATCACCATTGCAGCCCTCCACGTACAGAGTACAATCCTTCCTCTGCAAATCCAATGTCACATCTTCGCCGGCTTCTTTGATGAGTTGGTAAGAAGCCATGAATGCTCGTCAAAACTGCAACTTCCCCAACCTCTTTATCTTTCTTGAGACAGCCAAGAACCGATCATTCCACGTAAATCCAACTCGCCCCAGGGTTCGAATTTCAAGTAAATTGTTTCCAAAACTCTGAAATCCTATCCCCTAGTCACGAACTGCAAATCAGAAGACGAGTTCGTCATTCGGGGACAACAAAAATACTTAGAAGAAGGCAGAAAAGAAGGGCAGCTTTGATTTCTTGGTGGGTTTTGCACACAAGACACACAAAACAAATGTGCGAGAGATAGAGAGAGAAAACGAAAGAATCTTGAGGGTATTGCGATATCGATAATCATCCATTGAAGAGATTTAAGAACTAAGAATGGCAATGAATTTAATGGTACGGGTGTAACTGTTGCCCAATGGATAGAAAGCTAAGGGTGAGTGGCTTTTCGGATGACCATTGGACAGTGGCCACCCACTGCCTCTCTCTCTCTCTCTCTCCTCTCTCTCTGCAATTACAAAGATACGATAGCATTTGCTTTTGATGTACTCAAATCTCTCCATCATCCGTTCCCAATCCCTAAAATTGAATGTAGGGTTGGAGAGCTTGTAACTAGTAATTCTCTTCCATAATCAGACACGTATCTATTCCAAAGACGTTCAAATCCTGATTTGCTCCCGCCCCCGCTTAATCTCTTCAACAGTTATACGATTCTCGTCATATTTTTAGTTCGTTCCACAATTTTGGGTTTTGCGAAAGTTTTAACTCTTACCCATGCATGTTTGATTTGTGTTTGTTTTTCAATTTTTAGTAGAAAATATATATTTACAATTTATATAAATTCTCATATAAAAGAATAATATATTTGAGGAATAATAATAATTTATTTTTTATTATGTTTTTAATTTAAATAAAACTAATAAAATACTTTTTATTTATTAAAATTGTTAGTGATATCGCATCAAAAGATTACAAAAAAATATATATAACATATTTTCACTTTAATCGTTCTTTCAAGAAATGAAAATAAAAATGATTGTTCATGGGTTGCAATCTAGTTGTTTGGTGATGGAGGAAAATATCAATCTAGAAATGGAAATATAGTCATTCTTGAAAAGAAATGTGCTAAAGAAGGAAATGAGTATAAAGAAAGAAGGAAAGATTGACAATACCGAAAAACGAAGGTGTTGAAAAAGGAAAGAATCAAAGAAAAAAAAATATTTAGTTACCAAATGGATGTGGATATAGTTTTGATCAAATAATCCTAGTCATGTAATAAGGGTAGGTAAGAGATAAAGTAGTACTATACCCTTATCTACCTTAATTAGTGCAAGATTGCATTAGTATAAATACCCCATTCATCATTGAAAAGATTAGAGGGGAAAAAGAAAAAAAAAAAACCAAAAAAAAAGGTTCTACTATATCCTTATGTATGTGTTAAATTGCACCTTGACTAATAAAACTTTTAGTTGATACCATAATTTTAGTCTCTCATTTATTTTTAAGTTATATGTACATTATTCTTGGAAATGATATTAATTATTTTGATATATTACGTCAGATGTTCTTTAACTTTTAACTAAGATATTTTTATAGAATCTCTAATAAACAAAAATACAAGAAAGAGGTTTCTGCCAAATTAGAATCCCAAAATATCATATTTAAATTTTTATTGTAAAATCGGTTGCATCTTTTATTTCAATAAAGATATATACGTACCACGTGTACCAGGACTATATTATTTATTTTATTTAAAAGATTTAAAAAATATATATATCGCAAATTTTAAGCAAACCAATATATACTATTACAATGTTCAATACAACAATCATTATAAATCAACCAACACCAACTTCAAAGCAAACAAAAAAAATAATATATGCATACTGTTATAGAAATAGAGCAAACACCCATGTAGGACTTGAACTTACGATTTTTTAATTGTGAAACCTCTTTATTTAATTTAAATTAAAAATTTATACACATAATATATATATTAAATAAAATAGAAGATGCCACAAATATTTAAAATAGAAAATCCTATCTGATCTTTTACCAATTAGAGGGTCATTTTCTTGGGGTGGGGTGAAAGGTATCTATTATGAATATAACCTTAAATCTTACTCATACTTTAACATAATTAAAATTATAGGTGTAATGATTAGATATATGCTAACTTCTTTCCTAATCTTTCCCATGCACAATCAACTAACATATTCAGCTACTGGGCCTTATAATATATTCTAATTTCCAACCCAAATACACTCTATCCATGTGTAAAATTTAAATTTTCATTATTTATTAAATTAATATGAATTAGAAAAAAATAAATGAGTGAAAATAGTCACGAAACTGATAAAATAAATTAATTTAAATGTACAAGAATATTATGTTATTGATATAACTAATTAATCAAATTTGAAAGCGAATTATTTATACATAAAATAAGTATAAGTAAGAGTATTTTAGTCGATTCACACTTTATATACCACATGTAGTTACTCTAAACTTAACACTCCATAGTGTAGAATACTTAATAAATACTACATATAAATATTTTTCTCATTAATCCATTAGATCAATATATATTATATATTGACTTAATTGCATTTACTGTGTCGTATATTAAGAGGTGTGGCAAAATAAGGACCCTAAATATAAGAGTGGCAAATAATGCCCCCAAATTAATTTTTTTTGGCAATTGCAGGACACCGGGCATCGAATTTTTGAAGGTGGCCGGAATTTGCTGATGTGGACAAAAATTAGGGTATTTTTCAGGGCTTTTGCTGGTATGGAATTGTAATAAAAAATTTCAATTGCCAACTAAGATATTTTATTATTTTTTTCTGTCACATAAGCACTTACTTGGAAAATCCTCTAAAATTATGAAAAATAAAATTAGTATTTTACAATAATAAATTATAAAAAAAATAAAATTATTATATTGATATTAATGATTGTAATTGATCTACTCAAAAAAAAAAAATAATTCTATCAATTTCACTTTCAAGAGAAAAAAAAACAACCAATATACACAAATTACCAAAAATATGTATACTAATCATTAACTACTAGCTATTAAAGTAGATAAACAATCAATTACTAAATAGACCAATATCCATATATTATGTGATTCGAAAATATCATGAGGCCCCAATTTAATCAACTAATTTAAGTTTCACCGATGAAAACCACAATTTATATATTAATGGCCTGCTTGAATCTATGGCTTTTTGGTTATGGAGCTTCAATTCACCAACTAAAAATTAGGTCTCATCGATGAAAATCACATCGACAAAAACTAGTGTATCATGGCTTCAATAACAAAAAGTAATTTATTAATATCAGATATACATTACCTCTATACCTAAAAAATTCAGATACATCTCAATTCTCCCTCCCCCAACCTTCACCATATTCCCACCTAATTTTTGTTAGGAAATTCAAATTTAAAAAATAAAAATAAAAATCTGCGCAGCACGATGATCAGACCCCCTTATCAAAACACTAATTATAAATTAAAAAACCCCCTAATATTTGAAAAAGAAAAAAAAAGGAACAACATGATTTCTGACACGAAAATAGTAACAAAATGTTTAAGGGGTCATTATTTTTTTTAATTTTTTTCCAAGGAAAACATTTAATCTGTGATATTTCTACATAAAATAATAAAACAAAAATACAATTAATCCACAAAAAAGTTGGCAAGACGAATCTAAGGAGCATGGGGAAGAACGCCTACATCCACACGGCAAAAACCCTACTTTTTGCCGACCAGTGTTGGCGTGTACCACTGATTACACACACACATGCAATGAAACCACGTCGTCATTGAATTCATCATGGACGGATGTGGTGCCACCGCCAACTCCATCTGCACCCGAACAAAAAGGAAAAAAAAAGCCAAAGATGCCCCACCCAATCTCTACTCCCCACTAACCATAATTCTTTTAGAAATATCTCAAAAGTTTCGTCCAGATCAGGTTCGATTGAATTCAACTAAGCATAATACGATATATTCATCGTGTAATTGATTGCTACATCAATCACATCAAAGGGATAATCAATGTAAATTGTGTAAATAATCAATAAGTGTTGTCATCAATTAACACACAATCAAAAGCATGATCTCTTGATTATAGTACCTCAATTCCGACAACTGAGGTAGCTAGGAAGCGTTTCTCGATCAATTTAGATTTACCCAGATCCGATTTGTATTAAAATTTCGCACAATATCAAAGTGGTAAGAATAACATACCTTGTACGTATGCAGTGTGCATGGAATATGCTTTTATGCTGTTGGAAACCACGTCGGCATCAAGCGCCGCTACAAACCCTAATTAATTATTCGCAGTCACTCAGTATACTTTTACTGGCTTTGAGGTCTCTTTGTCTGTTTGTTTGTATGTATGATTTCGGGGGAGGTTTCATTCATCAGCCATCACAATAAGAAGAGGGGGGGTTTTGTATTTTATAGTCTTTTTCCGTACAAAAAAGAATTATAAGCTAATAAGGAATGTGTTTGAGTCAAATTTGGAACTAAGAAACCTACTCAATTACTGGAATTTGGATAGTTAATGAGTCAATCAATCTATATATAATAAAATAAGAGTCATGTATACGTAGATGTGGATAGTCTCAACGAACTCTATTCTGTCAAATGAAATTTAACAATTTTTTAGATAAAAGAGAAAAAAATATTAGTATTTATCCAAAAGAATCTAATCAATATTATATGTTTATATAAATTTTTTAAGTAAATAAAAATATGTTTATCCAATATATATGTATTTATCTTATAGATAACATTTAATAGTTTTATCCACAAAAGAATTGTATTAATGATTAAATAGAACTATTAAATTTTAATATGATAATAACAAAAAAAAAATCTAATAGATATAAAATAATTTTTAAGTACGTTAGTTATTCATTTATTTAGAAAGATTATATATCTTTTGAATAAAAATAAATAATTATACACTTTTTCGAATTGTTTATTAGTTATATTTTATCATAATATAGTTCACTAATATTTTATATGTGGTGATCATATTTTATATATAATATTTCGTATATATAAGATACTATAGCTAATATGATCGATGGATATTTAAAACATATTAAACTACAATACTTGAATATTATATATCCTATATTATATATAGATAACAAGAAAAAAATAGATTAATATATATAACATATATATTTATTGACAATATAATAATTTCTTTATTGTACAATTATTAGTGTTTATCCAATATAAATCTAATCATATCATAAAGAGAATCATGTACTGTTTATCTGTTAGGAAATTTAAATAACTTAAATTTTTTGTAATAATAAAGATAAATCAATTTTCAAACTTAACTATTGTTGTCATTCAAATTCAAAATTACTTAAAAGATACAAAGTTCGTATAATTACAATTTATAAATAGTAGGTCTGTAGAAAGAATACAAAAGTAAATTACAATGTTGAGTAATTTTATGCAACATTAGCATGGAGAATTCTCTTTCCACTCTCACATTTCTCCCTATATTTATACTTTAATTTGGTACATGAAAGTGAGAATTAAATTTTAAAACTTGATATAGGTAGTTTTAAAAATTGCCGGGTTAAATCCATATCTACATGAATGTATCACAATCAATGATAATGTCAATGATTTCAATTCATTGATAAATTCAATAGTTATTCTGCCTCTTTATGACTCAATTAATAATAAATTCTCTAATTTTTTTTTATTCTTTTCCTGTATTTATAATTTTAGTAACTTGCTTTATTAGGTATTACACTAAATGAATGCATTAAAATCAATTAATTAAGGATATTGCCATACAATTTTGTTAATGAAGAATCCCTCTCATTTGTCACCTTATTTCCTTTTACATGTTGAAGAGTTTTTAATAATAAATGGCTGGAATATTTGTACATCTATATTTATCAATGTCAGAAATTCTATCAAATATTGAAGAAAATACGAATAAATTATGCAAGAAAGGCTAAAGTATCGTTTTAAATAATTATCTATATACAGTCATGTCTACAACTTTGAATACTAGCTTCTATCAATATATATTCTTCTTTTTATTTGTTGAATATTTACATATGTAACAAACGGCCTCAAGATTTTGGATTCAAGAAATTATTAACAAAATGGAAGCAAACCAAACTCAACTCTTCTATTCACACAAAATTAGGGCAAAAATGTGGAAAAATATTTACATTTTTTTTAGAAGACCGATTTCTTTATTCTACTTTTTCATTATTTATCATGAACTCCACATGTACTAGCATTTTATAATTGAACCTCAAAAGAAAAAAAATTTATTGATCAGTTCATATATATAATTAAGCATTTGGACCTATCAAATTATTATACCACATGAAAATCAAGAGTAAACAGAAGCATGAAGGGTGACAAGTATGCATAATTACCATAAGTACCAATAACAAAATATAGAGCTGTATAGAAAAATGCATGGGACAACAATAGTAAAATTATTCTTCTGCATCCCCAAAAAAGTGTTTAATGAAAGTGTTCAATTTGCGTATTTTAGGTTATTTTAATAACAAATTATAACTCATTCAATTCAATATTTCTAAATTTTTTTAAGGAAATTACCTTTTATAAAAATTTTATTAAAATTTGCTATACATAGATAGTTAAAATTATATAATAATAATTTTTGTTCCATCTTATAAGCATATGTTCGTGAATATTAATTATTACAGTATCAATTTAAATTGAAAATATTTTTCTGTGCCTTGTCACGGGTTTTGTACTGGTTATAGGTATAAAAACCAATCAAATTTCCAATAAAATCATGTATAAATTTATATAAGTACGTCTTTAGTTGAAAATAATTAAACTTAAAAGCGAATTTGTTTTTATTTACAATTTATGCTATTGAAGTGTTTAAATTAGAATTAAATATAATTTTTGTTCTCTATCTTTTGCATTTTGACATTTTAGTCCTTTATCTTTCTAGGGTAGCAAATTGGTCTTATAATTTTTAAATTTTTCGCGATTTTGGTCCTTCAGTCACCGGAGTTTGCAAATATTTTCGATTTTTTTTTTTATTTGGGGCTTTTGTTCCCATTGGTCAATTTAATGGACCAAAATCGTGAAAAATTATAAGTTACAGGACCTATTTGCTACACTAGATTGATAAAGGACTAAAACACCAAAATATAAAAGATATAGGATGAAAATTTGATTCCATGCTGGCAATAATTTGACCAATGGGAACAAAAGTCCCAAATTAAAACAAATTTCCGGTAACATTTACAAACTCCAGTGATTGAAGGACCAAAATTGTAAAAAATTAAAAAATTATAGGATCTATTTGCTAACCTAAAAAGATAAAAAACTAAAATGTCAAAATGCAAAAAGTACAGTACGAAAAATCCATTTAAGCCTTTAAATTAATAAGTTTATTTTAAGTCAAAAGTTTTTAGCCCCCCAGAAAAAAAATACAAAAATGCCATCTATTGCTTAGACTTTTTATTCTCAAATTTCACTACAACTAAACTTATAAATATATTAGCATTTACAAATTCCCACCATTCCCACTGCTTCGTACTTAATGGTTAAATCATAATTTTCAAATTGAGCTTATAATTCAATTTATTCTAAGTCGACCTTCTTAATCTTTATTGGCTCGAAGTTCTTGATTTTTTCTTACTATACTAAAATGCATTTAATATTTTATTGTGGATGACATGAATTAATTAGTATCGATGCTTTTATTACACGGTCTTTTATGAGATAACTCATAGACCCTACAATACATACTAGTTAGTACCCCATGCATCAACTTACGTTTTTAAAGAAATTAATAAAAAGATTATAAAATAATTTTAATTTTATAATATAAAAATAACTAATTGATAAATAGTCTTAAATTTAATATAATAAACAATATACTAGATTTATAGAAAAATAAAAGAATTATTTCACTCACTATTTTATTTTTAAGAACTCTATAAATCTCTCGGACAAAGATAACACTACCAAAAAAAGGCCTTGTTGGGATGGATTTTGGAATGAATTTTGGGACGGTTTGTCGTCCCATTTTATTGTTGGAACAGAATTTGGGACGAAACAATGTCCGCCTCAAAAAGCCCTGTCTCAAAATATTTTGGACGATTTTGGGAGGACTTCTTCCAACCGTCCCAAATTTAGGGACGAAATTTGGGACAGCCTAACAAAGTCGTCCGAGTTCAAAGGATGGATTGACATAACAATCTGGGACAACCTCACAGACGATTTGGGATGGAACTTTTAAATCTGACATACTATTTTTGAAACGGTTGTTGGAACATATTTTCTTTTTTTATTTGGGACAGTTTTTAGAATTGTTGTTGGGATGGCGTTTGGAATATATTTTTATTTTTTATTTGGGACGGAATGTCGTCCCTAATGTTAATTATTTAAAAAAAATGGTTTCCTTTTTTTGTTTATATATTTTGTGTTAATATTGTATTAAATTTATAATTGAAGACAATTTTTTCGTCCGAAAGAAATTAAAATTAGCCAAAATAGTTTAAATACATTGTATTGTTTGGAATCCAAATTTCCAAAGAAAAAACATCAAAAGTCCTAACGGCTGGGGCCGATGCTGGTTGGTGGGCTCAGGGTCTGCAACATTCTCGATCGGCTGTTGTGTGGATTCCTCAGCTAGGGCGTTAGCAACCGAGGATGGAGGTGGGACTACCGATGATTGGTCGTGAAGCAACATCGAGATCCCCATCTTGTCGAAGAACACGCCTAACATAAGATTAATTTCCGTAAGTTGTGTTGAGATAGGAGGTCCTGGCGGCAAGGCGGAAGTGGACGTCAATGTTATGTGGTCTGTGGTCTACGGGCAAATGGCATCTGATGCGAATGCTTCGGAACCCATGCCAAAGACTCGACTCGACTTCCTCCACCCGACTGCCTCGGCCCAAAGCTGCTCCTCCTCCTCTAGTGATGCGACATTGGCTTATGGGCACCTCTTCCAGTGGCATTGCCTACGAGGCACGCTCCTAGAGCATCTTTTGCTATGTCTCCTAAAAATAAATAAGATATGATGCGTTGGTAAATAATTAAATTTTATATTTTAAGAAAAAAAAGTGTAACTTATTGTCACCTCCTCTGTTCGCAAACCGCACCAATTGCCATCCGCTTTTTTTTTTTTAGCAGTCAGCAAACCTCCATTCCCTGAGGTGGGGCCGAGTTGAGCCTCCTGCACAGATGTTAAAAAATGTTAGATATTTGTAAAAAAATATTATTGAAAATAATTAAACTTGTAATAAATCAAATTTACTTACTAGTTTTCTCTTGTGCTCACCCATTAAGGAGCTCCCCAGGGTAGACGGTACTGGCCGCAGCAGAGTTGACCAGTCGGTTGGCCTTTTCTGGGCCGACTTCTTTTTGAATTCGTCTGATGCCCAGTACACCAGAAGGCCATACCAAACATCATCTGCCATCCATTTAGGTTGCCTATTCGCGTTCCTGGCTGCATTATATTTTTTCCTAAGCCAAGGCCGGCGACAGTAGACGGAAGGACTGTACCCGTATGGAACTCAAGAACCTAAATGTTCACACTGATATTCACCTAGTCTCTAGTGTCATAGACCGTTGCTGAACAGCCACACATGGTAACGGGCTTGTGTTGGACACAAGCCCAAGTGTAGCTTAGGGTGAACCTAAAGAGTCACCCACAAATTACCGAGGAGGTGGAGGAATTAATTTAAAATTAATTATGAAAGATGGAAATTAATTTAATTAGATCAAATTAATTCTGATGAGTATAAATAATTGGATTATTTGTACGTGGGATAGTCCATTAGATGGATAGCCTAAGATTAGTTGGCTTAATTCAGTCGGGCTTTCTTTAATTAATACATTGAATTTATTAATTAAGCATATTTCGGCTTAAGTCTTGAATTAGATTAAATGACTTTGGACCTAATTTAGTTGGTTATTGAATTAAACTAGATTTAATTGATTGAATCTTTTAGGCTTGTTCTAATTTGATTAGGATGAGGCCCGACCTACTAAATTAGGGCCAAAGGGCCAAGTCGACTTCCGTTTTTGGAAAGAGAAGAGTTGGACTCTTCCCACATGGAAGAAGGAGAGTTGACCGAGTTGTGGTTTTTGAAAAGCACACAACTGGGCCAACATAATTTTAGGTGACCGGGTTGTGCTTTTGGAAAGCACAACTCGCCACTAATGGTGCTCTTGCACTTGGTGTGAGTTTAATATACCTTGTGGGAGAGAGCTTAATTGATGGGATTGATCCCCTTTAGAAACTCAGCAGTGCGGCTAGGCTCCCCCTCATCCAACAGTAGGGAGTAGTTCTCCTGCAGGTCCAGTCAGAAGAGAGCTTTCTCTTTGCCTCCCTCTCTTCAGCAGGGTGGGGAGTTCCTGCTCGCGTAGTAAGGCGGGGAACAGGTGGCGCCAGGAGGCCAGACTGACCCTTAGCCTTCTTAGCAGGGGTAGGAATTGGTCAGCATGGCGCTTGCCTTTTGGATCCCCTGTGGAAGCTGAGCTTGCAGGGGTAGAGTGAGGACTCTTAGCCTGAATTTTCCGAGTAGAGGAACCAGAGCCAGGGGTCGCCTCTGCCTTATATTGCAGCAATTTCTGGAACATCCTTCCTGAGCACAACAGGTAAACATAAACAAATACATCAATATATTTTTCTAATCCCTTCTTTGCAGCAAAGAAACAGTAAAGCAAGCTACAAGAGCGTATACCAACAACAGGATCCATGCTCGCCGCCTTAAAGCTCATGCTAAACTGATAAAGGATAGCAGGGTGTACTATCTTGTGGGGATAAAAGGGAGAAGCATTCAAATGTTCCAGCAAGGCCTGGAAAATAGCAGGTCGATTGTGAGTAGAGTATTTTAATTACTCAGGGGATTCACAGTCCACACCTGAGGGAACCGCCAGTGCTTCCGGGAAGAGATGAAGAAGTAATCACGCTTCCACTCCTTCACTAAGGACTCGGTGGTCAGAAACCGAGCTTCCCTTGGGAGGTGAAGTAGAACAAGCTCGGACCCACCCTCTAAGCATGAAGAAAGAATGGAATTGGGCAACAGAAGGGGCTTCCCCTAATTTTTTTACCAGAATATAAAAACCGGACAACAAGCTAAAGGACTTAGGGACTAGTTGGTTTAGAGGGATATTGAGCAGAGTAGCTACCTCGCAGAAAAAAGTGGGAATAGGAAAGTGGGGACCTGCTTTCAATTGAGCAAGGTAAAAGCACATAAAGCTAGTAGGGGGGAAGTTTGGGTGAGCAGCAGGAGTAGGGACCTGGATCACGTGATCACCAGGTATCCCATTGCTTCGGACACCCACCAGATCCTCCTTCGTAATCCTAGACCTATATATGCGAAAGGCATCAGCCTCGGTGGCAACCGGGAGATCGTCCATCCGCTTCCTATCCTCCGCCTCCTTACTGTTTCCTTCCTCGCTCTCACCTCCAAGGCAGGAGGTAGAGTCAGAGGCTGTGGGATTGTGGCCTTCATAGCAGAAGGCTCAACTAAGTCAATCAGAACATCGTCAATGACATCCCTATCAAGACTACCCGTCAACATGCCTACCAGAAAATAGACGGAAGGAAGGAGGCGTACCTAGACACAAGCAGGGAGAAATTGGGAAATAACGAAGAAAGCCCTAAAATCGTGAAGCCTGCAAAGCACAAAATCTGTTTCAGAAAAAAAATTTGCAGAAAGAAAAACAAAGAATTTTCGCAAAAAAGAGAAGAAAACTTACACTATGAATTCAAAGATGGTGAAGGTGACCTCCCCAAGGAAAGTCTTTATACCCTAGCAGCCGAAGAGTCCCATTAGCGCTGGGATCGACCTCTCTCTTCTTTGCTTGGCATCACGTGCCAATCACGGGCTGCATGAGCAGACATGCGCTGTAAGTCCGTATCACTTTTCGTACTTTTTTGTAATGATTACCCTGTCTCCTCCTTTGCAGATAAGCATAGATCCCCTCAAAATCCGCATGCTATCATGTGTATCAACATAATAGGGACGAAGTAGCACAACAAGGTTTTTTTACTGAAATACCCAGGTAAATAGCTTTTGTGCTAACCTTGGCAGGACTTCTTATTTCTACTCCACCAGTCCGACAGCAAGTCTCGAACTACTGGAGTAGGGGGGAGTGATGATGCCCCTCAGATCTATCGGGCCGATCCAAGAGCTAGGAGTAGGCTTCTAGGCAAGGCAGCCCAACAGGCCAAAGTCATCAAGTCCAAAACAGTAAGGCTTTTCATACATAAGCCTAATTTCTACACACTAACCTGGCAGGCCCACAGAGAAAGCTCGTACGACAAGCCTAGTCATCCAAAAACAAGGATTCCATGTCACACAAGTGGCCAACACAAGGAGCCACATCATACTAAAAAATCTCATCCAAATTCCCAGTAGATTAGCTGGAATTCGGGTCTTTCTCAGTAGGTAACTACTTTTTCAAAAAGCATGGCAGATATGACAGGATTAACTCAAATGACCATATCTCCTCCGATTTTAACTCCGATTCTCGTGAAGTTTGTTGGGTTGGGAAGATGAATTCACAAGGTTTCCAATGGTATATGAAAATCAACCTAATTACTACAAAATTGGGTTCATCATTAGCTATAAAATGCTCACTGTGCAGTCATTTGAAACAAACTGGCATTCAAGTATCAAGTAACATCTGTACTCTCTTGGCACTCCACTTGCACACGAGTTTTATCTTCTTTTTAGCTAGTTTCAACACATTCTCACATGAATCATCACTACAAAACATCATTTTACCATTATTCTCACTGATTCTAAGTTTTTCTGTTTATTTTATTAGTAGAACATTACTGACTTAAGCATCAAAGTGCTAACCCCTCTCTGCAGGTTTGTCTCCCCTACAATTTTGGAATTTTTGTGAAGCTCCCTCGACATATTGTGGGGAAATAATATTTTTTGTCCTGTAACTTGGGGCCTTCCCACTTTTGATCCCATTGATTACGGGATTCTCACTTTTGGTCCCGTAACTTTTAAAAAGTAGCACTTTTGGTCCTATACCACCTTTTCGTTAAATTTTTTAATGGGACCTTTACACTTTTGGTCCCATATGTTATGTGATTCTCACTTTTGGTCCCATATGTCTTAAAATTTTTACTTTTGGTCCCATAACTTTCAGAAAGTAACACTTTTGGTCCCATGCACTTAACTACCACGTGGCACTTTCTGTTATATATCTAACGAAAAGTGTCATGGGATTGAAAGTCTTACTTTTTGAAAGTTACAGGACCAAAAGTGAGAATCTTGTATCCAATGGGACCAAAAATGGAAAGGCCCTAAGTTATGGGATGAAAAATATTATTCCCCAATATTTTGTGGTGCTTCTGGACCCTGATACACATCAATTGACTTTTGCATATTGTTTGAAATATTTAATTTTTGATAATTTAGTTTTATATTAAATTGTTTTCTTTTCGAAATTAAATTACTTATATTAACTTGGTATACTTTTTGTGCATATTTGAATTGCAATTTTAACCTTGTATTTTTCTACATATAATTATATGTTAACATGTTGGATATCATAGGTTATATAATGCATGGATTGTATTATATGTTGATATCATGATTATTTGGAATAACTGTATTGTAATGTTAATTGGATTAATATTGGGATGATCACAGAGCCCATTACTGATTGTATGAATTTTATTTCTATTGGGTGGGGTCTGCGTACCTCTTATTTTTTTATCCTCTCATCTTTTATTTTATGCATTGAAATAATAAGGCTTGCTCTTCCTCCCTATCAATGTAATTCCCCAAACTTTTGATCGGAGTTTCTCTTTCAGTTCTAATGAGAGTAGATAGATTCTTTTTGAGGTTTTTTTGAATGTAATGGAGCAAACCCACGGAGTTAGAGGATCACATTGGACGGAGGCCCGAGGTGTGGAATCCGAGGAGGACCAAAGGATATTACAAGGCCCATTGGTGTGATAATGGGTTAGAAACTTTGTAATAGTGTAGGACCACCCTAGACAAACCATAGGCCCAGTGCGGGCTTAGTTGATCGAATAGGTTGGGCTCGTGATCAACGAACATGTATGCTAGGTTTATTTGCATGCAACACATTTACTTAATGCTTTACAATATTGGATATTTATGCATGCAAGACATTAATGTGATGAGGTCTTGGTCAACACTTATTCAAATTAAACTCAAACTTGGTTGGACCAAGTTAAAATATTAGGCCCATAATGGACTTGGGTCAAATGGTATGATCAGTCCAAGCTTTTCATCTATAGCAATGTGGTAAGGAAGCTACCGCTACCCAAATGTGGTCTCATGAGTAGTGACAAATTTGGAATAGAGGAAAATTGCATTATTGTTATGAACAAAGAAAAACATTAGTTGTTTTCCTGTCTCACATGTAGAGGAGGGTGACAGTTGAGGTATGATTTGGTTGATGGGTCGGGGCCTAATACCGAGTAGCATAATTCGCTTGGAGTCCTTGGGATCATATGAAGAGGTGAGGTAAAACATCTTTAGAATCTCATTAGATGAGAATGGTATTGGATACCTCCCACAAGGCTTTTTCCATGTGAATGTAAAAGCGGGGTATGGTAAATTATGCTTTTGGATCCCAAGCCCACTAGGAAATGATTTTCTGAAACCCCACTAGGAAATGATTTTCTGAAACCCCACTTGGGAGTGCTGGGCGTTCGTATAAATAGATGGAGATTAATGACTAAAGATCAAGTCTTAACTTGAACACAATATTACGAATGATCTATTTACTTTACATTTTTAATGTTAAAAAAGGGTCTAAGAATCTACTTGGCACCATTCTTGAGACTAATAAATTCGTTGGAATCAATTACAGTGATTGGTTGTGAAATCTGCAGATTGTGTTAGAATAGGTGACCGTGAAGCCAATCCTGTTAGGCTTATGTAACCTATTTCGGACATTTGGTGTTTAAATAAAGTTCATGAATAAAAGTGATATTCATATTTGGCACTTATTCTTTGTTTGTGTTCACTTAACTGGCCTATATTACAATCTGTTCAATGCACAAACAAAACCCACAAGCCGAAATCGTAATCCAAGAAATTGGACTGCGCATAGGATGGCAGGGCATGAAATCAGTTTCTATGGATCGGTCTGATATACTTCAAGTCAAAGAATCTCGAGATAGGCTATCGAGAGTCCATTTGAGACTTGCACTAAGCGATTGCAGTCACGTTTCATCGATGAGTGACGAAGGTCGTCCATGCAATGTTAATGGGTTAGCCAGTTTGATGCCGGTTGACTGAGGTGACTCGTGGGAATCGTCATATGGAAAACCTTGAGTGGGTTGGTCGGTATGACTTGAATTCCCAGTTCCGATAGTACGGGTTTGTTTCTCGGACTTGAGGAACTATTGTGGTCACATACATACCATGGTTGTATCTTAGGTTTGGCAAGAGGCTACCAAGTCAAAAGACTGGGTTGTCATAAGCCCTATCTAATGAAGTCAAGGTGTGTAGTGTAAACATTAGGTCCTAATATATAATCCGTCTCCTGTCAATAGGATTGACAGTGATGTCTCACTTACACTCTGAGACTCATCCTCCAGTAAAACTGTGGCCACAGTAACTGAACAGTGGGATAGGATTCCTGTGACGTTTGGTATGGACGAGCCAAGGCTGTAGTCAAGAATGGGTACCGACACCTATTGTCCACACCCTAGATTATAGCTGTGAGATGGAAGACGGAAGGACAGACGTGCTAAAGAGCCTAAATGTTCACGCCATAAATATTCACCTAGTCTCTAGTGCCATGGACCGTTGCTAGACGGCCATCCATAGTGACGGACGATTTTTCAGTATAGGATGACTGGAAATTCGACCAAGTCTAGTTGAGAGTGAACCTAAAGAGTCACACACAATCCATCGGTAGTGGAGGAATTAATTTGGAATTAGTTCCGGGAGGTAGAACAATTTAATTCGATTAAATTGCTTCACTTTCTTGGATTGTTAATTCTTTAATTGGATTAAATAGAATTAACTAATTAATTAGATTTATTAATTTGAGGAGATAGGCTTAAAATAATTATTTAATTATTTAAAGCCTTAGGGATTATTTTAAATTATTTAAAGCCTTAGGGATTATTTTAAATTAGAAATAGACAACATGAGTTTACTAGCTTACTCTTTTCTGAGAAGGAAGACGGTGAAGCTCTTTGTAGGACAAAATATATTTGCCAAGTAGACTATTGGATTGGATCCAATCAGACATCTGTAGGTCGCTTAATACACATGATCAGTAGAGGGTTTATAAGTGTAAGGACCTTTGGAAGGTTCGAAAATTAGACTTAAAGTGGAGAATCAAAGATTAGAAAATTAAACCCTTCGATTTGATTGAGGTGGTGTGTATTTAGTGGGAGTTCTTGCAGTATCTAACTGAGAACGAAATTCTCACTCAGTGAAATTCCTGGAAGGGACATTGTTGAATTGTCTCTAACAAGGGAGAAATCGAACGTTGTTGGATATGATTTCGTCGGTGCTTCACTGAATTACCTTCGTGATTCAGGCACCATATTGGATATGGTTTGGAAATCCTATATCGTACGAAGTACTTAAGTATATGGTATAGTTTTGTATATGTCAAGAGACTAGTGGGAGACAAACTGACTTTGCATAGGTTTGAAAGAATTGGTATGGCCAAGGACGAGGTGGAAGCGTAAAATAGAAAAAATTAAAACGTGTCAAATGGGTGTTCCCTTTGAATTTCCGAGTGTTTGGTGTTTACAAATGCATCTTTGCAGAAATTAAAAGATATTTTCATAAGTGGCTAAGGAAGAAAACAAAAAAGATACACAAAATATATACTGAAACATTACCTTTTCATTTTTCTTACGTAGAATGGCAACAAGTGTTGTTTCCTTTTTGTTTATTTCCTGCTCAATTTAGGATCCAAATTAGAACCCCCTCCAATTTGTCCACATAACACTATGGAATAGAGTCTAACTCTACTGCTAGATAGAAGTTAAACAAAGGGAAGAAATGAAACCGTATTACACTATTTGATTAGTGTATATGTATTTCTCTTGTTCTCAACTTGAATCTAATTCAAGGAGCAAAACATGGAGAAAAGATGAGGGAACTTTCGTGGCTTATGTGCAAGAGAGGAGTAAGAAGAGTATGTGTGTAGTGTAATCAAATTACAAACAAAAATAAGTTATTTCCAAAAATAACTTCTAGACACTAGACACAACATATGCACCACGAACCATCATATGAGTGCACTACTTGTGCAACCTCCCATATGTCACACATTCCATGGAGGATTTTCAACTCCTCCTCAACTTGCGTTAACCCCTTGAGCTTGTACTTCAAGTCATGGACTAGTTTTGACCGGTTTTAATTTAATCAAATTAAATTAACCAAGATCAGTAGGTTTTAAATTAATCCAATTAATTTTAAACCTTATTGAAATCCAAAAGTTTATTTAATCCAATTAAATAAATATAAGCTCAAACACTAATTAATTGATACAATCAATTATTTAAACAAACCCCAATAAATTAATCCAATTAATTTAAAAGTGCTACGCCAAAATTAATTAATCCAATTGATGAATTCTTGGGCCATCCATCTAGTGGACTTTTTCAATAAAAGATCCAATATTTGTATTCTCCATGAATTAATTTAATCTAATTAAATTAATTCTTTTCTTCTAGAATTAACTCCAAATTAATTACACTACTTCCATAGTGATTTGTGTGTGACTCTTTAGGTTCACCCTCACTCGACTTGGGCTTGTGTTCAACAAAATTGATTAATTAAATCTAATTTAATTAAGTATTTCTGATTAACCATTAATGAGAAACCTCGTCACGATGGATAGTCATCTAGCAACGGTCCATGGCACTAGAGACTAGGTGAATGTTGCCGTGAATAATTCGGCTTTGAGTTCCGTACGAGTATACTCCTACTGTCGACCATCTCTCAGCCTTCGTCTAGGGTGTGGAATTGGGTGTCGGTTCCCATCCTTGACTAGGCAACTATGCTTCATACTCGAGATGTGTTTACTCTATTGATCGACGTAGGAAATTGCTTCCCACTCAATCAATCGCTATGGCCATAGACTTTAAGAATCTAACCATCAAAGCGCATAGGGGACATCACCATCATATATTGATAGGGGACAGATCCTTTCCTAGAATCTATCGTCCTCGATAATACTCCAACTGCACTGGAGAAGGCTTATAGTGATCATATCTCACGATATAGTTACCTCTCACCAGATCCAAGATGCAATCTTCGTTTGCATGTGACAACCATGAGTCCTCAAGTTCGAGGACTAATCCCATACTATCGGAACCGAAAATTCCAGTCATACCGACCAAGCCTCTAAGGCTTCCATATGATGAATTCCGCGAGTTAGTTCAGTCAGTAGACTACCTTGCCAACTAACCCACTAGAATTGCATTAGACGACCTACGTCTGGCACCGAGGAAACTTGACACTCACCCAATGAATGCAATACTTAGTGTAAGTTTCTATAAGACACTCGATGCACAATCTCAAGTCCTCGACTTGGAACGTTTTAGACCGATCCTTAGAAGTTGGTTTTATAGCCGCCAACCTATGCGTGTCCAACTCCACAGGTTCAACCATTCGATCTGTGGACATTTGTTGTGACATTGAAATGTCGTTCAATGTAAGTAGTAAGCACAACAAACACATGAGCCATCGACGAATATTTACTTTATTCATTAGAATAATATTATTGTGATAAAGATTGACGAATAGTTCCCAAAAGAACCAATCTAATTGGCTTTCTAGTAACCTATTCTAACAAGGTTATCCTAAAGGAAATTGGAATTCAGAGGATAACCAATATGAGGAGTAGATCCTTGAGAAATCAAGTAGATTAACACCTCAGTAGAATAGAGCAAATGTAATTTGTAATCAATTCTTTTAGCGACTATATTGTTAGAATAGGTGACCAGAAAGCCAATAGGTTTGGCGATTTATAACCTATCTGACAACTTGATGTAAATGTAATATTATTATGTGATGAATAAGATGAGTATTCGTCACCAATGGTACCTTCTTTGTTGCGCTCATCTTACATTTGTTAAAATGGTGTTTAACTTATATTGCAACAAAGCCCACAGACCATGGATAACAACTCGTGCAGTTGGGCCACGCATTGGATGGTGGTCATGAAACCAACTGATTAAGAGTTGGGTCTGAAACGTTCCAAGTCGAGGACCTCGAGACAGGGCATCGAGAGTCCTATTGAGACTTGCGTCAAGAGTCGTATTCATTGGATGAGTGCCGTGTTTCATCGGCGACAGGCGTGGGACGCCTACACGATCTTGATGGGTTGGTCGACTGGGGTCGAGCCGACTGGACTGACTCGCGGGGATCATCATATGGAAGCCTTGGAGGCTTGGTCGGTATGATTGGATTTCCCCGATTCTGATAGTACGGGAGTAATCCTCAGACTTGAGGAATCATGGCAGTCACGTGCACAGGACGGCTGTATCTTGGATCTGGCGAGAGGTGATCATTCTGTAAGATGATCATTATAAGCCTTGTCCAGTGCAGTCGGGATGTGTAGCGAGGACGGTGGATTCCAAGAAGAGAATCCGTCCCCTGTCAGTATGTGACAGAGGTATCTCCTATGCACTCGGAGACACGTTCATGCTGTTTAAAGCTGTGGCCACAGTGGTTGGTCGAACAGGGAATGGTTCCCTGTGTCGACGCAATGAAGAATACGTAGTCTCGAGTATTAAGCATAGATGCCTAGTCAAGGATGGGAACCGACGCCCAATTCCATACCCTAGACTAAGGCCGGGAGACGGTAGACGGTAGACGGAAGGATCGTACCCATACGAAATCGGCGCCTAAATGTTCACGCCAATTAACCTAGTCTCTAGTGCCATGGACCGTTGCTAGACGGCCACCCATGGTAACGGACCCTTGTAGGACACGGGCCCAAGTCTAGCTGAGGGTGAACCTAAAGGGTCACACACAAATCACTGAGGAGGTTGAGAGATTGACTTGGAGTCAATCTCGAAGGATAAAATAAGTAATTGGATTACTTAAGGGAAAGTCCATTGGATGGACCGACCGATATTGTATCGGGCTTCCGTTTAATCGGTAAATTGGATTTTCGATTAAATATGGAAAGTTGAGACGTTGGATCTTTTAATTGGATTAAAAGATCAACAGGAATAATTTAAATGGACATTAAAATGGATTTAATGTTGGGTTCGTCGTAATTGGATTACGATAAAACCCGGTCCGTTAAATTATACCCGAGAGGAGAAATAATTCCTATTTTGGAGTAGGAAGAAGTTGGACTTCTTCCCTTAATTAAACATGGCCGACATGCTCCCTTGGAGGAAGCAAAATCAACCATGTTTCATGCTAGGTGGTATGTTGACTTATCTCTTTTGGAAAGAGACAAATCAACTCCAATCAAGCTTTTCCCTTTTGGTATGATTTGATCATACCATAAATTTGGTAGGCTTGATTGAAGAATTAATGGTGATTGATTGGAATGAATCTAGACATCATTGGATGAACCTAGACACATTCCAATAATCACATTAATTATGTATATATATTAGAATATACAACACCAAGCATAAGTGATTCATTATTCATCTTTTTCTAGGAAAAAGAGAAGACAAAAATCCCTCTCCTCTCTCTCAAATTTCGTGCTCTCTCCCTCTCCCACACTTGTGTTCTTCACTTGATTTTGAATCAAGAAGAAGAACAAAGTAAGTTTAAGAGAACACTAATTCATAGTGTTCTTTTCTTAAACCGATTCCTTCTAAACCCGTTCTTTTCTAGCAAGAAGAACGTGTGTTTCTTCCGGTGTGGTGTGGATCACCTTTGGAGAATCCATACGTTTGGATTTCGTGAGCATTCCGGAGAAGGAACAACGCAAGTAGCCGGGAGCATACGCTAAACAATCGAAGGTAACGGTTTTATTACGCTTTGATTGATTTCATTTATATATCTATGCCCTATGTGCTTAAATATATGTTTTAATATTTACACATCCTACATCGAACGCCCGGTTGAGCACCCAAGGGTACACCCCTTGGGATTCGCGTATTTTGAATTTGATTTAAATTTACGCACCATTTCTCGCTTTCTCGCTTCCGCTCGCGCTCCCGGGCGGATCCGCTTGTCCTTCATATATTCCACTACTCTAAAAAGGATGATCAGAGCAACTCTAATTACCTGAGAGGTACGGGTTTCTCAGTTTGACCGGACAAGGAGAAGCGATGTGTTACATCGGATTGGATGAATAGTTTGGAACCATGAGATCCGAGATGGATTTCAAACTAGGTTTGAGCGTCCTGTGATCTGAGGTACTTGTTTTGACAAGGTCACGCGATGTATGACTCAATCAAGAACGAGCTAGAAGGTCAATGGGAGCTTAGTTGTGTTCCTAGTATTTTAGACATGAAACATCTTGATCATTTGGAATGATGTAAAGATGTTAAGAAACACTAAAATGCGAGCGTTAGTGTCACAATTCTCCATGAAAGGAATTAGATTCATGTTCATGGGGTCAAGTTGTCCAAGACTCAGTCACGATTGATTAATGAGGAAGCTTAGATGTTTGACATCCCTTAAATATTTGTCGTAAACAACATAGAAATGTTGTTTGATGCACCAGACTTGATGTTGTGTATGCTTTAAGCATAAAAAAATAGAGATCGGGGGGGTAGCAAGGAGCCACGTAGACGGCTGTTAGGAACTATATTTGGGACCTCAATAAGGATTAAAGAAGTGTTTTAGACATACATTAATGGAGATATGATTTTGGAAGGCTATAGCCTAGCCAAGGCATGTGGATCGGCCCGGGAGTAACGCGAATGCGGAAGCGCGGTATAATAAAATTGCAATAATATAAAACATGCCATAAACAAGAATGGAATAAAGGCGTTCAAGGGGTGTTCCCTTGAAAATCCTGGGCATTTGGTGTATCTCATGAATGAAGAATAAACAAGAAATTCATGGAGGCCATAGGGTTGAAAAGGGACGAAAACAACAAAACCGAAAACCTACCCAGTTGTCGTTTTGTCTTCAAACCGCTACTCGCGTTGTTCCTCGTTTTGCTCCGAGATCCCAAGTTGAGACCCTCTAATTCGTACACGCAATCCGCCCACGTATCTTGATTCTCGTGCTAGCGAAAAACCAAGTGTATAGTTTATTTTGAGAGGATGGATTGATCAAACGCTATCAATTAACGAGATCAATCCTCCTTTAAGTTCAATTGTGTAGCACAAAAGAACAAGAGAGTATCTTGGGAAAAGGAGAGGGAGTGGCCGAGAGGGAGAGGAGTCGGCGGTGATGGGGTGTGTGTGTGTGTTTTGAATTTCATCATCTCTTCCAAAGTGAAGAGTTAGGCATATATATAGAGGAGGAATCCTATTCCTCTTCTAGTTCCCACTCTTTGGAAGACTCCTCTTGGAATAGGATTTGACCTAGTCAAATCCTAGTCAACCCTAGCCATTGATTTCCCTATTCAATCTCAACCATTCATCAATTTAATGGAGTATTTAAATCTAATTAAATAATCCAAAGGGCAATAAATGAATATAATAAATATTAATATTTATCTTAAGCCCATAAATTAAATTTCAATAAATCTAATTTATTAGATAAATTCCTTTCATCTAATAAAAGGAATTAATTTTCCCAAGATAAGAAAGATCCGATTAAATCTAATTTAATCGTTCCATCTCTCTCCAAATATTTAATTCTAAATTAAATACGTTATGTGTGCGGATTGTGTGTGACTCTTTAGGTTCACCTTCAGCTAGACTTGGTCGGATTCCTAGAATCTGTCCGTTACCATGGGTGGCCGTCTAGCAACGGTCCATGGCAATAGAGACTAGGTGAATATACGTGGGGATGAACATTTAGGCTCTACAATACATCTATCCTTCCGTCTACAGTCTCATCACTTAGGGTCTAGGGCACGGATACGTAGGTACCCATCTTGGACGTATGTGTCGGCTTGTCCTATACCAAACGCCGCTGGAAATCCTTCCCTTCTATTCAGTTACTGTGGCCACAAATTTTAGGAACAAGACAAAGAGTATAGTGAAACGCTACTGTCAACGGTCTAGATAGGAGACAAATCTTTTCTTGGAAACTACTGTCACGTTGCACATCATGGCTGCACTAAATATGGCTTATGACTACTCAACAACTATGTTTTGGCAATCTCTCACCATACCTAAGATACGGACACGGTGTACAGGTAAACTCAGCAATTCCTCAAGTCAAAGGATTGACCTGTACCGTTGGAACCGGGAACTCACGTCATACCTATCCGACCCTACTTAAGGTCCTTTGTAAGACGGTTCCCCTGAGTCACCTCAGTCAGCTGCTCCATAGCAAGCTGACCCACTAACACTACATAGACGACCTCGTCACCTGTCGATGAAACATGTAGCAGATGCTTAGTGCAAGTCTCAAGTGGATTCTCGATACCCATTTCCCGAGATTCCTTGACTTGGAGATTTTCAGACTGATTCAGCGGAACTGATTTCATGAACCTACCTCCTAGCGTAGTCCCAGTCCCCGAAATGTGATCTCAGTCTGTGGGCTTTGTTTGTGTAGTGAACAGTTATAAAGTAGTAAAAGTGAACACAGACAAAGTATGAGCCAGATGAATTTCACTTTCTTATTCATCAAGGTTTATTAAAACTTTGAAATTGTTCGGACATAGGTTACAATTCGTCTAACAAGATTGGCTTCATGGTCACCTATTCTAACAATCTCCCACTTGACCTTTAAATCTAATCACCCATATGTCTAATACCCATCTTCTCAAGATGTTGCGTATGAGCATTCTGCGACATAGGCTTCGTCAGTGGATCTGCTGTGTTGTCTGCTGAGTTGACTCGGTCCATCCGAACGTCACCTCTTCCTACCATTTCTCTCAGAAGGTGGTAGCGTCTAAGAATGTGCTTGGATCGGTGATGAGATCTCGGTTCCTTTGCTTGTGCTATGGCTCCATTGTTATCACAAAAGATAACTACGGCTTCGCAATGCTAGGCACCACACCCAACTCTTGGATGTAGTTTCTCATCCAAACCGCTTATTTGGCAGCTTCTGAAGCTGCTATGTATTCGGCCTCAGTGGTGGAATCAACAGTGGTTGCTTGCTTGGAACTTTTCCATGCTACTACTCTTCCATTGAGTCTGAATACATAAACTGACTGAGACTTGGCATCATCGTCATCTGCCTGGAAGCTAGCATTGCTAAAGCCTTCCAGGATCAGTTCTCCATTGCCATAGACCAAGAACATTTCCTTAGTCCTCCTCAGGTACTTGAGGATGCCTGCCTCTCATGTACAAGACTGATATCTGCTCGTTACACTTAAGCCGTAAGCAATGTTAGGTCTCGTGAAGTGGACGACATATTGGATGCTTCCTACGGCAGAAGCATAGGGGACGACTTTCATCTTCTCAAGTTCCTCATTAGTTTGTGGAGACTGTTTCTTGGACAACTTGATCCCATACCCCATAGGAAGGAATCCTCGTTTGGAGTTGTCCATGCAAAATCTTTTCAGGACTTTCTCCATATACAAGTTTTGGGTCAGTCCCAACATTCTTTTAGATCTGTCCCTGACAATCTGGATGCCAAGAATGTAGGTGGCTTCACCCAAATCCTTCATGGAAAACTGAGTTGATAACCATGCTTTTGTGTTACCCAACATTCTAACGTCATTACCTATAAGTAGAATGTCATCCATATAAAGCACTAGGAACACTATAGAGCTCCCACTGACCTTCTTGTATACACAAGGGTCGGATTCATTTTTGATGAAATCATAGCCCCGTATGACTTCATCAAAGCGAATGTTCCAGCTTCGGGATGCTTGTTTGAGGCCATAGATGGACTTCTGGACGGCAGACTTTCTGCTCTTCTCCGGTGGCTGTGAATCCCTCCAGCTGATCCATGTAGATCTCTTCCTTAACGAAACCATTGAGGAAAGCCATTTTCACGTCCATCTGCTATATCTCATAGTCATACCATGCTGCTACGGCAAGCAAGATCTGAATGGACTTGGCCATGGCTACCGACGAATAGGTATCCTCGAAGTCGACCCTGGGTCGTTGAGTGTACCCTTTTGCCACTAGCCTAACCTTGAAGGTTGTGACTTCTCCATCAATGCCAAGTTTGCGCTTATAGACCCATTTACAGTCAACTGGCTTAATCCCTTTGGATGGGTCTACAAGTGTCCAGACTTGGTTCTCACTCATGAAGTCCATTTCGATTTTCATGGCCTCAAGCCATCTTCCTGGAGTTGATGTCGGACATCGGTTCCCCGTATGTCTTAGGATCCTTATCCAATTGACTGGTCGCGTTTAGAAAGCCATACCTCAAGGGAGGGCGAGACTCTCTAGCTGACCTACGGAGAACGGGAACGTCAGTGGTGACTCTGGGCATTGACTAAGTAGGAGCTGGCGGTTCAGGTACTGGGGCTGGCTCTTCCTGAGGTTGTTCGTCATGCCTGGCATGCTGAACTTCTCGAGGTTGATCAGCTTTCTGGGTATTTGTCCTAAATCCTCTTAGTGAGGTATCCGGGCCTCCTACTGATGACTGGATTGTATCACTTGACTCCTCAAGGATCAATTCATCAGGTTGGATACCTTCTGCAAATCCTTGTTCGAAGAACACTGCATTCCTTGAAACAAACACCTTCTGTTCCAAGGGGTCATAGAAATAATAACCTGCAGTTTCTTTAGGGTATCCAACAAACCTGCACAAACTTTTGATTCTAGCTTGTCTCCCACTAGCTTCTTGACGTATGCATGGCTACCCCACACTTTCAAGTAGTTGTAGGACGCAGGCTTGCTGTGCCATATCTCATATGGGGTTTGGGTCAATACACTGGTAGGTGCCAAGTTTAACAATTTGGCCGCAGTTTCAAATGCATAGCCCCAAAAGGACAAGGGCAATTTGGTAAAACTCATTATGAATTGGACCATGTCTAACAAGGTTCGATTCCTCCTTTCAGAGACGCCATTTAAATGTGGTGTCCCGGGAGGTGTCCATTCAGAGATTATACCGTTTTCTTTAAGATAATCAAGGAACTCAGTACTAAGGTACTCTCCGCCTCGGTCTGACCGTAGGACTTTAATTTTTCAGCCCGTTTGGTTCTCAACTTCAAGTTTGAATTCTTTAAACCTCTCAAGAGCTTCAGACTTGTACCTCATCAGGTATACATAACCATACCATGAATGATCATCGGTGAAGGTTATGAAGTAGGAGAATCCACCTCGGGCTTGCGTCCTTAGTGGTCCACATACGTCTGTATGGACCAAGTCCAACAGACCTGTGGCAAGCCTGCTTTGTCCTACAAAGGGTTTCTTGGTCATTTTCCCTCTGAGACAGGATTCACAAGTTGGTAGTTTACTCAAGTCCCCAACCTCTAGGTTCTTTGAGTCTACCAATTTCTTCATCCTATCTTGGAAAATGTGACCTAACCTTGTGTGCCATAGTTGTGCGTTCCCGTTATCATCTATTTTACGTTTGTGTTGAGTGTTTAGAATGAAATTCGCTTGTTGTAAGATATAGAGACCGTTATTAAGCGTACCAAGCAGATGAGCAATTCCACCCATCGTCAAATAAAAGCAATTATTATTGATTATAAACTCATATCCACTATTGTCTAACAACGGAATGGAAATGATGTTTCTAATCATGCTAGGTACATAATAAACTTGCTCTAATTCTATACTAATACGATCACTAACTACTAGGGTAGCGGATCCTACTGCTTCTGCCGAGATGGCCTTGCCGTTTCCAAGCTTTAGGACCATATCTCCACTACTCAGTTTTCTGCTTCTTTTCAGCACCTGCAAATCATTGCAAATGTGAGCTCCACAACCGGTATCTAATACCCAAGAGGCAGTGTTAGTAACCATATTAACCTCAATCACAAAGATACCTTGCTTGGAGAGGAGTTTGGGGCAATCCCTCTTCTGATGCCCTTTCTCACGGTAATGAATACATATGTTATTTGCCCTCAACTGTTGCTTTGAGTCAACGTTCCTTTTCCTTTGCCTTTCCCCACTTTGGTAATGGGAACACTTTTAGTGTTGGTAGCTGCTTTGATAGCTTTTCCATTTCCCTTTTTCCTTCTCCAATGTCCGGCGCCCTTGCCTTTCGTTTTGGAAGTCAAAGCATCTCCAAACAACACCAACGGCGTAAACTTTTTGGTCGTTGCCTCGTATTGCACCAACATATTAATTAACTCATGAATGCCCTTCTCAAGAGTGTTCATGTTGTAGTTAACAATAAATTGGTCGAAGGAGGGTGGGAGAGACTGAAGGATCACATCAATGTACGTCTCGTTATGGAGCCCTGCTTTGAGGTCTTTGAGCTTTTCCACCAAGATAAGCAGCTTGACCCCATTCTCTTGTACAGAGGACCCTTCAGTCATTTTAGTTCCAAAGAACGCCTTCGTTGTGACATACCTAGTATGCCGGTCCGGGACCGTATAGCAATCCTTTAGGCGAGCCATAATGGAAGGGACATCGTCTAGCCTCTCATACTGCTTCTGAATCTCATTCGTCATAGAGGCAAGTATGATGCTACGGACTCTCCGATTATCCTTATGCCGAGTCTCGAACGTCACATGTTCTTCTGGTGTGGATCCTTTCGGCAAGGTCCTAGGAAACGGCTCGTCCATGACACAGCCTTGGTTCTCGTAATCGAGGACTATCCTCAGATTGGCGCAACTAGTCGTTGTAATTGGTTCCATTAAACTTGTTGGTCTCAAGTATGATTGATAATGGGTTCTTAGAAATTTTAAATCTACATTTAAAGAACAGAACTACGATCAGCAGAATTAAAAACGAAAGTTTTAATAAAATTAAATGATTGGGACTTTAGTCATTTAATGCTCCCACTATTTATACGAAAAACACGACACTCTCAAACGTTGTTTTCGGGAAAAACCCTTTCCTAATGGGCTTGGGATCCACAGAGATTTTCCCCATACCCCGCTTTTACGATTCGCATGGGAAAAAATCCGATGGGAGGTATGCCATACCATTCTCGTTCTACGAGATTCCCAAGATAATTGCCTCACCCTTTTACGTGATCCTGAGGACTCCAAGCGAATCACGTTATTTGGGTGTTAGACCCGACCCAATCAACCGATTCATAGACTCACTGCTACCTCCACGACTCGTGAGACAGGTAACAGCAGTCTACTCCTCGTTCATGACAAAGTGCAACTTCTTGTAAGCACGATAGTCGTGCCACGACTCGTGAGACCACGCTATCGACCTAAATCAACTTCCTCACTTTGCTATGGTTGGAAGGCATGGACGAACTCCTAGAGTCCAAGTCCATTTATGAAGGGTCTAATATTTTAAACTTTGGTCCAACCAAGTGAGAGTTGAAAATGACCGAGATCCCATACATACATACATACATACATAATGCATAATAAAAGTTTGCATCCCATAGCAATAATATGATAAATAAACCATTCATTTACCATAAGAGCCACACGCAAAATTAAAGCCTAGCATGCCCCTGCTGGATGATCACAAGCCAGAATCCTATGCGACCCACTAAGCCCGCAGTAGATCTATGGTCAATCTAGTGTTGGTCCTATACTATTACATTTAATAGCAACCCAATCAATATACTGATGGGCCTTGGTCTCTTTCTCCTTCAAGTCTTCATGGAACGCCTTGGATTCTACATTCTGGGCTCTCCATTTGGGCCATCCTTCATCTCCACCAATAACATAAAATAATTCCTCACTCCTATACTACTCTCATTACATATTTAAAAAGAAACTCCAGCGAAAACCAGGGGGGAGTACAATAGGAGGGAGATAGAATGCCTTATTATTCCAAGGCAACTAGAAAAGGAAGAGGAGAAAATAAAAGAGGCACACAGGCCCAACATAAATTTAGACCATACATTTGGTCTAGGGCTTGTGATCATCCGTTCTCAATCAACGCACATAATTACATGATATCCAATCACATAAACACATGTACATAATCCATGATATCCAACCACATCATCCATAATAAAACGAGAGGACGAGTCATGAATGTAAACTTGGCATAACATTGGCAATTTCCTTTCTTGTTTGGGAAAACCTTTCCTCATTATTTGAAAGTGAATAAAATGTTGAAATTCCAAATCCAATACAAACAACTTTCCAAATAATGTCCTTAAGAAAACATGTAAAGTAAATAAAACAAAAATTTTAGAAATTATCCAAAAAATTAAAGAACAAGAAAAACATAAACCAATAAGCGGCTGCCGCCTCCGGCGGCGCCTGCCGGCGCACGCGGCCCAGCAGGCCTGGTCTGCTGCCCGCATGTGCGTAGACCCCTGCCTGCTCGCATGCGCGCTTAGTCGTGGGGTGTCGCGTGCGCTGGCGCGCTAGCGGGGCAGCCGTGCACAACCTCCTCTGCCTGCACGTGCCGCCATGTCTTGTCGCCTGCGTGCGCATCCTGCGCGGCGCGCGCCCGGCCATGCCTCGGCCTGCACGTTCGGCAGTGCGCACAACGGTCATAAACCCGCGCGCGCTGTGCGTGCCTGGCGGGGCTGCCACGTGCAGGCTCCCTTGCCTGTGCGCGCGCCTCGCCGTGCGCACTACGCGCGCGGTCAGCCGTCGGCTACCGCGTGATACGTTTGTCTTTCATTTTATTTTCTGCCCCCATTTTCCAAGAAAACCAACAATGCCAAGAACTCATACACGATTAAAAGAAAAGAAAACGACATGCTTGATAATTTAAAAGATCAAAAAACATGTAAATCATGCCATACACGTTTTGATGCTTTAAACAAACATAAAACCCTAGGCCTATACACTGAACCGGGCTCTGATACCACTGTAAAGCCTAGCCAAGATGTGTGGATCGGCCTGGGAGTAAAACGAATGCGGAGCCGCGGTATAATAAAATTGCAATAATTTAAAACGTGCCATAAAGAAGAATAAAATAAAGACGTTCAAGGGGTGTTCCCTTGAAACTCCCGGGCGTTTGGTGTATCTCATGAATGAAGAATAAACAAGAAATTCATGGAGGCCATAGGGTTGAAAAGGGACGAAAACAACAAAATCGAAAACCTACCCGGTTGTCGTTTTGTCTTCAAACCACTACTCGCGTTGTTCCCCGTTTTTCTCCAAGATCCAAGTTGAGACCCTCTAATTCGTACACGCAATCCGCCCACGTATCTTGATCCTCGTGCTAGCAAAAAAATAAGTGTATAGTTTATTTGGAGAGGACGGATTGATCAAACGCTATCAATTAACGGATCAACCCTCCTTTAAGTTCAATTGTGTAGCAATAAAGAACAAGAGATTATCTTGGGAAAAGGGGAGGGAGTGGCCGAGAGGGAGAGGAGTCGGCGGTAATGGTGTATGTGTGTGTGTTTTGAATTTCATCATCTCTTCCAAAGTGAAGAGTTAGGCATATATATAGAGGAGGAATCCTATTCCTCTTCTAGTTTCCACTCTTTGGAAGGCTTCCCTTGGAATAGGATTTGACCTAGTCAAATCCTAGTCAATCCTAGCTTCTTGGTCAAACCAATCCTAGCCATTGATTTCCCTTTTCAATCTCAACCATTCATCAATTTAATGGAGTATTTAAATCTAATTAAATAATCCAAAGGGCAATAAATAAATATAATAAATATTAATATTTATCTTAAGCCCATAAATTAAATTCCAATAAATCTAATTTATTAGATAACTTCCTTTCATCTAATAAAAGGAATTAATTTTCCCAAGATAAGAAAGATCTGATTAAATCTGATTTAATCGTTCCATCTCTCTCCAAATATTTAATTCTAAATTAAATACGTTATGTGTGCGGATTGTGTGTGACTCTTTAGGTTCACCTTCAACTAGACTTAGTTGGATTCCTAGAATTCGTCCGTTACCATGGGTGGCCGTCTAGCAACGGTCCATGGCACTAGAGACTAGGTGAATATACGTGGGGATGAACATTTAGGCTTTACAGTACATCTATCCTTCCGTCTACAGTCTCACCACTTAGGGTCTAGGGCACGGATACGTAAGTACCCATCTTGGACGTAAGTGTCGGCCTGTCCTATACCAAACGCCGCAGGGAATCCTTCCCTTCTGTTGAGTTACTGTGGCCACAGATTTTAGAGACAAGACACAGAGTATAGTGAGACGCTACTGTCAACGCTCTTGATAGGAGATAGATCCTTTCTTGGAAACTACTGTCATGTTGCACATCATGGCTGCACTAGATATGGTTTATGACTACTCAGCAACTATGTTTTGGCAATCTCTCACCATACGTAAGATACATACACGGCGTACACGTAAACTCAGCAATTCCTCAAGTCAAAGGATTGACCTGTACCATTGGAATCGGGAACTCATGTCATACCTATCCGACCCTACTCAAGGTCATCTCAGTCAGCCGCTCCCTAGCAAGCTTACCCACTAACACTGCATAGACGACCCTCGTCACCCGTCGATGAAACACGACAACAGATGCTTAGTGCAAGTCTCAAGTGGATTCTCGATACCCATTTCCCGAGATTTCTTGACTTGGAGATTTTCAGACTGATTCGGCGGAACTAATTTCATGAACCTACCTCCAAGCGTAGTCCCAGTCCCCGAAATGTGATCTCAGTCTGTGGGCTTTGTTTGTGTAGTGAACAGTTATAAAGCAGTAGAAGTGAACACAGACAAAGTATGAGCCAGATGAATTTCGCTTTCTTATTCATGAAGATTTATTAAAACTTTGAAATTGTTCGGACATAGGTTACAATTCGCCTAACAAGATTGGCTTCATGGTCACCTATTCTAACAGGGTGTAGCAAGGAGGCAGGTAGACGGCAATTAGGAACTATATTTGGGACCTCAATAAGGATTAAAGAAGTGTTCTAGACATACATTAATGGAGAGATTATTTTGGAAGGCTATGGCCTATACTAGCTTCCAAAATCATGTGAATAATATTCTAGTCTCAATACCTATGTATGGTCGATGGTGAACGTGTTGGTTTGGAAAGGTTCCAAGCAAGTTACCACGATGTTTCATCATGAAAGTCGAATGTGGGGAAACTTTAAAAGTCGTTTCTAGAAAGTGGTTTCGATGGAAAGACAACACATAATGGTTTGGGTGTGGTGCCTATCAGCCGAGCCAGTAGTCATCTTGGAGGATGACAACTATACAAGATCTCATCACAAGATCCAAGGATAACTCTTAGACACCACCATCTTCTTGGAGCGATGGTAGGAAGACGTGACGTGCGGTTGGACCGCATTCACATGGCAGAAATTATGGTTGACCTGTGAGGCCAAACAGATATTGTAGATTGCTCATGATCAGATTAATCTGAAAGACATGAGTTATTGACTTTATGTCAAATGGGAGATTGTGTGAATAGGTGGCCAGAAAACTAATTGGATTGGTAGTTTTGGGAACTATTCAACAATACTTAATTAAAATAATATTATTTTGATGAATGTGGTATGTATTTATCATTAGCATATGCGTGCGTCTATTGTGTTTACCCATTACATTAAATGGGGCTTTGGCGTCACAATAGATGCCCATAGACCAATTGGATAAACCCGTGTAGTTGGGTTGCGCATTAGATGATTTGGGTATCGACATTCCTGTGGAGACTTGCACTAAGCGTCAGGGAATCATCATATGGAAGCCTTGGAGACTTGGTTAGTATGACTTGAATTTTTTGACTACGATAGTACGGAAGTAGTCCTCAGACTTGAGGAACCATGGCAGTCACGTGCACACGGTGGCTGCATCTTGGATCTGGTGGGAGGTGATCGTGTCAGGGACATGTTCATCATAATCCTTGTCCAATGCAGTCAGAATGTGTAGCAAGGATGGTGGGTTTTAAAAAGATGATCCCCCTATTAGTATGTGATAATAGTATCTCCTATGCACTCGCTAGACGCATTCTTGCTTTCTAAATCTGTAGCCAAAATGATTGATCGAATAGGAAATGGTTTTCTATATCGAACAATGGAGTGAATGCAGTCTCGAGTATTGAGATAGATGCCTAGTCCAGGATGGGAACCGACGTACAATTTCATGCCCTAGACTAAGGTCGGGGGATAGTAGACGGAAGGACCGTACTTGTACAAAACTCAAGAGCCTAAATGTTCACCTCGACATTTACCTAGTCTCTAGTGTCATGGATCGTTGCTAGAAGGCCACCCATGATAATTGGCTTGTGTTGGACACAAGCCCAAGTCTAGCTGAGGTGAACCTAAAGAGTTAAAACACAAATCACCGAGATTAAATTAATTGAATTAATATAACTGGGCTTGCTTTAATTAATAAATTAGATTTATTAATTAAGAGTATTTGGGCTTAATCTTTAATTGGATTAAATGACTTTGGACCTAATTTAGTTGAACCTTGAATTTAATTAGATTTAATTCATTGGACCTTTTGGACTTGTTCTAATTTGATTAGAGCGATGCCCAACCCACTAAATTAGGGCCTAAGGGGCCGAGTTGACTTCCGTGTGAAAGAGAGGAGTTGGACTCTTCCCACATGGAAGGAGGAGAGTTGACCGAATTATGGCTTTCAGAAAGTGAAAGAATATGTGGATCGTCCCGGGAAATTGCGCGAATGCGGAAGCGCGATATAAAATAAAATAAAAAAATTTAAAGCATGCTTTAATCAAATTAAAGAACACGCTCAAGGTGTGTACCCTTGAGATTCCCGGGTGTTCGGTGTATCTCATGAGTAAACAACATGTAAATGATCATGGAGGCCATAGGGTAGAAAATTAAAGAGGACGAAAATATTAAACGAGACCTACCCGTTGTCGTTTTCGTCTTCAACAGCTACACGCGTTGTTCCCTGTTTTGCACCGAGATCTCGTTCTTGAGACCCTCCAAATCGTGACACAAGATCCACCCACGTATCTTGCACGTCGTGCTAGCAATGAACAAGTGTATATTTTGGAATGGATGAATCAACAACACGTTATGAATTAACGGTTGATTCATCTAAGTTCTAATGTTCCAAGAACAAGAGAACTAGAAAAGAATTTCTTGGAGAGAGTGGGAGAGAGAGGGCGGACGAGAGAGAGGGGAGAGAGAGCCGAAAATGAGTGTGTGTTGTGTGTGTGTTGGAATTTCATCATCCTTCAAAAGGTATATGGCTAGGGGTTTATATAGAGGAAGAGTTTAATCCTCTTTAAACTCCACCTCTTTAGAAGCTTAATTTGACTAGGATTTTGACCTAGTCAAAGTCCTAGTCAAAGTAGAATTTGACCTTGTCAAATTCAATCCTAGCCTTTGATCTCTCCCATTAAATTTCAACCATTAATTTAATTTAATGGAATATTTAGATCCTATTAAATATTCCAAAAGGCCAAATAAATATATTAATATTTATTCTAGGCCCATTAAATTAATTCCCTTAATAAATCCAATTTATTAATTTAATTCCCTTTATCAAATAGAAGGAATTATTTTCTCCAAGAAAATATAGGACCCGATTAAATCCAATTTAATCATTCCTTTACTCCAATATTTAATTCCAAATTAAATACTAAGTGTGTGTGGATAGTGTGTGACTCTTTAGGTTCACCTTTCAGCTAGACTTGGTCGGATTCCTAGAATCCGTCCGTTACCATGGGTGGCCATCTAGCAACGGTCCATGGCACTAGAGACTAGGTGAAATAATCGGGGATGAACATTTAGGCTCTAACAGTACACTTGTCCTTCTGTCTTCGGTCTCATCACTTAGAGTCTAGGGCACGGAAAATGCAGTTACCCATTTTGGACCTAAGTATCGGTCTGTCCTTACTAAACGCCGCAAGGGAAACCTTCCCCTCTGTTCAGTTACTGTGGCCACGGATTTTAGGGACAAGACACAGAGCATACATGAGACTCAACTGTCAATGCCTCTTGACAGGAGACAGATCCTTTCTTGAAAACTACTGTCACTCTGTACACCCGAGCTGCACTAGACATGGCTTATGACTACTCAAGAGTATTTTGACAATCTCTCACCATATCTAAGGTACAGACCTGATGTACAGGTAAACTCAGCAGTTCCTCAAGTCAAAGGACTTGACCTGTACCGTTGGAACCGGGAACTCACGTCATACCTTGCTGACCATACTCAAGGTCCTCCGTAAGACGGTTCCCACGAGTCACCTCAGTCAGCTGCTTCCTAGCATGCTGATCCACTAACACTGCTTAGACGACCTTCATCACCCGTCGATCAAATACGACAGCAGATGCTTAGTGCAAGTCTCAAAGGGAATCCCGGTACCCATTTTCGAGATTCCTTGACTTGGAGATTTTCGAACTGATTCGGTAAGACTGATTTCATGGACCTACCTCCAAGCGTAGTCCCAGTCTCCGAAATCGATTCTCAGTCCGTGGGCTTTGTTTGCGTAGTGAACAGATATGTAATAGCATATATAAGTGAACGTAAATAAAGTGTTGCCATATGAATCTTCACTTCTTTATTCATAAATGTTTTATCAAACACCTGAAATTGTCTAGACATAGGTTATATATTCCTGCCAAAATTGGCTTACATGGTCACCTATTCTAACAGAAAGTACACAACTCGGCCAACGTAATTGCATGTGACCGAGTTGTGCTCTTAGAAAGCACAACTCGACCACTAATGGTGCTCTTGCACTTGGTATGAGTTTTTCATACCTTGTGGGGCAGAGCTTAATTGATGGGATTGAGGGGAATGCATCTAAGACACATCCTTATGTATCTAGACACATTCCTACCCTCTCTATTAATAATGGCTATATAGCTAACACTAAAACAATCTCTTCAGTAGCTCTCTCTACACACTCAGTCCCTACTTACTCTCTCCCTCTCCCACACTCTAGTTCATCTTTGATTTAGGATCATTTGAAAAACAAGAGAAGATCAAGAAAATATATTAATCCATAGCGTTATTCCTTAGATCAGTTTTCTTCTATTGTTTAATCCTTCTAGAAAGAGGATTAGACGTACTCCCGATGTCGTTACATATCCTTAGAGGATCTCTATGTTGAGATCTAGAACGTGAACGAAATCGGAGAGGAAATAAAGCATGTAGCCGGTCAAGAAGCAACAAAGGTAACAGTTCGATTACGATTATGTCTCTTGTTGTTTTTGTATTTATCCATGAGCCTTGTATGCTAGATTATGTTTATATGGATTTAATTTTGCATATTTTATATCAAATGATCGGGAGAGTCCAAGGGAGCACCCCTTGGATCGAGTTTAAAGTTTTATAACATTTTTGTTTTCATGCATTCGCCGCGCTCCCGGGCAGATCCATTCCCTTCAAGGAGGTCTTGAGAAAGGGATTAAATTCAAAAGCGAGAAGGACATTGTCTCGTAATTAGGCATCCCGGAATAAAAAGCAGACTGACAAAAAGATATTATGGAGTTAAAAAAGCATTTCAGCCAATTAGAAACACACTTAAAATCAATTTTAATCATGACATTACAAAGAGTAATCGGCCTAAGATGATGATCAGTTTCGGGTTTCCTACACTTGGGATGAGGACTATATGAGTGAAATTCATCTTACGTAATAGGATTTGATCATTCAAGATCAGCAACATAGACTGTGACATTGGAGCCCACAATATTATAGAAATGCTGAAAAAATAAAGGAGACATACCATTGGGGCCGGGGGATTTCAAAGGATACATACCAGCAAGTGCGTGTTCGACATCCGCTTCATTGAATAGTTCAACCAAAGCTGCATTCATTTTTTGGGTAACGCGGCCCTGCATCATGGACAACACCTCATTTATGCAGGCATCCTCTGGCTGACATGAAGTAAAGGACCTTCTGAATCTCTTCCCCCTTGTCCCTCCGAACCCCGTTCTCATCCCTTAACCTTGTAATTGTGTTCATTCGTTTGCATGAAGAAGCTCATGAATGAAAGAATTTAGTATTTCCGTCTCCATCCACTAACCAATGCTCCTTGCTCCATCGTTTCCATTTCAGCAGTTCCTGAGCATCAACATCCCCCATCCTCTCCTGAATGCCCTGTATTTCATCATAAAACCTCCGCCCTTAAATCTTCATCACTCAATTACCGTAACCGTGCTTCCAGCTGCTAAATCTCATAGTGTGGCCTTTCGAAAACTTCTATATTCCACCGGAACAATCCCAGCCTACAACTCTGTATTTTTTACCACAACGTCATATGCACAACGCTTCCCGTCCCTCAATTGGTGCATCCTAAATCACCTTCTAGCACCCCATATCCTGAATCCATTTTACCTTAAACCTAAACTAGGGCTTACGAGAACACTATACACCTCCAGACCAGCCTGCAATGTTTATACTCAGTACACTATGATCATATTGCAACACTGGAATATTCGTCACTACTGAGTCCGGAAAACACCCAACCCAAGCCGAATTAGCACACGCCCTATCCAGCCTCGCCCTCACCATATCTGGAGCCTGTCGCCTATTACACCAAGTAAACTATGAGCCCCGATACCCAAGGTCTAACATATGACAGTTCTCTAACATATTCCTAAAATCTACCAACCGCCATGAAGGCCTAGCCACGCCTGATTTCTGATGGTGAAATAAATTTTGTTAAAATCACCTGAACATAACCAAGGAGAATCAGACTGCTTACCTAGAATTTCTAGCATTCACAAGGTCTGTTTCCCTTTAGCCGTCTCAGACTCTCAGTTTCCCCATGGAATTAAGTGAACCACTAGCTAGTTGTTCTATAGAGAAGACATCCACATCAATATGATAAGAGGGAGAAAGAATTGTACCACAATATCCTTCTTCCACAGCAACATCAAAACACCTGCTTGACCAACGGTTGGAACACATAACCCAAAGATGTCAAACTTCTGCCGAACTACTTCTAAACGATGACTTCCACACCGCGTCTCAGATAAAAACGCCACCATGGGCCCTTTTCTTGAATAATTTCTCTGATTTTTCGAGTCGTCGAGGGCATGCCCAACCCTCGACAATTCCAAGCTTTAACAATCATGGCGCTTGGCGGACTACTGAGCAGTCTCCCTCGTTTCTATGTCATCTAAAGCTTCTTTAGTCAGAAATCTTTGAGCTGGAGATTCTCCTTCAGAAAAACCTGCCTTCCGTTTGAAGACCCCTCCTCCCATAGATCGCCAACCCAGCCCTATGTCGTCCCCCTCGGCCATCCACATGTCCAGCCGTGAAAAGAATTAATTAAATGGTGGGCTATTTTTTTTGGTGGCCATATTTAGTTGGCTTAAGAGTGGTTGGGCTAGGACTAAAGAAACTTATAAAATCGAACTGGGCCAAGCTTTCCCCTTTGGAACAGTGGGCCGATACAACTTGGGTTGAATCGAGGTCCATTTTGGATTTAATAATAGATGCCTTGGCTCCATTGGGCCCAACTCCTGCTGGCACACCCCCTCCGTTCCCCTCCTTCTCCCCACCAACCCTTCCCGTCCCCACTAACCGTTCCCCACCACCCCACATCTCCTGTACTTTTGGAACCCCACCCATCTTTGACCGAATTAGCTTAACAACCGTCGCTGGCGCACCTGTCGCTTGCGCCCCATCCTATGACGACCTCAACTCCTACCTTACCCATTGCCCTCGGCCACCGTCAAATATATCGACTCCACGTCGCCCCCCTTGACCGCTGACCAGACTTCTTCTTCGAATTGAGTCATGACCACCTTGCCTATTGTCTGCCTGCATCTCCGAATAAAACGATGAAAACCCCATGCGAGCCTCTCTTAACCACAGACCATGAAGATCAACATCAGACCCAAAGGAGCCTTCCTCCCCCGTTAGAACACAATCCCGTATGATATGACCAAGTATGAAGTATCGGTAGTGATGCTCCATCAAAATCCACCGGGCCAACCCAAGAGCTAGGAGCAGGCCCCCAGGCTGAGCAGCCCAGCAGGCCGACACCACCCGGCCCAAAAGTAAGGTTTTTTCCATATATAAACCCAGTTTCGAATAAACTGACCTGGTAGGCCCACGGAAAAGGCTCGTACAACAAGCTTAGTAATCAAACAACTCGGATTCTATGTCACACGGCTAGCCAACACTTCAAGCCACGTCATGTTAAAAGATCTCATCCAGATCCCCAGTAGATTGGTTAGAATCCGGATGTTTCTCAGCGAGTGACTGTTTTTCCCGAAAATCTGGCAGATATGGCAAGGTCCACTCAAACGGATATATCTCCACCAATTCAACTCTGATTCATGCGTGGTTTGTTGGGTTAGGAATCTGAATCTTCAGGGTTTCCAAAAATATATGGCACTTAACAAATCGCCACCCAAATCGGGATCAACACTGGCTATAAAAGGAGTACACTGTGCAGTCACTAAACAACTTTAACATCTCACACGTTCACTACTTTGAGAACTCTCAAGTAACATTTACTCTATCTTTTGCACACGAATTTCTCTCCACTTTAAAGAATATTCACATACCAATTATCACACTTTACCATTATTCTCACCTTCATTAAGTGTTCTTTTTATTCATTTCGAGTCGAACATTACTGACTTAAGTATCAGAGTGCTAACCCCTCTCTGCAGGTTAGTCTCCCCTACGATCTTGGGACTTTCAAGAAGATCCCTCAATATTTTGTGGTGCTGCTGGATTTCGGTACACATTATTGGTGCTGTCTGTGGGAACACTTGAGCTTTGACGTTAGAAATGACTGACTCTGGTAACCATGGATCTTTCTTGGGAGAAGATTCTCTCCCTGCTGTCGTAGGACCCGCTCCTACCTTCTAAACAGATGAGGAGCGTCGCCAGTGCTCCTGCCCCAGTTACTGACCCTACTCCAGCTGATGGTCTCCCAGTTCCAGTTATCGATTATCCCGCTCCCAAGCCAGCGGCACAGGTCTCTCTTCCCAGCGAGAGCGAGGAGGAACTCCAGGCAGTCAATCGATGGATAAACAGGCTCTTGTTGGACAACAACAAGACAAATCTCTCCCTACTGGCTCCGCCAACAAGGAAATAGCCCCCTTCTAGCCTCCTGAAATCTGGCAAGCCCTCAGGAAGGAGATGATCGAGCTTCGCCAACAGGTAACCAAAGACACTTTGCCAGCGGGTTACGGCTTGCGGCATTCCTTTCAGTGAAGACATCATGGTGGAAGAGCTCCTTGCTCACCTTCGAGCACCTTCCCATCTATCTGCCTACAATGGCACCACTGACCCGGTTGAGCATATTCGTAAGTTTGAAAACGCAGCCCTACTGCACAAGTATACCGATGGCATTAAATATCGTGTTTTTCTTACTACACTAATCGATTCTGCTCAGTAATGGTTCGACCAGATTCCAGCCGGATTAGTTAGATCTTTTGCAGAATTTAGTTCCCTTTTCCTACATCAGTTTGCTAGCAACAAGAAATAATGGAAATCGGCTATCAGCCTTTTCGGAGTCAAGCAGGAGGAAAAGGAGACGCTAGGAGCCTACATACTGCGTTTCAACAATTTTGTCTTGGAGGTCCCTACAGCCCATCAGGAGGTGCTGATCAGTGCACTCACCCAGGGCATTCGCGTGGGACCACTCTTTGAATCATTAGCCAAGAAACCTGCAACTAGCTTTCAAGAAGTGCTAGCACGGGCAAAGAAGTACATGAACTTGGGGGATGCCCGACTGGTCAGAAAGGGGGATAGTAAGACTGGAAGAAGGAAGGGGAGTCCTCCGTAGTTCGGTGGGCAGGGGAGAACTCCGAGGGCGGTTTAACCCATTCGACCCAAGGAATGAGCACTTCACCCGGCTGATCACCAGCCCAGCATGGATGTTGATGGCCATAGATCGCCATCCCGCCTTGGAATGGCCCAACGGCTCTGAGGAGGATCCTCAGCAGCCTAAATCTAAATATTTCTGCAGGTACCATAGGTAATATGGACACGACACCAATAGGTGCCGTCAGCTAAAACAAAAAATAGAACGGCTCATCCAAGTCGGCTACCTAAAGGACTACGTCGACAGGGATCGGCGCCGCAAACATAAAGAAGAACGCTCCCATCACCATAGCTCTCGCAGCAGTGGGGAACAGGCTGCTGATTTTCCTTGAAAGGAGCACAAAAGGGAAAAATTCCCAGCTGAGGAACAAAGCCTGGAAAACACCCCTGCCAAGGGAGTAATTCACATGATTGCAGGATGACCTACTGATGGGGACTCCAGCAGAGCCCGACGTGCCCATGCCCATGCAGCCAGAATCATGATGGAGCTTGACTATATATCACCAGCAGGGGATCCTATGATCCATTTCGGACCACTGACATATAGGGGTTCATTTACCTCTTGCTAACCTAGCAGGGAGAAGGGGAAACGACCTATGCAGCACGATGAGCAAGGAAACGAAATTCCTGCTCGAGTCTAGCCCACTGAGGAGCTGCTGAGCATTCAGTTAGTACCTGGAGAGCCCAACGAAACCAGTAGGATTGGATCCCAACTAAGCCCTGAGGTGGCAGGGCAGCCAACCACTTTTTTACAGGAGAATGTAGATGTGTTCGCCTGGACAACCCTGGACCTAGTGGGTATTGACCCCAGCATTGCGGTACACAGCTTGAACTTGGACCTAAATTTTCCCCCTGTGAAGCAGAAGAAAAGACATTTCGGTCCTGAAAAGGATAAATTCATCCAGGAGGAGGTAAGCAAGCACCTTGATGCGGGGCACATCAAGGAGATTCAGTTCCCTCAATGGTTGTCTAATGTGCTGTTGGTCCCCAAACCAGGTAATAAATAGCGCATGTGCGTCGATTCTCGTGACGTGAATAAAGCATGTCCTAAGGATTTCATCCCTTACCTCATATAGACTACCTGGTGGATTCCACCTCTAGTCATGAACTGCTAAGTCTAATAGATGCCTCGCAGGGTTACCACCAGATTATGCTTAACCCCAATGACCAGAAGCGTGTAAGTTTCATCACGTCAGAGGGAACATATTGTTATATTATCATGCCTTTTGGGCTAAAAAATGCAGGTGCCACGTACCAGCGCTTGGTGGACCGCATGTTTCGAGAGCAGCTCGGACGCAATATGGAGGTGTACGTGGATGAGATGCTGGTGATAGCCGGCAGGCTGATCAGCACATCACAGATCTTGTTGAAACCTTCAACATTCTCAGGAAATATCACATGAAGCTTAACCAGGCCAAATGCACATTCGGTGTTCGAAGTGGCCGATTCCTCGGCTACATGGTGACAAAGAAGGGAATTGAGGTCAACCCAGATAAAATATGATCAATCCAAGAGATGAGACCTCATGCCAATCTCAACGAAGTACAAAAACTTGTTGGCTGCATTGTTAACCTCAGCAGGTTCATATCCCGCTCAGCTGAGCGCAGCCTTCCCTTCTTCAAAGCTTTGAGGAAGGCTAAAAACTTTGCATGGGACGAATCTTGTCAGCAAGCCTTCCTAGACCTGAAGGCATATCTTGCCAAGCTATCTCTACTCCCCAAACCCTCACCAGGGGAGACATTGTACTTATACCTTGCTGCAGGGCAGCACGCTATGAGCTCCGTGCTCATCAAGGAGGAGGATGGAATACAAAAGCCTATATACTACGTTAGTAAGGTACTACATGGTTCCGAACGACGCTAATGGAAGGTAGAAATTACTGTCATTTACCCTGGTAACAACTGCTAGAAAAATACGACCTTACTTTCTTTCTCATTCCATAACTGTGCGCACTAACACCCCCTGCGAACTACACTAGGGAAAGCTGAGACTTCTGGCAGGATGATCAAATGGGCTGTTGAGTTCAGTGAGTATGATATTTCCTACCAACCTAGAACAACTATCAAAGGCCTAGCCCTTGCGGATTTCATGACTGAAACATCGTCGACTGAAGAAGAGGAAGGAACATGGCTACTCCATGTAGATGGCTCCTCCACTTGGACGGGCAGCGGAGCAGGTATCGTGCTTACTAGCCTAGAAGGAGATGAGCTAGAATTCGCCCTAAGGTTTGACTTCAAAGCCTCGAACAATGAGGCTGGGTATGAAGCCCTCGTAGCAGGTATCAAGATGACACTAGACTCAAGAGGAAGGAACGTAGTCGCCTACTCTGATTCCTAGCTGGTAACCAACCAGGTAGGTAGCACTTACGATGTCAAGGAGGACCCATGAAGGGATACCTCTAGGAAATAAGCGACCTCAAGAATAGGTTGAAGAGCTGCCAGCTTCATTAGATCCCCCACACTGAAAACACCAAGGCTGATTATCTTGCCGATTGGCTAGCTCTCTGGCCGACTGCAACACCTGCATTATTACAGTAAGGACCCTTGCTAAGGTTACTCCTGATACTAACGGATATATTTTGCAGATTAGCACAGATTGGAGGAAACCCCTTCTTGATTACCTGCAGGAAGGAATTCTCCCTGTCGACGAAATCGAAGCAGTCTGCTTGAGAAGCCAGGCAACTAAGTTCACCCTGTTGGGAGGAATCCTCTACAAACGAAGCTTCTCGCAGCCCTACCTCTGATGCCTATTCGCTGAGGAAGGCAGAACTGTGCTCCGAGAGATTCACGAAGGAGTCTGTGGGTCTCATATAGGTGGCATGGCCCTTACAGGAAAGGTTTTGAGAGCTGGATATTTCTGGCCCACTCTCAGAAAAGATGCAATCAACTGTGCAAGAATATGTGAACAGTGCCAAAAGCACGCCCCACTCATCCACGTGCCCGCTGAGCCCTTCAAAGCCCTTTCAGCACCTTGCCTATTCTCCCAATGGGGGATGGATATAGTAGGTCCTTTCCCAATCGTACAAGGACAACACAAATTCCTGCTGGTAGTAGTGGACTATTTCAGTAAGTGGGTGACAGAACCCCTTGCTAAGATCACAGAAGATGAAGTGATTAAATTCCTATGGAAAAGCATTATTTGCAGGTACGGCTTACCTCGTGTTCTTATTTCTGGCAATGGTCACCAGTTTCAGGACTGGAGAATTCAAGACTGGTGTGCTAACTTAGGCATCCAACAACGTTTTACTTCCGTAGCCTACCCCTAAGCTAACGGGCAAGTAGAAGTTACAAACAGGATCCTGGTGCAAGGTATCAAAACCAGGCTGGAGCAAGCAGGAGCACAGTGGGTAGACGCCCTGCCCAACATGCTATGTCTTACAGGACAACTCCCAAATCTACTACAGGAGAGACTCATTTCAATTTGGTGTACGGCTTAGAGGCCGTAATCCCTGCTGAAGCAGGTTTGGAATCCTTCCGAATACAGCACTTCGAGCAGGAAAGCAATAATGCTCTATTGTGTACCAACCTAGACCTCATTGATGAAATTCAAGAGGATGCTCGAACTCACATGGAAAGATACAAACAAAAGTTGATCAATGCCTACAACATGAGGGTGAAGAGGAGAGAATTTCAAGTGGGAGACCTCGTGCTGAGACGGGTCAGTGCTTTGAAATCAGTAGGAAAGCTGGCTCCCAACTAGGAGGGCCCTTACAAAGTGAGCCAAATTGTCAAATCGGAGCTTACGAGCTGCAAGATGTTGACGGCAGAAAGCTCTCCCGACCTTGGAATGCATATAACCTCAGGAAGTTTTACTCTTGAACACCCTACTCTATGCTCATTATTTTACTACATGTTTAATTAGCACTTACTGCGTAAATAAAAGAGCAAGTCTTGCTCCTTTGCTATATTCTGCTTTGTTAAATAGGTTAATTACCTTACTGGCTTCGAGCCCTGATAAGCCGCTCTGCTGGCGCACTCTTAATGGCTTCGAACCCTGATAAGCTGCCCTGTTGGCGCACTCTTACTGGCTTCGAGCCCTGATAAGCAGCCCTGCTGGTGCACTTTTACTGGCCTCGAGCCCTAATAAGCTGCCCTGCTGGCACACTCTTACTGGCCTCGAGCCCTGATAAGTCGCCCTTGGCGCACCTCTACTGGCTGTAAAAGCCCTAATAAGTCGCCCCTGAACGGGCACATACTTGCTTATTTCTTCAGACTGAGGCATACTTATCTCATTGTGATAGCTCATACATAGTGGCATGCATATTCTTACTTACTACTCGGACTGTTTCTAGCACTTGCTTATTACCCTTTGCAGCAGGTCTTGTTCTGCTCCTGCTGGATAAAGCCACCAAGCCAAACCAGGCCCCGCCCTGCTGACAACAGAAGGCTGTTAACAACCTGCCCTATCAAGCAGGAGGGTCACGCGCAAAAAAGGCCATGAGCCAGCATTCAGGCCCGCTACCTTGCCACAACAGGTGATTTACTACCTAAGTTGGGAACTTCCTAACAAGTTATATCACTTTTGCACTTAGGTGTATTTCTAATATGAAACATCTCTTTCTGACAAATTAATGTATGTCAAAACCTTGTACTTACAATAAATAATATGAATAAAACTCATTCTTTACTATAAGGATTGGAAAGCCTCCCCCTTTCATTACTTACATGCAGGAGGACACTTTATTCTTTCGGGCAGACTAGGCCCATGCCAGCTAATAAGCCGGGACATTCCCAACAAGCTATTACACTAACATGCAGAAAACCAGAAACATGGCAATAAACAAACAACTTAGGCATAAAAGCGAGGAGGAGAAGAGTAGAATTCTTGGCATCAAAGGGCCAGCAGAAAAATATTCGAAAGCTCACACTCGGGCACTTGCAAAACCTCACGCAGGAGGTAGCAAATGTTCAGCAGAAAAAAGAAGATTTTTTAATTGTTCTTCTAATGGGGGGGGGGGGGGATAGATTCAATTACCAGTTAGGGGAGGTGCACTTCCTTCACTAGCTGTAGTAGGAGGCTTTGAGCTCAAGGGCACTGCATCTCCCGCCACCTGCCGATTAAGGTCCAGGGGCATGAGGTCATCTTCAGCAGCAGAGACCTCTGGCGCTGGGGCAGGTTCATCATCATCCGGGTCTGGGGCTGTAGCCAGGCCTGCATTCTGGTCCTGGAAGGAGGCGTCAGCACTGGCTGGAGGATAGCCAGCCACAACAAATTGTTGAGTGCAGGTCTAGAAGCCGTGGTAATAGCACTTCAGAGCCTTATCCACCAGCAGGCTCTGAAACTCTGAAGACTTGGTATACTCAGCCAAACGACTCCGCCAGATACCCTCCAGCAAATCTCGAACTTCCTTGATTTCGGGGTATCGGCAGATCAGCTCCTTCCTTTCCTTCTCAACTTGCAGGACCGCCTGCTCCAAACGAACATGCAAGGAAGTGACCTCCTCCTGCAGATGGCGCAGGCTAGCAGCATCCTCCTGGCGAGCCTCATCCCTCTTCTGAGCAGCTTCCCTCAGCCTGCGGTTAGCCTCCTTCAGCTTTTCCACCCGTTTAAGGGAGCCCTCAAACAAAGGGCCTCCCTGCTCCAGCCAGCTGAACAAGTTGCTCCCAGCATACAGGCCTGCACAACAAGAATAAAAGGAATCAGGTTACATCCATCTGGTTCGATTAATTATCATGCACTTGCTTGTTTAGTACAAGCACTTACCCTACTAAGGTGAGTAGCTAAGAGACCCAGGGCCTGAGCACGGGGCAGGTTGTCTGCATACATCTTGTCCTGAGGTGGCCTGATCCCCTTCAGAAATTCACCAGCCCGACTAGGCTCCCCCTCATCCAGCAGCAGGGAATAGTCCTCCTGTAGGGTCCATTCAGGGGAGAGCTTCCTTCGTGCCGCCCTCTCATCAGTAGGACGATGAGTGGCCGCTTGTGTAACCGAGCGAGGAGCAGGTGAGGCCAGAGGACCATGCTGACCCTTAGCCTTCTTCGTGGGAGTTGGGAAGGCCTTATCAGGGCGTTTTACTTTGGGGTCTCCGGTGGAGGCCGAACTGGCAAGAGTGGAAGGAGGACTCTTGATCAGGGCTTGCCTTGCAGAGGAGCCCGCACCCGGAGTCGCCTCCGCCTTATCTTGTAGCAGCTTCTGAAACATTCTTTCTACACCCAGCAAGTAAAACACAAACACATATATTAGCACACATTCTGTCTAATCCTTTCTTGCAGCAAACAAACAACAAAAAATATATACGGGCCACAAAAAGCATAATACCAACAATAGGATCCATGCTTGCCACCTTTAGGGCTCAGGACAAATTGGTGAAGAATAGTAGGGTGTACAATCTTGCCGGGATCAAAGGGGGAAACATTTAATTCAAGCAATGCCAGGAAAGCAGCAGGCCAATTTCAGGCTGAGTATTTTAATTGGTCAGGAGGGTTCACAACCCACACATGGGGAAACCTCCAGGGCTGCGAGAGGAGATAAAAAATAGTCCTGTTTCCACTCCTTCATAGAGGACTCGGTAGACAAAAACCGAGCTTCCCCGAGGTGAAGTAAAAAAGACCAGGACCAGCTCTCTTCAATATAAAGAACGAATGGAATTGGGCAGTAGGGGGACTTCTCCTAAATTCCTCACCAGGATGTAAAAACCATACAACAGACTAAAGGACTTGGGAACTAATATTGGTTCAGAGGAATGTTAAACAAAGTAGCCACCTCGCAGAAAAAAGGGGGGATGGGGAATCGAAGGCCTGCCTCCAGCTGGGCAAGATAGAAACACAGAAAACCAACACGAAGATGGGGATGAGCTTCAGGAGTAGGGGCATGGATCACATAATCACCACGTATCCCGTACTTATCCCGGACCCCCACTAAGTCCATTTCAGTCAACCTAGACCTATAAATACGAAAAGCGGCGGCCTCGGTCGAAACTAGAAGGTCCTCCGTTCATTTCCTGTTCCCCTCCTCCTTGTTGTTTCCCTCCTCCTCACTCTCACCTCCATGATGGGAGGCAGAGTCAGAAGGCGTGGGATTATCATCGCCCTGTCAGAAGGGTCCAACAGATCAATCAAAACATCTTCTATGGCTTCCCTATCTATACTACCAGTGGACATGACTACCAAACAGAGGGGAGCAGAAGGGCATACCAAGTTTCAAAGCAGGGGGAAGCAAGGAATTAGAGGAAAGCTCTAGAAAATCTCAAAACCTACGAGGGAAAAAATTGATTTCAGGAAAAATATTCTTGCCAGAGAAAAAAAAGAAGAAAGAAAGAAAAATCCGTAGAAAAGGGGGAGAAACTCATTCGGATGAAGATAGAATGATGGAGAAGGTAACTTCCCCAAGAAAGGGGTTTTATACCCTGGCAGACGAAGAGTCCCATCCACGCAGGGCTCGGGCTCTCTCCTCGTTGCTTAGCGGACACGCCCTAATCACCGAGCGCGTGCACAGACACGCGCGGTAGAACTTCTCTTTCCTTTCCTTTGATAGCTATGATTATCGCAGATAAGTTCAAAACAAATTCAAAATTCGCATGTTATTACGCGTACTAAATCCAGCAGGGAGCGCACAACACAGCAGGATCCACATTGTTAGAGCAAAATAATAGGATTGAAGCAGCACAACAGGACTTCTCCTGCTAGCACACCCAGGTATATAGCTCTTGTGCTAACCTTTGCAGGACTATTTATTTCTACTCCACCAGTCCGACAGCAAGTCTCACACTACTGGAGTAGGGGGAGTGATGATGCCCCCTCAAAATCCACCTGGCCAGCCCAAGAGCTAGGAGCCGACCCCCAGGATGAGAAGGCCAACAAGCCAACACCACCAGGCCCAAAAGTAAGGTTTCTTCCATATATAAACCCAGTTTCGAATAAACTGACCTGGCAGGCCCACGGAAAAGGCTCGTACAGCAAGCCTAGTCATCAAACAACTCCAATTCCACATCACACGGCTAGCCAACACTTCAAGCCACGTCATGTTAAAAGATCTCATCCAGATCCCAAGTTGATTGGCTAGAATCCGGATGTTTCTCAGCAAGTAATTATTTTCCCAAAAAATCTGGTAGATATGGCAAGGTCCACTCAAATGGATATATCTCCACCAATTCAACTCCGATTCATGCGCGGTTTGTTGGGTTAGGAAGTTGACTCTTCAGTATTTCCAACAATATACGGAACTTAACAAATCGCCACCCAAATTGGGTCAAAACTGGCTATAAAAGGAGTACAGTGTGCAGTCACTGGACAACTTCAACATCTCACAAATTCACTACTTTGAGAACTCTCAAGTAACATCTACTCTATCCTTTGCACACGAATTTCTCTCCACTTTTTAGAATATTCACACACCAATTATCACACTTTACCATTATTCTCACCTTCCTTAAGTATTACTTTTATTTATTTCAAGTCGAATATTACTGACTTAAGCATTGGAGTGTTAACCCCTCTCTGCAGGTTAGTCTCCCCTACGATCTTGGGACTTTCAAGAAGAGCCCTCGACATTTTGTGGTGCTGATGGATTCCGGTACGCATCAGGTAGCAATAGTTCAGAAGTCTCCCATACGTAAAAGACATAGTTAACTCTTCTCCTCTCGAATGGAATTATGATATCCAACAATACCCTAATCCAGACACTTGCACCCCAAACCGTAGAGGCCTTTGCATGATCAGATTCTAAGAAAAATTCCAAGTCGCCGATGAATTGACTCATCCACTTCTCTAGTCATCATCCGTAGGCCGTGAATATGAATATGGAAAGGACACCAGTTAAGATCCCCCTCAAGAGGATTTGCTTCCAGATTGACATAATCGAGAATAACCGCGTTCCTATCAACGATCCACGGACAGCCTGCTAAAGCACAATCTCTATCAACCATATTACAAAACCCCAACAAGACTCTATCCTCTGCCAATACCTTAACATCCATTCCACGTGAAGGTCGAATTACCGAGAGGAGGGTTGCCTTCAATGCATCATATCGATACCTCCACGAAGTAAGTAACCTTCCAACAAGGAAAACTGAATCTTGATCCCGTCTACCCTCCCATTCTCCAACCGCCAACTCCAGACCTAACTCCTCGTCCTCTGTCAGCTGTAACGATCTCCCCAAACGATCCATGCTCAGCACTAAAGGAAAATCGAATAAATAAGATGTTGTCCGGCTCCAAGTCCTCGTTACACCAGAGCCGAACACACCTAGCTGTCCCACACCTACACACTTCAACCAAACAAATACACAACAAGATGAGTATCAACAGGAAATAGCAGAAGAAACAGACACTAGTCAACAACACGAAGTAAATGACAACAAGGGACACACAAAAGAGACACCAAAGAATGACAACAACGAACAAACTATTCTAAGTATGAGAGAATAAGGAAACAGACAAAAGGGGTATGAAGCATAACACTGTAAAACCCATGATAATGCGAGGGACCATCCCTAGATGTGTAAACAAACTCTCCAAACGGTCGTCTCACAAAACTCTCAAACATTCGTCTCACAACTTATACCATCCACTCATGCGAGGGCTGTCACAAGTCACTCATGCGAGAGCTTACAATACATGATATAATTACTGAGCAACATATTTGTTGATCACTTTCTTAATTTGCAAAATATGATTTTATTGCGAAAATATCCCAATTTAATATCATTGTTAATATATACTAGTAAGCGTGGCACATCTATATATGCACATATTTTTTTAAAAATAATTTAAATAAAATATTTTATAAATTATATTATTTATCTTTTGTAGAGTTAAAAATTATCTAAAATATATATATAAGTAGCTAAATTATTATAAATATTTGATTTAAAAGAATGTTGATAAAATAAAATAATACATAAATTGGAGAGATAAAAAATGCATGAGAAATGAAAAACTACCAAAAGATAGTTATGGAAGATCATGTTGAATGAGGAAGTTAAAAATAATTAATTAATTTAAAATTTGAAAAAAGTGGTAGATAAAAATTACTTTCGACATCAAAAGAGCCCACTTCGATAATATATAGTACTAGTATATGTGGCACACTCAAATGTGCGCGAATAATTAATTTAGATTTTAAAAAAAAATATTATTACTTTAGAAAATATATATTATATAAATAAATAAAAATACTAAAAATATAAGAAAATTATGAAAAATTATTATTGAAAACACAAAAAAAGGGATTTGGAAATTGAGGAGAGAGAGAGAGAGAAATTGAGATTAACAAAATAATTAAAAAAAATGACTGACCAAATATAATTGAAAACACCAAGTTGGTATTCTTTAATTATATAAAGGTATAGATAGATGATATTAATTAATTATTTACTTTTAAGAATTAAATTATCAAAGTATTAATATAAATTAGAAAATTAATATTCAATATATTAATGGGGTTTCCCAATTTTGGTCCCATGAAAAATCAATTTTCGATTTGTTAATTTAAACTACAAATTTATTAATTTTTGCAGATTGAGAACTTTTTTTTCGGATTTTCAAAAGTATCGGATTTTCCCAAGAGCACGGAGCATGAGGGCATATAACGGGGTATGTAGAAAATTTTGATGAAAAAAATATCCTTAGTGCAAGAAAAATGATAACTTGGTGATCTAAATTGCGAAATAAACTTTTTATGGGATCAAAATTGACACACTCCCACATATATACTTGACCTAAATTGAGGTTCTTCTAATTGCAATTTTTTTCGGCCTACATGGGGATTTGACAGTTTTGATTATGTGAAAATTTGATTTGACAATTTGATCCACTAATTTATTACTTCTAGTAAATTGAGAACTTTTCAAAACTCGTTAGATTTTTACATGTTTACCTCACATGAGGACATAAATTAGAGATCTTCAAAATTCCAACAAAAAAGGTCATCGATTCTTGAAAATATAAATTGTCAAATCAACTTTTCAAATACAAAAGCTGCTACACTCACATACATACGGCACATAAACTTGTGAATTGTTGATTTGGATACGAAGAAGCGACCTTTGAAGCACTCAATCGACATGTCTATCTCTACTTAAAATCTTTAATGAAAATGAGGGATGAAGAGTCATGCAAAGCTATGCAATTTTGCTACTACCCTATATGTCTTTTGTTTGAGCTTTCATATTTTGTTTTTGGATTGTTTATGCATCAATCTTACTTTGGCTATGTTTTGATTTATTTTTAACTTAGATTTTGTTTGTTTTTGAGTGTTTTATGTGTGTTTTGTTTTTGAGTGTTTTATGTATGTTTGATTTTGTCTTTTGTAATGTTGTAGGACGTATAAAGATTGATAGAAACATGTTTATTTTGGTTTTTGGCAGGAACAATTTTACTATTAAGTCATACTATCATTACAAAAAAAAATTGAGTTTTCGCTGCACTTAAATGATTATGGCTTAAAAATCATGATAAATTAAGACCATTACCCACGGTGAAATAAAACCAAAGCAGAAACTTAAGTTTTTACCACGATCGATCAATATTCGCCATGATTATTAGTCATAACCAAAATATTTGTTATGGTTTTGGTCATGGCTAATATTTTGGCCATACTTGCGGAAACAATAATTAATAGTTGTTGCGAAGCTGTGGTTAATTTGTATATACCATAATTTTTTTTAGCTATAGTAATTAATTGTAACGGATAATCATTTTTTTTCTACTGTATGTGTGTAAAATTATAAACTGGAAAATTATTTATTTATTTTATATATGTTTGGAAGTGGTTAAATAACTATAGTGATATGTAACAAATCGATAAAGGGAGACTATTATTTAACAAAATTATATGATATGTACTATTTGTTATGTTGTTTTTTAATCTCATAACTAGTAAGAATATATAGATGTAATAAAAATGGGAAAAAAATTTTCATATAGTAACATACAATTTTGTCATTTGTTGGTACTACAATTATTTTATTACCCTATACGATCACCATTTTATATTTATGCAGACGTAGTCATAAAATTTTTAATCAAAGGTTTTATAGTGCATTTGTTTTGCCTAATCCCATAAATGTTTAAAATGCAATTTTCAAATAAAAGTAAAAGAATAATAAGACGAAGAATAATGAAAAAACAAAAATGCTGACAGCACTTCTAATCAACTTTAAGAAAAATATAAAAAAGAAGGGAAAGAAGTGCATAACACATGACGTGTTGCAACGTACATTTCATTCAATTTAATAAAATTGAAAAATAAAATATCAAAGAACTATTCTAACTTTATCAAATTATCACATCCATGAAAATTACAACTAGTTAACAAGCACAATAGAAATTGGGTTAAATGCAATTTACATCCATATGTTAATTAAAAAAAGTAATTTACCCCTTGTGAATAAAAGCAACATTTTGCCTCTTGTGTTATTAAAAACTAGGGTATGTGGCACACTCGATGTGTGTGCAAAAATATTTCATTAGTTTTTTCATAAATAAAGTAAAATAAATATAATATTAAAATGAGAAATTAAATAAATGTTAAAACAAAACAATAATATAAAAATAACTGAGTTAAAATATATAATTTTGAAAGAGAAAATTTTGAAGTAGGAGAAAGAAAAATAAAAATAGCTAACACTAAATATTTACAAAGGTAATTTTATAGTTGGAGATAGTGGGGTGGGGGTTTTGAATAGTGGGTGGATGAGAAGTTAATAAATAAATTAATAAATTAAATTAAATATTAAAATTGACATGCCAAAATAAATGAGACACCAATTCACCCCTCTTCAATTATATATAGTAGAGATAGAGCAAAAACACCCCTCATTCGTTTCTTGTGTTACACGCATGATTTTTCTTTTTTTTTCTTTTAGTTTGGTTTATATTTAATTAAAAATGACACGTATGCTCTTATTTAAAAAATTGTGTTGATGCGTACTGAAATTCAGCAGTACCACAAAAAGTCGAGAGACCTGCACTGAAATCCCCAGATTAAGGGCGGACTAACCTACAATGAGGAGTACACCCCGATGCTTAAGTTAGTAATATTATTACTCAATGAAGTAAATGGGAAAACTCGAATTAAAGTGAGAAAATGGGGAAATAGTATTGTGTAGTTATAGATCGTGTGAAAGTGAGCTGAAAATAGCCTTGAAATGGAGTGAAAATGAGTGAGAATGAAGTTGAGAAGTGTAGAATGAGTTACTTGAACAATGACTGCACAGTTTGTCATTTTATAGGGTATGTGTATGCAATTTTAGAGGACATTTGTTGAGAGCCATACTTCGTTGGAAAGCTTGAAGAGTCAACTATATTCTCCAACAAACCGCGAGAGAATCGGATAAGAATTGAAAAAGATATGATTATTTGAATCATTATTTCTTGGTTTGCCACCTTTTCGGGGAAGTGGTTACCTGCTAAGAAAAATCTGGATTCCGGCTAGCCCTTTAGGAATTTGGATGAGATCTTTTAATATGACGTGTTCCACGTGTCAGCCACCTACATGTCGTGGAATCTTTGTTGTACGATGAGTAGGCTTGTTGTAAGAGGCTTTTCATGGGCCTGCCAGGTTAGTGACTATAAAGGGGTCCAATAGATAAATGCCTTACTGTTTTGGGCCAAATGAGCTTGGCCTGCTGGGCTGTCCTGCTAGAGGGTCCATTCCTAACTCTTGGGCTCATCAGGTAGGTATTTAGGGGGCATCATGACTCTCTCCTACTCTAGTAGTGCGAGACTTGCTGTGGGCCTGGTGGTGTAGGATTTTAAATGGACCCGTTGATCGTTATCATAAGAGCTTTCTACCTAGGCTTATCAGGAGGGAAGGTCTTGCTGGGCTGAAACCTGTTGGGCTGAGTAAGGCGAAGTCCTGCTATGCTGTTCGAATCTTGCTGTGCTATTCAACTCTGGTTGCGTAGAACCACACAAAATTGGGGGGGGGGGGGGGGGGGATTTGTGCCAATCTGTAGGGAGTGACAGGATAATCATTGCAACAAAAAAATGAGGAGGGGACTTACCTGAGCGTGGCTCAGCACGCGGCACGTGATTAGTGCGCCCCAAACAACGGGAGAGAGAAACGCCGAGTCCAGCGCGAGCGCGACTATTTGGCTGTAGGGTATATAAAGTCTTTTGAGGAGGGTTAGCAGATACCTCCCTTGTGCTTCCAAGGTAAGTCATCTCCTTTCTTCCGGTTTCACTCCCAACTTTTTGAAGGAAGTTTTCCCTTCTTCAGTAGGTTTTGAGATTTTTGATGGCTTCCCCCCCCCCCCCCAGGAATTCCATGGCTTTCTTTCTACTTTCTTTAGGTATGATTTCTTGCTATTCTTCCCCTTTTTTATTGAAAAGAACCATGTCTACTAGTAGCATAGATAGGGATGTTATAGAGGAGGTGATGATAGATCTGGTAGGAAAGGAGGATGAGAATCCTGATGCCTCTGACTCTGCCTCCCACCATGGGGGTGAGAGTGAGGAGGAACATCAGATTAAGGAGGTGAGGGAGAGGAAATATGCGGAGTATCTCTTGATGGCAACTAGGCCTGAGTCATTCAGCATCTATAGGACTATGTATTCTGAGGGGGATGCTGTGAGCATCAGAAACAAGTATGAGATACCTGGTGATTTCGTGATCCAGGTCCCTACTTCTGATGCTCGCCCCCATTTCCCTCCTATTGGTTTCCTGTGCTCCTACTTAGCCCAGCTGGAGGTGGGCTTGCGCTTTCCTATCCCCTCCCTTTTTTGTGATGTGGCCACCTTATTCAACATACCCTAGAACCAGTTTGTCCCCAAATCCTTTAACCTATTGTCCGGCTTCTACATTTTAGTGTCAAGTAACTTATTTTGCACTTCACAACTTCATTCTCACTCATTTTCACTCCATTTCGAAGCTATTTTCAGCTCACTTTCACACTATCTATCACTACACAATACTATTTAACCATTTTCTCACTTTAATTTGAGTTTTTTTCATTTATTTCATTTAGTAAGAACATTTTGACTTAAGCATTGGAGTGCTAACCCCTCATTGCAGGTTAGTCCCCCCTCAATCTTGGGATTTTCGTGGAGGTCCCTCGATGTTTTATGGTGCTGTTGAATTTTGGTACACATCACGTGTGATCTTGATTTCAATCTGATATCCAAATTTATCTAATAGATCAACGGTCTAAATTTTATTTAATTTAGAATCAACGGTTTAAATTGAATCAAATATACAATTAAAATAATTATATTATGTAATAATTCAATTTGAATATATGTATTTATATTGACGCGTACCAAAATTCAGCAGCACGACAAAAGTCGAGGGATGTTCACGTTGAGGGGGGACTAACCTGGAAGGAAGCGTTCGCACTCCGATACTTAAGTCAGTAAAGTGCAAAATAAAAAAAAAATACCTGAAAATGAGTGAGAATAATGGTGAGATTCGAGTGTGTGATATAAAAATTCGTGTGATATATCAAAATTATGCTCAAAATAGCCTTGGAACCAAGAATGAAGAGAGTCAAAGTGTAGGAGTTCCAAAAGTGAGTAGATGTTACCAAATGACTGCACAGGGCCTCTATTTATGGGCCTGTACAGAGCCAAAATCGGAGTTTGGTTGAAGAGAGTCCTATGCCATTCAAAAGCTCTTTGAGTCAGCTGACTCCTAAAAAAACCCACGTGTAATTTGGACTAGATTTGACTATAATTTGGACTAGATATGACTAAGATATCCCAGGTGCACCAAGTCTTGCCAGGTTTGCCTGAAAATTCAGAAATCTGGTACACTCAACTTCCCCTCTGATTTGCCATCAATCCACTAGGATCCAGCTGGAGGTATTTTATGGTGACATGTATTAATGTGTTGGAAAGCTATAGGATATGTCCGCCCAGCTGTACAATGACGTGTCCCTCTAGAACAAGCTCGTTTTTTGGGCCTGTTAGTTTAGTGAAATCAACAGGTAAGATTATGGGGTTTTACCTTCCCGCTGGTGGGCTGTTCTGCTGATGGCCCATTGGGTTGCTCCTATAGAGTCTTTACCGGTGAAGTAACCTTCTTGGGAGCTCATGTGCCTCTGGATTATCGGATAACAACCAGTTGGGCAGCAGAGTCCCTAGCTAGCAAGACTGTATGTCTAGCATGATGTGTTCCTGTAGGTTAGTATAAATGCTGGGCTGGGGAATACCCAGTTTGTACACTAGTAATGCTTCCTGCAGGTGTAATGGCAATAAAGTGTAGGATGTGAGAGGGGGACTCTATCTATCTCTTAACGGTATAGATCACCCAAGTAGTGAAATGATGCGCTAGCACCTAAGTTAGAGAGAAACATTAGGTATGTAGAATATGCTTGTAAACCTGATACGTGAGCAAGCCTATAGGTTTCAATAACCTGTTATGGATTGAGGAGGTATTATCTTGCTCTAGCCCAGAAGGGCCACTCCAGCTGTTCCTATCATTTTGACAAAAAACAAAAGGTGCCACACTATTATCAGTGGGGAGTATGTCCAATAAGTGAGTAGAAATAAAGATCAAATAGTAAGTTAGCCTAAACATGCCTCATTAACATTTTGCTGAAATGGATGTGCCAATAGAAGGCAGTTTTGAAAGTTGGACTAAATGTCCACTAGTAGGAGCTTGTAGAATGTAGACGCAAACAAGCGGCTTATAGAGAACGTGTGCTAACAAGCGACTCATATAGCATGCACCGATAGACGGCTTATGGAGAGCGTGTGCCAGCAGGCGACTTATGTACGAGTGTGCGCCAACTAAAGGCGGCTTACCAGGGCTCACAACCAATTAAAGTGGGAGTGCGCCAATAGAGGGCGGCTTATCCGGGCTCGTAGCCGTAAGTTGAGTGACAGTGCACCATAGTGGGTGGCTTATCAGGGCTGCAGCCAGTAAGAGTACGCCACAATAGGCGGTCTATGTAGAGCGTGCGCCAGTAGGCGGCTTATAGAGCGTGCGCCAACAGGCGGCTTATGTAAGAGTATGCGCCAACATGCGACTTATGTAAAAGCCTGCGCTAGTAAGGTGGCTTATTGTGGTCAACTAGAAGCTGAAGATTGAGCCTGTGAGCAACACAAAGTGGGAAGCAAGGAATGCATTTATTCATGTAAGATAATGCTTGATTACAAAAGCTAGCAAACTGTAAGTAGGGATTTCAGGAATAAAACTTCCTGAGACTAGCACCTCCTGGTGAGCTGTTGGAACTTCCAAGACAGCTGTATTGAAGGGGTGACATATGCCCTTAAAGTCTCCTTCTCCTTCTGCTTGATCCCGAAAAGGCTGACAACTGACTTTTGGTACTTCCGGCTGCTAGCAAATTGGGGTACGAAAAGAGTGCTGGATTCGACAAAAGATCTTACTAATCCAGCCGGAAGTTGGTTGAACTATTGTTGGGCAGAATTCGTTAATGTAGTAAGAAATACACGACATTTAATAGCATCAGTATACCTATGCAGCAGGGCTGCATTCTCAAACTTGCTAACGTGCTCGGCTGGATTCGAGGTGCCATCATAAATAGGCAGGTGGGAAGGTGCTTGAAAATGAGTAGGGAGCTCTCTGCCATGACGTCATTGCTGAAGGGAACACTACGCTCAACTGGTACAGTTTCTTTTGCTACCTGTTGGCGGAGCTCCAGCATCCATTTCTTTAGGGATTGCCAAATTTTTAGGGGCTGAAAGTTGATGAAATCAGTAGGTAAAGGTTTGTCCTGCCGGAGACCAGCAGGGATTTGTCCATCAGTATCTTGACTTCCTAAGGTTCCACCTCATTCCTGCTGGGAAAAGATCCTGCTCCACTAGCTAGGAGCCGCGGAAGGTCGAGTGGATGGTGTCCATAATAAATTGATAGAGTTGGTCACGGAGGAGCGGGCTCATGGTAGCAAAATTAGCTGTTGGATCGACAGCTGGGGCTGGGTTACCACCAGTTGGAGCTAGAAGGTCAGTTGCTGGAGCTGGGAGGTCACCGGCTGGAGCTGGGAGGTTACCAACTGAAGCGGGGAGGTCACCTGCTAGAGCCGAGTTGCAACCAGCCGGAGTCAGGGTCTTAGCAATGCCCAAGGTCTGGTTCAAAGGTGGAATGGTAGATCCAAATGCAGTAAGGAGGTATGTGTTTCTCTCGAAAGATCCATTGTCACTTTGATTATATGCATCGACCATTTCTCGCATTTTGAACTCAAGTTCCTACAAACGATTCCAATGATGCATACCGAAATTCAGCAGCACCACAAAAGTCGAGGGACCTTCATGAAAATTCCAAGATTGAGGGCGGACTAACCTGCAAGGAAGCATTATCACTTTGATGCCTAAGTCAGTAAAGTGTAAAATAAAAGGAAACTTGAAAAATGAGTGAAAGTAATGGTGAGATTCGAGTGTGTGATATAATAATTTGTGCGTCATATTAAAATTATGCTCAAAATAGCCTTGGAATCGAGATTGAATGAGAGTGAAAGTGTAGGAGTTGCAAAAGTGAGTAGATGTTACCAAATGACTGCATAAGGCTTCTATCTATAGGCTTATACAGAGCCGAAATCGGAGTTTGGTTGAAGAGAGTCCTATGCCATTCAAAAGCTCTTTGAGTCAACTAGCTCCTAGAAAAATCCGCGTGTAATTTGGACTAGATATGACTTAGATACGCCAGATCGACTAGGTCTTGCCAGGTCTGCCTAAAAATCTAGAAATCTGGTACACTCCACTTCCCAACTGATTCACCGTCAACCCACTAGGATCCAGTTGGAGATATTTTAAGGTGTCGTATATTAATGTGTTGCCAAGCCATAGGATATGTCCTTCCAACTGTACGATGATGGATCCCACTAAAACCAGCTTGTTTCTTGGCCTGTCAATTCAGTGAAACCAGTAGGTAAGATTATGGGTTTTTCCTTCCCGCTGGTGGGCTGTCCTGCTGATGGCCCATTGGGCTACTCCTCCTGTGGGCCTTTTGGGCTTAGAATTCATGAAGGATTTTGGGGGCATCATATATATTTATAATAAGTTATATATATATATATATATATTAATATCCCTAAGATTTTCATGGCTCTGATATATATACATATATATATATATATTTAAATAAGTTATGTAGAGAGAGAGAGAGAGATAGGGAGAGCCACCGAAAGGGGAGCGGCCGGCGGCAGGGCCAAGGGATGGCGACCTGGGCAGAGGGGGAGGGGGATGGCAGATCTGGGAGGAAGAGGGGCGCGATGGGGAAGGGGGAGGGGGCGGTGGTGCGGGGAGGAGGGAGAAGGGGAGGGGAAGGGGCAGCAGCGGTCCGGAAGATGAAGAAGCAAGGCAGGAGAATATATATATATATATATATTATTTTTATAAATAACATATTTATATATATATATATATATTAATATATTCAAAATATTAAATATTATTTTTCTAAGTAACATATTTATTTATATATATAATATTGGTGTAACTAAAAGAGAGCTCAATCAAATTGATTTTCTTAGACTCGAATGGAGTAGGCTTGATTTCTGCAAGTTTGGAAAAGGGACCTGCCAAAAGAAGGATTAACACTCTGACGCTCAAGTCAGTAAGCAGTTGTGATAAGAATAAACTTGAATGTAACATAAAAATAATAGCAATTCGAGATAAGTGAGCATCAAGTGTGCTGAGTGTAATTCAGGAGAAAATGCGAGAGCTTAGAGTATGAAAAAAAACATTACTCAATTAGCTAGGGAGGCTGATATTTATATAGGTGATCCCGTGAGGAAGATGAACTCTTGAAGGGCTGGACTCTCAGAAGGTCAGCGAGCATCCCTCCTAGAGTCCTGCAGAAAATGACCTCCTAAAAATTAGGGGGTGGTTGAGAAAATCTTGGCTGGATAGGGGTAAGGCTGGATAACCCTTATCCCTTCTTCCTAGTCGAGTTAGACATCCTTCTAGGAGCCTTCCTTCTGGGGACTGGCTGGGCCTCCTACACCTTACTTTGGGCTTTGTCTTGCTCTTTTTCGGGAGGTCAGGCCTGATCCTTCATGTTGACTGGGTCGAGATTTCCTCGGGCCCTTGTTTTGGGCCTTGCGATTGGGTCGGTACTTTTATGGCATACTAATCACCCCCCCCCCCCCCACCCACACACACTCTGAGGGGGAGGGAGCGCTTTCACTCCCTTTAGAATAGGAGTCCTTTAGGAAAGTCATAAACCTATTTTCTGTCTTCTAGGTAAGGAGCATCCTTCATGGCTAAGGGAAGAAGGATAGTGTCCTCGGACTCCACAAACCCAGTGTCAGCTGGCTAGGGCTATCATAATGACCTAGCGCGCTGAGCACCTCAGGATCCAGGCGCGTGGGTCTCACTTACCGGATGTGGAGGGAGATATTGGATAACCACGCACGCCCGTTACTTCTTGTTGCTCGTAACTGTGCAATAGGGTGAGGTTGTTAACACGTTCTTGGGGTAATCGTAACTTTTCTTCCTTTCTCCCTCATCAACCGCACTAATCCCTCCCTCCTATCTCATTATCCCCCTTTCCAACATCTTTGAAAGAGAGAATTGGAGCTTTACACCTTTATCCTTCATCTTATACCATCCTTGTAAGTCCATCTTTTCTTCCTTTGCATTTTCTTTTGAGTTTCTTGCAAATATCTTCTTCTACTCCTTCCGGTGAGTCCATTGGCTACATGGACAAACGAACTACAGGTGATGATCCCTTCGAGGCCACTTCTGGAGGTACGTGCCTTCGTCCGTTGGCCATCCGCAGTAGCCAGAGATGGAACATCAGGCAACTTTTGCGAACCCCTCGATAGTTAGTAGATGATGATCCGGAGAAGGAAGAGGAAGAGGATGAGTCAGTCGAGGGTTCTGAGGGAAAGAGTTTGATGAGGGAGGTAAGGAGGAGCTGTCGTCCCCGAGAGGCGAGAGGTGAGCCTATGAAAGTAGGAGGTGATCCCAGCCCTGGTGGATAAGTCCTCATTTTCTGAGCCTCCAATGCTGCTAGGTTGAGGGAGGATTTAGGGATTCCCCTAGGTTTCGGTATTTATGTTCCTTCCCTTGATAGCCTGGTGAAGCGTCCTCTAGAGGAGTGTTTATGTTTTTTTTTTTTTTGGGCCCAGTTGAGGGTTGAACTTAGGGTCGCCATCCCCCCTTGTTTATCAGGAGGTGTCTATGTTGTTCTAACTTCCTTTGAACCAGTTGGTCCTGAACTCTTTCCGCCTTCTTGTGAGTTTTTGCCATGGTCTTGATGTACCATAATATGCCCATCACAACTGAACATTTCTTCTTTTATTTACAACTAAAAAGGTTTGAGCCTAGAGTCTTTCACTTTTTTCCCCACCGGGGGTCCATTTTTTTCCTGTACCCAGTGCCCCCAAACGTTGAATGGGGACTTTATTCTTTGTGCCCTCCTAGTCCATGGTCCTTCCCATGTAAGAGTGATGAGGAGAAAAATATTATTTACAAAAAGGTCCTCCAACTTATGGAAAACTACACAAGCATCCGCAAAGGGAAGTTGAAGAGGAAGTTGAAGGAAGTTAAGGAATGGAGGTTAAAAAAAGGAGTGGGCGTGTGAAACGACCATCATGCCCTCGGCAGATCAATTCTAGGCCGTAGGATCAAAGGGTTAAATTGTAATATCATCCCCAAAAAATTACTATAAATAGGGGGTGAATCCATTTGTAACTTTACTTTTTATATATGAGAATTACACTTTACACGTTTTCTTTACTTTCTCTAGCTTTTCGTGCCAGTTTGGTGATAACGTGCATAGGCTCTACTCTTTCCAAAATATACACCATCAGCTTGGCGCCGTCTGCGGGAAAGGAGTCTAGGCATCAAAGATGAACACCAGATCAAGGGCGAGAAGCGTGAACGTAGGGCAAGAGGACCCTGGCAGACGAGAGGAAGTGGAGCAGGGCCACGCCCTGACGAATCCACCAGCACCAGTTTAGAGGATGGAGGACCAAGGGGAGGAGCAAGGCCGCGCCCGGGAGAGTCCTCCACCACGAAGCCGAGAGGAAGCAAGGCACGAGGAGGTTGAGGTCCCGCCACCTCAACCAGTCATCCAGATTACTCAAGAGGCCCTTCAACAGATGATAGAAGAGGCGTCAACTCAGGCTGCCGCGAGGGCCGTGGCTCAGTATATCGCTGGACAAGCAGCACCCCCACAACCCCTTTGCCATCTTGGGAGGGGACATGAGGCACACGCAAGAGCGCAGAGGCCTGAGGAGGCTTTTGAAGGCATAGACTTCGAGGAAGAGGTCAACAGCAGGGCCACGCAGCCCGAGGACGTCTTTTATCCTTTACCCCACGGGGAGCGGAAGGAGATGGAGATTATTTCCTTCATCCATCACATGGAGGGCAAGAAGACAATTTTATCCCCCCCTCGAGGGGGGAGGCCGCCAGCACAAGGAGGGGGATATGACGAGAGAGAAGCCCCTCCCCTGCACGCCTTCCCTGACTCGCTGAGGCATACGGGTTATCCGGCGCGACCATTGGCAGTGGCGCCTCCTCGAAGGAGCCTATTCGCTCCCACATCTTGGCAGAAGCTATTCATCCGGGAGTGAAGATTCCAAGTTTGACCGAGTATAGCGGAGTAGGAGACCCTCAGGATCACCTCGACCGCTTTATGGCCAGAGCCGACCTGCTGGACATCAGCGACGCGGCATATTGCAAGTTATTTCGCACTACCCTTTCAGGAAAAGCCATGGCATGGTTTAACCAGCTGCCACCCGGGACTATCGAGTCATTTGAACAGCTTTCGCAGCGCTTCTTGCACCACTTCTCGATCAACAGGCGGTACCCAAAGACCGCATCGTACTTGTTTACTATAGTCCAGCGGGAGAACAAAAGTTTGAGAGAATATGTGCAGCGCTTCTCGGAAGCAGTGCTAGAAGTCCCGCACGTGAATCCTGAGCTCTTGGCCAGCATTATGCAGCCAAACCTAAGAAGAGGGCGTTTCAAGGAATCGATAGCAGGGAAGCCCCCAACGACTCAGGAGGAGCTATTGCTTCGTGCAGAGAAGTACATCCGAATTGAGGAAACAGTGGGATTGCGACCGGCAAATCCCCTTAAAAGGAAAGCTGATGAAGAAGAAAGGAGATTTCCTCCCAAGTCGGAGGGAATCCGACGAGAAAGGAAGCCACCAATATCGGGGGAGTTAGTGAAGTATACCCCATTGAACGCTCCGCGAGTCCAGATTCTCGCAATAGCTGAACAGCAAGGGCTTGTGAGATGGCCCTATCCGATGAAGGATAATCCCCATAGAATGAAGTCTGAGGAGTACTGTCACTTCCATAAAGATCGAGGCCATAGCACAGAGGAATGTCGCCATTTGAAAATAGAGATTGAGAAACTCATCAGACGCGGATACCTGAAGGAGTTCGTGGCCAAAATGAAACAGGGACCTCGAGAGGTCACCCGAAAAAATAAGCGGCCGACGCCCCGCCTTGAGATAAGAGATAAGGAGGAAGAGGATCATGAGAAAAAAGATAACCTCCCGACAGCTGGAGTCATTGGAGTCATTTCTGGAGGCCCGGCGGGAGGGGACTCAGGACGAGCTAGGAAGGCGGCCGCCAGAGCAGCAGGAAATGTTTCTAACCAAGTAGCCTGTAGCGAGCTCAAGGGAGTGCCTCGAGCACGTCTCGAGGGGGAAATAACATTTAATGACCAGGACTTGGAGGGGAATTTTCCCTCCTACAACGAGGCAATTGTGGTGGCAGCGTCAGTATCGAACTTCTGGGTGAGGAAAATTCTGATTGACAGCGGGAGTTCAGCTGACATCCTATTTTACAAGGCTTTTTCCCAGATGAGGATTGACAACATACAGCTCACGCCCGTCAATATCCCCTTGACCAGCTTCAGCGGAGATGTGGTCGTGCCTTTAGGGGAAGCCACTTTGCCAATTTCGATTGGGTCATATCCCAAGCGTGTGACCAGGTTTGTAAAGTTGTTGGTGGTGGATGCAACTTCGGCCTACAATGCTATCTTGGGGAGGCCAAGCTTGAATCTCTTCCAAGCCGTGATATCCACTTATCACATGAAAGTGAAATTCCCCACACCAGAAGGAGTGGGAGAGATGGTGGGAGACAGAAAACAAGCCCGGGAATGTTATGCCAGCACGCTGAAATCATCAGTCGAATGCCGTGAGAGGAATGGCGAAGGAAGCAGTGCTGGGTTGACCGAAAAGAAAACCCGAGAGAGAGAGTTGGGAAAGAGGAGCTCCATGGAGGAGCAAACAGAAGAAACCAGGAGAGAAGCCAAAAAGAAGAAGGTGGAGGAAGAGAGAATAGAAGCTTTTGAGGAGATCAAGATGGTTGAGCTCCTGGGTGACCCTAAGAAGGCGTTAAAGGTAGGGTCGCTGCTTAAGCGAGCAAATAGAACATGTCATTGTCGATTTTTTGCAAAGATCAGTAGACGCGTTTGCATGGAAGTTGTCCGATATGAAAGGAATAGATCCTGAAGTAATGGTCCACAGACTCAACGTGGATCCAAAAGCAAAGCCGGTGAAACAGAAGAGGAGAGCATTTGGGGTAGAGAGGAACAAGATCATAAGCGAAGAGGTCGAGAAGCTTCTCCAAGTAGACTACATTCGACCAGTGTACTACCCCGAATGGTTGGCCAATGTGGTCCTTGTCCCAAAGAGCAACCGGAAGTGGAGGATGTGCATAGACTTCACCGATTTAAATCGAGCTTGCCCCAAAGACTCATATCCCTTACCGAGGATTGATGCGCTAATTGACTCGACTTCAGGATGTGAGTTGATGAGCTTCTTGGACGCGTTTCAGGGCTATAATCAAATTCGACTAGCGCCCGAAGATCAAGAAAAAACGAGCTTTGTGACGGAGCAGGGCACGTACTGCTATAGAGTGATGCCCTTCGGGCTGAAAAATGCGGGAGCTACATACCAGAGATTAGTAAATAGCATGTTCAAAAAGCAAATAGGGCGGAACATGGAACTGTACATAGATGACATGCTGGTCAAAAGCCGCAAGAAGGAGGATCACGTAGCTGACCTCGAGGAATGCTTTCGCATATTGGGAAGCTATGGGATGAAACTGAACCCCGCAAAGTGCACCTTCGGAGTTCAGGGAGGAAAGTTCCTTGGATACATGATTTCTCAGAGGGGGATAGAGGCTAATCCAGAGAAAATTGAGGCCATTATGACTATGCAGCCTCCCCGGACGATAAAAGAAGTACAGAAACTGACAGGACGAATGGCAGCACTTAATCGCTTCATTTCGAGATCCTCAGAACGAGGACTCCCATTCTTCAAGGTGTTGAGGAAGTTGGATGGCTTCACTTGGACGGAGCAATGTCAAGTCGCCTTCGAAGAGTTGAAGAAATATCTTACTTCGCCACCCCTGCTGACAAAACCCGAGCCCGGGGAGACCTTGTTTATATACCTGTCCGTTTCGGAAGGAGCGGTCAGTTCGGTCCTCGTGAGGGAAGAAGGGCGTGAACATCGCCCCATATATTATGCCAGCAAGGCACTGCAAGGACCAGAATAGAGGTATGCACAGATTGAGAAGGTGGCTTTGGCCCTAGTTACCGCGGCGAGGAAGCTGCGTCCCTATTTTCAGTCACATCCTATAGCAGTACTAACAAATCAACCTTTGAAGAGGGTATTGGCGGATCCCAACACATCCGGAAGAATGGTGAAATGGTCGGTAGAGTTGAGTGAGCATGGAATCACGTATCAGCCTAGACCAGCGATAAAGGCACAAGCATTGGCAGATTTCATCTCCGAATTGACGGAGGAAGAAGGCATCCAAGAGCAGAGGTGTTGGAAGATGTTTGTGGATGGCTCTTCCACATCCCAGGGAGGCGGAGCAGGAATATTACTCAAGAGCCCATATCAGGACACAATGCATTACGCGATCCGCCTTGGGTTTGCCGCCTCAAATAATGAAGCAGAATACGAAGCACTCATCGCAGGAGGGAAGTTGGCCTTCGCGGTAGGGGCAAAACATGTGAAAGTATACAGTGATTCCCAGCTGGTCGTCAAGCAGGTAAATGGGGAGTTTGAGGCCAAGGGAGAGTAGATGGCTAAATACTTGGCAAAAATCCAAGAAATAAGGAAGAAGTTTGACACATTCACTTTGGAGCAAATTCCAAGGACTGAGAATGAAGAAGCAGATCAGTTGGCTAAGCTAGCCAGTTCATTGGCTCCCCTGAAGAGCAGGAAGATAACGTTGTTGAACCAAGAGTACCCGGATGTAAACGAAGAGGAGAGTGAAGTCCTGGTGACACAAGGAGCTCCATCTGAGTGGATGGAGGAGCTGGAAGCATATCTAAGATTTGGGAAAGTACCCCAGGATCCCAAGCAAGTTAGGACACTCCGTGCGAGAGCAGCTAGGTTTACCCTGATTGGCGGGGAGTTGTATAAAAGAGGATTCTCGCAGCCATACCTCAAGTGCATAAATAAGGACAAGGCAGAGTACGTTTTGAGGGAAATCCACGAGGGAAGCTGTGGCAATCACTCAGGTGGTAGATCCCTAGCGCAGAAGGCCCTGAGCAAGGGTATTTTTGGCCAACCATGCAAGCAGAAGCCAGGGATTTAGTAAGGAAGTGCCGAAAGTGTCAAGAACACGCAAATATTGCTCACGTCCCAGCTACGGACATGCAACCCCTGCAGAGTTCTTGCCCTTTCGACCAGTGGGGGATGGATATAGTAGGGAAGCTTCCCCGGGCAACTGGCCAGCGAGAATACTTGCTAGTGGCAGTGGATTATTTTTCCAAGTGGGTAGAAGCAGAGGTACTAAGCAGGATTACAGAGAAGGAAGTCATCAGATTCTTCTGGAAAAATATCATATGTCGCTTTGGCATCCCCAGAGCCTTCGTGATGGACAATGGCACGCAGTTTCAGGGATCTAAATTTCGCCAATGGTGCCAAGAATTGAAGATAAAGCAGTACTTCACGTCAGTGGCAACGCCGCAATCCAATGGCCAAGCTGAAGTGACCAATCGGATAATCCTCCAGAATTTGAAGACAAGATTAGAAGAGGCTAAGGGCAATTGGGTCGAAGAGCTTGCAGGAGTACTTTGGGCATACCGAACCACCCCGCGCCGGAGCACAGGGGAAACTCCCTTCAGTCTAGTCTATGGGTCGGAAGCCATCATCCCAGTGGAGATTGGGGAAGAGACATTCCGAGTGAAGTATTACGAGCCGACGAGCAACGAAGATGAAAGAAGAGTCGACCTCGACTTTTTGGAAGAGCTAAGGAGTAGCGCGAATGTCAGAACTGAAGCATACAAGACGTCGATGGCAAGAGCCTACAACAGTAAAGTCAGACATCGAGATTTCCAAGTAGGCGACCTCGTTCTACGGAGGGCTGATGCTACAGGAAACATTGGGAAGCTAAACACCAAATGGACCGGGCCATATCAAGTGATTGATATTCTGGGGAAAGGAACATACCGCCTGCAAAGAGTAGATGGAAAAGAAGTACCACGTACATGGAATGTGGTTAACTTGAAGAAGTATTATGTGTAAAAGGTTTTTCCTGTTTTAAGTTGTATGAAGGTTGTCATTTAATGTTCCCTTGTAATTCAAGTATGGTAATGAAATTTTTCTTTTTTTCGCGAATTCTTACCACCTATATGTTTTAATTTGTTGCAAAAAAAAAAAAAAGAGAGAGAGAGAGAAACAAAGAGAGGGACTGCCTCTCACCGGGGGACTGCCCCGAGACAAAAAAAAAAGAGAGGGACTGCCTCTCACCGGGGGACTGCCCCATGACGATAAGGAGAAGGACTGCTTCTCACCGGGGGACTGGCCCGATATTACAAAGGGAGGGACTGCCTCCCTAACTAAAAAAAAAATAAAATAAAATGCAAACACAGTCTAAACAAGGTTCGCCTCACAAAGATATTGAAATATGATAAACATAAGATTCTTTATTGAAAGTTTAATGTTGGAAAGAAACAAACAATACTGGAAACTAGATTCGTAAAGATAAAGTACTAATAAAAATAATAAAACCTAAACAAATTTGAAATCTACGAAAAGGAATTCAAGTAACTAAATCCTAAGGATTGACTAATTCTTTTCTATTACTGAGGGCAGGTTTCCACCAACAGGAGCCTCGTCGACCATATCATCAACATTCTCGCCATCGCCATCGCCATCCTCATCCCCTTCCTCGTCAGGGACCTTGGGATCAAGAAACATGAAGTCTTCATCACCAAACTGGCCGCTGCTCCTCAAGGTGGCGCGACATTGCCGGATTACTTGATCATACACCTCGCTGGCCTTGCTAAGAACAGCTTGGTGGAATTCATCTGAGTCCACATATTTCTCCTTGAAGTCTCCACGCACACGCTCCAAGTATGCCTTGCCGGCATCTGACTTCAGGAAGGTCATTCCCGAGGTAACCTCGCGGTTAAAGCTTTCCTTCCACTTGAGTTCTTCAGAAGAAGCAGCTTTGAGCTCCTCTTGGCAGAGTTCCAAATTCTTTCGCGCTTCGTCGAAGGCATCCTTCAGACGATCTATCTCCTTCTCATAGTTATTCAACCGCAGCTCAGTAGCTTCTGCTAAGTTGAGAACCTGAAAGAGATGTACCTCAGTGAGACACATGAAGACAGAGAATGGAGAATCAACGAAAATTATAAACAACATACCCTGGCAGCTTCGCCTTGCATAAGACGAGTGAGGGTGACTGTGGGGAGGGCACCAAGCAGTGTCACATCATAGGGACTCACTAGATCCCTGGATCTTTTATGAGCAAGATCCACATCTGCCGCGTCCCAAAAAGAGGAGATATCTCCCTGTCTGTTCGTCCCATAAGTGAAGAGACCTTTTCCCGCTCCATGACGAGGGGGACCTGCTTCGCCCTCTCGGGGGCGTTTGGAGGCCTTGCCTTCAGGAGGGGGGGAGGAGCGCCCTTCATGACGAGTTGAGGGCCCCGGGGGATCCCGGGCCCGGGCAGGAGGTGAGTGACGGCGACTGCCCTCTCCCCTCCTTGGGGGGGGGGGGAGGAGGTTGACGGGACCTTGAGGCATTCTCTTTGTCACGGAAACGATGGACGTTGTGGAGGGAGATCTTCTTTCCTCCTGCAAACAAATCAACACAGGAAAAAGTGATAAAACATCAAAAAAATATTTACAAGGCAAGTAGAAACAGGAAAGTTAAATACCGGCAGGCCCTAAACTTTTGACGTCAAAGAGTTGGTCAAACAGCCCAACCCCGATGAAGGAGAGACGAAGATCAGGAACGAGGTCGGGCACAGAACATGATTCCCCCCAAGGGGCAGTCAATCCCCAAGATGAGTCCTTTACAAACAAAAACTTCTCTTTCCAAGGACCCTTAGAAGAAACATTACCCCCAAGAATCTTGCAATTTCCCCAAGGATAGAAATACAAGTAAGAAGAATCGTTGGGAACCTTCCTGACAGTGAATAAAGTGAAAAAGGCTTCAAGTGATGGGGTCAAATCAAGCTCCTCAAAACGTTAAAGGAACCCTCTAAAACTTACAAAGGAGTTTGGTGTAAACTGGCTAATGCTCAGGGTGGTACGGGTGATGATTTGGAGTAGCAGAGGATGAGGTGGAAGAATGAAACCCGAGGAAAAGAATGAAAAATATACGGTAAAATACCCAGGAGGAGGAAATTTGATCCTATCGTCAATACTAGGCAGCAGGAGGGCAAACTCGGAGGAAGCGTTGACACTAGCTTCTACAGAGCGGAATTCTTCAAAGCTCACACGACAGAGGCAACTATCAACATCCATTATACGACAACGAGATTTTGAGTGGGGGGCTGAAGAGGACTCAGTTCCATCTGGACCAAAGTCAACAAGGTCAGTTGCAAGTGGGGACAAGAGTCGGGGAGTATCTCGGGAACTTGACTCAAAAGACGGATTTGGAGAAGGCGACGGACAAGCGGGAAAGTTCCGAATCGCTTCAATCACCTCGTGATCAAAGTCCACGACATCCGGACCCAAGTGAGAAGCTGAAGGAGGAGAGGAATCTAGATTTATAACGGGAACAGCAGGAGCAACCGAAACGGAAGGAGCAGGAGGCGCCCCTCGGGAGGGAGCCCGGACCGGCACCTCGGCCAGATCCTGGCCGAGGGCTCGCGCCTCGGCCAGACCCAGGCCGAGGCTCCTCGCCTCGACTAGGGTCTGGCCGAGGCGCGCTGCCTCGGCAAGATCCGGCCGAGGCAAGGCGCCTCGCCTCGGCCTGAGCCTGGCTGAGGCGCAGCGCCTCGGCCAGATCCTGGTCGAGATGGGCTGCCTCGACTAGCGCCGCACCGGGGCAGTCCCCGGCCCCGGCTCGGCGGCGTGGAAGTCCTCCCCCACGGGACCCCGACGTTGTTCGAATTGTTCGACATAAGGCAGATGTTTTAAAAAAAAAGAAGGAGGAAGAAAAAGGATCGAGACCTTGTTTTTTTTGGATGAATAAAAGGAGTATTTTTTGAAGGAATATTTTGGAGACACCAATGTAGAGAACAAAAAATTAAATGAAGCAGTGGGAAGGTGAAAGACTAAATACCCGAGTTAAAGAGTTTCGGCATTCTTATTTTTTCTTTTCTTTTGAGGAGACGACGAAGGCAAGAGGATGCACAATGAAAAAATTGGGGATATGTTGCCTCCTATTTATATAAGACGGAAGAGTCCAAGTTGAAGAAGGAGTAACAAAAGAGAAGAGTCCTACCAGAAATACAATTCGTTTAAAGAAAGAGAGTTAGAAGAGAAGAAGGAGTCCCGGATGGAATGAGAAGAGTAAAAAGAAGTCTGTTCCAAAGAGAAGTTGATTCAAAGTTGGATTGTTACTTGGGACTTTCAGGTTTCTAAGGAAATTCTTGAAAGTCGGGGGGCTACTGATGAGGAGAAAAATATTATTTACAAAAAGGTCCTCCAACTTATGGAAAACTACATAAGCATCCCCAAAAGGAAGTTGAAGAGGAAGTTGAAGGAAGTTAAGGAATGGAGGTTAAAAAAGGAGTGGGCGCGTGAAACGACCATCATGCCCTCGGCAGATCAATTCTAGGCCATAGGATCAAAGGGTTAAATTGTAATATCACCCCCAAAAAATTACTATAAATAGGGGGTGAATCCATTTGTAACTTTACTTTTTATATATGAGAATTACACTTTACACATTTTCTTTACTTTCTCTAGCTTTTCGTGCCACTTTGGTGATAACGTGCATAGGCTCTACTCTTTCCAAAATATACACCATCAAAGAGGATCAATGATCTTCCTCCCACTAACCCCTTCCTGGTCAAAGAGTGCCCTGATGGCTTCTTCTCTTGTCTGAGGAGTTGAACCGCCATCCTTATGACATCCGGAATATGATAGACGAGAGGCTACTATTAGTTTGGGCTGAGTCCCAAGGAGGTCCCTTTGGAGGAGCCCCTGGTTACTCTTTGGTTCTTAATTTCTTAAGTATTGCTTGTCTTTTTTGAAATATTTTGTATGTTTGAATCCATTTCTTTTCCCTGCAGAAGAAATCATATTTGAGAAGTGTTAGAATATGTGATTAGAAAGCCAACTGGATTAGCGATTTTTGCGAACTATGCGTCAATCTTTATTAATACAATATTATCCTGATGAATAGAGTAAGTATTCATCATTGGAATTGTGTTTGTTGTGCTTACTACTAACGTTGAACAACGTTTCAACGTCATAACAAATGCCCACAGACTAATTCGATAACCCATGTAGTTGGGCAGTGCATTGGATGGCGGCTATGAAACCAACAACTGAGGGTTTATGAAATGTTCAAAGTCGAGGACCTCGAGACTGGGCATCGAGTGTCCTATTGAGACTTGCACTAAGTATTGCATTCACTGGGTTAGTGCCGAGTTTCATCAACGACAGACGAAAGTCGTCTATGCAATTTTAGTAGGTTAGTTGACAAGGTGGTCAACTGACTGAACTGACTCGCGGGAATCGTCATATGGAAGCCTTGGATGCATGGTCGGTATGACTGAAAATAGCATAGGATTAGTCCTCGGACTTGAGTCACGTGCGTAAGAAGACTGTATCTTGGATCTAGCGAGAGGTGATCATTCTGTAAGATGGTCATAATAAGCCTTGTCCAGTGCAGTTCGAGTATGTAGAGAGGAAGGTGGATTCATAGATAGGATCTGTCCCCCGACAAATATATGACGATGATGTCTCCTATGCGCTCTGAGATGGTTTAGACTCTGAAAGTCTATGGCCGTAGCAATTGATTGAGTAGGAAAGGGTTTTCTACGTCGATCGAGAGCAAATGCATCTCGAGTATTAAGCATAGTCGCCTAGTCAAGGATGGGAACCGATGCCCAATTTCATACCCTGACTAAGGTCGGGAGACGGTCGATAGTAAGACCGTACCCGTACGGAATCGGTGCCTAAATATTCTTTCCAACATTCAGCTAGTCTCTAGTGCCATGGATCGTTACTAGACGGCCACCCATGGTGACGGGCTCCTGTTGGACACGAACCCAAGTCTAGCTGAGGGTGAACCTAAAGGGTCACACACAAATCACCGACAAGGCGAAGGAATTGACTTGGAATCAATTTCATAGGATGATAAGTAATTAGATTACTTATGGGATTGTCCATTAGATTGACGGGCCGATATTGTATTGATCCCTCATTTTATTGGTAAATGTGATTTATCGATTAAGTAGAGAATCAAAGATTGGATCTTTTAATTGGATTAAAAGATCAATGAAAATTATCTAATTGGACCATGAATTAAATAGGATTTAATTCTTGGGAATATTGTAGTTGGATTACAATAAAATCCGGTTCCATAAAATCTTGGCCCAAAAAGAGATGTTAATTCCACTTTTAGAATTAGAAGAAGTTGGACTTCTTCTAAAACGGGATGGCCGAAAATTACTTCTTTTGGAAGTACTAAAATTGGGCATGAAGGCCTTTGATGACAAGTTGACTTATCTCTTTTGGAAAGAGACAAATCAATTCCAATCAGGCCCCTTTCACTTGGTATGATTAAATCATACCTTATGAAATGGTAGGCTTGATTGATGATTAATGGGGATTGATTGGAATGTATCTAGACACCCTTGGATGAACCTAGACACATTTGAATAATCACATTAATAAAGTATATAAATGTGTATATACTATCATCAAAGACAAGAGTTTTATTATTTATCTTTTTCTAGAAAAAAGATGAACACTCTCTACACACTCTCTCAAGCCATTTTTGGCTCCTCTCTCTCTACTTCCTAAATCCTCTTTGTTGCTTCATTGATCTAGGATCAATTGAAAAACAAAGTAAGATCAAGAGGAACACTAATTTGATAGTATAATCCCTTCTTTGATTTCATCCTCTAGATTCGTTTTTCTCTAGTAAGAAAAATGAGATCTCTCCCAGTGTGGTGTGGACTACGTTAGAGGGTCCCTACGTTGGGACCTTGCATGGATGAACGTCGGGAGGAATCAACGCGTGTAGCCGATCGAAATACAAAATCCAGAAAGGTATTCCGATATACATTTATGCTCTCGGTTTTTTCTTTATTCTATAGCAACGAACGCTTGTTTATTTTATATGTTTATATTCTGCGTTTATACACCGATAGCCCAGGAACGTTCAAAGGAACACCCCTTCAATGCGATTTAAATTCTTTTATTCTGCACGTTTATATCTCCACCGCGCTTCCGCCGTGTTCTGGGGCCGATCATCGTTCCTTCAAGTGGTATCAGAGCCCGGATTGGTGTGTATGGCTATAGATTACATGTTTTACATGTTCAAGCATGTTCAATGTGTTTACATCGACTATAAAAACATGTGTTTATTGCTTTTAATTTTCATAATTATTTATTGAAATTTGCATGTTTAATTATGTTGATTAATCATGGATATTTGGGTGATTTTAGAAAATTGGATTTTCTGAAATCTGGATATTTATTTTATGTTTTTATGTGCAGAATATATTAAAAAAAATAAATAAATTACAGTAGCAGCAGGCTGCCTGCTGCTGCGCCCTGGCAGGCACCGCGCGCCCAGGCATATGCGCAGGGCGCGCGAGTGGGCGCATGCACTGCCAGCTGCGCACGGGCGTGCGGCGCGCTGGGCATCCAGATGCGCTGGATGCGCGCGGCTGGCCGGCACGGCCGAACGGCTTGGTCGTTTTTTTCAAAAAATTTGTTTTCTAGTATTCTGCATATTTTTTATAAAATATTTAATTTATGGTTGATTTAATTTTAGTTGAGAATGATTTTTCGTAAAATTAAATAGCCTAAGATTATTTTAGAAATTATTTCCAAACAAAAAATAAAAAGTAAAAAAATGAACATGGGTTGTATGAGATTTTCAATATCCATTTTAATTGCATTTCTGACATGTATTTTTCTGCATTTAATTATGTTATGGAATGATATTAGATATCATTGATTTAATACATGATTTGTATTAGTGGGAGCATGATTATAATGGATATGTAATTATGTTGTGTTTTGTTAATTGGGTTAACAAGTGATAATCACGTGCTTCTTGTTTTGGTACTATTATCTCCCACTTTCGCCTCATGATGTTAACGCTTGTCTTTTTTTCCTTTTATTTCCCATGTATTTCATTTCTCTTGTAGAGTAGTTAGGAATTTTTGTTAGAATAGGTGACCATGTAAGCCAATTTTGGCGGGTATATGTAACCTATGTCTAGACAATTATAGGTGTTTTGATAAATCATTAATGAATAAAGAAGTGAATTTTCATTTGGCATTACTTTGTTTGTGTTCACTTGCACCTATTTTTCCATATCTGTTCACTACGCAAACAGAGCCCACGGACTGAGATTCGATTTCGGGGACTGGGACTACGCTTGGAGGTAGGTCCATGAAATCAGTCTTCCCGAATCAGTCCGGAAATCTCCAAGTCAAGGAATCCCGAAAATGGGTACCGGGATTCCATTTGAGACTTGCACTAAGCATCTGCTGTCGTGTTTCATCGACGGGTGACGAGGATCGTCTAAGCAGTGTTAGTGGGTTAGCCTGCTAGGACGCAGCTGACTGAGGTGACTCGTGGGAACCGTCTTACGGAGGACCTTGAGTATGGTCTGCAAGGTATGACGAGTATTCCCGGTTCCAACGGTACAGGTCAAGTCCTTTGACTTGAGGAATTACTGAGTTTACCTGTACATCAGAACTGTATCTTAGATATGGTGAGAGATTGCCAGAATTCTCTTTGGTAGTCATAAGCCATGTCTAGTGCAGTCCTGGTGTGCAAAGTGACAGTAGTTTCCAAGAAAGGATCTGTCTCCTGTCAATAGGTTTTGACAGTTGAGTCTCATGTATGCTCTAGGTCTTGTCCCTAAAACTGTGGCCACAGTGACTGAACAGAAGGGAAGGTTTCCCCTGCGGCGTTTAGTGAGGACAGACCGACACTTAGGTCCAAGATGGGTGCCTGCGTTATCCGTGCCCTAGACACTAAGTGATGAGACCGAAGACAGAAGGACAAGCGTACTGTTAGAGCCTAAATGTTCATCCCTGAATATTTCACCTAGTCTCTAGTGCCATGGACCGTTGCTAGATGGCCACCCATGGTAACGGACGGATTCTAGGAATCCGACCAAGTCTAGCTGAATGGTGAACCTAAAGAGTCACACACTATCCACACACAATTAAATATTTAATTTGGAATTAAATATTGGAGTGAAGGAATGATTAAATTAGATTTAATCGGGACCTTTATTTTTCTTGGAGAAATAATTCTTTCTATTTGATAGAAGGAATTAAATTGACAAAATGGATTTATCAAAGGGATTTATTTAATGGGCTTAAATAATATTTATATTTATTTTAGCCTCTTGGAAATATTTAAATAGGTTTTAAATATTCCATTAAATTAAATTAAATCAACGGTTGAGATCAATGGGAGAGATGGATGGCTAGGATCGTTTTGACTAGGTCAAAACACTACTTTGACTAGGACTTTGACTTGGTCAAAATCCTATTCAAACTAGAGTTCTTGAAAGAGGAGTTTAAAGAGGATTAAACTCCTCTTCTATATAAACCCCTAGCATCCTACAATTTACATGATGAAAAAACTCCAACACACACACACAACACACACACACGGTTTCTCTCTCTCTCCCATCTCTCTCGTCCGCCCTCTCTCTCTCTCAAGAAAATAGTTTTCTTGATTCTTTTGTTCTTGGAACATTAGAATCTTGATGAATCAATACCATTAATTGATAATGTGTTATTGATTCATCCACTCCAAAATTATACACTTGTTCGTTGCTAGCACGACGTGCAAGATACGTGGGTGGATCGTGTGTCACGAATTAGAGGGTCTCAAAGACGGGATCTTGGTGCAAAACGGGGAACAACGCGTGTAGCCGTTGAAGACGAAAACGACAACGGGTAGGTCTCGTTTTAAATTTTCGTCCCTCTTTAATTTTCAACCCTATGGCCTCCATGATTTATTTTATGTTATACGTTCATGAGATACACCGAATGCCCGGGAAAATTTCAAAGGCACACCCTTTGAAACGTGTTTTTTTTAATTTAAAAGCATGTTTAAATTCCGTTTTAATTTTTTAATTATACCGCGCTTCCGCATTCGCGCTTTTCCCGGGACGATCCACATAATCTTTCAATTTTTTGGTAAGGTTTTACATTTTATGTAATAATATAGCAAGCCCACGGAGAAAAAGGAGGCGTACGTTGGACGGAGGCCCAAGGTGAGACATCAAGGTGAAACAAGTAGAGTAGAAGGCCCATTGGCATGACATTGGGTTAATTTATTGTAAAAGTGTAGGACCACCCCAGGCAGACCATAGACTCACTGCGGGCTCAGTGGGTCGCATAGGTTGGGCTCGTGATCATCCAACAAAGGTATGCTAGATTTACTTCCATGAGATGTATTTATTTAAATGCTTTATAATATTGGATGTTTATGCATGCAAAATATTTATGTGATGAGGTTTCGGGTCAATAATTTTGAACTCTCACTTGGTAGGATCAAGTTGAAATGTTAGGCCAACAATGGACTTGGATCTAAATTATTTTGATCCGTCCAAGCTTTCCATCCACGACATTATGGTGAGGAAGCTACCGCTACCAAGATGTGGTCTCACAAATCGTGGCACATTTGGAATAGAGGAAAGTTACACCATTATTGTGAATAAAGAAATACGCTCACTGCTTCGTTGTCTCACGAGTCGTGGGGGACGACAGTTGAGGTATGATTTAGTTGATGGGTCGGGCCTAACATCAAGTTAAAATATTAGACCCACGATGGAATTGGGACAAATGGTTTGATTTGTCCAAGCCTTCCATCCATAGTAATGACGTGAGGAAGCTACAGCTATCCAAGTGTGGTCTCACGAGTCATGGCACATTTGGAATAGAATAAAGTTGCACCATTGTTGTGAACAAAGGAATACGCTCGTTGTTTCCCTGTCTCACGAGTCGTGAGGGGCGATAGTTGAGGTATGATTTGGTTGATGGGTTGGGCCTAATATCGAGTAGCATGATTCGCTTGAAGTCCTCGGGATCATGTGAAGAGGTGAGGCAAAATATCCTGGGAATCTCATCGAATGAGAATGGTATAGATACCTCCCACGAGGCTTTTTCCATGTGAATCATAGAAGCAGGGCATGAAAAATTGCGCTTGTGGATCCCAAGCCCACTAGGAAACGATTTTTTGAAACCCCATTTGAGAGTGATGGGTTTTTGTAAAAATAGTGGGAGGGGTTAATGACTAAAGGACCAAGTCTTAACTTGAACATAGTATTGTTATAATCTACTTAATTGTTTTCTATTTAACCGTTGATGTCAAAAAATCCACTAACCCTTATACTTGAGACTAATAAGTCTAATGGAACGTATTACCACGACTGGCTGTGAAATCTTAAGATGGTCTTAGATTTCAAAGAACCAGGCTTATATTCTGGATAAAGTTTTTCCTCAGACCTTGCCGGAAGGATCATCGCCCAAAGAACGTTTGACATTCAAGAAGAGGCTTGATGACAACTGGAAAGTACTCAGCATCATACTGGCATCCATGGATAATGAGATCCAGAAGTAGTATGATAGGCTGAAGGATGTTGGTTCGATGATGCCTCGATTGCAGCAAGTCTATGCGGTCCCAGACCGACATGTTAGATATGCTGCAACGAAGGCATTCTTCGGAGCGAAGACGATAGAAGGATCATCGGTACAAGAGCATAGAATGATGTACATCGACGTGATCCTTCAGTCTCTTTTCCCCTCACTCGACCCATTTATAGTCAACTACAACATGAATGAGCTTGAGAAAAACCTTCTTGAGTTGATAAAAATGTTGGTCCAGTACAAGGCAACGATTGAAAAATATGCGCCAATGGTACTAGTGAGGAGGCTTCGACCTCTAAAGCGAAAGGCAAGGGTGTCGGACGCAGGAAAAGGAAGAAGGCTCAGACAATATCAGTCGTTGTCAGCACTTTGAGTGCTCCTGTTACACCGCTGGGCGAGGGTAGAGGAAAGAGGAAAAGGGTTCGGCAGTCAAAGGTTCCGAATGATGTTTGCATTAACTGCGAGAAAAGGGACATTTGAGGAGGGAGTTTCCTAGAACCCCTCTCCAATGAAGGTCACCATTTGAATTGAGTATCAACATGATCACTGTTATGTTCTTTGGTATTGGATACCATTCGTTCATAACCTATGAATAGTTCAAAGGTGATGATAAAGAATAGAAAGCTAAGTAGACGATCCTAAGGTCTAGCAATGGTGAAACTGTTGCTGCAAAGACTAAGGACTAGTTATGCTTAGTTAAGGACTAGTTATGCTTAGTAGTGATCATGTTAAGATTGTGTCGTGGGAATTATGTAACCTAGCATGATCAAAATATATTCCATTTATTGTTGGACAATTTTGGATACAATAATTTGAGCAATAAAATTACTTTTAATTGACAAAGAATGAGGATTCTTGTCTACTAGGTTTGGTACATAAACACTTGACATTGTCCCATAATTGAATTATGAGTACTCAAAATAAATAACTAAAATGGATACGACCAAGATGAACTTACGAATTTGGCATCCATGGCTAGGTCAGTTTTCTTTATTAAGGAAGAGGAAGTTGGAAGATCCAAAGAGTCTAGCAATAGATGATTTGGATCTGCTAGCTTGCAAATCTTCTCTGAGGAGGAAAAGACTAAAGAGCCATTTTGTTAGACAAAGTTGGCTTGCCGATAGTCTATTGGATTGGATCCAAAAAGACTTTTATGGATTATTGAATACACAGGACCAGAAGAGGGTTCACAAGTCTAAGAACCTTTGGAAGGTTCAGGGAATTAAACTTGGAGTGGTGAACCAAACTGGTCACCTTTCGATTAGATCGAGAGGGTGTGTATTTAGTGGGAGTGCAAGTAGCCTATTGGATTGGATCCAAAAAGAATATCTGTAAGGTTATTGAATACACAAGACTAAAAGATGATTCACAAGTCTAAGAACCTTTGGTAGGTTCGGGGTATTAAACTTGGAGTGGTGAATCAAATTGGTTACCTTTTGATTTGATCGAGGGGACGTGTATTCAGTGAGAATTCTCGAATATCCAAATGAGAATGGAATTCTCAATCAGTGAAATTCTTCTTAAAGCGACCATGGTTGAATGGTCTCTGATAAGGGAGAAAACGAACCCTGTTGGACTTGGTTCGCTCGGTATTTCACTGAAGTTACCTTAGCTCATCTAGACATGGACTTGAAAGTTGTCAAGTTGAAAAACATGCACTATCTTAATATCATGATCTAGTTACCATATGAGATATGGTTTGGAAAGCCTGTATCCTACAAAGTTTTTAAGTATGTGGGATGGTCCTGCATACGTCAAGGGACTAGTAGAAAGACAAACTAGACTCTGTGTCTGGTTTGTGCAGGTCTAGTGCAAAATAATTCAAACATCAGGTTATTTCCCACTGACCATATTCCAGTTCTCTTAGGGATGACCAGAATACCTTAGATACTTGATGAGTACAGGTTTCTGTGTCTGATCGATCAATTGGAGCATGATCTAAAGGACATATGAAGAAGCGAATCGAAATTGGATCAATGGCTTGGAGCCGCGGGATCTGTCTTGAAATTCAAACTGGGTTTGATATTTAATAAAATTGGAATATTCGTCTTGACGAACCCATACGATGTATCGCTCGATCAATAACGAGCATTAGGGTCACTGAGAGTGTGGTTGTGTTCCGAGTGTTAAGTCTGTAACGTCTTATTTATTTGGAATGAAATTAAGATGTTAGGAAATACTAGAAACATGAGCATTGTTCATGCAATTCTCCATGAAAGGAATTGGATTCCCATTCATAGGGCTAAGTTGTCCAAAACTTAGTCATGATTGACTAATGAGGAAGCTTAGATGTTTTACATCCCCTACGTCTTTGTCGTACGCAGCATAGGTATGTTGTTCGGTGCACAGGGATGTTCTTTATGCATTGTACATAACAACGGATATCGGATGTTTACGAACGAGGCAATAAACAACAGTTGAGAGAAATCTTTAAAACCTGAATAAGGATTCGAGAAGTGTTCTCGATGCACGGTTTATGAAGAGTTGATTCTGGAAGGCTATAGCGATACTAGCTTTCAGAATCATGTGAATAATATTTAGTCTCAATACCTATGTATGTTCGGACTTAATGGTGAATAAGGTAGCTTCGAAAGGTCCCAAGCAGGATACCACGACATTTCACCATGAAAGTCGAAATATGACGACTTTGGAAGTCATTTCTAAAAAGTGGTTTGGATGAAAATAACACCCATTGGATGGATGTAGTGCCTAGCACGACCGAGCTAGTAGGTTCCTTGGAGGTTGACAACTAGGCTATGGCTTAAGCCTTTTATGCCCTAGATCTCATCACAAGATCCATAGAAAATTCTTAGACAGCCACCATCTGAAGGTAGTAATGGTAGGAAGAGGTGAGATACGGTTGGACCGTATTACCTCGGTAGAAAAATAAAGTAGACCTGCGAGACTGAGCTGGTATCGCAGATTATACATTCTCATAAGGTTTTGAGAGACATGGGTAATTGTCTTTGAGGTTAAGTGGGAGATTGTTAGAATAGGTGACCAGAAAGCCAAGAAGATTGGTAGTTTTTGCGAATTATTCGTCAATCATTATTAATACAAAATTATCCTTATGAATAGAGTAAGTATTCATCATTAGCATTGTGTTTGTTGTGCTTACTACTAACATTGAACGGCGCTTCAACGTCATAACAAATGCCCACAAACTAATTCGATAACCCATGTAGTTGGGTTGCGCATTGAATGGTGGCTATGAAACCAACTTCTGAGGGTTGGTCTGAAATATTCAAAGTCGAGAACCTCGAGACTGGGCATCAAGTGTCCTATTGAGACTTGAACTAAGTATTGCATTCACTGGGTGAGTGCCAAGTTTCATCGGCGACAGACGAAGGTCGTCTATGCAATTTTAGTGGGTTAGTGCACAAGGTGGTCAACTGGCTGAACTGGCTCGCGGAAATCATCATATGGAAGTCTTGGAGGCTTGGTCGATAAGACTGAAATTCTCGGTTCCGATAGTACAGGATTAGTCCTCGGACTTGAGGAATCATGGCAGTCACGTCCATACGAAGACTATATCTTGGATCTGGCGAGAGGTGATCATTCTGTAAGATGTTCATTATAAGCCTTGTCTAGTACAGTTGGAGTATGTAGCGAGGACAGTGGATTCCAAGATAGGATTTGTCCCCCGTCAGTATATGACGGCGATGTCTCCTATGCGCTCTGAGATGGTTTAGACTCTGAAAGTCAATGGTCGTAGCAATTTATTGAGTAAGAAAGGGTTTCCTAAGTCGATCGATAGAGCAAACACATCTCGAGTATTAAGCATAGACTCCTAGTCAAGGATGACAACCGACGCCCACTTCCATACCCTAGAGTAAGTCTGGGATACGGTCGACATTAGGACCGTACCCGTACAGAATCGACGCCTAAATATTTATGCCAACATTCACCTAGTTTCTAGTACCATGGACTGTTGCTAGACGGCCACCTATGGTGACGGGCTCCTGTTGGATACGAGCCCAAGTCTAACTGAGGGTGAACCTAAAGGGTCACACACAAATCACTGAGGAGGTGAAGGAGTTAACTTGGAGTTCAGAGGATGATAAGTAATTGGATTACTTATGAGATTATACATTGGATGGACGGGCCGATATTGTATCAGGCCCTCGTTTTATCGGTAAATGGGATTTATCGATTAAGTAGAGAATCGAAGCTTGGATATTTTAATTGGATTAAAAGATCAATGGAAATTATTTAATTGGACCATGAATTAAATAGGATTTAATTCTTGGGCTTATTGTAATTAGATTACAATAAAATCTGGTCCATTAAATCTTGGCCTAAGAGAGGTGTTAATTCCACTTTTGGAATTAGAAGAAGTTGGACTTCTTCTAAAACGGGATGGATTATTTCTTTTGGAAGTACTAAAATTGGCCATGAAGGCCTTTGATGACAAGTTGACTTGTCTCTTTTGGAAAGAGACAAATTAATTCCAATCAAGCCTCTTTCACTTGGTATGATTAAATCATATCTTATGAAATGGAAGGCTTGATTGATGATTAATGGGGATTGATTGGAATGTATCTAGACATCCTTGGATGAACCTAGACACATTCCAATAATCACATTTATAAAGTATATATATGTGTGTATACCATCATCAAAGACAAGTATTTTATTATTGATTGGAATGTATCTAGACATCCTTGGATGAATAGACTACTCTTCCCCCTTAAGGGGATCTTCAAAGAGGGGGAAGGGAAGCTCCTCCAACTAGCATCCTTCTGGGATTTCTCAGAGGGTGGTCACCTGTTCTATCGTAGTGCCTCCTCTTCCCTCAGGGGGCTCCCCCCCCCCCTCCCCCCCTCCCCCGACGTTAGAGGTTTGTTCCCGACTGAAGGGTATATACCCACAAACTGTTATGAGGGAAAGGAAAGGAGAATCAGGGCTTTTCTTGGAGCTCCTGAGGGGGATAGTGCTCCCCAATGACAGGCGTTTATTGACCTCTTTCCAAGGAGGACATAGTTAGTGCCCTCTACGGCTATGTCTTGAAGGTAATGTGTCCTGGTTTGCTTAAGTCATTTTTTAGCTTTGTATTGGGGTTGAATTTGTGGGTGGTTTTTGCAGGTGGCAATGTTAATGGGGGAGCTACTGAATCGCCCTATAGAGATGCCTCTTCCTCCTCCTGCTGAGGGGCAAAAGAAAATGATCGAGGAGCGTGTCGAACGGATGGCCACGGAGCTAGCCGAAATGAAGGAGGCAAAGAAGGATGCCTGGGAGAAGTATCAACAAGCCGAAAAAGAGAGAAAGAAAATCCGATAGGACTTCCTGGCTTTGGCAAAGGACCAGTCTGAAGCTTCAGTGAACGCAGGTGATCGGGCTCGCTGGGGCTTCCCTCATTCTAAGGAGGGGAAGGAATTCTTGGCCACCTAAGACGCTTCTCGGAGCACAAAAAGTCCGTTGGGTATCATGGAGAGGTGGTTAAGATTACAGGGTCGCTCCTGAGGTATGGTTTTAGAACCTATCAGGAACAATTTGCGGCCCACGGCTATCCCCCTGCAGGAACAGAGCCTTCCTTCCTTGACTTCGAGGCTACTTTGAAGAATGCTCTGAACCCCTTCACACCTCCTGCGCGAGCCAAGTTCCCCCCAGTTGATCTAGGTAAAAAGATTATCGAGTTTTCTTCTCTTTTGTCCGGGATTTTTAGACTGTTAAATGATATATCTGGTAAATATTTTTCAGATGGAGAGCTAGATCAATTGTTGGATACTATGATTGAGGAGGTTCGAACTCCCGGGCCGGAGGGCATGGATGTGGAAGTCCCAGAAGAGGGGCTATTTGAAGCAGCTTTGTTCCCTTCCCAGGAACCTGCTGAGGTTGTCCCTCTTTCGTTGGAGCCAAAGTCAGTGGTGGAGCTTGGGAAGACAACGCCTGTGGAGAATGATGATTGATTGTACCCCCTATTCCTGAAATAATTTACTTTTCTTGCTTGCCCTTGTGATGGGGATAAACCAATTTTAATATTCCTATTTTGTGATGATGCTTGCTCCCCCCTTTCTAGATCGGTTTGGCCAGGAGGCGACTTCTATGGAAATTCTGCTTTCTTTACATGTTGCCTTTGCAAGCTGCTTGGCTGATGAGGGCTTGCTGCCATTTGGCCACTTCTTTGGACTTTGGTGTGAATTTGCACTCTTTTGAACTTGTGAATGCATGATGATTTTTAAGGGATTGGAATTTAGGAATACCTGCATTAGTGCCTTGACTATATGCCCCTGGAGGAGGCGGTACGAATGCCTATATGTGAACAGGGCTTGTTTATTCTATTTAGGGACAGTGCCTGTTTCGAAATAGGGCTTATCTTCTTGGCGAAACTGGTCCCTGGCCTGAAAAGGATGCGTAGATCGTCCCGGGAAAATTGCGCAAATGCGGAAGCACGGTATAAAATAAAATGCGGAATTTAAAACATGCTTTTAAATTAAAGAACACGTTTCAAGGGGTGTGCCCTTGAAATTTTCCGGGTGTTCGGTGTATCTCATGAATAAACAACATACAATAATCATGGAGGCCATAGGGTTGAAAATTAAAAGAGACGAAAATATTAAAACGAGACCTACCCGTTGTCGTTTTCGTCTTCAACGGCTACACGCGTTGTTCCCCGTTTTGCACCAAGATCTCGTTCTTGAGACCCTCCAAATCATGACACACGATCCACCCATGTATCTTGAACGTCGTGCTAGCAACGAGCAAGTATAATTTATTGGAGTTGATGAATCAACAACACGTTATGAATTAACGGTATTGATTCATCAATGTTCTAATGTTCCAAGAACAAGAGAACAAGAAAAGATGTTTTTCTTGGAGAGAGAGAGAGGGCGGATGAGAGGGAGAGAAACGAGAGAGGGAGTGTGTTGTGTGTGTATTGGAATTTCAAGAATCATCATCCTCTAATGTGTAGGAGGCTAGGGGTTATAGAGGAGGAGTTTAATCCTCTTTAAACTCCACCTCTTTAGAAGTTTAATTTGACTAGGATTTTGACCTAGTCAAAGTCCTAGTCAAAGTAGAATTTGACCTTGTCAAATTCAATCCTAGCCTTTGATCTCTCCCATTAAATCTCAACCATTAATTTAATTTAATGGAATATTTAAATCCTATTAAATATTCCAAGAAGCCAAATAAATAAATATAATAAATAAATATTTATTCTAGGCCCATTAAATTAATTTCCTTAATAAATCCAATTTATTAATTTAATTCCCTTTATCAAATAGAAGGAATTAATTTTTCCAAGAAAATATAGGACCCGATTAAATCCAATTTAATCATTCTTTACTCCAATATTTAATTCCAAATTAAATACTAAGTGTGTGTGGATAGTGTGTGACTCTTTAGGTTCACCTTTCAGCTAGACTTGGTCGGATTCCTAGAATCCGTCCATTACCATGGGTGGCCATCTAGCAACGGTCCATGGCACTAGAGACTAGGTGAAATTGAAAGATCATGTGGATCGGCCCGGGAGATGAGCGCGTATAGCGGAAGCGCGAAATAGTGCGTAATAAAAATTACAAAGCATAATTAAATGGAATTTAAATCATGCATAACATACATAAACGAATCAAGGGGTGTGCCCTTGATTCTCCCGGGCGTTCGGTGTATCTCATGTTCAGTAAAACACAACATGGAGGCCATAGAATTAGAACCGAAAAACATAATTAAAGAACCTACCCGGTTGTAGTTTGTCTTCGTTTCGGCTACATGCATTGTTCCCCGTTTTGCACCAAGATCTCAAAGAAGAGACCCTCTAAATCATCTCACTCGCTGCACCGAAAAGCAACGAACCCTTGTGCTAGCAAGAAAATCATTGGGGAGAAGAGACATCGGTACACGCTATCAATTAACGCAACCAATGTCTCTTATGTTCTTAACTTGAATAAATCAAGAAGAACAAAGTAGTATTCTTGGAGATTAAGGAAAGGGGATGGACGAAACTTGAGAGGGAATTGAGAGATGAGAGTTGTAGAGAATACTCGGTGTGAGTGTGTGTTTTTTTTGAGTATTTATAGAAGATGGAATTTCCTATTCCTTCTCAAACTCTTCCAAAGAGACACACTTTGACTAGGATTTTGACCTAGTCAAATCCTAGTCAAATTAGGCTTTGATTAAGTCAAATTAATCATGGCCCTTCATCTCATCATTCTCTAGATCAAATCTTGTCCATCCATTTTGATGGGCTTTATGGAATGGGCCTATTTAATTCTAAATTAAATATTCCCATGGACTTTATATTAAATCATATTTAATATACTAAGCCCATTAATTAATTAATGAAAAGGACTTATTTAATTCTAAATTAAATAGTCCCATGGACTTTATATTAAATCCTATTTAATATACCAAGCCCATTAATTAATTCCATAGAATGGGATTATTTAATTCTAAATTAAATAGTCCCATACACTTTATATTAAATCCTATTTAATATACCAAGCCCACTAATTAATTAATTCACCCTTTTAATCTAATTAAAAGGAAAGCCCATGCTTTATAAAATTCATAAATCTAATTTATGAACTCAATCCCGATTATTCCAAATAATTCATCGAGGCTTGAATCTCCAAGAAGTATAATTTAATTCCATTAAATTAAACCTTCTCCCGGAATTAATTCCAAATTAATTCCCTTTCATTTGGTGTAGCGGGTGTGACTCTTTAGGTTCACCTTTCAGCTAGACTTGGACCTACTTCTCGTTATTTCATAACCAAAGTAGTCCGTTACCATGGGTGGCCATCTAGCAACGGTCCATGGCACTAGAGACTAGGTGAATTTATGGTGTGAACATTTAGGCTCCGAGTTATACGCAGGTGCGGTCCTACCGACGCTCGATACGTACGGGTATAGTCCTACTGTCGCCTGTCTCCCGGCCTTTAGTCTAGGGGTCGGTTCCCATCCTTGACTAGGCAACTATGCATAATGCTCGAGATAGGTTTAACTCGACGTAGGAAATCCTTTCCCACTACATCAAGTGCTATGGCCATAGACTTTGTGAGTCTAAACCATCTCCGAGCGCATAGGAGATCTTTGTTGTCATATCCTTTGACAGGGGACAGATCCTATCTTGGAATTCACCGTTCTTACATACTCCGACTGCACTGGACGAGGCTTATGATGACCATGCGATATAATCGGTCAAATTTCACCAGATCCAAGATACAGCCTTAGTATGTAGGGGACTGCCGTGATCCTCAAGTCCGAGGATTAATCCCGTACTATCGGAACTGGGAATACGAGTCATACCGACCTAGCCCGTGTAGCTTCCATATGACGATTCCCGCGAGTCACCTCAGTCGGCCGCTCCCCAGCAGGCCGACCCACTAACACTGCTTAGACGATCCTCGTCACCCGTCGATGAAACACGACAACAGATGCTTAGTGCAAGTCTCAAATGGATTCTCGATGCCCTGTCTCGAGATTCCTTTGACTTGGAGTATTTCAAACTGATTCGGCGAAACTGATTTCATGAACCTACCTCCAAGCATAGTTCCAATTTCCCGAAATGTTATTTCAGTCTGTGGGCGTTTGTTGTGACATCGTAATGATGCAAGCAGTAAGTACAACAAACTCATGCCTATGAATCCTTACTACATTCATTAACATAATATTACTTGTTCACAGATTGACGAATGGTTCTCAGAACAGCCAATACCATTGACTTTCTGATCACCTATTCTAACAGAAATATCCGAGGATGAACATTTAGGCTCTAATAGTACACTTGTCCTTCTGTCTTCGGTCTCATCACTTAGGGTCTAGGGCACGGAAAATGCAGGTATCTATTTTGGACCTAAGTGTCGGTCTGTCCTTACTAAACGCCGCAAGGGATACCTTCCCTTCTGTTCAGTTACTGTGGCCATAGATTTTAGGGACAAGACACAGAGCATACATGAGACTCAACTGTCAATGCCTTTTGACAGGAGACAGATCCTTTTTTGAAAACTACTGTCACTCTGTACACCAGAGCTGCACTAGACATGGCTTATGACTAGTCAAGAGTATTTTGGTAATCTCTCACCATATCTAAGATACAGACCTGATGTACAGGTAAACTCAGCAGCTCCTCAAGTCAAATGACTTGACCTGTACCGTTGGAACCGAGAATACGCGTCATACCTTGCAGACCATACTCGAGGTCCTCCGTAACACGGTTCCCGCGAGTCACCTCAGTTAGCTGCTTCCTAGCATACTAACCCACTAACACTGCTTAGACGACCTTCGTCACCCGTCGATGAAATACGACAGCAAATGCTTAGTGCAAGTCTCAAAGGGAATCTTGGTACCCATTTTCGAGATTCCTTGACTTGGAGATTTCCGGACTGATTCGGTAAGATTGATTTTATGGACCTACCTCCAAGCGTAGTCCCAGTCCCCGAAATCGATTCTCAGTCCGTGGGCTTCGTTTGCGTAGTGAACAGATATGTAATAGCAGATATAAGTGAACGTAAACAAAGTGTTGCCATATGAACTTCACTTCTTTATTCATAAATATTTTTATCAAACACCTGAAATTGTCTAGACATAGGTTACATATTCCCGCCAAAATTGGCTTACATGGTCACCTATTCTAACAATCTCCCAGTTGACCTTTAAAGCCAATCGCCCATATGTCTAATCCCCATCTTCTCAAGATGTTGCGTATGAGCGCTCTGTGACATAGGCTTTGTCAGCGGATCTGCTATGTTGTCTGCTGAGTTGACTCGGTCTATCCGGACGTCACCTCTTCCTACCATTTCTCTAAGAAGATGGTAGCGTCTAAGAATGTGTTTGGAACGGTGATGAGATCTCGGTTCCTTTGCTTGTGCTATTGCACCGTTGTTATCACAGAAGATGACAACAGGCTCGACGATGCTAGGCATCACACCCAACTCTTGGATGTAGTTTCTCATCCAAACCGCTTCCTTAGCAGCTTCTGAAGCTGCTATGTATTCAGCCTCTGTAGTGGAGTCAGCAGTGGTTGCTTGCTTGGAACTTTTCCAAGCCACTACTCCTCCATTGAGCTTGAATACGTAACCCGATTGAGACTTGGCATCATCGTCATCAGACTGGAAGCTAGCGTCGCTAAAGCCTTCCAGGATCAGCTCTCCATTGCCATAGACCAAGAACATTTCCTTAGTCCTCCTTAGGTACTTAAGGATGCCCTTAACAGCATTCCAATGTGCTTCTCCTGCGCAGGACTAATATCTGCTTGTTACGCTCAAAGCGTACGCAATGTCAGGCCTAGTGCAGTGGACCGCATATTGGATGCTACCTACGGCAGAAGCATAAGGGATGACTTTCATCCTTTCAAGTTCCTCATCAGTCTGTGGGGACTGTTTCTTGGACAACTTGATCCCATGCCTCATGGGAAGGAATCCTCGTTTGGAGTTGTCCATTCGATATCTCTTTAGGACTTTCTCCATGTATGAGTTTTGGGTGAGTCCTAACATCCTTTTAGATCTGTCCCTGACAATCTGGATGCCTAGGATGTAGGAGGCTTCACCCAAGTCCTTCATGGAGAACTGGGTTGACAACCATGCTTTTGTGTTTCCTAACATTCTAATGTCATTACCAATGAGTAGAATGTCATCCACATAAAGCACTAGGAACACTATTGAGCTCCCACTGACCTTCTTGTATACACAAGGGTCGGATTCGTTTTTTTTTTTTTATGAATTCATAACCCCGTATTACTTCATCAAAACGAATGTTCCAACTTCGGGATGCTTGTTTGAGGCCATAGATGGACTTCTGGAGACGACAGACTTTCTGTTCTTCTCCAGTGACCGTGAAACCCTCCGGCTGATCTATATAGATCTCTTCTTCAACGAAACCATTGAGGAAGGCCGTTTTCACGTCCATCTGCCATATCTCATAGTCATACCATGCTGCTATGGCGAGCAGGATCCGAATGGACTTAGCCATGGCTACTGGCGAGTAGGTATTCTCAAAATCAACCCCGGGTCGTTGAGTGTATCCCTTAGCTACAAGCCTAGCCTTAAAGATTGTGACTTCTCCATCAACGCCAAGTTTGCGCTTGTAGACCCACTTACAGCCCACTGGCTTAACACCTTTCGGTGGATCTACAAGACTCCAGACTTGGTTCTTGCTCATGGAGTCCATTTCGGCTTTCATGGCCTCAAGCCATTTCCCAGAGTCGATGTCAGATATCGCTTCTCCATATGTCTTAGGATCGTTATCCAAAAGATCGGTCGCTCCTAGAAAGCCATATCTCACTGGAGGTCTGGACTCTCTAGTGGACCTACGGAGAACGGGAACGTTAGTGGTGACCGTGGGCGCTGACTGTATCGGAGCCGGCGGTTCAGGAACCGGGGCTGGCCGTTCCTAAGGTTGTCTTTTATGCCTAGTATGTTGGACTTCTCGAGGTTGGTCAGCCCTTTGGGTGTCTATCCTGAATCCTCTAAGTGAGGGTTCCGCGGCTATACCCGATGGCTGGATTCCATCACTTGATTTTTTAAGGATCAGCTCATCAGGTTGGATATCCTCCGGGAAGCCTTGCTCCAAGAATACTGCATTCCTTGAAACAAATACCTTTTGTTCCAAAGGGTCATAGAAGTAATAACCCGCAGTTTCTTTAGGGTATCCAACGAACCTGCATAAGCTAGACCTAGATTCTAGCTTATCTCCCACTAACCTCTTGACGTATGCGGGGCTACCCCACACTTTCAAGTAGTTGTAGGACGCAGGCTTGCCGTGCCATATCTCATATGGCATTTGGGTCAATGCACTGGTAGGCGCCAAATTCAACAATTTGGCTGCCGTTTCTAGTGCATAGACCCAAAAGGATAAGGGCAATTTGGTAAAACTCATCATGGTCCGAACCATGTCCAACAGGGTTCGATTCCTCCTTTCAGAGACACCATTTAATTGTGGTGTTCCGGGAGGTGTCCATTCTGATATTATACCATGTTCTTTTAGATAATCTAGGAACTCCGTACTAAGGTATTCACCGCCTCGGTCTGACCGTAGGACTTTAATTTTGCAGTTGGTCTGGTTCTCCACTTCAAGTCTGAATTCTTTAAACCTCTCAAGAGCTTCAGACTTGTACCTCATTAGGTAAACATAACCATATCGTGAGTGATCATCGGTAAAGGTTATGAAGTAGGAGAACCCACCTCGGGCCTGCGTCCTTAGTGGTCCACATACGTCTGTATGGACCAAGTCCAACAGACCTGTGGCAAGCCTGCTTTGTCCTACAAAGGGCTTCTTGGTCATTTTCCCTCTTAGACAGGATTCACAAGTTGGTAGATCACTCAAGTCCCCAACCTCTAGGTTCTTTGAGTCTACCAACCTTTTTATCCTATCTTAGGATATGTGACCTAGCCTAGCGTGCCACAGACGTGCTTTCCCGTTATTATCTAATTTTCATTTGTGTTGAGTGTTGAGAACGAAATTCGTTTGTTGTAAGATATAGAGCCCGTTATGCAATGTACCGAGTAGATGAGCAATTCCACACCTCATCAAATAAAAGCAATTTTTATTGATTCTAAACTCATAACCGCTATTGTCCAACAATGGAATGGAAATGATGTTTTTAATCATACTAGGTACAAAATAAACTTGCTCTAAATCTATGCTAATACTATCACTAATCACTAGAGTAGCGGATCCCACTGCTTCTGCCGAGATGGCCTCGCCATTCTCAAGCTTCAGGATCATGTCCCCGCTATCCAGTTTTCTGCTTCTTTCCAACACCTGCAAGTCATTGCAAATGTGAGCTCCACAGCCGGTATCTAATACCCAAGAGGCAGAATTAGTGACCATATTAACCTCAATCACATAAATACCTTGGTTCGAGAAGAGTTTGGGACACTCTCTCTTCCAATGCCCTTTCTCACGGCAGTTGATACATATGTCATATGCCTTCCACTGTTGGTTGGAGACAACCTTTCCCTTTCCTTTGCCTTTCCCCTCATTGGCAATGGGAACACTCTTAGTGTTCGTAGCTGCTTTGACGGCCTTTCCCTTCCCTTTCTTCTTTTTCCTACGTCCGGCTCCTTTGCCTTTCGTATTGGAAGTAGAAGCACCTCCAAACAATACCGAAGGCATGGACTTCTTAGTTGTTGCCTCATATTGCACCAACATATTGATCAACTCATGAATGCCCTTCTCAAGTGCGTTCATATTGTAGTTGATGATAAATTGGTCAAAGGGGGGTGGGAGTGACTGAAGGATCACATCTATGTACGTTTCATTATCGAGACCTGCCTTTAGGTCCTCGAGCTTTTCCACCAGGGTAAGCTTTTTAACCCCGTGCTCTTGTACAGAGGATCCTTCTATCATTTTAGTTCCAAAGAACGCCTTGGTAACGACATACCTAGTATGCCGATCCGGGACTGCATAGCAATCCTTAAGGCGAGCCATTATGGAAGGGACGTCGTCTAGCCTTTCATACTGCTTCTGAATCTCATTGGTCATCGAAGCAAGTATCACGCTACGGACCTTCCGGTTATCCTTATGCCAAGTCTCGAACGTCTCACGTTCTTCTGGCGTGGATCCTTCCGGCAAGGTCCTAGGGAGAGGTTCGTCCATGACGTAACCTTGGTTCTCGTAATCTAGGACTATCCTGAGATTGCGCAACCAGTCATTGTAATTTGTTCCATTGAATTTGTTTGTCTCAAGAATGGTTGAAAGTGGGTTCTTAGACATTTTAAATCTACATTTAGAAAACAGCGCGCGATCAGCAAAAAATAAAAGACGGTGGTTTGATAAAATAATTAAATGCTTGGTCTTTAGTCATTTAATCCTCCCACTATTTATACGAAAATACGGTACTCTCAAACGTGATTTTTGGGAAATTCTTTCCTTGTGGGCTTGGGATCCACAACGATTTCTCCCATACCCCGCTTTTACGATTCGCATGGAAAAGATCCTATAGGAGGTATTCCATACCATTCTCGTTCCATGAGATTCCCAAGATTATTGCCTCACCCTTTCACATGATCCCGAGGACTCCAAGCGAATCATGCTAATTGGGCATTAGACCCAACCCAATCGACCGAGCCACAGACCACTGGTACCCCCACGACTCGTGAGACAGGTAACAGCAGCCCATTTTTCGTTCATGACATAGTGCAGCTTCTTTTAAGTACAATAACGTGCCACGACTCGTGAGACCATGCTATTGACCTAAAGCAGCTTCCTCACTATGCCATGGATTGGAAGGCATGGACAAACTCCTGGAGTTCATATCCATTTTGTCTAGGGTTTAATATTTCAACATTGGTCCAACTAATGTGAGAGTAGAAAATGACCGAGATCTCATAATAAATAAACATTCACACATTCATCCATAATGCGTAAATTAAACCATCCATAGCAGTTATATGATAAATAAAAAACCCATTCATCCATCATAATAACCACATGCAAATTAAAGCCTAGCACGCCCCTGTTGGATGATCACGAGCCCGAATCCTAAGCGACCCACTGAGCCCGCAGTGGATCTATGGTCAATCTAGGGTTGGTCCTATACTATTAGATTAATAGCAACCCAATCATATCATGCTGATGGGCTTTGGTCTCTTTTCTCTTTCTTCACTTCATGGAAAACTCCAAGGGACCTCCCGTCTGGGCTCTCCATGTGGTCCTTCCTTCTTCTCCACCAATTACAAAAATAGAAACCTCACTCCTAGTCTACTCTCATTACATATTAAAAAATAGAAACCCCAGCGAAAACCCAGGAGGAGTACATAAGGAGGGAGGTAGAATGCCTTATTGTTCCAAGGCAACTAGAAAGAGAGAAGGAGAAAGCAGTAAAAGAGGCACACAGGCCCAACAGAAAATTAAACCATACATTCGTTCAAGGGTTCGTGATCATCCATTTCCATCCAACACACATAATCACATGATCTAATCACACAATTACAATATACCAACAATTCATGATTTCCAATCATAATCATTCCAGATAAAAAATAAATGAACATGTGCGTAACGTGTGAAAAATAAAACACAAATATTGGTAACAATATTTTCTCGTTTTAGGAAAACCTTTCCTCATTATTTCAAGTAAAATAACCCCGGGATTCCAAATCCAATATATTTTACTCCTAAAATAATGTCTTTAGGAAATTAGGCGAAATTGAACCCAAAAATGAATTTTTTTTTCAGAATTAATTCAAAATTGAAATTGAAAATAAATTAAAAAATAAAAAGAAAACAATACTATGGTTCAAAACCCTAGCTGCAGCACCGGCCGCCGTCGCCGCCGCCACCGGCAGCGGCCTACTGGCGTGCACACAAGGCGGCAGGCTGCGCGCGCCTGGTGTTCCGGCAGGCCATCGCGCGCGCAGGCTCCCGTGCCTCGTGCGCGCGCTGGCCTGCTGGTCGCCATCCGCGCATCTGTGCCTGCACAGTGCGTGCACAGACGTGCACTAGGCACGCCTGCCGGGCGCGCGCGCGCAGACACCTCTGTCTGCGTGCGCGCGCCTGGCGGCGCTGCCTGGTGTCCGTCCGCGCGCCGACTCTCTGACCCGCAGCCATGCGCGCCCCCGCGCGCATGAGCACGCCTGCCCCGCAGACGCGCGCGCCTGGAGGCGCCGCCCTACGGGCGCGCGCAGGCTTCCCTTGCCTGCGCGCGTTTGCCTGCCGGCAGCGCATGGCTGCGCGCGGCCAGCCCTCCGGCTGGCCGGTTGCGGTGTTTCTCGTTTTCCGTTCAATTTTTTCACCCCGTTTTCCAAGAAAAACAGAAGATACCAATTTGCAGAAATTCACACGAATTGAAAGCAATAAAACGACATGCTTTAAAATCAAGAAAATTAAGATTTAATTAAAAAACATGCCAAGATCACGTTTCATGCTTAAAAGGATGCGTGGATCGTCCCGGGAAAATTGCGCGAATGCGGAAGCGCGGTATAAAATAAAATACAGAATTTAAAACATGCTTTTAAATTAAAGAACACATTTCAAGGGGTGTGCCCTCGAAATTTTCCGGGTGTTCGGTGTATCTCATGAATAAACAACATACAATAATCATGGAGGCCATAGGGTTGAAAATTAAAAGAGACGAAAATATTAAAACGAGACCTACCCGTTGTCATTTTCGTCTTCAACGGCTACACGCGTTGTTCCCCATTTTGCACCAAGATCTCGTTCTTGAGACCCTCCAAATCGTGACACACGATCCACTCATGTATCTTGAATGTCGTGCTAGCAACGAGCAAGTATAATTTATTGGAGTGGATGAATCAACAACACGTTATGAATTAACGGTATTGATTCATCAATGTTCTAATGTTCCAAGAACAAGAGAACAAGAAAAGATGTTTTTCTTGGAGAGAGAGAAGGCGGACGAGAGGGAGAGAAACGAGAGAGGGAGTGTGTTGTCTGTGTGTTGGAATTTCAAGAATCATCATCCTCTAATGTGTAGGAGGCTAGGGGTTTATATAGAGGAGGAGTTTAATCCTCTTTAAACTCCAACTCTTTAGACGCTTAATTTGACTAGGATTTTGACCTAGTCAAAGTCCTAGTTAAAGTAGAATTTGACCTTGTCAAATTCAATCCTAGCCTTTGATCTCTCCCATTAAATCTCAACCATTAATTTAATTTAATGGAATATTTAAATCCTATTAAATATTCCAAGAAGCCAAATAAATAAATATAATAAATAAATATTTATTCTAGGCCCATTAAATTAATTCCCTTAATAAATCCAATTTATTAATTTAATTCCCATTATCAAATAGAAGGAATTAATTTTTCCAAGAAAATATAGGACCCGATTAAATCCAATTTAATCATTCCTTTACTCCAATATTTAATTCCAAATTAAATACTAAGTGTGTGTGGATAGTGTGTGACTCTTTAGGTTCACCTTTCAGCTAGACTTGATCGGATTCCTAGAATCCGTCCATTACCATGGGTGGCCATCTAGCAACGGTCCATGGCACTAGAGACTAGGTGAAATATCTGGGGATGAACATTTAGGCTCTAACAGTACACTTGTCCTTCTGTTTTCGGTCTCATCACTTAGGGTCTAGAGCACGGAAAATGCAGGTACCCATTTTGGACCTAAGTGTCGGTCTGTCCTTACTAAATGCCGCAAGGGAAACCTTCCCTTCTGTTCAGTTACTGTGGCCACAGATTTTAGGGACAAGACACAGAGCATACGTGAGACTCAACTGTCAATGCCTTTTGACAGGAGACAGATCATTTCTTGGAAACTACTGTCACTCTGTACACCAGAGCTGCACTAGACATGGCTTATGACTAGTCAAGAGTATTTTGGCAATCTCTCATCATATCTAAGATACAGACCTGATGTACAGGTAAACTCAGCAGTTCCTCAAGTCAAAGGACTTGACCTGTACCGTTGGAACCGGGAATACGCGTCATACCTTGCAGACCATACTCAAGGTCCTCCGTAAGACGGTTCCCGCGAGTCACCTCAGTTAGCTGCTTCCTCGCATGCTAACCCACTAACACTGCTTAGACGATCTTCGTCACCCGTCGATGAAATACGACAACAGATTCTTAGTGCAAGTCTCAAGGGGAATCTTGGTATCCATTTTCGAGATTCCTTGACTTGGAGATTTTCGGACTGATTCGGTAAGTCTGATTTCATGGACCTACCTCCAAGCATAGTCCCAGTCCCCGAAATCGATTCTCAGTCCATGGGCTTCGTTTGCGTAGTGAACAGATATGTAATAGCAGATATAAGTGAACGTAAACAAAGTGTTGCCATATGAACTTCACTTCTTTATTCATAAATGTTTTTATCAAACACCTGAAATTGTCTAGACATAGGTTACATATTCCCGCCAAAATTGGCTTACATGGTCACCTATTCTAACATGCCCAACATAGGGCTTAGTTTGTAGAGAATGCCTGTGACGAGGCAGGGCTAAAATTTGGGGATGCCTATTGTAGAGCAGGAATTCTTACATGCATTCTTGCTAAAAACAGGAAGTAAATATTGAAGAAGCCTTTAAGGAAGTGGTTTTATGAATGTAACCGTTTGCAAAAACAAGAATTTTACATTTTTTTATGATATCTTGAGGGAAATCCTACTTGGAGGTAGGATTTGTTTCTAAAAAAGTTTTTGCTTGGAGGGTAGGGAGAACGTCCTCCTAAAGAGTCTGGGTTGGAGGCAGGACTTATTCTGGGGAAGGAACCTACCGAGAAGACAGAAAAATGTCTTTTCGAGGAGGGTCTTGCCTAAGGAGTATGACTTATTCCTGAACAGGCCCCTGCTCGAAAGGCAGGAAGATGTCTTGTTGAGGAGGGTCCTACCTAGAGGGCAGGACTTACGCGAAAAATCTTCAAAGGTTGTGTATATTCCAAGAACGAGGCAAAGGATGCCCCTCCCTATCTTCCAATTCATAGGTTCCGATGCATAATATTCCCCTAACTTTGTGGGGACTTTCCCAACTGGGATCTAGCTTTCCTACTGGTTTTGAAGCTTCCGCCTTCCGGAGGACTAGGTCCCCAACCTAAAATTCATGATACTTAACTCACTTGTTGTATGCATTAATCATTATGCTTTTGTATCGCTGCATGGGAAGGAATGCTTGTTCCTAGAGTTCCTCGATGAGATCAAGGTTTTCCTTGAGCAAATTGTTATTGCTATCCTCAGCATAACACATTGGCAGGTATTACAGCGTCAATCCCATACACAAGGGAGAAAGGGATTTCACCCGTAGAATTTACGGGAGTAGTTCGATAGGGCATAGGACACTGATAAGTTTTTCGGCCAATTGCCTCTGGCTCTATTGAGTCTTCTCTGGATTCCTTGTAGGAAGGTACGATTGGTGACCTCCGCTTGACCATTGGCTTGAGGGTGGGCTACAGAGGTGAATCTTTGTATTCGCATACCCTTGCACTAGTCTTGGATTTTGCTTCCTTCGAATTGTCGTCCATTGTCTGAGATGATTTCTCGAGGAAGCCCAAACGACAAATGATATTTTTTCAGAGGAACTTCATGACTTCCCCCTTAGTGATACATGAGAGAGGTTCAACCTCTACCCACTTTGTAAAGTAATCAATGGCTACTAGGATGAACTTCCTTTGGCCTGGAGCCATGGGGAATGGTCCCACTTGGCGCTCCCTCATTGAGCAAAGGGACATAGGGCTAACACAGTAGTCAGTGGCTTGGTTGACTGATATACCAATGAGGTATGTCTTTGACATCTATTACATTGTCTCACCAATGTTTCAACATCTTGTTTCATCACGGGATAGAAGTAGACGGCTCGCAAGGCTTTATTGGCAGGGTCAATGCCCCTATGTGCGATCCATAACATCTGCCATGAACCTCCTTGAGGATCTGTGTCCCCTCTTCTTGTGATAGGCACCCCAAGATAGGATGTGCGAAAGACTTCTTGTTGAGTGTACTCCCCATGAGGTGGAATTGAACAGCTCGCTTCTTTAAGCGGGCAACCTCCCATCTATCTGAGGGAAGGCGACTTTCTTTAGCCAATCCAGGACCGACTGTCTCCAGTCCCCCCCAGGAAGTATAGTGTGCACTTCCACCGAGGATGAACCTAGACATATTCTAATAATTATATTAATAATGTATATATATCTGTATATACATATTCACGAACAAGTTAAGAGATCATATCATCTTTTTCTACGAAAAAGAATAACACAATCTCATATTCCCTCTCTCTCTCTCTCGGCTGCCCCTATCTCTCTTCCTTTCACCTTTGTTACTTCATTGATCTAGGATCAACTGAAAAGCAAAGTAAGATCAAGGAGGATACACTAATCGATAGTGTAATCCTCTTTCAATCTCATCTTCCGAAGGTCCGTTATTCTCTAACAAGAAAGACGAGACTTCTTCCAGTGTGGTGTGAACTTCGTCAGAGGATTGATACATTTGAATTTTAAGTGACTGTGTGGCACCTTGAAAGGGAAAAACGCTAGTAGCGGTCCACGGAAGATAACTACAAAGGTAACCACGATTTAGTTACATGTAGTATTTACGGTTTTCTATGCGCCCTATATGATGTATATTTTGTTGTTATCATATTCTACATCGAACGCCCAGTTGAGCACCCAAGGGTACACCCTATCGATAATTATGTTACTGTGTTTCAAATATCCTTATTTCACGCTCCCGCGCTTCCGCTCCCGCTAGCATGTGGATCCACATGTCCTTTCAAGCGGTATTAGAGCCCGGTTCGATGTAAGGGGCCATAATGTATGTACTTGGCATGTGTAGTTTGCTCTTACGGCGTTCTTGAGCATGTTTATTACAAAAATTTTGTGTAGGAATGCACTTGTTTAAATATTTAAGTTTGATAGACATCATGCACGTAATTTTGTAGATCAAGTTTAAAAATTACAGGCTTATTTTAAGTGTTTTAATATGCAGAAACGAAACAAAAAAAATTATTTGATGGCAGCGGTCAGCTGCCGCCACTGCTGGCTGGTCACTAGTCAAGGGACGTGCGGCCGGGTGCGCAAGGGCATGAACCTACACGCTGCCTAGCCAGCACGCCTGGTAGCATGCATTCTGGTAGGGTCGTCAGCAAACACCGCACCATGCTCAGACGGGCGCTACGCATAGGCGTGCGCACAAGCTGTCGATCGACGCCTAGGCGCACGGGGTCTGGGTGAGACGTGGCCGGCAGGCCACACGCGTGCATTGTGCTCAGGCTGTTGGCCCGCGTGCGAGTGGGTTCACGGCTAGGCACTGTGGCATGATAGCTGGGCCGTTCTGTATCGATTTTTGACTTTTTCTGAAAAATTTAATTTTCTGGAACTCTTCTGCATATTTTCTAATAATGGATTAATTTTGCATATTTAATTTTAGATTAATTGAATTTCTCATATAATTGATTACTTAATTAATTTGGATTTTGACATGCATTGGATGCATAGTTTATGGGATGTTTGTTGAATTAAAATTTGAACTCGTATATTCTACATATGTTTGTGTGATGTGATATTGGATATCACATAGATATATTGTATATCTTTTATTAGCATGATTATTTCGTATGATTATACGTTAGTGTTGATTGTATCGACATCGGATGATCACTAAATCCTAGACCTTGTATATGGATGTATGTTTTTACATTACTGTTGGGTGAGGCATGCATGCCTTTTGTTTTGGGACTATTATATCCCACTTTCGACTCATGATGTTAAGGCTTATCTTTTTTCTCTATTCCATGTATTCCATTTCTCATGTAAAGAGGGAAGATAGGAATTTTGGTAAGGTTTTACATTTTATGTATAATAAAGCAAGCATACGGAAAAGGAGGCCCACGTTCGATGGAGACCCAATATGAAATATTAAGGCGAAACAAGTAGAGTACAGGGTCAATTGGAATGACAATGAGTTAATTTATTGTAATAGTGTAGGACCACCCTAGACAGACCATAGACCCACTGCAGGCTCAGTGGGTCGCATAGGTTGGGCTTGTGATAATCCAAACAGAGGTTATGCTATGTTTATTGCATTTGGCATATTTATTTATCGATTTAATGAATATTAGATATTTATGAATGCAAAGACATTAATGTGACGAGGTCTCGGTCTATTTCAAAACAAACTCTCATTTGGTTGGATCTAATAAAACATTAGGCCATTGATGGACTTGCATCAAAATGGTTTTGATCCGTTAAAGCCTTCTATCCACAACAATAGTGTGAGAAGCTACCACTACCAAAATGTGGTCTCACGAGTCGTGGCACATTTGGACTAAGGGAAAGCTGCACCATTGTTGTGAATAAAGGAATACGCTCACTGCTTTCCTATCTCACGTGTCGTGGGGGCTGACATTTGAGGTATGATTTGATCGATGGGTTGGGACTAACATCGAGTAACATGATTAGCTTGGAGTCCTCAGAATCATGTGAAGAGACGAGGCAAAAGATCTTGGAAATCTCATTGGATGATAATGATATTGGATATCTCCTATAAGGTTTTCTTCATGTGAATCATAAAAACGGGGCATAGAGATCACGCTTATGGATCCCAAACCACTAGGAAATGATTTCCCGAATCCCACTTGAGAGTGGCGGGCTTTCGTAGAAATAGTGGGAGGGTTAAAGACTAAAAGACCATGTCTTCAACTTGAACTATAATATTACCATCATCTGCTAGTTTCTGCTATACATTTATCTAATGTAGATATGTCTAAGAATCCATTAACTATGGTTCTGGAGACTAATAAATCCAATGGTACAAACTACTCTGATTGGCTGAGAAATCTGAGGATTGTCCTCAATTTCGAGAACCAAGACTACATTTGGAACGAGCCACCACCTAGCACCCTGCTGGAGGAATCCTCACCTGAAGAACATTTAACGTTTGAGAAATGACATGAGGACAATCGGAAGGTATGCAATATCATATTGACTTTGATGTCTAATGATGTCCAGAAGCAATATGATAGGTTGGACAACATTTACGCTGTAATGCTCCAAATGAACGACGTCTATGTGGTTCCGAATAGGCATATTAGATATGTCGCAACAAATGCATTCTTTGGGACCAAGATAACTGAAGGGTCCTCTATACAAAGTAATGGGTTAATATGCTATCCCTAGTAGAGAAGCTCGAGGACCTAAAAGCTGGGCTTGACAATGACAAGTACATTGACGTGATCCTCTAGTAGCTTCCTCCATCCATTGACCCATTTGTGGTCGACTATAACATGAATGGACTTGAGAAGTCCATTCATGATTTGATCAACATGCTGGTCCAATACGAGGTAACGAACCATGTCTGCATCGTCGGTATTGATGGGAGAGGTTTCGACCTCCAAAGCGAAAGGCAAGAGGGCCGGACGTTGGAAGACGAAGAAGGGAAAAGGGAAGGCTGTTGCAGCCACTAGTCACGCTCCTGGCACCCCTATTGACCTAGTGGGAATGGGCAAAGGGAAGGAAAAGGCCCACGGTTCTCAGCGGTCAAAGGCAAATGATGTTGCATGCATTGCAAAGGAAAGGGGAATTGGAAGAGGGAGTGTGCGCAACTCCTCTCCAATCAAGATATGTTTTTTTGTTGAAGTAAATATGATCATTAATTCTTCTTTATGGTTATTGGATACCGGATGTGGTGCTCACATCTGCAATGATTTGCAGGTGCTGCAAAGAACCAAAAGGCTAACCAAGGATGACATGATCCTAAGGCTAGGCGATGGCAAGGTCGTTGTTGCAGAAGTTGTAGGATTAGTTGAGTAAGCCATTAGCAATCATGTTAGGATAGTACTCAACAATTGTTTCTATGTCCTTAGCATGACTAAAAATATTGTATCCATCCCTCTTTTGGACAATGAGGGGTACTCATTCACCATCAATAAAAATAGTCTTTATATTATCAACGATGGTGTTTCTCATTTGCTTGGTACACTAGTAAATGGTCTGTACATACTTCAACAGTCTAATTGGATTATGACTGTCGAACATAAACGTAAACATGATAATCAAGATACAACACAGATATGGCATGCAGTTAGAGCATATCTCCAAGGATAGGATAAGAAGGTTGGTAGACTCAAAGAGTTTAGAAATAGATTATTTGGACAACCTACCGACTTTCAAATCCTGTCTGAAGGGAAAGATAACTAAGAAACCCTTTATTGGACAAAGTACACTAGCCAAACGCCTTAAGGCTCTCTCAGTGAAATTCCAAAAATAGATTATGGAATGAAATTGATGAGAACTGTCTTTTCTTCTCTTTTGTCCTAGACTCTTCTTTTTTTTATTTAAAAGAAGAATCTGGATATCTCCGAGAAACTACACTAAAGGGAACTGGTAAGTATAGATGATGCCCTCACTGGTCCCAATGGGTAGTTAGGCAGCTTCGCTGATGGTGTTAAGGGCTTGACCGAAGGAAGTGGATGCTAAGCTGTTAATTGACGACGAACAGGAGAGGGTGGATTGTGCAAGTGAAATTGAAGGGACTTGCAGCTAAGGTAAGAAATCGGCCCACACTTTAGATATACTCTAGCTTTAGAGTTAGAGGTTGCCACGGTGAAAGTAGAGGTTTAGGCTTGCCCCTTCTAAAAGAGAATGGAATTATCTCTCAGTAGACTCCTCTAGGAATACAATAGTTGAACAATGTGTCTGAAAGGAGGAATCTGAACTTGTTGGGCATGGTCCGGTCTATGATGGGTTTTACCGAACTCCCTTTGTCCTTCTGGGGGTACGCTCTTGAGACAACGGCCAAGCTTTTAAACATGGCGCCATCTACGAAGATATCCCAGATGCCATATGAGATATGGCATGGCAAGCCTGTCTCATACAAATACTTGAAAGTGTGGGGTAGCTCTACATACGTTAAGAGGTTAGTGGGAACTAAAATGGACTCAAGGTCTAGTTTATGCAGGTTTATCGGATATCTGAAAGAAACTGCAGGGTATTATTTATGTGATCCCTCCGAGCAAAAGGTCTTTGTCTTACGGAACGCAGTGTTTTCAGAAAAAAGGGATCAGATAGCTGACGTGATGAGATACTCCTTAAGGAATCAAGCGAGGTACCTCATGAGATTGCAACGACGACATCTGCACCCGTGGTTCCCACTAATAATGTTCCAGTCCTTTGTAGGTCGGCAGAGTGACCCAACTACCTGATAGGTATGGGTATATAGGTCTGACTACTCAATTGTATAATGATCCAAAGACATACAGAGAAGCGATGTTAGACATCGACTCGGATAAGTGGCTTGAAGCCATGAAATCCGAAATGAACCCTAGTGGACCCACCAAAGGGCATCAAGCTTGTAGGGTGTAAATGGGTCTACAAACGTAAGCTTGGAGCTAATGGGTAGGTTAAAACCTTTAAACTCAGGCTTGTGGCGAAAAGTTATACTCAACGACCCAGGGTCGACTTTGAGGAAACCTACTCGCCAGTAGCAATGGCAAAGTCCATTCGGATACTTCTTGCCACAACAGCATGGTATGACTATGAAAGATGGCAGATGGACGTGAAAATTTCCTTCCTTAATGGTTTCATAGACGAAAAGATCTATATAGATCAACAAGAGGGTTTCACATCTGTTGGAGAATAGCAGAAGGTCTGTCGTCTCAAAGGTCCATCTATGGCCTCAAACAAGCTTCCGAAGCTGACCATGAATTTTGATGAATACGCGGATATAATTTCATCAAGAACGAGTCTGATCCTTGTGTATACAAGAAGATCAGTGGGAGCTCAGTTGCGTACCTTGTGTTTTATGTGGATGATATCTTGTTCATTGGGAATGGTGCCAAAATGTTCGGTAACACTAAACCTTGATTGTCAACTCAATTTTCCATGAAGGATATGGGTGAGGCTTCCTACATCCTTGGCATCAAGATCTAGAGGGATAGATCTAGAAGGAATGACCCGGGCCTCGGGAGCAGGTGTTTGGAGGACTCAAGGTCCCCGCTCTTGCTTTCAACCCGACAGCCCTCCCTGCCTGTTGTTACCAACTCGCTCTTTTGCGAGAAACTCCGTTAGTTCATTGTGGAGACCATCCACTCAACACTACGAGGCTCCCAAACCAACGGAGCAGGCCAACCCCCTCAGCAAGAAAGAGCCAGAGGGCATGAGGAGCCAGAGCTAACCCACCAATTCCCGCTGCACTTCAGCAGTATGGACCTGTACCTGCTGATTCCACCAGCAAGACCAGGAGCCTCCCGAATACTGGCTCTCTCTCAAGAAGGAAGTGCTGCCAAGAGGTAAGAAATGAGGCCTTGCCTGCTGAGCGAGGCATTCCATTTAGTGCTGACATTATGGCAAGGATCTCCCCTGCTCATTTCAGGGCGCCTCCACACCTGCCTGCTTACAATGGCACTACCGCCCCTGTTGAGCACATCCATAAGTTTGAAAATGCAGCCCTACTGGCTCGAGCAGAGAAGTACATGAATCTTGAAGATGCCCGACTGGTGAAGAAGGGCGACAACCATGCCAAGAGGAGGGACGCTGAAATTTCCTCCTTAATACAAACAGGGGACAACCTAAAGGGCATTTTAATCCCCTTGATCTAAAGGACGAGCAGTACACCCCGCTCATCGCCAACCTTACACGAATCTTTATAGTCATAGACCGACACCCTACCTTGCAGTAGCCTAAGGGCTCTAAGGAAGGCCCTCAACTTCCTAAATCTAAGTATTTCTGCAGGTACCACAGGGAGTATGGGCATGATACCAATAGGTGTTGCCAGCTAAGACATGAGATAGAGCGGTTCATCCAAGCCGATTATCTGAAGGACTTCGTTGACAAGGATCTATGAGGTTGCTAGAATAGGTGACTAGAAAGCCAATTATGTTGGCAGTTTTGGGAACTATTCATCAATCTTTATTAAAGTAATATTATCTTGATGAATAAAGTAAGTATTCATTACTAGCTTTTGTGTTTGTTGTGCTTAATACTACGTTGAATGATGTTTCAATGTTACAACAAATGCCCGCAGACAGAATGGGCAAACCTTTGGAGTTGGATTACGCATAGGTTGGCGGCTATGAAACTTCTAAGGGCCATCTGAAATATTTCAAGTCGAGGACCTTGAAACTAGTCACGAGTGTCCTATAGAGACTTGCACTAAGTATCGCTTCAGTGGTTGAGTGTTGGTTTCATCTGTGACAGACGTGGGTCGTCTATGTAATTTTAGTAGGTTAGTTGGCGAGGTAGTCGACTGACTGAACCAACTCACGAGAATCTTTATATGAAAACCTTAGAGGCTTGGTCGGTAAGATTGGACTTTCCAGTTCTGATAGTATGAGATTAGTCCTTGGACTTGAGGAATCATGATAGTCACGTGCATATGAAGACTGTATCTTAGATCTAGTGAGAGGTGACTGTTCATGAGATATGGACATATAAACCTTGTGCAGTGCAGTGGGAGTATGTATTGAGCATAGTGGATTTCAAGAAAGAGATGTCTATGTCAGTATTGTGACAACCTCGCTACGCGCTTTGAGATGATTTAGACTCTAAAAGTTTATGACCATAGCCGATTGATTGAGTGGGAAGGGATTTCCTAAGTTAATCAATAGAATAAACGCATCTCAACTATGAAGTCTAGTTGCTTAGTCAAGGATGCAAACCAATGCCCAATTCCATGCCTTAGACTGAGGTAGGGAGATGGTCGACAAAAGGACCGTACTAGTATGTGTTAGAATAGGTGATCGTAAAGCCAATCTCATTAGGCTTATGTAACCTGTTTCTAACAATAATGGTATAATAAGATATTTTGAATTCAACCTCTGTGGGTCGGTCTGAAACCCTCCAAGTCAAGGACCTCGAGATGGGTATCGAGGGTCTGAGTAAGACTTGCACTAAGGATTGCACTCATGTTTTATCAACAAGTGACGAGGGTTTCCATGCAATATTAGTGGGTTGGTCGGCTCAGGGTCGACTGCCTGAGGTGACTCACGGAAATCGTCATATGGAAGCTATAAGTAGCTTGGTCGGTATAACTTGCATTCCCAGCTCCGATACTACGAGATTAGTCCTCGGACTTGAGGAACCAAGACGGTCACACGCACACTATGACTGTGTCTTAGGTTTGGCGAAAGGCTAATACTTTCTTTTGGCTCATCTCTTTCATCAACGAGCTTCTTTACTTCAATTGTTGCACATAATTGTCTCCGAGATGATCAAACATGGATCCTCTTTGGTAGCGCCTTATGTTGTCGGATGAAGTCTCACTTATCTCGCCTAGTCATTCGAACACGGAGGTGCGAGGAATAGAGTCTCAAGTCGGTTGAACACAGTGATGCAATTGTCATTTGGTCTTTGACTTTCGTCATCTTTGCCTTTCTCCACTACGATATATTGCGTAGCCACATATTTATCTTTCTTTTTCATGTGCATTTTCACAGGTTCATTTGGAGTAAGGCTTAAGCCAATGTATGGTGGTCAACATGGAAGCCTAGGCTTCTTAACTTGTTTTGCACTTCGGTGAGTCGGTAGATCCTTTCTTCAGTCAACTTAGGATTTAATTTGCTGAGTCGGGATGGGGCAAATAAGTCATACTTGGATTTTGCCAAAAGGTAGTAAGCTTTTGGGCTAAATGGCCTTTGTGTTTCTTTGTGTTGATCTTTTAGGAGGGACGAAACACGGTATCCTGATGAACTTTATTTGTCTTTGTTGTTTGACTGGACCATATAGTAGGATATCAACAAGTAAGGTGGCTTCTTCGACTAAAGATTTCGTCTAGTCAGGGCTTCACCAATGGTCAATATGTCGAGCTCTTCATCTATGAGGCAGTAGGATTGTAACATAATTCCTTGATGGGTTAACTGCCCAAAATCTTTGAGTAGTGCTTCTCGCATTTTGTCAGGGTTATGTAGAGCTTAGCATCAACAAGCACAACTCAACCTCGGTGAAGGGTTGCATGTCGGCGTCAACTTTCACGATTTTCCATTTTTGACATACTTGAAGCATTGGTGTGGGTGGAGGGCACAACTCCATTTCGTGTAGCCATGGTCTTCCCAACAGAAGGTTGTAGGACGTCTTTGCATCTATGAAGTGGAAAAGAGTGCTTGTCTTTAATTCTCCCACAATGAGGTATAGTCGAATCATGATGATGGCCCATTGGGTCCCTTGGTCGAAACCCTAGATGGTCAAGCAACTACGAGACAAGTCTTTTATGCTTATGCCGAATTCCTCCATGGTGGATTTCGACATGATGTTGACTGCAGATCCACCATCTATGAGTATGTAATTGATTTTATGTCCTTGTATGAATCTTAGGATGAAGAGTGGTTGGTTTTGGGACTTTGATCAAGTAACAGGCCTTCGTCTATGAAGTTTGTGGTTGTGCAACAAGAGACTAACGATTGTCGTTTATCTTTGCATGGGAGAGTGCTTTTGGTTGTAATTCGAGTCGACTGGGCATGACTCGTTCAAACTATCATATCTCCTTCCCTATAAGTCCAATTTGCAATCCCTTTTTTTTTTTTTTTTGTTAGTTAGCTAACTTTGCACCTTTCAAACGGTATAGCATATGTTGCAAGCACTTCCAGATTTTACTCCAAATCAGCCTATAAACAGAGGCTATTGTGCAACCATAAAGGTAACTGGTATCGCTCATTCTCACACACTCTTCTCTCTTGATTTTCAGCAAGTTCCTGGCACATTTCCACACTCCACACGATCATTATTGCTTTATCTTAATATTTTATCATTCCATTTCACTTATTATTTTCATGAATTTTAGAAGGAAATCAAAAGAAAGGAATCCATAAAAAGAATAATATTTTCTGGTTGATATATCAAACGAGTAGGTTAATACCCTTTAAATAGCAATTCACTTGGAAGTTAACTAACTCTGCTAACAACCAAGCTGTTGTAGAATAACAGATACAAGGAAAAAGAAAACGTAGTACACGTAAAAGGATGCTATGTACCTGGACCTGCAACCTCAAAGCTCTTTATCCTGAACCTTCAATACAAGCTCTTTATCCTGAACCTTCAATACTTAATGAAATGTGGGGTTAGGTGATGCCTACTTTTCTTAAATGATCATGCAAAACCATAATTGTTATTTGTTTACGACCTTCAATCTGTTTAGGACCTTCAACAATAATATCATGCATAAGGTACTTTTAACTTTTGACTTATAAAAATATTTTTTTTAGCAGTTCCAAAATATAAATTAACATCTGAAACGTTTCAAAAATATTTTTTTGAAATCAAAAGTTGAAAAATACTTTTTCAAAACTCTGGCAAACATTTCCTTACAATGCTTACATCCTGCTAGCTTTTGTAACCTGACCTATATATTGTGACTTCTACATTTGTTAGGAAAAAACAAATCACTTTTATTTTATTTCTTTCTTTTCAAAATTTCAGCCGTTTCAATTTCGAATCAGCCTTGCACATAGTTTTACCAAATTAGGAGTCCAGAGAACTTGCGAGCCCTAACCACTGATCCAAACCTACCTTGTTTATGGACTGTGGAGAAGAACATAGCTTGAACTAGGCCCACTCTTCGTCGTCTAGCACCTTCTATTTCTAGTGATTGTTTCGCTTCATCCCACCAAACAATTCAGTAATTCGAAAAGCAGATTTCACATGTCTGAATCCAGAGATTAACACAAATCACTATATCTTCAGAATAATACTACCCAGAGGACGAGGCATCCCTATCCCTTCTTGATCATTGAAATTGAATAAAGAAGATAAGCAGAGATGGGGCGATCCATCTCAATCTCGACGACTATGGCGGCGTTGTTGGTGGTGCTGGTAATGGGGTTTGCTCGTACAGAGCGCGTGAATAAGTCGTCGTCGCTAGGACCGTTTTGGTCCACCGCAAAAGAGGAAGGAGATCTCTTGAGATGGAAACCCGAAGCCAATGATGATTTGAGTGACCCTACTGTCCAGGAGGAGGAGGAACGGCATTTGGATGGCGGCTTCTCTTCCCTGGATGGGATGTTACAGTGGGCTATTGGTATTTCTCCATCTCCATTTCTAACTTCTGCTTTTTTTATTGATATTCAGTTCATTTAGACTTTGTTCTTCTTATTTTGAGAAATTTATTTGTTTTACACCTCTGACGCAGCTCTTCTCCGAGGTTCCGAGGTGTGGGTTTGTTACAATCTTGCAAAATTTAATATAGGAAATAGGAATAAAGATTTTAGTTCTGATGTTCAGCAAAATTAGTTGTACTAGGTTGAGTATTCCAGAAAAGCTACTTCTTGGCAGCCCAGGGTCAATTCTCATAAGATTAAACCTAGTTAGGTTGCTTGACTCCTTTTCTATTCAAGGTCCTTTTGCTTATACGCCAGTTCATGCCTTTATGTGTGTTTAATTACTAAGATAAAAGTTAGAATGAAAGTAAGGAGTGCACTTCCGAACGCCCCATAGACATGGTTTCGATGACTTTCCGTTCAACTTGTGGTGAATGTCTTGATGGTTGTTAACTTTCTATGTGCTTCAGTCTGGCTGGATCATTTTCTGATTGCTGAGTTCCAAGAATGGTTACTTGAACACAGCCAAAAATTTGTCCTTCGTTTACTCTATGTTATGAACCTAGGATCATTATGCTTCTAGGTTGAATTGACTGCAGACGATTACAAATGATCTCCTTCTATAGCACATTGACTGTGTTCGCCTGTACTAAAACCTGAATGGACTATTTCTGAGGTTCCAGTTAAATGCAAATTGAGAGGCTGTTGCTAATGGACCAAGAACATTCAAATAAACCATAATCTTAATGTTTGAGGCAATCATGAAGTATATTTGGAATTTTGGAATATGAAATAGATTATTATTCTAGTCAATTGTTTGGTTGGAAGAGAGAGTTTGCACCATTATGCTTTGATTATTTAATTTGTCCTTCCAAATTGATGTAGGCCACTCAGATCCAGCAAAGTTAAAGGAAGCTACATTAGACATCCAGCGCCTGTCTCCTGAAGACCTGAAGCAACGTCAGATGGAAATTAAGGTGACGTATATAGTTTGTGAAATTAAGATCCTAAAAGAATGAGTTTCGTGTTACTTGAATTACAAAATGATATTACTGTTACTACTATTGGCAGGATTCTGTTGAGCTTTTCTCTGTGGCTATTACAGTATCACATAAGTATGTTTATTGTCATGTAAAAAGCCTTTGTCAAACAAAGATCCTGATGAGCTTCAATTTTTTTGATTGAATTGTGAAAGGTTCTGCTAGCACCCTTCCATAAGGTTTTTAAATAAGGGATACCAGTAGGTCTGCCCAGAACTTTCTCTCCAATTCTGGCATCAGTTTTGCTGCTGGCTTTTACTGCTGGCTTTTACTGAATGTTGTTATAGATATAACATCTGTAACTTATCTACTTTGTTCATTGTACATAAAGCTTTTGTATACGCTAGAGGATAAGGGCTTGATACAAGGCTTATTGATTTGTGCTACTGCTGTTTGATCCTGCTCTTTAGCAAAATATAGTAATAAATTTTACATCACCGGCAACCTATTTAATCTGGTGGTAGTTTCAAACCATCATGAATATACATACGCAACTGCTGTGTCATTTCCAAACTTAATAATGAGTTTCTTTTATGTCAGGTTTAAGGTAAAACCACTTCTATGTTCTGTGTCGAGCTCTGCGTATCTGATACTGTTGCCTTTTGCATACTGGCACAGGAACTAATGGAAAAATTAAAGACACCATCAGATGCAAAATTGATGAAAATTGCAATAGATGATTTGAATAACTTGTCTATACCTTTGGAGTATCGCCGTCGTGCACTTGAGGAGCTCTTGATACTTGTTGAGCCAATAGACAATGCGAATGGTATGTGTAGTTTACAACTTCCAGCAAAAGACTTATCTTGGAATTTCTTGCCTCTACCAGTCTTGTCAATTCTCAGAGAGCATCCCTCTTTTCTGGGACAAAAGATGAGGGTAAAATTCAAATTTTGTGAATTTTGAGTTTAATAATTCTTTGATACATTTAATTATGAAGGGAAGCTGATAAAGTGAAGAAAGCGTTAAAGGCTGTTTGGCTAAACTATAGCTAACTACTAATTTTCATAATTGTGGTGAAGAATTAATGTAAAATCAGCAAAGCTAATGAGAAAATGAGTGGATTATAAGAGTATGAATAGGTTACAATCATTCTTTTTTGTGAATACAACAATAACCTTATAAGCAAATATGTATTAATAATCAATCTGACAGTACCTAGCGATTCCTGGATCCTAGAAATTAGAAGTAGCTAGAATTTTACATGGGCATAAAAGAACAGCAAAGATATAACAACCCTAAACTGGCATCCCCATGTCTGTGAGAAGTAAGTTGGAATAGAATTTGAAGTAGTACTAACTAGAATTCTACCCACAAATCATGGGAAAGTAAACACCAAGAAAAGTGGAAAAAGGAGAAAAGAGGAACTCATGAGGTTTCTGCTGTGCAGGAAGAACACGACATGCAAAATCCTGATCACTTTAAAAATGGCAAAAATGGGGAGAAAGGAGAAGGAATAAGAGAGGATAAAAAGTATTATTGGTGCGTTGACAATAAAATTATTATGGTCAAGTTTAATTCTTATGCAAAACTTGGTTTATTTAGGTAAACTGCAATTATGTTTTTCTTAAGTTATGAGAAATATTTTTCGTTCAATTGCAAGAAATTATGAACTTGAGAAATTCCTTCCTTCCAAAATTACGCATCTTATTTGACTCTGTTGGAATTTTTATGAGAGTTGAAAAAGTTTTCAGTATCTTTACAATTTTGCTTTTGAAAGTAGTGCTTGAGAGTTGGTGGAGTCTAAGTGATACTTAAGAGCTTTATGGGTTGGGGTAAAATGTGAATGTACAGTGGGAGTATAAGAAAAAGACTTATTTGGATTGAAGAATGAAAGAAGGGAAGTAAAACAGGATTCGATGAATTCCCTCTGAAATCTAATTATGTTTATTCCAAACTTGGATAGAAAAGTAAAATTATCGCAAAGGATAGAAGAATTTCTATTTTGATTTTTATCATCATATTGTCCATAAATACAATTTCTTTCCAACTTTATTTTATTGTATTTATCTTCCTACTTATCTCTTGGTCCTGTGAAAATAGTATCTATAGAATTCTTCTTCAATCGTACCTAGCACGAAAAGGAACAGTTCCCTTTTTACACTCACGTTTTGCTTACTATTGTTGAAGTGCTTTGAAGTAATTATTTTTTGAGTCCGTTATGAGTGATTTGGAATTATTTCAATAGTAATTTATTCATGAAGAGACCGAATGAATTGGGATTCCCCATTAGATGTTCATATTTCATTTTTAGGCCTATATTCATAAATTCGGATGAAGGCACTATTAGCGAGTTAGTATAGTAAGATATTTAATATTTGCATAAAGAGCCCCATACAACAAATAGTCATGTTTGGAAGATGCAAACTTTGTGTTGCTTGTGTGGGCATTGTATTTGTATCATAGCTCAGTCTGTACCACTTGAATGAAAAGAGGATCCAGTCAAAATCATAAGATTTCTGTTTGACAACGAATGACATCTGACTCAGATGGGACCCAAGTACCTAATTTTTGCTTTCTCTTGTATTTAGTTTTTTTTTTCCTTTTAGAAGTAAAAGGAAAAGCAAAGCATAATTGTCTAATGTTTTGGGCATAATTTGCTAAATTTGCTGCACGCTTGATGGTGCACTTGCCGTGTTATTATTGGTATATTTTCAGCATAACAAAATGGCATACATTGTTCTATTTTATTGTCAGATTTGCACAAGCTTGGGGGGCTCACTGCTGTCATAAGGGAACTTGACAATCTAGACCCAGAGATAAGAACTATTTCTGCATGGATACTTGGCAAAGCCAGCCAAAATAATCCTTTTGTTCAGAACCAGGTATGTCTTTAGCATTTCTAATCAATGTGAAAAGCATTCTTGTGTGTTGGGCATTGCATCTTTTCCTTCAGAATCTGAGTCATAGTTTCTGGATGAAGAGTCACATGATTCAACTGCTATCTAAAGTTTGATAATTCAGATTTTGGAGCTTGGGACACTGGCCAAGTTAATGGATATGGCGCGCTCCAATTATGTTGAAGAAGCCACAAAAGCGTTATATGCTATTTCAGCCTTGATTAGAAATAATCTGGAGGGTCAAGAGTTATTCTATATGGAAGCTGGAGACTTGATGCTTCAGGTGATTTGTTTAATACTGAAAAGTATAGCACTTGTGATGCGTATTTATTAGCTCTAAGATTTGCATTGTTGTTTTTGTATCATCTCACAGGACATTCTAAGTAACTCAAGCATTGATATCAGACTACGCCGGAAGTCTGTGTTTCTTTTGGCTGATCTGGTTGAGTGTCAATTGGACAGCAGAAAAAGCAAAGAACCGCCTTTCTTCAGCAATCATTTGTTGTTAAAATCCGTTGTTGATCTAATGGCATCAGTGGACCTTGATCTCCAGGAGAAGGTCTTTAATTGTCTCTTAACCCTGAGAACTTGATTATTGAATCACCAATTGGATTCGAAGTATTTTTGTATTGTTAGTTGATTTTTTTCTTTTACCCACACATGCACCCACTCACACACGCTCCCAATGAGTTTGTATTGGTAGTTGATGACCTATGTTGTGTTTCTTCATAGGGCCAACCATGTTTCAATTTTGAATTCTATATTATGTACCCTTCCTCATGTATGCTTGTTTAAGTGCTGCAGGCCCTATATGCAGTTAAGAAACTGTTGTTGCTGAGATCTACTGATGCTCTTGTCTTCAAGGAAGTCTGTGGACTAGATTTAGCACTGCAGAGGATGAGGGAACAGTTGCAGCAATTGATTGTTGACGATAAATTCAAAGAATACGCTCAGGATATGGAAAATCTTCGAAGAGAAGTTGAGGCCATTTTCCTTGGAAAGCTAGATAAGGTGAGGAGGACAACAGATTCTGCGTTGAGTTAACGAAATTGAATGTTGACTGTAATACAAGACGTGGCAGGATAGAGCAGTTTCAACATGATTAATATCACTTTTGTGCCTGCCTGGGCAAGTGTTTTTGGGCCGTGCCGTCACGTTCCTGCTGTTCTTGGGAGAAATATGTAGCTAGGGAAGAAATATACTGGTAGCAAATCAAACAAGAACTACAGGTAAAACTTGGGAGTAGAATTTTGTGCAAAGTGGTGTAGCTTGACTTATCCGAAGTGCTTCATAACTTTCACACCTCTGATTCCCTAGGCATAAGGGACACTGGACTCTTAAGAAAAATAGTTGAGCGATATCCATATTTTGTACTATTATCCAGCTTTGTACATAATTGATTTCTAGATGTTGACATTTACAAATGTTGGTAATGCACTGCCCTGTCTGTGACAAGGCCCGACTGATGCTGCAGTCTTTTAAGTTCAAATTACTACTGCAACGCATACATTATCTATACCAATTCTATTTTGATATAAAAGAAAAATTTATTTTTACTCACAGAGAGTGGTTATTTATATAAAGATGTTATTTTTTATTATGTCAATAATACTTTTAAATTGGTTTTTTTTTTTTTTGAAATTGCTGTGTTGGTTTGCATATTTTTTCTTATTTATATTATATTTTAAAAAATAAAATATTATTTATTTTATGTACGTAGGGATGATGTGTCACGTTAATTAGTTTAATAGAGTATATACAAAATAATACGTTAATTTTAAATTTATAATGAAGGGGTGATAAAAAAGAATAATGATATGATATTAGAGAGGAAAAAAATGATGCATGCATGAAAAAAAAAAGAGGAAAATCTATCAAAATATAGTAGAAAGTGGGAGTTAGATAAATACATAAAAGCTATACTAATATAAAATTAAAATTTTATTTTTACTTACAAAGAGTGGTTATTGTAATCAATTTTTGGTTATGACAATATTACTTTCAAATTGCTTTCTTTTCTTTCTTTTTTTTAAATTTTTGGTTATGACAATATTACTTTCAAATTGCTTTCTTTTCTTTCTTTTTTTTTTTTAATTGATGTGTTGGTATATATATATATATATATTTCTTATCTATAATGTATTTTAAAACGTAAAATATTATTTATTATTCGCACACAAAGACGACGTGCTCAATTAATGGTTAAACAAATATTTGGTCATCCTCCCCATCAAGACCCTGTGTTTGTAATATATGTTGTCTTCACAGCACCATTAAGCGGATTGAATTTCCTATTATGATTCTTGTTGTATCTGTTATTCCATTGCATATATACATGTCAGGTATCTAAAAATTATGTTATCAATTTTATTTAAGGAAAGACTATACATGATGTGTGTATATGTGAAATGTAATAAAAGAATGCAACGGGAATTGGGATATAAAAATTCAAACCGCCATTTAAGTGGCTAGCTCGTCTACAACATCTATTAAAATCAATCCAAAATGCTGCATAATGAGGGTGTCTGGTTGAGCTTTTAAGCTTTTTGAATTATCTTATAAGATATTTGAGAAAGCATAAGTTCTACAAAATTCTTTGATAAATTTTATTTTGAAGGGACAAAGAGTTTATAAGATTTTAAAATAAAATATTTAAATTTTCCAAGTTCTTTAAAATAAGTAAGCTCAACATATCTTTTTTTTCATAAGATCTTTTAGGCTCTTTAATATTGGTAAATTACAACAAGTTTCTGAGGTTTGGGATAATTAGAAATATCATTATTTTGTTTAGAAAATTATCAATACCGCTTTGATTTTAATTTCCGTCCAATAATTAGCACATTCCGTTAGTTTTCATTTGATTTCTATATAGTTCTTCGTGGTGAACTAGCTAAAATGCCCTTGGTGGATTATGAATTACCATTTTACTTATTTTTTAAAATTTTCTATTTTTTTATAGGCCATGACATAGAGGGGCAAGAAGGAAATTTCACCTTGTCAGTGTTTTTTACAATTTTTAAAATTTTCTTTAAAAAAATACAACAAGGGCAAAGTGGACATTTCTAGCCCCCTATTTAAAGTTACATGATTTCATTAAATAGTAGGGGTATTGATAATTTCTCAAAGAATAAAACATATTTATAATGATGTTAAATTTCAGGGGAGTTGGTTGTAATTTAACTCTTTAACATTAGCATTAAATAGATGGACATTTCTACGATTTTGTTAGTATCTGACTTTTACCATTTAATTGGTGCCCCCCTCTATGCAAAAATCTCTATTTTTATAATTTTCAATTTTAATAATTTGGTTATTTTTTCAGTTATTATTACAATATAAAATGCTTATTACGCCAACACTTTTAACTTCTTATGAGCTTTGACATTTTTAATAGCCCCCAAGTATTTTTGTATGCGATAGTTAACCCAATGTTGTGAATTAACTAGTTTTGAAGAACAAAACTTCTGCCAAATTAAGCATGCAACTAAGAAAGGGTTAACAATTCCATAGTCGAAGAAATCATTATAGCCTCCAGCATTTTACTAACTTTAAGGAGCACATCTATTGCACCTGAGTTATTTGTATTATCTCATTAAAATTATTAGATTATTATAATAAAATAAATTTTTAAATAAAAATATTTTAATTAAACTTAATAGATATTAGGGTTTAATGCAATTTACTCTTCTGTGATATTACAAATGAGCAAATTACTCCCCTCTTATAAAAAAAAAATAATAATTTACCCCCTCTGTGTTTTCTAAAATGAAACAATTTACCTCTCTGCCCCCCTATAAAAAAAAATAATTTACCCCCCAGTATTTTCTAAAATGAAGCAATTTACCTCCCTAGGCAGGGAGGTAAATTACTTCATTTTAGAAAACACAGGGGATAAATTGCTTCATTTTAAAAAACACAAGGAGATAAATTGCTATTTATTTTTTCATAGGGAGGTAATATGCTCATTTACAATATCACGATAGGGTTGTTTACATTTTTTCCTAAAGAAAAAGATATCATTTTTACACACAACAAACATATATTTAAGAAATGGAACAACATTTTTCATTCCACTTTATGAGTAAAATTTTATAAATTATATTTCTCTACAGGTAATATATGGATCTTTTCTAGTATAAGTATATATTGATTCATATAAACAAATTAGGCCAAGGGAACTATACTCACACGTATATTTGTGTGTACGATACACGACTAAGACTAATAAATAAAAAAACTACACATTTATTGATGCTTTTTTTTTTTTTTTTTGAAACCAGTATTATATATATATATATATATATATATGAAAGTAGAGCTAAACAAGCTTCATAGTTTTGTTACAGATAGATGAAACTGATCAATAAAAGGACCTACTACTATCCACATTAACAAAAGGTAACAAAACTGGCGGGCATTCGTCAAAAGATATGTCTTGCATTTGATCCGCCCCAAGCTTAGCCAAAAAGTCCGCTGGTCTATTCATCTCTCTGTAACAGAAGCTGATTGATGCTTTGGTGAAGTTAGTCAATATCCTCCAGCACTGATGTTGGAGATTGGTCATGGTTTTGCTGACTAGTGCCTGCCTCGTCCTAAAACAATAAAAGACAAAAGTGGAATCAGTTTCAATTTCAATAAACTTAATTTCTAGCTGGACTGCTGTGTGTAGTCCAAACCATAATCCCCATAGTTCTGCTTTGTTATTAGTAGTATAACCAATATATTTGCTGAAAGCCGTGATGCATTTTCCTTCCCAGTCTCTAATAATACCTCCTGCTCCTGCCTCTCCTGGGTTACCTTTTGCCGACCCATCAATGTTGAGTTTATAGAATGCTTGAGGTGGGTGCTTCCATCTTAGTTGAATTTTGAAAAGTGATTTTTCCTTGTAATCAGTAGCGTAAAAACTATTAAGACTCCTTGTATGTTGGAGCGTTGTGTTGTTATTGATCCTTTTGTTTTGGAAGTAGAATTCATTTCTTTGATTCCAGATGGTCCATAGGTTGTGTATGGTGTTCAGTGTGAGTGCATTGTTGTGTTTCATCTTATGCAGAATAATAATGATGTTAGTATCGAGCTTGAAACGACGGATGGCATGAATACCATTACAGTTTCCAAATATGTGTTCAATTGTTTCAATGTCCTGTAGGCAAATGGAGCAAATAGCATTGTCAATAATTTTCTTTTTTAGTAATTTATCTTTACAAGGTAGAGCATAGTGACTTAGTCGCCAAATGAAGAACTTTATTCTATGTTGAGTTTTGATTTTCCAAAGGGTTTTCCAAGGTAAATAAGGCCCATAGACAATAGGTTCATTGTTGAGAATAAAATTGTATGCACTTTTCAGAGTGAATTTTCCATTTTGCGTCCAGTTCCAAAGTTTTTTGTTTTCCCAATTGTTGATAGGTATATTTCTAATGATTTTGGAAAAGAGAGGGGAAGTATCTTCTTTAATACGTATGAGGTTCCATGTATTGGTGTTTCTATTGATGTATTCAAAGGCCTTCTTATTAAGGAGATCATTAGACAGGTTAGGGATGGTATCACATAGACTAATCTGTCCAATCCATCTATCTGTAAAGAAGTTAATGAGATGACCATCTCCTAGACTCCAAAAAATACATTTCTTAACGTTATGAATTTGTTTGTTTATGTTTTTCCAAATCCAACTGTGGTGATGTTTCTTGTCTGACTCAATGAAATTACTGTTAGGAAAGTATTTGGATTTCATAACTTGTGCCCAAAGTTTATGAGGTTCTTCAATTAGATTCCATGCAAGCCTAAGCATACAAGCTTGGTTCATGACTCTAAGATTTTTAATGCCTAGGCCTCCTTTTTCAATCGGGAGACATACTTTTTTCCAACTAATGTCTCCTTTTTTGTTATTGTTACTGTCGGCATTCCATAGAAATTTCCTGCACATGTTGGACATTGTATCAATACAATTTAAAGGAATTTGGATGCTGTTCATGGTGTAGAGAAGCGTTGCATTAATAACGTGCTTGATGAGTGTGTTTCTCCCTGCATAGGATAGGAATTTATTATACCAGGTTTCAATTTTATTTTGAATTTTTGAAATTAATCCTAGGAAGGTTTCTTTATCAGGTCGGCCAACTGTTAATTGAATCCCAAGGTATTTTTCATTTTTGTTGGCTTTTGAGATATTGAGGGTTTTTATAATATTTTTCTGTCTTAGTCTAGGGGTATCTTCTGAGAAAAGGATTTTTGATTTTTCCCAATTGATAGTAAGACCCGCACTATCTTCAAATTGTTTAAGAAGGTCCTTCAGAATTAAAGTCTGGTTATGGTTAGCTTTGATAAAAATCAGGCAGTCGTCAGCAAAAGATAGGATTGGGATGGCCGGTCCACCTATGGGGGGTTTGAGAGCTTGGATTTTTCCTGATGCTGTCTCATCTATCATTTTTATTATAAAAAGATCCATGCACAGAATAAAAAAGTATGGTGATAGTGGGTCGCCTTGTCTAATACCTCTGTTAGGGGACCAATTATTAGAATTGTTCCCATTAATTCTAAGGGAGAATGTGATAGTAGATATGCAAATGTTAATATACTCAATAATTTTAGCCGGGAAATTGTACTTTTCTAAGGCAAAACTAATGAATTTCTAATCAATTGTGTCATAGGCTTTTTCCAAGTCCAATTTAATCGCCATGTAGCAATCTTTGGAGTTTATGCTATTTTTCTTTTTTTTTTTTTCTCATTGTGTGGAGGAGCTCATGCGCCATAATAATGTTGTCTGTGATATTCCTTTTGGGTACAAATGCATTTTGGTATGGGGATATAAGTTTGTTCAGAAAAGGTCTTATTTTACTAACCAAAATGTTAGAGATGATCTTGTAGCTAACATTGCATAGACTAATTGGCCTATAATGTGAGATTTGTTGTGGATTATTCTCTTTTGGAATAAGAATTAAACGGGTTTTATTAATTGACCGGTTTAAGTAACCTGTTTCAAAAAAAATTTTAACCATCGGGATTATAGTGTTTCTTATAAGGTCCCAATATTTATGATAAAAATGAGCATTCAAACCATCTACTCCTGAGGCTTTATTATGGCCGATTTTTCTTACAGCCTCCCAAATTTCCAGGTCCGTAATGGGTTTTAGTAAGGATTCGTGATCTTCGTTATTCAGAGTATTAGTGTGAACATTCCGAAAATTAATATTGTTGAAAGAATTATTGCCTTGGTAGATTTTTTTAAAATAATTTTCAAATTCTGTTATAATACTTTTATTATCAAAAACCCATCTATTATCATCAGTTTTAATACCTTGGATGAAATTCATTCTTTTTCTATTATTAACAAAGGCATGGAAAAATTTTGTATTGTCATCTCCTTGTAGTTTCCATTTAATATGCGCTCTTTGTGCCCAATATGTTTGTTTAGCCATAATAAATTTGTTAAGTTCTTTTCTTGTATTATTCTCATCCTGAAGCAGATTATCATTAGGATTATTGGAGATTAACAAGTTTATTGACTCCAGTTTTTTTGTAACTTCCTGAATCTTATTGTCCAAATTACCAAGGGTATGCTTTTTCCATTGGAAAGAGTTACGGTACATAGCTCTTTTTTTTTTCCTGGAAATCTTCCATTGGATCAGTATTATAATTTTTATTCCAGATATCTTTAATGAGATCTTTGTAACTATCAAATTTAGACCATGCAATTTCATACTTAAATTCATAATGAGGCCTAATATTTATAGAGTCTGTTTCTAGCAAGATAGGAGAATGATCTGAAGAACTACAAACTAAATGTTTTACTTTTGCATGAGGATAATCGTGTAGCCATTCAGCATTTGCTAGCATTCTATCCTATATGATTTGATTAAAATAATAATATAATTTTAAAATTTAATAATTAGATGTATAATATACTAATTATTAATTTACGATATAAAGAAATACAATTCTCCAAATATTGATCAATTTGAAAAAATATTTTAATATATAAAAAATTAAAATAAATTGAAAGCACTGATAACTATACTATAATTTAATTTGTATCTAAATAGATGTTTCTATTAGTTTTTATCTTTTTTTTATAGCTTGATTGTTGGTAACATTTTCTTTTTTCTTGGTTTTAATGATTATTGAACCAATCGTTGTGAGGATAAATAATAATACTTTTGTATGAACTATTTTCTTTGAACTTACTTCAAGTTTGACTCTCATATAAATTGTTAAACAATTAAATCATACTATAATTTAATGTTAAACAATCAATTCATAATTTTCTATCATTGTCTTAATATTTTGAGATCTAAATTTGGAAAAGATCCCGAGGTCCAAAATAGAAAATTCTTTTGTATGAACTATTTTCTTTGAACTTACTTCAAGTTTGACTCTCATATAAATTGTTAAACAATTAAATCATACTATTATTTAATGTTAAACAATCAATTCATAATTTTCTACTATTGCTCTTAATATTTTGAGATCTAAATTTAGAAAGATCCCGAGGTCAAAATAGAAATTTTTTATAATGCTCTTTTTTCTCTAAAAGTATCTAAAGAATTATGTTGTTAAGCAAAGATAAAAAAAAAAAAAAAAAGAAGAAAGAATACAATAATTATAGTGTTGACATCAAAATATTGGAATAAATTATCAATTATAAGTCCAAATATTGACTAATTTTCTTTTTATATAGAGATTTTTTTTATTGTTGTTTCTTTTTATAATTTTATATTTAACTACATCTGCTAATTTTCTTATAGATTTTTCCTTAACAATTAACTTAATTTACAAAAAAATACAATTCAACTCAAAGTAAAAGAACTTAAACTAATTATGGATTAATCACGAAGCCCAAAAAAATTCTTAAAATGTTAATTTAGTTTATCTAACTTTCTTCTTTATCCTTTATTTAAATCGTTTATTTATTTATTTACCACTTGACGATATTTATTTTTGTCAATTATTTTCTTCTTTTCAATTAATCCAGTATTATTTTTCTTGTTCTGCATTCTGTTAATTCTTTTCCATAGGATTTTATTTTCCCATATGTTACAGATTGTGGCCTTAATAACTAATTTTTATTTATTATTAAAAATAGTCCTTCTGAAACAGTATAAATATATTTTCCCAATGGAAATAAACATTTCCCGGAATTCACACTTTAATTATCGTATAATATAGGGTTAATTACACTTATACGCCATTTGAAAATGCAAAATTATACTTTTCCCAAAAAAAAATTCCAAAATTACGCTTACACCTCTTAAGAAAATTCACCGTTTACCATTGACCCTCTTTCGTTAGAGTTTGGACTAAAAATGCTGACATTAGCAAAAATAATTACATAAATTTTTAATTTTACTCCTTATTTAACATTCCCATGTAATAATTTTGTATTTATAAGAGAAAAATATAATAGTGTTAACCTCACTTCATATTGTATATATTTCATTTATCCCCTTATAAATACAAAAATACACATGAAAAAGATAAATGAGGGGCAAAATTAAAAAATTATGTAATTTATTTGTTTTAACGTTAATACTTTTCATCCAAACTCTAACGGAAGGGGGTCAGGTGTAAACAAAAAATTTTCGAAGGGGTGTAAGTGTAATTTCAAAACTTCTTTGGGGGGAAAGTATAATTTCTAATTTTCAGAGGGGGTCTAAGTGTAATTAACCCTATAATATAATACAATAAAATATAATAAAAATAGTACTTAATATTTTTTAATTATTGAAGTTTTAGCTTAATATTTACATATACAGTTCAATTAGAGTTTTACCTTCAAATATTATCATATATAACCAAACAAATTAATTTTTTAAAAAAGTCAATTCTAACAAATTAGTTGAATTGAAATAGAAATTATCTTCTTATTTCATTTGCGATTATTGTAGCTAGTTAAATGTTCGTTAAATGCATCATGACCGTTAAATTGGTTACTTATTAATTAATAAGTAATTCACCTACATATATTGTACTATATATATTACTATGACTATTAGTATTATTATTCCCACCTATTTATCAGTCACACTTCTCTATATTTAAAGTAATATTCCAGTAAAAGTAACTATATACATGCATCTTTAAAAATATTTCATACTATTTAATTTTTGTAATCGACTAAACTGTCCCTTGTTAAATTGAAATACCAATGATAAAAGTACAGTAAAAAATATAAATATCCCATCACTCTAAGTTCTAGCAATGCAAGAAGCTAACTAAAAGTAGACACAATTTGTGGATAATAAAAACCATATCTTCTATAGTTCTATATATAAATTTATGTTGGTAATTTCTATCACAATTTTTAAAATTTGCAATTATTATGATTGTCTATATTTTTGTCGCATATTCTTATGATTGTTACTAAAATTTAATAAGGGGTTGTTTAGTCATCACAAATATTAAAAATTATGAAAAAACAAATCATTATTATTCCAAAGTACTGCACCATTGTTTATTTACATGATTTGTTGGGTAGTCGGTTGATGAACCTTGATCCATTGCATCCCCATTTCACTCATGCCAAAGTGATTTATGAATGTACTGTTAGGATTGCAATAGAATACTTGACATACATAGAAAAATTCAAACTTGCCACATGTGTGATGACTATCTTGACGATCTTGTTTTGATGAAAAATGCTTGTGAGTAGCACACATAAGCCTTTTGGTGAACTTTTGACCGTATGAGCACACATCTTATTGCTCGTTATTTTTGGCCGTGTGATTGTCATCTTTGGCTTGATTTTCTAGAACTTGCTCGGTTATGCATGTCGAGACTGCAATGTTGAGTTGGTGTGTTGAAAGTGATAAGGGCATTAGGATCGACCCAAAAATTTCCCGTTGCTAAGCCTGCATAAATATCCACCCTTAGTAGCTCAATCGAGCCTAAGCCTGATTTTGTTGTCATGATAACCACGATACAAGCCTTGAACAACCGTTTCTTTTTCCTAAACCGTTGAACCCCACCATTAAAGGATTGGAATAGCTGCTTGTGATACTCTTCCCTCGTTAGTGTATGGTTCAAGTGCAAGTCTCAACCATCCTATGAAGATGTGTCTAAAGGAAAGAAATTGTGGGAAAGAAAAAGAGAGAGAGAGAGAGAGAGAGAGAGAGAGAGAGAGAGAGAGAGAGAGAAAAGGAAGAGAATGGAGAAAGTCGTGATACAATGCAATGACGAGAATGATGAAAAAGCAAAGAACGAATAAAAAGATGGAGGACAAAGAGGGAATAAGTTGCACTTGAACTAGAAAATTCATATAGTGGAAGCCTATCCGAGTAATGTCACATAATTTCTTTAGCCCCAAAGAACCCTTCTTACATTCTTATTTGTTTCCTACCTTCACCTAAAGTCCCATTACAACCTGGAAAAGACCTTTTGATATATTCTCACTCCGAACTCACTTCAAGCGGTGGAAATGTGATATAAGAGCAAGCCTATGACAAAACCTTGTTAAAGCATGACTTGAGAGTTCTTGATCACCCTTAAACACTTTGAGCGTATTGAGTGTATCCCAAGCGAGGGTGTTCACTCATTTTCCATTTTGATTCCGAATGGATTGTTGAGATAGTTGTTATATTGTGTGACTTGTGTGAATTGGTACTGTGTAGTCTATTGGTTTTTGCACCTTGACGGTAAATTCATTTTGAAATAATGGCATGAATTAAAATGAGGTGAGATGTAAAAGTGGATGTCCTTTTGAGATTTGATTACGTTGCATTGTTATATGCTTTAGGACAAACATGATCTAAGTGTAGGGGTATTTGATTAGGGGAAATTATATAATATATTCTTGTGTTTATACCCCTGTTTCCTCTCGATATGATGCTTGTTCTTGGGTACATTTGTGATATTTAGGAGTTTAGTGGGAAGAAGGCGAATACAAGCTCAAACGTAGAAAAAAGAATCAAAATTCTGTAGAAGCGAGCACAAGTTAGCCCATGACCCACGGGCTATCAGAGATTCGATTTCAAAAACGTACTTCACATAACCCGTGGCCCACGGGTTATCAGAGGTTCGTTTGGGGGAAATCACAAGACGAGCTAACGTGAAAAGCTGAAATTCTGATTTAAGGTTGTCTGAAAAGAGATTGTATTTTCTTTTTTATCTCCTTTGTAATTAGGGCTATACATTTGATAAGGAAAGAGTTATGAAAGGAAAATTTGTTTAAGGTAGGAAGAATACTTTCTTTTCTTACCGTAGCTATGTCCTATTATAAAATAAGGAGAAGATGGAAAGAAAGAGGATTCAAGTTTTAGAAATTCGCAGAGATTTAGAGGTTTCGAGAGCAAGGGAAAAGGCGAGGAACACGTGAAGAAGGAGATTCGGCATTGGAGTGACGAACATCAAGCCAATCCACTACTCCATGAGTTTTTCTCAATCTTTCTTTTTAATTTTAGTTAGAATTAGGATGAACTAATTTTTTTTGTGCTAAGGCTTATGGAAAGCCTAATTGATACAAAATATTAAATATTTTCCAGATTAATCTAGTTGTTATTTTCGCATATCCATGAATTATTATGTTTGTTGCTATTATTTAAGAGCATGATCACCTCTTAAATTTTATTAATTATGTTGATGAACTAAGAGGGAATTTAGCATAGTGGATAGAGTAATTCATGGTGTGGATTGAATGATGTGTAGATATACACATGCATGATCTATCTGATTCCACAGGTTTTTCATAAAACTTAATGCAATATTGTCACGAGTTTTGGAGAACAGAGATTCCCTAATTCCTTGATAATAGTAGGTTCGGTATAGCTCGAGAGGGTGTACTGGATGAAATTAGGAAAAACTTCAGTGTGCGAAAATACTTGTTTGTTTGATTGATCCGTTAATATTGAATGCGTTGTATCGATTAGGTGGACCTATAGCCGTAGCACTTCTCTCTCAAAATCTGCGTTTCTTTGTCTCTGACGTGATTGCTTGCTATAGTTGATTTTATCATTTTTTTAGTAGATTCATAATCATTCCAACTTTCGACCGTCCAAATAATTAGGGATTAGTCATAGTTGTGGTAATTGTTTCATTAAATCCTTATGGATTCGATATCTTTTATACTACTTGATAGCTAGTGCACTTGCTAGTACATATTTTTGCAATCGGCACTCCTCCAAAACCCAACTTCTCCAAGTGCGGTTAGGGTATATTAAATATTTGGATCTGGTTTGTTTTAATTTATCTAAAAAATTAATTCAAGTTCAATAATTAATCTATTGGGTTTCTTTAATCCAATTAAATAAATACCCAATAGAAAATTCATGTAAATGTTTAATCCAATTAAATAAATATACAAGCCAAAATATATTCACCTAATAAATCCAATTTATTAATCAAGCCCAAGCAATTAATAAGTCCAATTAATTAATTTAAGCCAATCTCCTAGTTAATGAATTCAATCCATTAATTAGACAAACATCTACCAATTAATTAATGAATCCAATCCACTAATTAATTAGTTGAAGCTATTTGAAATTAATCAAATTAATTTAAAAGGCTAAGCTCAAAATTTACTTGATCCAATCAATTAAATTCTTGAGGCCATCCATCCAATGGATTATCCCAAATAAATGATCCAATTATTTATTTTTCTCCATGAATTAATTTAATCCAATTACATTAATTTGTTTCTTCTAAAGTTAATTCCAAATTAATTACTTCCACAGTGATTTGTGTGTGACTCTTTAAGTTCACCCTCGCTAGACTTGGGCTTGTATCCCACACAATTAATTAAATTAAATTAAATTAATTATTTTTAATTAACCAATAACCATAAAAGCCCATCACCATGGTGGTCGTTTACCAACGGTCTATGGCACTAGACACTAGGTGAATGTTGGCGTGTTAGGCTCCGAGTTTCATATGGGTACGGTTCTTATGTCAATCGTCTCTCTGACTTAGTCTAAGGCATGGAATTGGGCGTCGATTTCCATCCTTGACTACACAACTGTACTTCATATTGAATATGTCTTTAACTGGTCAATCCAACCTAGGGAACCCATCCCTAATTGATCAATCGCTTTGGCTAAAGACTTTGAGAGTCTAAACCATCTCAGAGCGCAATAAGAGAACTTGTTGTCACAATACTGACAGGGGACGGATTTTGTTTTGGATCCACCATCCTCACTACATACTCCAACAATACTGGACAAAGCTTATGATGACCATACTTCACGATATTCAAGATACAATCTTCATATGTAAGCGACTGTCATGATTCCTCAAGTCCGAAGACTAATCCCATACTATCAGAACTGGGAATTCTTGTCATACCGACCAAACCTCTGAGACTTCCATACAATGATTCCCACAAGTCAGTTCAGACAGTCGACTACCTTACCAACCAACCCACTAAATTGCACAGACGACCCACATCTGTCACTGATGAAACTTGGCACTTGCCCAATGAATGCAATACTTAGCGCAAGTCTCTATAGGACATACTTGATTCCCAGCCTCGAGCTCCTCGATTTGGAACATTTCAAACCCACCCTTAGAAGGTGGTTTCATAACCGCCAACCTATGCGCAACCCAACTCCATGGGTTTAACCATTCGATTTGTGCGCATTTGTTGTGACATTAAAACACTGTTTAACGTGAACAGTGAGCACAACAAACACTAAATAGATGAATACTCACTCTATTCATCATGTCAATATTACTTTTAATAAAGATCGATGAAAAACAACTCGATTAAACGCTAAAACGAGGGCTTCCGAGATAGTGGAAATGGCTCTTTATCTTGTGACTTGGAAGAGGGGTCCAAATAGGCCAGAAACGAAAATTAGATGACTACTCTTAACGTTATGTCCGGTGGAAGAAAGAAGACTGAAAGAAGCGAAAGAATTCAGGCAAGTGAAAGTTTCTAGAACTGCCAAACCAATTGGCTTTCTAGTCAGTTATTCTAACACCTATCATGTAGGTATTGGTGGTGGTAGAAGGCAAAGAAATTATAGCCTAGCCAAGAATGGCCAAAGATGGTCCCACTCGACCACGATCGGACTAGTATTCACATTTTCATAACGAATACAGACACACCATGAAGAGTGCCACCACTTGAAGAACAAGATAGAATGACTCATCCAAAATCCCTGCAGGAGTTTGTCTGCAGGGAGAAAGTGCAGGTTACTGGACCTTGTCAAAAAAGCATGATGCCCGTAAGGGAAAGCCATAGGAGGAGTCCAGTCCTAAAGCCACATGGGGGAAGAGCCCAAGCCCCTAACAGAGGGGCGCCATGAAGAATCTAATCCCCACCAGAAGGGAGCTATTCGCACCACCATAAGGGGGTTCTCAGAGGAGACTCCGACAGGGCCTGGAAAGCTCAGATATGAGAATTAGAGAAGGGCATTCACGTAGATGTCTTAGATGTGGAAGCGGTGGTTGATACCTCCATCATTCAATTTGGGCCCACTGAAAGGCTTGGGTTGGCATCTCCCTATAATGATGTTCTGGTTATTATAAACACACTAGCAAACTAGAAAGTTCATCAGATATTCATTGATTGAGGGAGTTTGGCTGACATCTTCTTAGAGGGAGCATATGATCAAATGAAATTAGGAGACACTCCTTTGGAGATTGTTGACACCTCCTTGTATGAGCTCGCAGGAGAAATGGTTCGCCCCCGTGGAATGGTAACACTACCCTTCTCACTGGGGGAGGAACCTGGGACGAGGATGTGTATGATGAAGTTCTTAGTAGTGGATCTCCCTTCCGCCTACGACATAATATTAGGAAGGCCGACACTCAACACCTTCCAAGTGGTGGTATCGACGTTTCATATGAAGATTAAATTCCCTATCCACGGAGGAAGGAATAGGGGAAGTAAAAAGGTACCAATTGCAGCTCGAAAATGTTATGTAGAGGCTGTCTGCAAAGGGCAGAAATGGATTCTGAGGATCTCCACCTGGAGAGTCCCGTAAACGTATTGGAAGGATTCCGTGCTCGATGAGGGTTTACCCCCTGAAGGGGACTCTCCTACCAAAGTTCAACCTGCAAAAGAATTGCTAAATATTTAATTAATTCCTAAGGAGCCGGATAAAACCACCCGTGTTGGCTCTTAGTTTGAGGAAAAGATCAAGGAAGAGTTGGTCCAATGTCTCTAGCGTAACGTTGACATATTAGCATGGACACCCCAAGGCATAGAAGGCATCGACATAGGACTGACCTACATCACCTTAATGGGGACCCTTCGTGAAACCTATTAAGCAAAAGAAAAGGCATTTCGGCCCAGAGAAGGATATAATTATACAAAATGAGGTGGACAAGTTTTTAGCAGCTCGCCACATTAAGGAAATCCAATTCTCGAAATGGTTCTCAAATGTGGTATTTGTTGCTAAACCGGGGGACAAGGGGTGCATGTTCATAGACTTCCTAGACCTCAACAAGGAATGTCCCAAAGATGTCTACCCGTTCTCACAAATTGATCAGCTAGTGGACTCTACCTCACAATGTAAGCCCCTCAACATGATGGATGTATCCCAAGGGTACCACCAGATAATGTTGGCCCTAGAGGACCAAAAGAGAGTCAGCTTCATCACCTCCGCAGAGACATTCTGCTATGTAGCTATGGCTTTCAAGCTTAAAAACATTGGGCCTACCTACCAACGTTTGGTAAACCCGATTGGGGAAGAACATACAATTATATGTGGACAATATGTTGGTGAAAACCAAAAAGTAAGTGATCATGTGGCGGACCTTGAAGAAAAGGTACAAGCTAAAGCTCAATTCAACTAAGTTTGCATTTGGAGTAAAAAATGGATGGTTCCTAGGTTTCATGGTCATGGAAAGGGGTATTGAGGCGAACCCTCTCAAGATTCAAGCAATACTGGACATGAAAGCTTCCTCTAATATCGATGAGTTACAATTCATCACCGGGAGAATAACCGCCCTTACCCGATTTATTTCTAAGTCCACAGAAAAGAGTTTTTCCTTTTTCACGGATTTGAGAAAGGGTAAGGGCTTCGAGTAGGGGCCAAAATATTGAAGCTCCTTCGAGTATCTCAAGAAATATCCAGCAGGGCTCCACCTACATATCCACCATTCCCCAGGCGGTGAGCTCTCTCCTCCTACAGAGGAGGAGAGGCGCCAGATGCCCATCAATTATGTCAGCAAAGTAATCGATGGAACTGAAGGGTGATATACAACCATTGAGAAGATAGTCTGTGTCTTAGCTATCAGTGCTCAAAGGCATGGGTCATACTTTCTTTCTTACCCCATGAGGGTACGGACAAACCGTCCGTTGCAGACTCTCGGAAAGCCTTATACCTCGAGAGGATAATAAAATAGGCTATTGAGCTAAGCAATACGACATTTCTTACTTACCTTGGACATCCATCAATGCACAAGCCTTAGCTGAATTTGTATCATAAATGACGACCCCACTCCAAACGAGGAGGTGGTTGTTGCATGTGGATAGGTCAATTACCCTCCAGGGGAGTAGGGTAGACATAGTGATAACTTCCCCTGAGGGAGATGACATGGAGTTACAGTAAGATTCCACATTCAAACCTCCAATAATGAGCTAGAATATGAAGTCCTCGTCTTAGCCATGAGGATGCCTTGAGAGGCAGGAGCAAGGCATCTCATAGCCTACTCTAACTCACAACTAATAGTCAAAAAAATCGAAGGCACGTCAGAAGCCAGCATGACATTATATGTACAAAGGATCGAATAGTTAAGATCAGGCTTCAAAAGTTTCCAACTCATCCAAATCCCCTGGGAAGAAAATACAAAAGCTAACTAACTGTCCAAACTAGCTAGTTTGGTTAAAGACTGTTGGACCAGACAAATCATCGTCCTCGCCAGCCCAGAGCTCCCTTAGAAGTCAAGGTTGACGCCTCTGGGGGGGGACTGGCGACAAGAAATCATGGACTAGCTACGGGAGGGGGTCCTCCTTTTCGATCGATAGAAGGCTGCCAAGCTTAAAGCTAGGGCCACCCGATTCCTCCTACTAGGGGGTAAACTTTATAAGAAATCCTTCATGCATCCTTTATTAAAGTGATTGTCTCTAGGGGAGGGATGTATGATTTTAAAAGAAATGTATAGCGGTTGTTGTGGGACTCATATAGGAGCCATGACACTAGCTGGGAAAGCCCTATGGGTAGGGTACTTCTGACCACTGTAAAAATGTCGCGCTATAGTTGGTCCACAACTGTGATAAATGTCAAGGACACTCAACCCACATGCACCAGCCAAGAATACCAATAACCATCTTATTTTCACCTGTCCTTTCTCTTAGTGAAGGGGGGACATTATGGGGAAATTCAACCTAGCCCCCGACCAGAGAAAATTCTGCTGGTGACAATTGATTATTTCACGAAATTGGTGTCGGCAGAATCCTTCTTTCGTATCACTGAAGGTTTAGTCATGAAATTCATATAGAGAAACATACTTGGAAATCATCTTGAATAATGCAAACAATTCCAAGGCCATAAAATACAATACTGGTGCAAAGGTCTCCGAATTACACCTTGGTGGCTCACCCCCAAGCTAATTGATAAGTAGAGTTCACCAACCGAATATTCGTACAAGGGATCAAAAGAAGGCTTTGTGAGCAAGAGAGAACTGGGTCGAAGAACAGTCTAGTATCTTATGGGCCTATCACATGACTCCAAAAGCATTTACTGGGTAAAGCCCCTCCACGATGGTATATGCTAACGCTATCATTTCCGCTGAAGTGGGGATGCCTTCTCACCGAATAGAGCATTACTTGGATAAGGACAAAACTTGTCTCCTCAAGGAGAACATGGACTTCATCGAGGAGGACCAAGAGAAGGCTTTCCTTCATATTCAACACTACAAGGGCATTATGATCAACGACCACAACAAATGGATAAAACCGTGAGACTTTTGAGTGGAGACCTCATCCTACGGCATGTGGACACATTGAAAACAGTCAGTAAACTAGACCCTAAATAGGAAGGACCCTATAAAATAACGAGGACCCTAGGCCGTGGGGCATACAAGTTTGAAGAATCGGAAGGACAACTCCTGTTAAGATCTTGGAATGTCCACAATCTTAAATGTTTCTACACCTAAATTAAGACCTACCCCCAGGTAGGCCTCTTATAAAAATAGCCTTGCCCCCAAGCAGGCACCCTCTCAGAAGTAAGCACTATCCTTAGGCATGCCTTCTTATAAAAACAAGCCCTCCCTCCAGGCAAACACCCCCTTAGATGTAAGCCCTGCCCCCAAGCAGACACCCCCTAAGAAGTAAACCCTGCCCCAAGCAGGTATCTTTTCAAGGATGGCCACACATCCTGCTCTAAATATCGACAATATGGGTAGAGCACACACTGTCCTAAATGGACCTGTCAAGGTAATTCGCTTTTGTTCGCATATATTACACATTAAGAATTCTTTCCTTCGAAAAGGGTTAAAATATTAGGATTCTAGATCCTGTTCAACCAAAGGTGCCTTCTTAGGCCCAATAGGGAACACTACTCTGCCAGAAGAAACTAAAAACACAAGTATGGGCGGCAAGCCCTAACAGAAACAACTCAAGGCACAGAGAAAAGCAATACAAATGCATGTAAACACCCATCCAAATCGGCTGGGGAGGGAATCAAGGTAAATCATTTTGTATCTTTTATTTTACAAGAAAAAGAAAGAAGGAAATAAAGTAGATAAATAATTTTTGCCCACATGCGGCCATCATCATTCCAAGCATGTGGCCCAAAAAATGTTTGTTTTTGGAACTCTCTCTCACAAGTGGGGACCTTTCTTCAGTCTTGCCCCACTAAAGGGGTCTTCTCTAGCTCCGGCGGGAAGGGGCGTCTTCTCTTTCCTGTGGGGTTCCTCTTGGCGGGGTGAGGTCACGGCAGGCTCGTGCATCGGCCCCTTAGGGCCATCTACCTGGGGGCTGGCTCACTTGCAACTGGGGGCTTACATTTTTTGCGTCATAGTCCCTAAAATGGCCTCCAAATTCTCATATGCAAAGAACCCCACGTCCATACCATTAATTAACTTGAAAATATCATAAAGAAGGGATAAAAGGCGAGGGGTCTGGTTACTTGAATATACCTAAGGCTCCTCCGAAGCTGGTTGTTGGGGGTTACCGCAGGGGGATCCGGAGCATTCTCCAGGCCTGTATTAGGGCTGAACAAAGAAGCCTTCACTTTGAGTGGGAGAATATGTTAGGGTAGTGCTCAGCATGCCAACTAGACTGACGCATGCTAGCTAGGTAGCATGCTTTAATACCCTATTGCATAATGATCTTATTTGTATATCAACAATATCATATTCTTCATTCATATTTGTACTTATGAATATATCTGCATAAATGAATAAAGTCCCTAGGCCATACATAACTGTGGTGCAGGTCACACCTATGATGGTAGTCATGAAATTTGGGTCCAAGGCCTTGGCCTTAAATGTTCCAAGCCAAGAATCAATGATAAGGGGATATCAATGATCATGTGGAGGTTTGCTAACACGACACACACTCTTTACAAGGAACGTCTCATTTCATGGTTGTTGATATGGAAACACTAATTTGTGTGCGAGAGTTCTTGTTAGGAACAAGTCCATTGGATAGTTCCATACAATTTTTTTTATTGGAGAGCCAACGGCGAATTAAGAATTTTCTAACGCAATAGTGAAAAATTACTCCTTAAACTTGAGACACCATTATGGTCTATATTAGGTTCCTTGTGCTTGATTTATCTTCTGGTCATCAAGGTGATCATAAAAGGGATATTTTAGGTACAAGTCCATCTAATATGTAGATCAATGAATGGCATGTCAAGGGTTCATCAACTTACTAACGAGTAGGAGATCTCCTATGCTCTTCTCTATTTCTTAATTAAGAAGTCCTTGGCCACGATGATATGAAAACTAGGCATAGGTTTTCCTAGGTTGATCGTCTCAATCAAGTAATGGAATGAAGTGATGCATAGTAATTTTGAGTCAACAAGGTTTCGACTCACAATCCATGTCTTGGACCTAATAGGGAGATAATTGATGGAAGGACCTTACTTGCATGGCACTCGATGTTAGAGGAGCAATACTTGGTGCTCCGTGCATTTGAGAAAACCATGTCCCTGGATAGATAACGCTTGGAAGCATTTCTTTCCCATATACACCAATTGGAATGCGAAAGCTAAATATGATTAACCCGTTCATGCTAATTTTATGTCTCACGTATGATTCTGTTAACGATTAGGCAAAGATTTAATGTATAAGTCATTATGCATGTCTTTAATTATGACTTAAGTATTAAATTTTCGTTGCGCCTCCACACCCATATGCAATACTGGTATTAAAGCTAGGTTCATGCGAGCACAAAATATTGTATCAATTATTATTTGCCTAAAATTATTTGATTGAGATGTTTAGAGGTATTCTAAGATCGTATTCATATTTGGGATTAATTTTTGTGGATATTTTTTTTTCTAAATAAACATCAGGGAATTTTTCAAAAAATAAATAAATAAATAATAGATGCACGATAAATTTTGCCAACCGACCGCATACGTGCAGAAGGCGCTAGGCACCAACGCGCTTGCTTACAGGCGCTTGCGTTCGACAAGCTTGCACTGCGCAACATGCACCTCGCGGTCATGCGCTACGGGCGTTGGGCGCCTAGACACGCCTGTGTGCCCACACAGACAAGTGTTGAAATGAACATTGTTTCTTGGATTTTTGTTCCATTTTCTTGACGTTTCCCAGTGTTGACATTTTAAAGATTAAGAAACGGTGATTTTTCCTAAAAAATAGTTTGATTTCAAAAACAAACGTTTTGTCTTGAAATAAACGACTTTTTGATTTTTATCCATTTTGAAAAATTGATTGCCAATTCTAAACGAACATGTCATAATTATTATCAAACCATTGGAATCTCCCAAATTTTGAATTTTTCATTATTAAGTGTCAATTGTTTGAAAAAATCATGAAAATTAATTTAAGAGACATATTGAAAATCCACCTGCCGTTTCGGCAATAACTTCTGAAGTAGATTCAAACACGTCAATTTCTAGAAGAAAAAAGTCTAGGTACAACCCACAGGCTCTACCTTGACGGCCTATAGCAGCGGCAGTCGCAGGCTGATGCCTGCACGCACCTAGCAGCCGTGGGACGGCCTGTCGGGTGTCGACTACCATTTTTTAATGGGTTGTTGTTTTTGAACCTATTTGATGCATGGATTCAGAAACACAATTATTTTCATAAAACATTGTGTTTAAAAATTATTGGTTAATGTTGAAAGGTTAAGAAAAATTATTTATTTTCAATTAAAATTGATCCCAAAATTGCTTGTATGAGTCTCAACTAAATTATATATTCTATTTACATTGCTTTCATGAGATGAAAGAATGTATGGGATGATCAAGGGGCCTAGATCGATACGATTGGATGCATTATTTATGTTGTTTGGTTTTAATGTGGTTTATGCAATTAAAATTAGGATTGTGTGTCTCACTTTCTCTTATTTTTAACTCTGATTGTAATTTCTATCGCCCTGCAGATGTAATCCCCTTGGACTTGTTCCAAGTAGTCTGTTTTTCATTTGTAAGGGAAGTAGAATTAGAAATGTGAGGTTTTAACTGTGGATATTACAAGAAGCTGGCACAATTATGACAGAAGTGTGGAATGAAGGTCCATGAATGTATAGGATACATTTATGCAATAAATAGGATTTATTTTCATTTTATTGATCACCTTAGATTGACCAAATGGTCCATGATGGCTCTAGTGGATCACATAGGATTGCAAAGGCCGATAATCATTTGGTTATATTATTATGCTTTGTTTATTGTTCCTTTGATGAATGCTTGCGCTAGTCATTAGGATGAACAAATGTATATGTGATGAAACCTTCCATAAGTTTAAATTCAAATGTCATGGAACCCTCACGTGAAAGTGTTTGAAATTAAGAATTAAAATTTACGTTTTGTTTCAAATATCAAGCAAAAGTTGGTGTATTAGGTTGGACTTGATAATCCATGCTTTCCATCATAAGTAGTTGACATGAGATGCTACCCTACTTAATGTGTTTGCTGCAACTCGTGGGACACATTCTGAAAGGAAAGTTGTGACAATTAATAAGCATAAGAGATGTCTATAAGGGTGGTTCTCATTTTACGTTGGCTGCGACTTGTGGGACGTATTTGAGGGCACATCACCATAGACGTATGATGGTTTGTGCTTGATGTTGACTACCATAGATGGCTCACACTGTGGGGTCTTTGGGGAACGCACAACAAAATATCGTGAGGATTCCATAATGATGGAATTATTAATTGTTTCTTACCTTGATAAATCCATTCCATTGGCTCATATAGTGGGGGTGTGGAATTAGTTTGTTTTGGACACAACCCCACCAAGAAATATGATTTCTCAAAAATTTCATAAGAGTTTGATGAAATTTTTATAAGATATGGGATACATTTATAAATTAAGTCCATTTTATAAATGTGATGTGAAAATAAATGAATGCTTTTCTTTTCCCACTATTATTTTTTGATACCACCTAGATTTCACTAGCTCATATTATTTAGATTATTTTCAAAATTGAGAATGGTTCTCTAAAGATCTAAACATAAGCGTTAGATTATTTATGAAAAGACACGTTCTTGCAAATTGCTGTAAACAAAAATTTCTAAAAATTGTTATAGGAAACTCTAACATACTTTGCTCCACCATGATTAAGACAAATCATATTTTATTCAAAGGGCACAATTAGTTCAAGAGGATGAATTAATTGTTTAATTTGATCAATTGTCTTAAACAAGACATGCCAAATTTCAATTTATTGAGATCAACTTATGATAGCTTAATAAGATTTATAGGAGTCACCGGTACCCAATATTCTAATCCCATCTTCAGAAACTAGACTTTGTTAAGTGTTTCATTCTTGGTTTCTCCAATATTTGCTTTTATGTTGAATGTTCATAATTCAATTATGGCTACAACTCGTGCACAACCTTTTGTGATGAGAATGGATATTTCACAAACTATTTGAGAAAGTACCTAGTGAATGCTTTAGAAAAAGAATTTTGAACAAAAAACTCTCCACTCCGTGTTTTGCATATTTATTCAAACTATCCGTTAAAGTCCCCAGCAAACCGATGACCGTAGTTTTCGAAAACTCCCTTGTTGTTTTCAAGCTTCAAGTGTCATGCCTTTTACATAGACAATTGTTTCCTGTTAACCCAAACTTCACATCTCTGACAATTACATAGTCAATGTGTGTCTCTGGCTTGGCATCTAATACACAAGAACCGATTATTCAACATTTCAAGATTTTAGAGTGATTACAAGATACTTCTTGCATTGCCTCTTTCAATGGTATTTGTTTGATGACAGTTAAAAGCTCATCACTACATCAATTATGGGCTCGATAAATAGGTATTTAAATTAAAAATTTTGTTATGCCTGGTTATTATCCATTCACAATGTTAATTTATTAATTTATGATATGGTCTTTAATTATATACCCCCACTATTTGTTCAAAGCCCACCACTCTCAAGTAGGATTTTAGGAAACCATTTTCTAGTGGGCTTGAGGTCCATAAATGTAATTCTCCATGCCCCGCTTTTACGATTCACATGAAAATTACTTTGTAACGATCACCATTCTTATCTAATGAGATCCCCAAGGTATTTTGCATTGCTTTTCACATCATCCCGAGGACTCTGAGCAAATCATGTTACTCTACGTTAGGCCCAACCTATCAATCAAATGAAATATCTACACTGTCGCCCCCAAGACTCACGAGACAGGAAAACAAGAGATCAATTCGTTTGTTCATGAAAATTATGTAGCTTCCTTTATGCCCAAACATGCCATGACTCGTGAAGACCATGAAAGGAGTAGAGGTAGCATCCACATCACACTACCATGAATGAAGGCTTGGATACGTCAATGGCTTTGGTTGGTGATTTCAAACGCTTTGACTTTATCCATTACGAGCCTAATTAATTTTAGAGACGCCAAACCCATCCACCAAAGAATTCCTTTCCAACTGTCAAACAATGAAAACATTCACTTGAACATAATGACAGTACAACTTTCCATCAGTTGTAGACGTGTCACGACTCGTGAGACCACGAAAGAAAAAAATCCATACTTCATTATTTATGAATGGTGGGCCTAAATTATCAAATCCAATTTGCCTTTATCCATTCGTGGGCCCAAGTTGGATTTTTGTTCTCCAAAATGAGAGTTCATCTTTATGATTTAGAACCTCATCACAAACATAAGTATATTGCATGCTTATTAATAGATATTAAAAATATACGCGAGCAAATAACAAGCATCGCATTGCATCACATGCTTAGAACTCTTCCAAGCTACCACACCACCATTCAGCCTGAACACAAATCCTGATTGAAACTTGACATCATCCACATCAGACTGGAAGCTAGCGTTGCTATAGCCTTCTAGAATCAACTCTCCACCACCGTAAACCAAGAACATATCTTTAGTACTTTTCAAGTACTTAAGAATGGTCACAGTACAGTGGGCCTCACCGGCACACACATGATATCTTCTCATTTTGCTAAAGCGAAAGCGACATTGGGCCTATTCACTGCACAACATATTGTATGTTGCCTATAACTGACACATAGGGGACGTTAAACATATTTTTAGACTCTTCATTAGTCTTAGGAGACTGAGTTTTGGATAGCTTAACCCCATGTCTCATCGAAAGGAATCCTCGTTTGGAGTTTTTCATCTTCAATTTCTTCAAGATTTTTTAACATACAACGTTTAGGTCATTCCTAATATCATCTTAGATCTATCCCCGAAGACCTTGATGCCTAGAACATAAGAAGCCTCACCCAAATCCTTCATGGAGAATTATGAGGACAACCATGCTTTAGTATCACAGAGCATCTTGACATCATTATCAATGAGCAAGATGTCGTGGACATAAAGTACTAGGAGGCAACTGAGCTTCCACTAACTTTCTTGAATACACAAAGGTCAAAATTATTCATGATAAAATCATAACCACGTATGACTTCATGAAAACGTATATTCCAACTGCGGAAAGCTTGTTTGAAACCAATATATGGACCTTTAGAGATGGCAGAGCTTCTGCCCTTCTCCAATGTGAAACCTCTGACTGATCCATATAGATCTCTTCCTCGACATACCTGTTAAGGAAGGTCGTTTTCACGTCCATCTGTCATATTTCATAATCATACCGTGCAGCTATGGAAAGCATAATTCGAATGGACTTGGCCAAGGCCACGAATGAATAAGTTTTCTCAAAGTAGACCCAAGTCACTGAGTGTAACCTTTCACCACAACCATTGCCTTGAAGGTTGTCAACTCCAAACGTACGTTTGTAGACCATTTACACACAATGGCTTTACACCCTTGGGTGGATCTACCAGTGTTCAAACTTTGTTTGAGCTCATCCAGTCCATTTCAGATTTCATAGCCTCCCAAATCAATGTTCTACATCGTTTCTCCATAAGTCTTTGGAGACCGGTCACCAGAAACCCATACCTCTTAGGTTACTAGGGTACTCTAATCAACCTTCGAAGGACTACAATATCATTAGTGGGAACTATAAGCGGGGATGATGTTGTTGTATCTGATTGAGATGCCGCTTCACTTGATTCCTGAAGGAGCAACTCTCACATCGGATATTCGCAGAGAAACCTTTTTCCAGGAGCACTACATTTCGCGAGACAAAAACCTTTTGCTTGGAAGGATCATAGAAATAATACCCACAGTTTTCTTAGGATAATCGATAAACCTATACAAACTAGACCTCGAATTCAGTTTGTCTCACTAGTCTCTTGATGTATGCAGGGCTTCCTCACTCCCAAGTACTTAAAAGACGTAGGTTTGTCGTGCCATATCTTATATGGGGACGTCTGGCCCACAGCTTAGAAGGCACCATGTTCAACAACTTCATCGTCATCTCAAAGCCTACCCCCACAAGGACAAGGATAGTTCAGTGAAACTCATCATCAATTGAACCATGTCCAACAAGGTTTGATTTCTCCTTTCAAAGACGCCGTTCAATTATGGCATTCCAAGAGGGCTCCACTAAGAGAGAATCCCATTATCTTTTAGATATTCTAAGAATTCACCACTAATACTCGCCATCTTGATCTGATCGAAGGGCTTTAATTTTACAACTAGTTTGGTTCTCAACTTCAAGTCTTTCCTAAGCCTTCCAAATCCTCAGACTTGTACCTCATCAGGTAAATATAACCATACAGTAAATGATATTGCTAAAGGTTATTTAGTATGAGAACCCTATATGGTGGCCCACGGACGTCTGAATTGATCAAATCCAATAGACCGCTAGCAAGCATGCTTCGTCCTACAAAGGGCTTTTTGGTCATATTCCCTTTCAATCAAGACTCGCAGGTCGGTAAGTTGTCCAAATCGCCTATTTCTAAATTTTTTGAGTCCACCAACCTCCTAATCATATCTTGAGAGATGTAACCTAGCTCCGCATGTCATATCTGTGCATTTATTGATTATCCATTTTACGTTTATTTTGAGCAGTCATAATCAAATTATGTTGTTGGACAGTGCAAAGATCGTAATGCAAGCAACTAGCAGATATGAGAACCATTTTATGTCAAATAAAAATAATTTTTATTGATCGAAAATTCATAACCAAGTTCGTCCAACAAAGGAATAGAAAAGATATTTTTTATCATGCTAGGTACATACTAACAATCTTTTAACTCCATCATAACATTATTACTAACAACTAAGTTGACTAGTCCCACAACTTCCGCAACAACAGCCCTGTCATCGCCTAGCCTTAGGACCACCTAGTCTTTACTTAGCCTCCTGTTTCTTTCTATCACCTGCAAGTCATTGCAGATGTGAGTTCCACGGTCGGCATCCAATACCCAAGAAGCAGAGTTAGTAATTATATTAACCTCAATAATGAATATACCTTGGTTGGAGAAGTTTTGGACACTCCCTCTTCCACTACCCTTTCTCACGATAATTCATGCAAACATCATTTGTCCTTCCTAGTCATCAAACCACCTTCCTGTTTCCTTTTCCCACAACCATCGTGGCAATAAGTGCGCTTGCAGCGGCTTTTGCCTTACTCTTCTTCCACTTTCAGTGACCGGCCTTCTTGCCTTTCACCTTTGAGGTCGAGGCCTCCCCCAACATGACCATCGGCTCCGACTTCTTAGTCGTCACCTCAAACTGGACCAACATGTTGATCAGCTCGTACATGGACTTCATAAGCCCATTCATGTGAAAATTTACGACAAACGGGTAGTAAGAGGGAGGAAGGGACTAAAGGATCACATCAATGTACATGTCATGCTCGAGCCCCAGTTCAAGATCCTCAAATTTTCTACAACAGAAAGCATCTTGATTCCATGTTCTTACAGAGGATCCTTCAATTATCTTGGTGCCAAACAATGATATTGTGGAGTCATATCTAATATGCCTATCCGAAATTACATAAACATAATTTCATGCGGAGCATTATCGAACTGACATCATCAAGTCTATCATACTATCTTTGGATTTCATTCGTCATAGACGCCAGTATGATGCTACCTTGTAGTTGTCCTCCTGCCATTTCTCGAACGTCAAACATTTTCTTGCAATGACCCCTCAAGCAAGGCTTGAGGAAGAGGCTTATCCAAAACGTAAGTCTGGTTTATCGCATTTAGAACATTTCTCAAATTTCGCAGCCAATCGTTGTAGTTTGTTCCATTGATCTTATTGGTCTCGAGAATCATCATAGTGGATTCTTAGACATATACATCAAATGTAAAGAAAAAATTAGCAAATTATCGTAATATTAAAATTCAAGTTAAGACATGATTTTTAGTCATTAACCGCTCCTACTGTTTCTTCAAAAGTCCACTCTCAAGTGGGGTTTAGAAAAATCATTTCTTAGTGGGCTTGGAGTCCACCAAACACAATTCTCCATGCCTGCTTTTACGACTCATATGAAAATTACTTTGTGGGAGGTAACCATTACCATTATCATCCAATACAATCCCCAAATTATTCTGTGTCGCCTCTTCAAAGTGATCCCAGAATTCCAAGTGAATCACGTTACTTAACATTAGGCCCAACCTATTAACCCAACGAATATTTCTACTATTACCTCCCCTGACTCGTGAGTCGGGGAATAGAAAATTATTCAATTTGTTCACAAAAATACGTAACTTTCTTCCACTCCAAACGTGCCACGATTCGTGAGACCACGAATGAGTAGAAGCAACTTCTACACTACATTGTTGTGGATGGAATGCTTGAATTTAATCAAACCATTTGATTGATTCCATTATTAGGCTTAATATTTACTTGGACCATCCAAGTTAGAGTTAATATTTATCAAGACAGAGACTTCATCATTAAGTGTTTTGTATGCTTGGTTAATATATTAAAGATGTATTCAAAATACATCACATGCAATAAAGCCTAACATGCATCTGTTGGATGATCACAAGCACAAGTCCTATGCCACCCACTGAATCCACAGACATCAATGGTTTTACTAGAGTAGGCCCTACGCTATTACAAAATCATTAACAATCTCATGGGCCTTTGTAATCCTCTCTTCATTCTTCGGGCTCTCCACCGTAGGCTCCATTCTAATGGACCTCCTTATACCTCCATCACCGTGCAAGAGCTTTCTTACATATATTTAAAACTAAATAACACCTCACACTAAAATACACTTACTACAACTTAAACAGAAACCCCAACTAGAAGTCGGGGGGAGTACAAGTGGAGGGAGAAAGAAAGTCTTTTTATTCCAAGGCTAAAACCGATAAAAGAGATTCAAAATAAAGAAGCACGCAGGCCTCACCTAACACAAATAAAAACCAACACAGGTTCAATAGGTTTTGTGACTATCCCCTTTTTTTTTTTATCAAATAAACAATCAAGTACATTCGGTATCAAATAATAACATGCCAAAAATATGCATCCAATGTACAACCTATGATATCCAATATCATAAACAAAAAATATGATTTATATGCAGAAAAGATATTAATAATGTATATCAAAACCATACATCCAATATATAAATACTTTTTTGTTGTTGTTTGGAAACCATTTCAAAATTAATCCATGGCAAATTAATTTTAAAAAAATTCAATTTAACCAAAATTAAAATCATCCATAATTAAAGTTTTAAGAAAAAAAAATTCACAAACTACATCCAATTCTTCGGGATAAATAGTACAAAATGGCCCAGCAGTTCAACCACTGCCTACTGGCCGTGCACGCAAGCTCCACTTCCTGTGCGTCGCGCACACTGGGCACGCACCTGCTACACAGCTGCCAGTTTGCTACGCCCGCTGGCATGCACACCAGTAGGCGCACAAGCCAGGCACTACGTGCAGGCTGCCTACCTTCACGTATACGTGTCTGATTTGGTATTTACGTTGTTCCTTTTCTCCGGAATCTCATTCACACGAGAGATCAACATAGACTTCCTCTAGACCATCCACAGCACACAACGGAATGGAAACGAGCCTACTACTAGGTAGGACGAGATTCGAGAAGAAACAAATCCAAAATCACACTACAAATTAGTGTATTCGAATCTTGTTTGTTCTTAACTTAATCCTAATTCAAGAACACACGAGAAGCAGAATATGAAGAGTGAGTGTTCGATTTCTTGAGAGAGAACACACATGTTTTTTTCTTTTGCTAGAGAGAAACAGAATATGAAAAATCTAATTATCAAAGAAATAGTGTGTAATCTCAAAGATTTATACCTAACCACTTAACTATTGCACATCTAGTGCACTTGATAAGTGGTGAACGAGTGCCACTCTCTAAGAGACCCCACTCGGCCTCATCTCCCTCTCAAGGAGTTGACTCCTCCTTGACTTGGTCTAGGGTGAGTGGTAGCACACGAACGACGCCCTCCTTTCACCACAGGATCACCTTGTTTTGTCCCTTCCTTGACCATATGAATGGCACTTTTCTTTCACATTATCCCTATTATTCATGCTAGGAACACACGTGTCCTCCCCCATTATAATTCACACCACTAAGATAATACCTTTTCAATATGCTATTACTGATGAAGACTGGAAAAAGAGCTAAATGTTATGAATAGGTTTATGGAGAGTCTTTTAGTTGGAAATCCAAGAGAGAGGGGCCCAAAAAATTGCACACATTACTATGTACTTTCAACCCCTTCCCCCTTATATTTTGGCTCCTCCATCATGGGCTTATAAGCTTTGAATCTAATTAGGTAGATGAATTAATTAATTAAACTAGGCCTATCACCAATTGATGTTTATCAATTTAGGGCCGGAAATTAATCTAATTAATTTATGGTCCTAATGACTTGAACTCAAGACCAAAATTAATTAATCTCATTAATTAAATTATTCGGACTGCATATAAAATAGGCCTAAAAGATTAATTTAACATTTAACTTAATCTTCCTCCTAGAAAATTAATTAATTAATTTCTTTAATTCTATCACGGATTTATCTATAACTCTTTAGATCTTCAACTAGATTTAGGCATGCATTAAATTTTTTATTTAGTTAGCAACTTTATTTTGCTTAGATTAATTTGATTCTATCATAATTAATCACCCTTAATTAACTCCTAAATTAAAGTGTACCCATTGCACATGAGTGGCCATCTACGAATAATCCATTGCAGTAGAATAGATGAATTTTGCATGAACTTGTGAGCTACGAATACCGTGATATGATCCTTTGACTGCAAATATCCCGACCACAGTCTAGGGTATGAAATTTGGTACCAGTTCCCATCTTGGACTTCGTCATCGATGTATCTGCTTTTCAGTATCAACCTAGGAAAAACACATTACCCTATTTGATCAATTTTCATGCCATGGTCTTCGTGGAATACAAAATACAAAGAACATAGGAGATTCATTATTATCTTTATGATAAGCAATCGATCATTTCTTGGAATTCACCAACCTCCGTGCATGTCCGACTATATCTGAACACATCGTATTGTGATCAATATTGAAACATAGGACTACGTTAACCATGATCAAGTCATAGCCTTCCTACACATAATAACATTGTAGAACTCCAAGTCTAAGGATTGTTTACTGCACTATCGTAACTGAGGAGATTCAATTCATACCGATCATGCCTCATGAGCTTTCACATGACACCTCCTCCAAGTCAGTTGAATGAACTTGATAACTCATTAATTAATATTTTATCGAAAAATTGTTCAAAATATATTACAAAGGCCCAACTATTGGCTTGTCAGTATCTAACAGACCCCTGGTTCAACCTCTCCAAGAGCTCTTGAAGGTCGGCCTCTTGTTGCTACTAAACTTCCCCGCTGAAGGAAACCCCACCCTCCATTCAGGGCAGAAGTCCCATCGGACAAGAGGGATGGAAAAGAAATATCGTCCCTCCTTCCAATTCTTAGGGGGGTTGGGAAAAGGCAAGCGTGGACGCGATAGCGAGGCGAGAACATCAAGAAGTCGAACAAAACCGGTTTAGTTTTCTTTAATTGAAAAAAAGAACAAAAAATTTTTCTCATGGGGTCCTAGTTAACTTAGGACAATAGCGTAACTGGCCAGGAGGCGGAAGGAGTTGGGAGTAACATGCTTAGAGGCACCCCAAGGTAGGAAAAACCTCTCATAAAATCTAGCACAAGGAGCCGAAGGCCCCCACATATTTAGGCCAAGAAAAAACATTGACCGTTAGAACAAGAACTACTGGGACGGTAAAAAAAGGTAGGGACGACTATGCAGAAAGAAGATGGGACGCCCATCTCCCTACTTAACACACGAGCATCCGCGTCTCTAAAGGATGAAGAACACTGCTCCAAATATTTTGGGTCGGTCTCCTTGGCCGCTTTGACCACAACCAACTAAAGCTTTTTCTCTCTTATCTTATTTCCCTCTCTCCTTGCCACCGAAGAGATTTCTTCCTTTTCCCCTCTCTTAAGGACTTTCCTTCTTCCCCTCCTTCGCCTAACATTGGAATTGTGGTGCAAGATATTGATCTTTATCTTTGTTGATTAGTCGTTACTCGTTTGATTAACATATGAGGCCAAAAGGTGAGAATTTTGGCTTTGTTGATTAGTCGTTACTCTCACTTTTGGTCACGTGAGAATTTCATAACATATGATTGGTCCCGATGGCCACATGCTAAGCACGTGGTGTTTCCAATTAAAAAATCTAACAAAAAAGGCCAATGGGATCAAAAGTATTACTTTCTATAAGTTACAGGACCAAAAATACAAATCTCGTAATCATTTGGATCAAAAGTAGAAAGGCTCTAAATTACGGGACGAAAAGTGATATTTCCCCTAATATACTCCAACTACGAATTTGGTTTTGGATTCCTAAGTGCCTTTCCCCATTTCATAATCTCTATATTTAAACCTTTAGAGGCAAATAACCTTTCATCTTTCACCCTATGCTTAATGATACAAGCTTGATAAGGTGGCATGGTTCAGATGTAACATGCTGCATTATACTACTTCACAGCCACCAATGATTTTTACATTATCTAAATGATCTTCGATTGGATTACACTTATCGAATATTACAAAGATTTTTCAAGCTTTTTAACTTCATATGCACATCATATACAAGGATCTAAGGTAAGATAATGATAGAAAATATTGATTAACCTGGGTTTCTTTCCCTCCCTGCTTGTTTCCTCCTTATGGCCTTAAAAGCCTAGGACCAGAGTTGGACGCAATCCAAGTTGTAATTACATCCACAAGGAGATCAAGTTCCTTTGGATTATATGCACGGAAAATACTCGAGTCTGCACTAAATGTACTGCCCACTTCTTTGGCAACAGCCTCCCACGGTGTACCTGCCGTTAAAGTTGCCAACAACTCCCCTCCACGATTGACGGCATCTGCCATTGCTGGGGGCACATCTGGAAGAACCTGAACATTGAACATTTTTAGTGTATTTCACCATACTGATTAAGAAATTTTACTGTAGATGGTGGTTATGGTTCCCACACATAAACTAAGAGACAGCTATCTGCAGGCTCACTGTATACATATTCTCAGTAAATAGACTATTGCATTTCTTTGTCACCTGTTGTAGAGGAAGCCCATGATCCCCAGGTAATAGACGAATGGACATATCCAGCATTGAACTGATAGCAGAGTCTGAGCTCAGAACCTGGGCTAGTGTAGAAGTTTCATCAATGGTATCATCCTTGAACTTTATCAATAAGTTCCTGGAGATGCCATAGTAAGACCTGATCTGTCAAATGCCAAATCACATAGAACGATATATTACTGATTTCTATTCATCATTAAAGAACTTCCTAGATCAGAAATTATATCTACACATCAAGTCTATCCACAATATGTTAAAACATGAGATGGAGAAGTTTCTACATCTTGCAGTTAAGCCCTTCAGAAACAAACAAAGCTACAAGTAGGATTCAATGAGGCAAGAGAGAGAATATTATGATCTTCTTCTCCCTCTTCATTTTGGGCAAAGTGTAGGATAGCTAATCAAAGGCAACACCTTCTGATATAGGGATTCCAACTTTAATATCAATGTGGGAAATGAAATCTGAAAAAAGGTGTGTTTCACTAAAAGGTAAAAAAGATGCTTAGTGCTAAACAAAATGAGTTGCACAAAGTGACACAAAGGTCATAACATGTTTGCGCTCCATTTATTGCAAAGAATTATTCTTCCTCTTTCTGGCATGAGAGATCTCTTTATTTCTAGTGGTCGTAAGGATATGGTATACCACAGTCACAGTTCATAAACGGCCCTTGAAACAAACAAACTAAAATGTATAAAGAAGCTCTTAAATCTCATCCATTCCCTCTGCATTGTAATTTCACCAAGGATTTTACATCTGCGTTTCTGGAATATTTAGGGTAGCATACTACTGTATCAGTGCCTGACAAAATTCGAAGCCCTCCAAGTGAAAAGTATTGTAAAAAGCCCATCCAGGGTTTAAGTACTCCAGGATAGAATCAAGTCCCAATACCTTATAGTGCCTGAGGAAGTTCAAAGCACTCCAAGTGATAAGTATTGGAAAGAGCCTACCCAGGGTTTAACTACTCCGGGGTAGGATCAAATCCCAATTGCAAGTCCATGTTTGTCTTAGATTTGAATACCTAAGATGGAATGCAGTGGAGTTTGATTTGACCAAAAATACTGTCTAGATGGCTCCGAGTTATTTGGATCATTTCAAATTAGTAGGAGTACGATCGGTATGAAACATTTTCAGTCAAGGGGCAAGTGCTAAAAGTAATAACAATGTTTGGTCCTAATAAATGAATGGCTACTGTAAAGAGATGCATAGTACCTAACTTTAGTCAAGGTGCAAAATCTAAAACTACCATATTTTAGTAATTCATTATTTACCAAGTTCCAGATTTAAGATGATAACTATGTTAGTTCACACGAATCCCATAAAATAACACTATTTTCTGAATATTTTGTCTGGTCACAATCCAAGAGTTTTTTATCTTGAAAAGAAAATCCAATGAGGACAACACAAATGTTTTTCCATTCTCACAACTCCCTCTCTTTTTCTTTTTTTCTTTTTCAAATTCTCACATTTTAAAATTTAAATGTAAATCTCACATAATAAATTCTGGTTTCCAACGTAATACTGCATATTAATTTAATTATTTAATTGTACTATATTTTTCTAATTAATAAGATTGTTTGTTCTTACCAAAATTTATAATTATATTATTACACCAATAGGATTTGTTAATAAATCGAATAAGTTATAAAAAAATTAAAATTAACACTTGACATTAGTTTTGGGTTTAAATAGAACATCTATCATTGTAGAAGTTATATATGAAAAATTAGATTTGGTCCATCCAATATCTATCAACGCGATATTTATGACAGAAGTTGGGTACTAGCTCGAGTACCATAAAAATTTATTTATCCGAAAACACAAAGTACCTAAATACTTTTAATTCTAATTTTTAAAAAAAATCGTAAGTATTTTGTTATGATCGTTAACTTTTTTCATTAGCACAAGCTTTTATGATTAAATCCTAATTAATTTGGCCATGTAATCATTAATTCTTTTTTTTATTTAGCATTAGAGCTCTTATAAGTAACCAAAAGAAAATCCAATTTTGTTAAAAATTCATCTTCCTTCCCCTAGAATTATAATAGGAATATGACAACTGGTGGAAAAATTACAGAAAACATTATAAATCCGCAGTCATGCACAATGATCAACTTTAAATAATCAGTACTCTGCCATACGAAGTCCTCTACATGCCCATAAGATATGGTTGGAGAGTTTGCAAAATCTTTTATACGAATCTGGTTCAATTCAAAATTTTATGATAGAAAGAATACGAACTGTCAGCTTTTCTGAAAACAGAGATTGAGATCAGAAAGGAAACTTGTATATATTTTAAGTTATTACACAAAAATTGATACACTTCAATTATGACCCCTTTTTACGATTTAACAGCTATTTGTTAGGTAGAATAGGTATATGAAAGATTCAAACAAACATTTTATAAGATTCATACTTTTATAATGTGTATGGATGTAGATATTGATATAATGTTCTTCTTCTTTTTAGAGAATTTTATATTATTTTTTTCATTACATTAGTTGAGTTCCTGATCTAACATCTTCAAAGAGTAACCGTAGATATTAGGGAGTTTGTAGGCTTTCTATGCTAAAGATGGATTTCTTTTGAACCATCAATATAATGATGGAATAAATCTAAATCTTTAAGATAGCATCTTTTTTCTGTGCACTTGCTCTCACCATCGGAGTTTAGCAAGTTTCTTGTGCTTTTGACTGAAAAATTTCCATAACATGTCCATACAAACAGACCAAAAACACAAATTCCAATCCTAGTTTGCAAGAAAAGGCAAAGTTCTTGCTGATAGAAATGACAATCTTGGTTTGTATGGATTTTAAGCATGGGGAATGATCAAAAGTGCACGACTCAGTAAACGAAGATGATCACAAAAAATGATTTGTTAATGTGGTAGGATTAGGCACATCAAAAGATACTAGATTTATAGTATTGATTTCCTCCCACTATGATGCAAATCGTCTTAAGAATCCACCACAAAGAAAAGACTACAAGCTCTTTGATCTCTAAGACAATACTCCTTCAAGGTTGTTGACTAAGAACCTAACCCAAGTTAAGAAGAACATCAATATTAAGTACTCTAGATGCTAGAGAGAATGATGGAACACCAACAAAATGGTTGACTTGCATTGAAGACAGCCGGAAAAGGACACCATTGTTACTCGGAAACTCGAACCTGCACCTTTAACTTATGGAGAATATTGAAAAATTGATGCAATTGGGGTAATCTTGCCAATACCTAATTATTTTCTTTAACTAAAAGCTGCAAGTAACTAGGCAAGGTCAGGTTTGGACCATAACGTATTTGATTAAACTTGCCCAAGTATGCTTCACAAAAATTATGAGAAATTGTTTTTAAAAACTAATGGACATGGAATGATGAGAATCTACTGAAATCTCATCGCAGCCAGCCATACCATGTAAAAGCATCCAGCTTATACTAATTCGCAAGGTCCACAAAGCCTAACAGTAACAGTAGTAGAAACGCAGGTAAACATTAACTAATTACTGAGAAGGATGCCAAAGGTGGAAGCTGAATTACCAAACGTCGAGTTTCTTCTGGCTTAGGAGAAAAATCTTCCCTCCCTTTAGCCAAGTCCATGTACAATGGAGGCAGCTGCTCAACCAAAGGAAGAACTTGCTTCAAAATGGACGGGCTAAGGTTCTCAAACTGCTTCCTTGTCATCTCAGCCTGCAAACATCAATTTGAAACACGAAAATATACGTTCACAGGTCCAACATTTCATGAGGAAATTAGCACGCAAACCAAGACAAGCTTTTAAACCAAGAAAATCCAACATAAAGCACTACATATACCTGCATAGGAAAAGGACATAATGGAGCAAATATTATCCAGAAACAGGGAATGGGTGTTGCGACAAGGAGAAATGAGCAGAAAAAATGAACAAATAAGTAGGCGTTGCAGTGAAGTTCAAGATTGCCAAGACAAAATCTTTCAGCCAGAAGTACTTTTGGCTCTCAAAGGCATCCCCTTCCAGTATCCTTAAGGGAACCAAAAGAATTTCTGCATTAGCTTCCTTAATTTGGATATGGATTTATTATTCAAGCCCAAAATTCATACGTAAACCCTCTTATATAACAACATACAAAACCCAGTACAGATGAATGAACCCGCTTGTGTTGCTTTTTCCCGGCAGATATTCCATTTCTATCTTTTACTACTTTCAAATTGGTGAGAGTTTAAATTTTGGAGCAAAATTCTTTTTACAGAAAGTTAACTCATATAAGAACAAGAAATTCACTCTGAACCACTCACCACTATCTGTCCACTCATCATATCCGGGGTTGAAGAGATCGTAGAGGTTCAGTTGTTTGCTCATTTAAGTGATAGTCCAGTCGTGGTTTTCCTCACCTAGCAACATCAGGGTTCTAACTCATTTCATCGAGAGATAGAACGTGATAAATTGGTTCGAGAGGAATATAGTTTCTTCTGAACAGTCAGGAAGGAAAGCAATCTATCCACCGGCTCACTAAGTAGCGCATAGATAAAGATCAAGAATGAATGAGGATAATCTGACCATTAAGTTTAAGATGAGAGATATTGGTAGTAGGTGATAGCTGGTTCCAGAGGAATAAGTTCGTCTTAACAGCCAGAAAAGCAAGCAATTTATCAACCAGTTCCTCCAGTAGGGGTACATAAATCTGAGAGCAACTGATGCATCTGATTCCGACATCTTTTGGCTATCATTTTAAATATGGCAGGCCAGCATGTTATTATTTGTGGAGGTGGGCATTGGTGGTAATCCCTCCAACAACATGCTTCCATGTGGAGCTTTGCTTATAGAAAACGATATCAAGGTAAATAGATTTCATATAGAGAGAGTATCCAAGAGAACTGGATGAGTAGCAAGGGAGCTGAGCAATGAAGGCATAGAGATGTCCTGGGGTAGCGACGTTGGAGGTGATCGCGGGGTTGAGGTGAGACAGTTGATCAGGAACTTGTGGAGTTGATGTCCCAGTACACATGAATAAGGAAGGTGATTAACTTTTAAAACTTTGACAGACTGGTAACTAATCTACATGAGCGGAACTGAAGAATCTGTAATTTGGTTTCTAGTTCTGCCGAAAGAAATGGAGAACATGTCAAACATCTGATGCTTGCAAGAGCGGAAAAGTAATGCACCACAAACAGCTATGCGCCAGGGAGAAAGCACAGCTAGTTAAAGTCCCTACTCAATCTTCACCTTGACCAATTTCATAATTTTTATGCATCACATATTACGTCTTCAGAATAAAACATATTTTCTCCTACTTTCTTTTTAATCAGGTTTCACAAAGATTCAAGGGTTTGGTGACCAGCAGGATATATATATTCGGGGGAGATGCACAATGATGGTATCCGAAAATTAGTTAGACAAAGAGAAATCCCAGTCAATGAACGGAAACTAAGAATAATAAAGCAACAATCTGTAACGAAACATGGACTGCATACTGCAGTTACCTTGAAATTGCAAAATACATGAGATGTAAGTCAAAATCTCACCCCAAGACGAATAGTTGGTAATGATGCTATTTGTGATAAAAATGGTCCGATGCTCTGTGCCATTGGTGCAAGAACAGGTGAAAACAGAGGAATAGCTAAACTTGCTTCCTGAAATTACATAAACAACCATTAATAATTGTGGATAACTTAAAACAAATTAACATCATTTTTTGACATGAATATCTGAACCCTGAATACTCATGTTCTTTGATCTATATGAAATAGAGACCAACTTAAGAACCTGCTAAAGTTGATGGGTGTTACCTGTCTGTTGTCTATAATTTTAAGGCATAAGGGATAAAGAATATCAATAAATTTTGATAGATCACTTTATAGTTTCATGTTCTGGGTTGACATTAGCCATGTTAAAAGTGGATAACCAATAAATTAGGTAAAATTCTCAACCATCAGAGACAAAAGAAAGGTAAACAATCATACTGTACCTTGTTGTTGAATGCCATTAGTATATTTCCACTTCTTTGCACAGCATACCTTGAGCCTGATGATCAAACAACAAAGTCATCACTAGATGCTAACATCTAGAACTGCTGCTGGGAAAGAAATAATACTTAAAATGACAAGTCTACCTATAAGAAGATGAATAACGGATCCCAGAGAATGACCAATGCCAAAAGTAGGAATATCCTCAACCTGCAAAATAAAGCAACTCAACAATAAAAAAATCAAAAAATAGGATGCAGCTACTTCAACAAATTTTAGATGAAACTTACCGTTTCTTGGAGATACCGAAGACACCTCTCAAATTTAAACTGCACTTCATCCGCAATGAGGAAGTGATCAAAACCACTGGCATACGGTGTAGCAATAACTAATATACCCCTGTGCCACAAAGTGGTAAGCAAGTTATTAATCCAAGTACTCAATGATGCTAGAAGCAGTAGATATACCTGACCTACCCTTCCCCCTTCTTCCTGCCTGGCCTTCCCAGTTCCAACCACCCAATCCTCACACCAGAAACACAAATAGGAGAAGAAAGAGCAAAGGAAAATGTATCTAAAGTTGACATATATAGGAAAAGCTCGGAGAAAGCAGCACGGGAGAGGAAAAGGTCCAGCTTCCAATAAAGCAACTCAGCAGAACAATGCAATTTATAGAATCAACAAATAATATCAAATTCAAAGCAGTAGGGCTCCAAAGAACAAGGGAATGATGTCAAGAGTAAATACTTCGGCAAAGTCCCGCAATAAATGTCATGGCAGACAATGGTATGATCATTCTGCCCAAGTAATTTACTGAACAAATTGAACAATCAACTACATTGTGTCAGTAACTGTAAACCAACTCACTTATTTGCAAGACGTTCCAAGAACAAGCGATAAGTAAGCTGTGGTGCAGCCCCCACAAATATCCCACCAACAAAATGTACAATTGACGTTATCTTGGAGTTCCTTGGTCTCAATACCCATGCTCCCTAGAAAAATCCATATATGTTATCAGCAATTGTGTTACATTAAGAACCTTGTACAACTGTTCAGAAATATAAGACCACACGGAGCATATATACAGCTGCCATGTATGCTTGATACTGGCTTTACTTCTTTAGAATTCAGACACTGTAAAATATTTCTTTCTGCAATGAGGTATAGTAAGTAAAAAACCGCATGACTCTGCCCCTCAGATGTCAAAAGTTATTTGCACCAGAAAGCTAACTCATTCCTTTGAATACTTTAATTAAGAGTAAATTAAGAATAGCAACAAACATCTAAAAGAAAACAAAAACAGATAACCCATTTCTAAGACAAGCTGGCAGCTTCTCATAGAGCTCACCTAGATATACAGTGAAATAGGTAAACTAGTTGCTATCTCAAACTAAGTATACCTCAATTTCACTCCAGTCACCTGAACTACCCCAACCATCTTGATTTTGCTTCACAGTCTCCATAAGTACTCTGTAGATGAAGCAAATAGATAACATTATTTAAGCTACTTTAAGTGGATTAAACCAGCCATATGGATTTGAAATAGAAAATATTGTATTCCATCCTTAAACTCATAGGATTCAAAATGAAGGGCAAGCAATTGAAGAAGTGGAGTGAGTGTAAACGGGTTCTCAAGACACAACCAGGAATGGAGTGTACAGGATTTATTTTTTTAAGACAACAGGATGGAGAAGTTAAAGCTTATGACCCTTTTATAACAACTGGACTTCTGAAATGCTGCATAAAAGTCATCTGATTCTGATACTATCGGTGAAGAGGCTTGAGGTTTCTGTTCCATCTTGTTGCCAATGCCAGAAGATAGAGCTTTCACTGACAAATGGAATGGTGCAAGAGAATTCGATTCAACATTTCATCTATATAACTAGAAGTATGAGAAGCAAGAGTCAAGCAAATGCTGAATTGTGAAAGCTAGACGTTTAATATCCACTGTTCTTGAAAGCAAGCACAACAAATCCACAAGGTGGTGCTGGTGAAGCTTAGTAAGAGGACGCAGAACTGCAGACTAATGGTTTGATTGTGCAAAAATATGATCTTAAGGATGGCGGAAGTGAGTTGATTACTGAGGACTTCACTAAAAAATGAGGGAAAGGAATAGAGGAATTTCAAATCTTTACATCATTGATGAAAAGGATCCCCGTTTTTCCCCCCTTCCTTTTCTTCTTTTCTTTTTTTTTTTCCTTCTTTTTTTTTTTTTTTTTGGGTGGGGGGGGGGGTTCTTTTTTTTTTGGGTGTGTTTTCTTCTATTTTGGTGGTGGTGGGTGGGGGTGGGGTTGCGTGGGCAGTGACATTAGAAGAATGAGGAATAGCTATCTGTCAAGGATGGAGGCATCAACTTGTAATCCAGAACAAGTGCAACGTTATTATTCATACAACATAAATGGAAGGCCACGACCAGGAAAAAGGTACTGGTCTACCAGTTGAAAGGAGGCAAACTAACTCTCAGAGTGGCATAGTTGGTTCTATAGCAACCCACCAAGATTAAAAACAACGCAGCTCCCACACAAATACTGCTAGATTAGGCAAGCAGCAATATGGTGCAACACCCTCAGTTTTTGCTTATAAAACTTCCTTTGCCGGATTTTAACAGATGCTCTGAGCAATTGAAGGGCAAAAGATTTTCATATTTGATTTCTCCCTCGATTCTTTACTCTGTTCTCTATGTTGTCTTTCAATTCTCTGGATTTCTCAACTTCCGCAATTTGCATAGGTTAATTTCTGAAGAATAGCTTTAGTCATAACACGCACTCTTGATACAATCTTTGTCAGCTTCCTCACAGTCAACACCACCAAAATATACCCACATAGAACACTCAGTACAATGAACACCATCGACGATGAGATGCCACAAGAGAACGGACGAAACAAAAGAACAAGATAAAACGGGTCAGACTATAACCTCTCGATGTCCCTGTAAAGCTGAATTCCCGTTGTTTCCGGTTGATTATTAGGGTTGGCGCTGCCATCGGAGCTGCAATATATTCGGACACGGCGGCCGTAATTACGGTTGTTAACAACGGACTGAGGAAAGCGTACTAGACTCTGGGAGGAAATGGAATCGGCGGGCCGAGAGGAGAACTTTAGATGAGGCGTGCCAGTCCATATACAGGCCGCCATAGCTCACAGATGGAGAAGAGTTTCTCGTCGTTCTCGCGAATTTGTTTTCAGTTTCTTTGTTCTAGATTTGTGCCCACCATTTGTACATTTTCCAGTTACGTATACAATAAGTTTTGTTATAGTTCCCAATAATTTTGTTATTTGAAAAAATTATAAAGAAAAATTCATAAGACTTTAAAATTTCAGAAAAATTATGTATACAATAAGTTTGTTTTAATTACGTATACAATAAGTTTTCAAATAATAAATATATATTTATAATTATGACAATTTTAGAAAAAATCATTGTAATTTACTTTTAATTATATTATACTAGTCGTCGTGATACGCCTTTCGTACGTGCATATAATAAATAATTTTCACAATTGAAAATATATTATAAATAAGAGTAAAATATATAAACTAATACATCATATTAAAAGAAAGAAAAAAAAACTAATCTATCAATTAATATAAAATTTGAAAAGTTGAATAAAATAGTTATCTTTATCAATTGAAGGTTATTTTTGGCATTACAAAAAATTGGTGCGGCGGTATCATTAACTGCAATTTATGCTTTAAAAACAAGGTTTCTTTTTTATAATAGTATAGATAGTGATATTGACCCAGCCCATCTGTCACCTGCAGCCCTTTAGCCAAGACAGTCGGCAGTGACTTGCGGAGGACGTGCGGGCGGCAAGGGGATGCCGGCCAACATGCAGGTGCACAAATGGCAAGTGAACAGAGACTCATACCAATTTGGGGATGACAATACTGTGTATGGGAACTTTCTCGATGTGTGAGGATGTTATCCGCCAAGTATGACGTCATTTCATGAACATTTGAGCACGGAGATATAAGGGTGACTACCGGGCGCCATCCTGTGCGCAAGCAAGAGATTGATGTGCGAAGCAGAGTGCTTTATCCTTTGAGATTTACAAAACTGTTTCAATGGTATGTTCCATGGAGTGTTGGGAACAGCTCCACCGAGTTTCAAAGTTAGATGGTTCCGATTGAGTAGGAAACGACGACGATGTTTGGAGTGTGCCAGTGCAGTGGCGAGACGGCTGTTTCAGAATATTGCGAGGAAATTCCCCGAAGATAGATGATCGGATGGGGCTGAAATCATGGATTTGTGATGTAGAATTCGTAGGCTACGCAACGGTTCAAGCGGCACGTGATTTGGACTTCGGACGAGGGAGATGCGAAAAAGGTGCGCTCCTCGGCTACCGTAATGTCTACTGCTGGAATAAGGGAAATTCTTTTTAAGTCTATTATAAGGGGATGAGCTCCAACCAGCCTCCCCCGTGTAGCAAGGCACTAAATGAGCAACCCTTGGGGGCATGTTGGGGCCTTCAAGGCCCGGCTTTAGGGACCTTGAAGGGAGGGCTAAAGTCCCCGGACGGACGGCGTAGGGCCAGGATGGCCCACGTTGGGCAATGAACAAGCCAAGAGGTTTCGTGCTATGCGCAAGGTTGCCACGTGGGCTGCGGGAAATCAGGGGCAACACCTCTAGGCCAAATGAGCGATCGAGGTAAGCACTCAAAGACCTCGTGAGCTAACTCATGACATGCGTTATTGGTTCTAGCCATGCACGGGGTCCGTTGGCTAAGATATGCGGTCGTGGGGCGACGCCGTGCTGTGGGCAAATTATGAGTCCACGCTGAAAGGCAAGAAGTCATGTTGGGCATGCCGTGCGGGATTGATGGGAGATGTTGGCATCCGGATTAAGCCACGGACTTGTGATGTTGTCCTACTCGGGCGAGACATACAAGACGGGCATGGTGAAGACATGCACCGGTGATGTATCGAGTGAACGTTGAGCATGCGATGGGCGTTGTGGCCACAAGAATGGCCCATAGTGCCAGGAAGGAGCGAGGATGCTCCGAGCCATTACGAGATGTATCGAAAGGACCCGAGATTGTGGGCGAGATGCATGATGCAAGCTAGCTAGTTGGGGCCGGACATGAAAACACGCAAGGCGTACGAGCCGCAACCCTTGGCGAACATGGGCATTTCAGATAGGTGAGTGCACGGGCACAAGGTGCCGCACAGGGAGGCGTTCGAATGTCGCGATGGTGAGTTACGAGTGTCGAAGACACACAACGGGGAAACCGTTAGGACTCGAATGGATGAAGGCCGGTCGAAGATTGAGTGCAACCTGAGAGGCATCACGGGCGAAAAGATATATTCCACTACGACAAAAGAGTCCGCTCATGACACTATGGCCAGGCATTAGGCCCCAAAGTGCCTGGCCCAAGTGCATTTTGGGCCTTTTCATACTAAGGGGGTAAATCCTGGGGGCCCGCTATGGCCCAGGAAAGTACAAGAGGATCCCAAAAACTAGGGGTGGACGACATGTGGCAACATTGCAAGGGGCCTAGTAAGGTCTTCCTTACACAATGAAGTAAGGTATAAATAGCCCCCATTCCCCATTATTACAGAGATTCCAGCATTTATTTCTTTAACCACTTTCACCCATTATTGTCCTAAATTTGACTTGAGCGTCAGAGTGCTCACGCTTGGCCCCGACCCAGCTTGTTTGCTCCCTTGTACAGACCCCGAGGTTCCAAGAAGTTAGTCGATCGGAGGCAAGGCGCGACCAGACAACCTAGACCATTCTTGACCCACATCATTTTGGCACCGTCTGTGGAAAACTCACTAAGTTTGTACCTTGAGCAGTCATGGAGGACGCCCACCTTGTGGAGGACGAAGCTACGAGGCCTGAGCCTTTGACCCACAGACCTAGGAAGGAGGTAGCAGGCAATTTAGAAACACCACCCGGCACTGTGTATCATCTGACAGAGGAAGCTCTGCAGGAGCTGTTGTCTGCGACCGTGCGGGACGCCCTGTCGAGGGCCCGAACAACGAGGGGAACAAGCCCCATCCAACCTCGCCGACTATCGACAATACTATTGAGGAGCAAGCAACCGCACGAGGGGTCTTCGAGGTGCCGAAGGTTCTCGAACCCCCGAGAGCCCGAGCGGGGGGGCTCGCGCCCACAATCCGCAAAAAAGCTCTCCCTTTGCAGCTAACATACTGGTAGAAACTGCACCCCCCGGATTCAAGGTGCCCGACTGTATGAAGTACGATGGTAACGGAGACCCTCAAGAACACGTTACCTCTTTTGAGCATGTGACACAGTTATATGGGTTGATAGATGAAATGGATGCCAGGATCTTCATAACCACCTTGCAGGGACGGGCCCAGGAGTGGTTCACATCCTTACCGAACGCCTCGATTCCTACCTTTGATACTTTAGTGAGTAAATTCCGGTATCCATTTTCTAGCAAGCGAAGGTCGAAAAGACCCGCTACTTACTTGTTCACCATCAGGCAAATTGCTGAAGAAACATTGAGAGGCTTTATGGCTAGGTTTAACAACGAGATATTAGACGTGCAGGACTTGAAGATCGAGACGGTCACGAGTATACTAATCCACGGATTAGGGAAGGGCCCTCTTGCATTTACCCTAGCACGCAATCCTCCAAAAAACATGGATGAACTCGGTGAGATGGCCGAGTAATACATAAGAGAGGAGGAAATGCTAGCAATGAAGGAGGATGGGGTAGAATCGCAGAAACTGCACCAAGAGAGGGAAGACCCCAACATCAAGAGAATGCATCATCAGGAGTCCATCAAGGTCGTAGACACTATCCGTCGGGAAGATATCACGCGTACACTCCACTTAACACACCTAGAGGAAGAGCCTTGATGGTCGTCGAAAGGGCTAAGTTCGTCAGATGGTTGGCACCTATGAAAGAGGGCCAAACTCATAAAAATTTGCATAAGTACTGTCACTTTCACAAAGATGTGGGCCACGACACGGAAGAATGTTTCCAGTTAAAGGACAAGATAGAACGGCTCATTAGGCAAGGATACTTAAAACATTTCGTGGGAAACAGAGAAAGAGCCCGAAACTACAATGGTAGAAATCACCCGCCTCAAATGGAGGGTCGGCAAAGGAGTCGATCCAGGGACCCAGAAAAATCGAGAATGGAGGGTTTCGACGAACAGAGCGAAGGAGACCCAGGTCCGAGGAAAGGGGTGATAAACACAATAGCCGGTGGGCCTACGGGCAGTGACTCTCGCAACACCCGAAAAAGGTACGCTCGATACTACGTGCCTCAAGATATCTGTACATTTGTTGTTCAGAAAGTGCAATGTAGGGACCTTATTACCTTTGATGATAGTGATTCAATAGGAGTAGAAGCTCCACAAGATGATCCCTTAGTGATTGCCATCGAAGTAGCAAATTTCCAAGCAAAAAAGGTCTTAGTAGACAGTGGAAGTTCAGTAGATGTCATCCTTTTGGATGCGCTTAGGAGGATGGAGCTCGACCTAACGACCCTTAAGCCAGTACGAACACCTTTAACGGGTTTCGGAGGGTCTGAGGTGATGCCACTTGGTACTATTGATCTACCCACAACTCTGGGTTTTGGCTGTAAGCAAAGCACAATCATACTCAAATACTTGGTTGTAGATATCCCCTTTTCCTATAAAATCATATTAGGTCGGCTAGTTCTTAACTATTTCCAGGCTATAATCTCGACGTTCCATCGAAAGTTGAAATTTCCAACTAGGCAAGATGTGGGGATCGTCCATGGGGATCAGAAGATAGCTAGGCAATGTGACAATTTGACAATGGCTAGAATCGGGTCATCACAAGCACCAAACCGACCCGGGAAGAGAGACCCAAGCGAGGGGAGGAATTGATGCTGGTAGAATACAAAGAGATTGAATTATACCCTGGTGACTCGTCAAAAATCACGTGAATAGGATCCCAGATGACCGGAGAGGACGAATCCAAAATGATAGATTTCTTGAGGGCGAATGCTAGCATGTTTGCATGGGAGCCATAAGATCTACAGGGTATCAGTCCGAAAGTAATTGTTCATAGACTGAATGTCGATGAGTCGACAAGACCAGTCCAACAGAGGAAGAGGAATTTTGGCAGTGAGAGGAATGCGATCAGAGCGACCGGGGTAGGGAAGTTACTAAAAGCAGGGTACATAGTCGAGGTCCAATACACTGATTGGTTGGCAAATGTGGTGGTTGTCCCAAAAGGAGTAGGGAAGTGGCGCATGTGTATCGACTTCACCGACCTAAACAAAGCATGCCCTAAAGACGCTACCCCTACCCAGAATAGATGCACTAGTTGATTCAACGTTAGGGTGCGCTCTTTTAAGCATGATGGACGCTTTCCAAGGCTATCACCAGATTGCATTGCAGAGGAAGACCAACTGAAAAACTCCTTTATAACAGGAAAGGGCATATATTGCTACAAGGCCATGCCATTCGGACTTAAGAATGCAGGGGCCATCTACCAAAGATTGGTCAACAAAATGTTCAAGAAGCTAATCGGAAAGTCGATGGAGGTCTACGTGGATGATATGATGGTTAAGAGTGAGAGGGAGACCGAACCCCTAGCACATTTAGAGGAATGTTTCAAAATAGTGAGGGCATATGGAATGAAACTTAACCCGATGAAGTGCACTTTCGGAGTTAAAGGAGGAAAATACTTAGGGTACTTGGTCACAAAGAGAGGCATAGAAGTCAACCCGGAAAAAGTGAAAGCAATAGTTGAAATGAAGTCTCCAAGGTTGGTGAAAGAAATCCAATAACTCACATGGAGGATCGCTTCTCTTGGTCGTTTTCTATCAAGGTCAGCAGACAAAAGTCTTCCCTTCTTCCGAACATTGAGGAAGATAAAAAACTTCGAATGGACTAACGACTATGAGAAAGCTTTTCAAAGTTTGAAGTTGTACTTTAGAAGCCCGCCTATACTCGCTAAACCTGCGAATGGGAAACATTGATACTGTACTTGGCCGTCTCAGAGTATGCTGTCAGCGGCGTTTTGACCAAGGAAGTGGAAAGTCAGCACAAACCCGTCTACTATGTTAGTAAAGTGTTGCAAGGAGCGGAACAAAGGTACTTGGAAATAGAAAAGTTCGTCTTGGCACTGGTAACTGCCGCAAGGAAGCTACGACCTTACTTTCCAGTCCCACCAAATCAAGGTCATGACCAATCAACCTTTGAAAGCCGTATTAGCCAAACCAGAAGTATCGGGGTGCCTACCCAAGTTGGTAGCGGATCTAGGAGAGTTTGCCATTGAGTTTAAGCCCAGAAAAGCTTTGAAAGCACAGGTGTTGGCGGACTTCGTGGTCGAGTCAAGCGGAAAGGAACAAGTGATGACCTTAAAAGAAAGCCGATGGACGATGGATGTCGATAGGTCGTCCATGGCGGGAGCCGGAAGAAAAGGCATATGGATCAGAGGCCCTTAATGAGAGGAGCATGAATTCGCCATAAGGCTTAACTTCCAAGTCACAAACAATGAAGCAGAATATGAAGCTTTGGTGGAGGGGCTAGATATGGTGAAGGCACTAGGTGCTAGAGAAGTGTGAGTCTTAACAGATTTGTAATTGGTAGCCAATCATTACACAGGTATATACGAGGCTAAGGACCAAAGGATGAAGGAGTACTTGGGAAAGGTCAAGGCTCGAGTGGCAGAGTTTGATAAATTCGAATCGCAACAAGTCCCAATGTTGGAAAATGAAAGAGCGGATGCATTGGCAAAAATTCGCTAACATGATTGTAGGGAACACTAATAGAAAGATAAACTTCTTGGTAAAAACAAAAGTGGTAAGAGCGCAAGAGTGTGAGAATCAATGGTCGAGACGATTGGAAACAGGTAATAAGCAAGTACATCGAACAGGGTGTATGCGACTTAGATGGAGACGACAAGGTAAAATTTCTCAAAAGGGTCGGGAGGTTCACTATGATACGAGGAGAGGTGTACAAGAAAACGTTTGATGGACCAACGCTAAGATGTTTGGACAAGGAAGAGGCACACTATGTTATGAGAGAAATCCACAAAGGCAGTTGTGGGAACCACTCTGAGTGAAGATCGCTGGCCAACAAGATATTAAGGCAGGGGTAGTTTTGGCCGACCCTGAGAGAAGATGCCAAAAACTTCGCCAAAAATGCGAACAATGCCAAAGGTACGCAAATTTGATTCACACCCCAGCCACCAGTATGGAAGTAATATAAAAAGCCTACCCCTTCGATGTATGGGGAATCGACATAGTGGGGTCGTTCCCGCAAGGTAAAGGTCAAAAGAAATTCCTCATTGTGGCAGTGGAGTATTTCAGTAAATGGGTAGAGGTAGAAGCAGTGGCTAGAATCATTGAAGGTATCATGAAATTCCTGTGGCAAAACATAGTGTGTAGATTCAGAGTCCCAAGGATTTGATTTCTGACAATGGAACACAGTTTCAAGTATGAAAAGTGATGGACTGGTGTGAAAAGATGAGATCCAATAGAATTTTACGTCGGTTGGAAATCCTCGAGCCAACGGACAGGCCGAAGTGTCAAATAGAACCATCCTCCAGAACTTGAAGGTTAGACTTGATGGAGTAAAAACCGCATGGGTCGAGGAGCTGTCGGGGTCCTATGGGCTTCTAGGACGACCCCAAGAACTACTACAGAGGAAACACCATTTTGCCTCGTTTATGGCTCGAAAGCAATAATTCCAGCAGAAATAGGAGCCATGACGTTGAGGGTCCAAGAGTATAACCGTGAAATGAACAGGAAAGAACGAGGGTTTGATTTGGACACCATTGAGGAAGTCAGAGATGCGGCTTACATCAGAACGCTGCAATTCAAAAGTGCCATGGTGAGGGTGCACAACAAGAATGTTAAGCATAGGTCGTTACCGGTAGGGGATTTGGTTCTGAAAAAGGTAGAGGTGTCCAAGCACGTAGGGAAGCTGGACGCCAATTGGGAAGGACCGTACAAAGTAGTGAAAGTGTGCAAGGTTGGAGCATACCGACTGCAAACATTAGGGGGAGATGACCTACCTCGACCCTGGAACATCAGCAACTTGAAAATTTTTTATGCATGACCGGTAGGGTCGCGGAAACTCATGTCCGCCAAGATTTACCTTTTGTAATACCTTTATGAAATCTTGGTAAAAAAAACCAAGGCCCACTTTTGTCTTTGAAAGGGTACTGCTAATGTACGAGTATTTTATAGGAAATCAATGAAAAGTTTGTCTTACAAGAAATAAATGAAAATTACATCCCATAAAGTCGACAATGAGGTCGATAATAAAAAGCCTCTTAAGGAAATCACCAAGGATCGACAATATCGCAAGCCTCTTAAGGCAATTATCAAGGGTCGACGATATCACAAGCCTCTTAAGGCAATCACCGGGGTCGACAATATCACAAGCCTCTTAAGGCAATCACCAAGGGTCGATTATATCGCAAGCCTCTTAAGGAAATTAGCAAGGGTCGACAATATCACAAGCCTTTTAAGGCAATTATCAAGGGTCGACAACATCGCAAGCCTCTTAAGAAAATTATCAAGGGTCGAAGATATCACAAGCCTCTTAAGGCAATCAACGAGCGTCACCAGGGTCGAAATAATAAAAAGCCTCTTAAGGCAATCAACGAGCATCACCAGGGTTGAAATAATAAAACTCCTCTTAGGGAAATCTACGAACATCGCCAGTGTCGACATCACTAAAAGCCTCTTAAGGCGATCTACGAGCATCGCCAGAGTCGACATTACAAAAAGGCTTTAAGGCAATTAATGAGCATCGCCAGGGTCGAAATCATAAAGAGCCTCTCAAGGCAATTAATGAGAGTCGCTAAGGTCGACATCATAAAAAGCTTTTTAAAGACAATCATCAAATGACTCGAACATAAAAATCCCTAGGCGATCATCGAACATTGTAAAGGTCGGCAGTGCAAAGCACCCACTGGGGCAATTTTCTATGTCGTAAGAAACCGACCGAAAGCCTTTTGAGACAGAGGCCCAATTCTCAATACTCGCAATATACCCTAGGTCGAAGGGGGTAATTTGTTTAATAGATTAGAGCGAAGGAGTTGACAGCACCAAAGCGCACCATTGGTATAAGTCATGGTTACGAACTCTGATAATATATATACTAACCACAACAAGTCGAACATTACAACATCCCTCGAATGGAAGGTATAGAAAAAAAAAAAAAGAAGGGCCAAAGTAACTTTAACTAAACATGCAAAACAAGGACGGTCTTAAATATTAGAGTTAGTGGGGGGTTAAAGAGGAAGCTGCCACGTCGGAAGACGGGTGTGAAGGAACATAGTCGACCAGTCCTGAAAATTCATCCTTCGGAACAGAGTCAACGACGACCTCTTTAGGATATTCCTTCAATTCAGCATCTTTGAAGAAGTTGATTATCTGAGGGTCGAATCCTTCCTTCAACGCTTTCAACAATTTCAACTGACTAAGGAATTTGTAAAAGCTCACGAAGCTTTCATTAGTAGCCCTTTTCATAATGGCTGCTTTGAAGGATCAAGACTGCATGAAGGCACGCGCCCCACCCAACCTATCCTGCTTAAGAGCCTCTAGGTATTCAGGGGAGTTCATATAATCGCTCCTCCCTCGAGCTATCCTGATTCGTAAGCCTTACTCTCCCGGGCCCTCGAGGCCTCGACCTTCGCCGTCAGACTCCAAATCTCCGCTTGCAGTGCCTCATTCGACCGTCGGGCATCAGACGCTTGTCACTCAGCCCGACTTTTCTAACCCTCCAGCTCCTCAACCCGTTCTTCTGAATTCAACTGACGCGCTTGAACCTCACTCCCTTCAGCCTTTAAATTCTCATTAGCATCCTCGATGGCTTGAATCCAGGCCTGTAGGTCATCTCAGTCGTACCTCCAATATGAGCATTGAAGACTCATGCACTACAAAAAAGATGCGGGAATAGGAACGGTAAGAGGTGACCGTTCCAGTTACCGTTCCACGTAGGAACGGTGATAGGAATTGTTATGGAACGGTAAACCGTTGCTGACGTCAGAGTCGTGGTAACAGAAATACAAATTAATAGGAACGGTACGACCGTTCCTACTAGAGTGCCAAACGAAGGGTGCCAATTTGTACACCTACAACCATTCCTAAATGAGACCTGATATATTTTGGACCTCAATTTGGAACACATATGTGAGCTTTGGAACGGTAGGCGGACCGGGAAAGCTTACCGTTACAAGATATGTTCCAAAGGCCGTGTTAATTTTGGACCGGTTGGTCTACCGTTCCAACATGTAGTCCTACAGGAGGCCCTTTTACGCCATGAAAAAAAAATGTGAGGCAATGACCGTTCCAAATTACGGGTATATAGTAAGTGAAAGTGTGTTACAATGACCGATCCAAAATGTAATCCAAATGGGAACGGTCAATATTTCTTGTGCCTGATACCGTCCCTAATATGCTCTAACAGCTATATTACAACGGTAACTTTTGTGTTCCTGTTACCCCTCCTGAGACCGTTCCTATAGCTGGAACAACGGTTGTATTTTAACGGCTAGTTTCGTGTTCCAAATAGTAATCCAATGACCGTTCCAATGATTTCTATATATATGTCCCCCTTCTTTGTCATTGTTCTCATACTTATTCTCCAACTCATTTTGTATTTGTAACTCCCCCCCTATCAATTGATATTGATAGGTCTTTTGCTCAGGTAAGTATGCAAAAAATTCTATTATTTTTGCATATATATAATTTACTCTCGTCATTTAATTGTTGTTGTGAATTATATTATACGTAGGACCAATCATGTTAAGACAGTTGAGGAAATGGATGTATGATCGAGACATCCTGGGTGTGACGCTGGAGTTTGAGGATGGTGTTACAACATTTTTAGAATGGGCACAGTCTCAACGTGCATATATGGATGGGGACAAGATTAAGTGTCCCTGCCAGAAGTGCAAAAACGAACGGTTCAAAACACCAGACGAGGTAAATTTTGATTTGTGTATAAAAGGGTTTATGCTAGAGTATTACAATTGGACTTCGCATGGTGAGGAGAGGGTGCAGGAACTTTGAAGCAATGACAGCACCCCCTGTGCAGCATCAGCAAACGCCATCCGTTCAGGAGGAGGGTAGTTCGTATTGGGGTGATGCGGCTCAGATGGATTGGGCGCAAAGGATGGTATTCGATGCCGTCGGGCCGTCATTCTAGTCTTCGTACAACCAGGAGGGACCGACTGATGATGGTACTCGGTATTGTCCATCTAATGTGGGTCCTAGTTCATATTATGATTCGGGGCCCTATGATTATGTGTCTGGCTTGTCAGACCGCTTTTTTGATGTAGTTCATGCTGTGGACCAACCTTTGTGGAATGGCTGCACCACCTCTCAGTTGGCATCAATTGCCTCTTTGGTGAATATCAAGGCCGAAGGGGGTTTTTCCGAGCATACATATGATCGTATACGCCAGTGGGCTGATACTGTAATGCCCCGCGATCACACTTTCCCCACTGATTATTACAATATGAAGAAATTGATAAGAGAATTGGGTTTACCAGTTCAGAAGATTGATGCTTGCAAAAACGGTTGCATGTTGTACTGGAAGGAGGATATTGATTTGGAATATTGCAAGTTCTGTGGAGACGCTAGGTACAAGCCCACCAGGGACAGAAATCCTAAACGCAAGAAGTCCCCGTATGCAATTCTTAGGTATCTACCGATTACCCCTCGGCTGCAGAGGTTGTATGCGTCGGAGGTCACAGCAGAGCATATGACTTGGCATGTGAGCCATCAGACGGAGGAAGGATCCATGTGTCATCCGTCGGATGCAGAGGCTTGGAAGCATTTTGACCGGACGTATCCTGATTTTGCAGCTGAACCGAGGAATGTTAGACTTGGGTTGTGCACGGATGGGTTTGCACCGCACGGTCAGTATGGTAAAACTTACTCATGTTGGCCCGTGATACTTACACCGTACAATCTCCCACCGGGAATGTGCATGAAGTCTGAGTATATGTTCCTAACGATGGTGATCCCTGGCCCATTGAATCCCAAACGTCTTATCGATGTCTACTTGGAGCCGTTGATCGAGGAGTTGCAGAATTTATGGCATGTGGGTGTACGTACGCACGATACTGGAGCACGGCCATCGCGCTCGCCAGACACTGAATCCGAAGATTGAGATGAAGATAGCTTTGACGAGGCTGAGTCCGATGAAGAGACTTTTTGAATTTTTTTAATTCAAAAATTTCTGTAATTTTTTATCACATGTTATTATTAAAATTATATTTGATAGATGTATTTTGAATCGACTTAACGGTCAAATTTAACAGGACCGTTATTTGAGGTACAATATTTCAAATATATAACCACCGTTCCTATTTGAGGCACAATATTTCAAATATGGCGGCTAATTAAAAAAAATGAGAAAATTTGAATTAGGAACGGTCCAATTATATGTTCACCGTTCCTAGTTGAGGTACAATATTTCAAATTATGGCGGCTAATCCAAAAAAAATGAGGGAAATTTGAATTAGGAACGGTACCAATACATACACGACCGTTCCTATTTGAGGTACAATATTTCAAATTTGGCGGCTAATTAAAAAAAATGAGGGAAATTTCAATTAGGAACGGTAGGTGAAAACCTACGACCGTTCCTAAATGTAACCCAATATTTTCATTTTGGCGCCCAATGAAAAATTGGTGGGAAATTCAACTACTGGAATGGTAATACTACAAAAAAACCGTTCCACAGTGTAATAGGAACGGTGAATATGTGAGTGCATAAAAATGACATCGTTCTTTATAATAGGAACGGTAATGGGAACACTTCTTCTATTAGTTGACCGTTCCTATTTGTACAACTCCTTCCAATTTGTCCGATATCTCAACATCCGTCAGCCGGATCGACACCATTTTTTAACACGTACAAGGTTATGGATATGAATTGATATCCAACGGTCGGATTTTCAATCAGTAACCTGGATCTAAGGATGCATCTATTTTTTGTACGATGAATACTGACCGGATACGATAACTCGAGATCCGCACACCGAAATATTTCAAAACGATATATAATGTATTCTTTTGTGTGTTATATCATATCTAACGGTCTGATTGGAATTTTGACGGTCTGATTATGCCGTGCAGTACAACAATATAGGATGCTAGTTACATCTGTGAAATACTAACAAACATAATATACAAAAATAGTTCATATTGTGAACGTGTGTCTATTTTTTAGAAATTATTATAGATTTTTTAAATCTTTAAACATCCAATTCTATACGTTTATTTAATAAAATAAGTGTTCGAAACGTATTTTTCTGTATTTTATATTTATTATCTAAGAAAATAGCAAAAATATTGTAATACATATAGGAACGGTGAAGTGTAGAAATAGGAACGGTAAATGTGTACAGGTAAAAAAACGACGTCGTTTTTCAATGATAGGAACGGTACCTGTACCACTGGGCATATTACGCGACCGTTCCTAGTAAGTTTAATTATAACTAATATGTAATAAAACGTCGTCGTTTTAAAAACAAAATGACGTCGTTTTTCTATTTAGGACCTGTCTTAGGAACGGTACTCATAAATTCTACCGTTCCTAAATTCTAATATAAGTAAACCCCTTGTCCGATTTTTCCCCATTTCTGCCTCTCCCTCTTCCCCATTTCTCCCCCCTCCCTCTTCCCCATTTCTCCCTCCCTCTTCCCCATTTCCCCCTCCCTCTTCCGACCACCACCACCGATCGAGGCCACCACCACCACCACCTACCGAGGCCACCACCACCACCACCACCACCACCTACCGAGGCCACCATCACCACCACCTACCGAGGCCACCACCACCACCACCGTTCGAGGCCGACACCACCACCAAGCCGCCGTCGTCGTAACAAGTAGGGTTTCCAAAAACCCTACTTTTATTTCTCTTTTTTTTTTATTTTTTTCTGAAAATGATATGTAATTTCTGTAATATTTCTGAAATATTTCGGAAATTTATGAAATTTCTGTAATTTCTGCAATATGTTGTAATTTCTGTAATATTGTTGTAATTTCTGCAACATGTTGTAATATTTTTGTAATTATGTTGTAATTTTTGTTATATTCTGTAATTTATGTTGTAATATTTCTGTAATTTGTGTTGTAATATTCTGTAATTTTCGTAATTTATGTTGTAATCACTGATATTATGTTGTAATTTTCTGGAAATTTTTGTAAATTTTCTGTAAATATATGCTATTATTTCTTTAATTTGATGGAATATATGTAAATAACAACTTAGGAATATTGGATATTATTTCTGTAATTTGGGTATATTTTTGTAAATTTGAAAATTTGAAAAATATGGAAATTTTTAAAAATCTGAATTTTTATAAATCTGGAAATTTGAATATTTTAAAATTTTGAATTTTCTGGAAATTTGAACATTTTAAAAATCTGGAATTTTATTTTTTTAATAATCTGGAAATTTAAAATATTTAAAATTTGGAATTTTTAAAATATTACAAATCTGGAATTTAATTTTTTTTTAAAAATCTGGAATTTTTAATTTTTCCAAAATCTGGAATTTTTAATATTTTAAAAATCTAGAATTTTTTAATTTTCAAAATTCTGGAATTTTTAATATATTAAAAATCTGGAATTCAAAATATTTAAAATCTGGCATTTTGGTCTTTTTAATAATCTGGAAATTTAAAAATATTTAAAAAATTTCGAATTTTTAAAATAATACAAACCTGGAATTTAATTTTTTTTTAAAATCTGAAATTTTTAATAATTTCAAAATCTGGATTTTTTATTTTTTTCAAAATCTGGAATTTTTAATTTTTTCAAAATCTGGAATTTTTAATTTTTTTTAAAATCTGGAATTTTTAATTTTTTAAAATCTGGAAATTTAAAATATTAAAAATCTGGAATTTTATTTTTTCAAAATCTGGATTTTTTACTTTTTTCAAAATCTGGAATTTTTAATTTTTTCAATTAGAAAATCTTTATTATTGAAATAAATTGATACTGATGTGTTTTTTTTAGATAATGCCTGGTCGGGATTTTCCGTCCCGAGGAGGTGGCCGTGGCCGTGGTCGTGGTCGTGGTCGTGGCCGCGATTGCGGCGAACCGGCTATACCGCCTCCCGGTGTTGCTTCCCAGGACGGGGAAGCAGTTTTTCGACCACTACCACCACCGGCAGAGCAGGCACTCGCACCACCTGCGCCGGATCAGCAGCACGGTGCGTCTACTGCTGCACCGGATCAGGAGCCCGGACCATCCACTACCGCACCGGCGGTCGATCCGGCCCGTCCATGGGCTGCCCCACCACCACCACCCCCACCGACCCCACCACTCCCACCACCATCCGCGCGCCAGTACATCACACTCGCCGATGCGAGGTACAATTTATGTTTTTAATTTTTTTTTGTAATTTAAATTAATATTTCTATGTTATACTAATTATTTTATAATTTCAGTACTGATCGGAAGATCCACAAGCGCATGTACGCGATCGTGCGAGGACATTATCCCCACCCTTGGGGCTGTTTGCGCCAGGTGCCGCTAGAGCACCAATATTTTTGGTTCAAGAGCTTGAAGATAACATGAATTAATTTTTTTTAAAAAATATTTTAACAATCTAAGTTAAATAATAATTTAATATATTTTTTTTAATACAGATGACATACTGGTGGGACGCCGACGATGAGTCGATGTTCAAGATCTTCCATGTCTGGGTGGGGAAGTTCTTGAGGAAGAAGTTCATCCTCGTCAGACAGTCGCTGCAGAAGCCTCTATGGCTGGCGAACGAGGTGTGGCGGCAGCAGCTCCTCCTGTACGGGGCTTCCCCGGAGTTCCAGAAGGAGTGCGAGAAGAACAAGGCGAACCGGAACGCCAACCCAGCCGCATCCACTGTGTACCGCGGGGGATCTGTCTCCGTCGGTATGCACAAGCGGAAAATGGTAAGATATCTAATGTTATTTCAATTATTTATTACTATTTAATTTAAATTGTAATAATTGTTTCCCATTGATGTTGTACAGGAGGAGCAACTCGGCCGGCCAGTGAAGCAGATGGAGTTATTCTCCAGATGCTACAAGAAGAAGACCGACGGCGGCTGGAGCGGGTCGAGGGCAGCGGAGGTGGCGGTAAGTTGTAATTAATACTTTCTACAGTATCTTTTTAAATATTTTAAAATTTTCTAATTCATTGTAATTATTTTTGCAGGAGATGTTCCAGAAGATGATGGAGGATCATCAGTCTCAGGCCCCTGAGGATCCTGCTTCCGAATCAGAGGCCTCGGTGGCGCAGCAGACCGAGCAGCAGATGTGGCTGAGTTGCGTCGGGGGCAAGATCAAGGGCCGGGTATTTGGTCTTGGTTCTGAGGCCCTGTCGCTCAGCCAGGCTGTTACCTCGCCATCGCCACTGCCTCCGTCAGCGTCAGCGCCAGCGCCCGCGCCTCCGTCAAACATGGAGGGTCGGTTGGGCCGCCTCGAGGAGATGATGGCGGACCTGATGTGCATGGTCAAGGACATGCTGTGGACCAACCTAGAGACCCCATCATGCCAAACATTGACGAGATGGACGAGTCCGATGGGGACGAATAGTACATTATGTATTTATTTTTTGTTTGTAATCAAATTGGATAATATTCGTATTTAATATAATTTTTTTTAAACTATGCATTTTTTTCATATTTAAATATTATTTATATAATCAAAATATTATTATTAATTTAAATGCTAAAAACTATTAATAAAAAATAAATAAATCATTAATTAGGAACGGTACTTTAGACGCAACATATTCGCACTGTACCGTTACTATTTTTGACTTGTTAAAAAGACTAACCGTTCCCACGGCCGATGAAAAAATCATTCCAACTATACATGTTAACCGTTCCTAAATACCGTACCTACCGTGCCTAATTCTATTCCAAAATCAATCCTTTCGTGGTAAACCTTTCGTTCTAAAGACAATACCAAAAACTGGTCCAACATTTTATTCCAAAGGTTGAGTGCAAAGACCGTTCCTACATATCGCGACAAAATATACTCCAGCTACCGATCCTAATCTCTACAACCTACCGTTCCTACATGTATTCCAGACACCATGCCAAATTGTATCAACAACAGAAACGTACTGTTCCAAACAGAGTTCTAAACACCGTTCCTAAAACCGAGATTTGTTTTCGACATTACCGTTCCTAATATATATAAGGTGTTCCAAATGCAATAAAATCAAATTTATACGTATAAAGGTAAGTAGGAACGGTAGAACATAGTAGTGCCAACCACCGTTCCCAAATAGGAACAGTAACTTGGTTCCCGTTCCTAATAATTAGGATCGCCTCTTATTGCCACGGATGGCCTCCCGTTCCTTAACCATTCCTAATGCCAGTCCAAAATGTTAAAATGAAGTACGTACCGTTCCAAATATTAAAAAAACCGTTCCTGTTACCGTCCCAATCAACGCTTTTTTTTGTAGTGATGGCATGGAGTACCTCAGCTAACTGGGGGAAGGAAAAACAACTAATTCAGTACACTAAAAAAAGTTGGATGATTTGAGGAAAGGAAAGAAAACATTCTAGGGTCGAACCTGATGAAATGGAGGTGGGCGCCTAACATTTCAAGTCGAGCATGGTGGAGACTCGCCAAAGCAATCTGGTCCCAAGAAAGGAGACAAGCCTTGTACATCTCAAAGGAAGTCTCGTCGGGTTTGCTATGAAAGACCGAACTATTCCCGGAGACTTGCTAGTCAGGAACGAGATGGGTCTCGTGAGATGGGAGCTGAGTGTTGAGCTTTAGGGCCTGTTTGATCACCTCTCGAGCTTGTTCCAGACGTTTGTAGCATACACCAAGGCAATGGGTCGACTTGTCAATCTCGGGGGAAAGATGACTACAGGCGTCGACGCCTGTGAAATCGGAGATTGGGGCTCTTCAACCCCGCCACCAGCAACCTTTTCGTTATCATCAACGACCTTATTCCCTTTGTCACTCTTGCGGCGTTTGGGGCTGGAAACCCTTGAAGGGACATCTTCTGCATGCCTCCTTTTTTGGGATTTTCGGTGACGGGTATCAATAGAGGATTCCGTGCGAATCTTGGTTGTTGGGTCGGTAGGACGTGACCTCACGGTAGAGCGCGATTGGGAGGGCTTGCGAAGAGCCCCGTCCCCTGGCACTTGCAATGCTGGGATGCTCTCGCGAAGAGGTGACACATCTAGAGCGGGAGAGGGCAACCGAGCGACCCTGGGAGATTGCCCTTCATTGTGGGTCGGAGAGGCATCCAGGTCCAGAACACCGGCATGGGGGTAGGAGGCACGTCAACGGGGTCCAAGTCTACTTCAACCCCAGCAGCGCGAGCTATGGCCACCAACTCCTCCTGCCTCTAGCGCGCTTCGTTCGCCATCATTGCTGCGTGGGCTGCCATATCTGAAAAACAGGTGCGATCAATAAAAGAGAAGGAGAAGAATAAAAGAATACAGAAGTTACCTTGTGTGCGATGGGTGCGTAAGTTCGCGGAAGATAGGAAGGCCAACCAAAGAACCTCTTCGGTTAACAACTCGTCAGCATCGAACCAATGATAAGTTAAGACTTTATAAAATTTTCGTCCCAAGAGGGAGATCTTACACATTTTAGACTAGGCTTGTGGAAAGACCACTGGGTCGATACATTCCAAGGTCGATTGTCGGGGGCACAAATAAAAATAAACTTATCTTTCCAACACCCAGAAGAACAAGGAAGATTTAGTACAAAGCGAATGTTCCTACGTGCATTAACATAACAAAAATCGGGAGTTGAGACCTAGTGGAAGAAGAGGCACAAAACAATGTAGAAAAGCTCGGTGTCGAAGGCTCGTGGCCAAAATATTACATGAGAATCACAAAAGCACAATATGTTCGCAAGGCGTTGGGGACCAACTGGGTCGAGTTGGGGACCAACTGGGTCGGACTTACTCGTAAATGGTTTATGAGGGTCCCCACTCGAGGGTCTATCGGGAACGGCTTCCAAAAGTGAAAGGTGGATAGTCAGATAATTAGGAGGTGGAAGATGCATAGCTTGCTCAGCATCAGGAAGTATAATCCGAGGGAATATGGTAATCCCAAAGGATTTTGGGAAGATCCTTGTACTTAACACAAGATTTGACAAACAAACGGGGGTTTAGGGGAGCATCGGGGGTAGGAGGTACGTTCCCCTGAGGCGGGTCTTCTAGAACAACGTCCTCAGGGTCGGCGCGAGGCTCGACCCTAGGGACTTTATCACCCCTAGACATTGAACTACTTGTATCGGAAGAAGAACCCGACTCAAAACTACTGGAATTAGAACTTGACCGACTAGACTCTCTAGACATAAGTAGAAGAGGAAGAGAAGTTACCTATTGACGGAAAAGCATAAGAGAATTAAATACGGCTGTGGGTCGAAGGCTCGGAGCTGAATTCCCTTTTTAGGCAACAGTGAATAAGGGCGGAAGGAATGATAAGTCCTATTCATAGGAAGACTTGGTCAGACAGAGGCGGTTTGATCTAAGGGACGGGAAATGGACAACCGTCAGAAATGAATGGTCCAGATCAAAGCCCTAGTATTCAAATTTTTGCTTTCCCGCTCTAATGGGATACTCGGCCTTAGGGAGTAAATGATATAGACTAACCCATGGCCGGGCATTGGGCCCTAGAGTGCCTGGCCCAAGTGCATTTTGGGCCCCTCTCATACTAAGGGGGTAAATCCTGGGGGGCCGCTAGGGCCTAAGAAAGTACAAGAGGATCCCGGAAACTAGGGATGGACGACACGTGGCAACATCGCAGGGGGCCTGGTAAGACCTTCTGTACACAATGAAGTAAGGTATAAATAGCCCCTATTCCCCATTATTACAGAGATTCTAGCATTTATTTCTTTAACCACTTTCACCCAATATTGTTCTAAATCTGACTTGAGCGTCGGAGTGCTCACATTGGGCCCCGACCCAGCTTGTTTGCTCCCTTGTGCAGACCCTAAGGTTCCAGGAAGTTAGTCGATCGGAGGCAAGGCGCGTCCAGACGACCTAGACCATCCTCGATAGATAGATACATAAGGATATTTTTGGCAATTCTAAAATTTGGTGTAGTGGTGTAAGTAACCGCCATTTAATAGTAAAAATAGGATTTTTCCTTTTTATATAATAGTATAGATTATATTATAATTTGACTCATAAGACTTCTTAGGATGAGGAATAACTCTTTAAGAGGATGCTTGAACTTTAAATTAATTAAGTGGTTAATTAATTTCAAGTCGGTCCATTTTTAAAGAATAAAAGTGAGTGAAGTCAAACCTCTCCCATTATGGAAGGAGATGGCTGAAAATGTAAAGGAAAAACCCCTTGTAAGTTTTGGCTATATATATATATGCACATACAAGAAAATTTTTCTCATAAGTTGTTGTACTATGAATTCTCTCAACCTCTCCTCTCTTCCTCTCGCTCGTCTAAACACACACGCTAGCAAACACTTGTACTTTTAATCCTTGAACTAGTTTCAAGAGGTTGCAGCCCTTAATTGAATACCCTAATTAATAGTGTTTCTCTCAATCACTGTATTTGATTAGAAAAGTGTTCTAATACCTTCCTAGAGTTCGAGGCATCTAGCTATAAATCAACTGGTCCCTTTGATAGAGGTGGTGTGGATAATATTGGAGAGCACGTTGTCTTCGCGCTTGCGTGAATGAAAGGAGCATATCAATTATTGGAGAAATGGTGAACGCGAGAAAGGTATCTCTTTATTTAATTTTTAGCATTGCTCTTTTATTCTAATTGAGAACTTTATGATTTTTAGTGGTTGAACATCGGGGAACGCAGGCTTCGATCCCGATATTTATTTAGTTTTGTTATTTATTTATTGTTTTTGTGTTTCTTGAGTTCTTGAGCCCATATCAAAATTTTTAGTGGTATTAGATCCCTATTCAACACCGGTGGTTAATTTTATGCGCGCATTATATGATTTGATTTAAGTTGAAAGCATGTATTGAATGAACAATGCATGTTTCTCGCTTTTAGGGTATGTTTGGTTGAGGGAAAAGTGGAAGTATAAAAGAAGTGGAAGTAAAAAAGAATGTATAAGAAAAAATATAGTGTTTGGTTCGGAGGAAGAGATAAAGGGGAAGTAAAACTGGATGTATACGAAATCCCTCCGGAGTCCAATTTTGTTTCCATCCGAAATTGGGAGGAAAAGTGGAAGTATAAGGCCAAAAAGACAAAATAAAATACATATTTTATTTTTATTTACTCTATTGCCATATTTAAGGGCGTTGGTAGTAATTTTATTTTATTTAAATTGAATAGTTTAGAATAAATGAATAATATTCGTTTTGATGAATATTTTTATTAATAAAAATTATTATTGTTCTTGTTTGATAAATATTTTATTAATAAGTTTTTTATATCTTTGTTATACTAAAATTAATTAGTACAATATTAACTTGTTTATTTTCTAATACAAAATAAAGAGAAAGGGTTAAACAATAAAATTATAAAAATTAGTCTTCTCTTCACAACCTATTTTTCTCGTACCAAACAAGGAGAAGTATTTGAAATTTATTCCCTTCCAATCATACCAAATAACTTGAAAGAAAACTATTATTCTTTCCCTCCTCCTCCCCCTCCCCTTTTCGCTTCCCCTTTCATCTCATTTGAACCAAACGAGCCCTAAAATGCATGTTGGGGTGATTTAAGTTTTGGGTATATTTAAATTATTTAAATTTAATTTAAATAATTTAGATATTTGTGATATTAAGTTTTTTAAGAAAAAAGATTAGAAAATATTCCGACGTCAAGAACCGTTCACAGATGATAGGCGCATGGGCAGCGGTTGCACATGCAGGCAGTAGATCCTACGCGTTGTTTCCAGCCCGCGAACACTATTGTAGCGCAAAGCATGCGCTCGACAGGCATGCACACAAAGCCTTTGTGCACGCAGTTGCACACCCATCATGCACTATTGCACACGCGGGCTGCCCACAGGCCAACTGGCCTACGCATGCCCGTGCGCGAAAGGTCAGTAGAGGTCGTGCAGAAAGCTGCACGATGGTGCGTGGGCTCTATGCTACCTACAGCCAGGCCGACCCACCTCGCCACGACGCCACGTCGAAAAAAATTCTTGCGACAACGGCTGCAGGTGCTATCTTTTATTCTTTTTCTTTTTTTTTCTAAATATTAATTCGATTATGCTTAGTTTTGCATTTTTGTTATGCAAACTAAATGTGATTAAATTAAAGGAAAGTGTTTCCTACTGAAAATATGATTTATTTGGAATGTAAAAATATTAATTATGGTAAGTTTAAGATATTTTTTAGATTTATGACATGTGTTTAATATGATTAAATACAAGGTTTGAAGAATATTTGAGTTTCCATTAAATGGAAATGGTTTCCAAATTTAATTAAAAGTTATTTTTTGGAATATCCAAAATAAGCATTTAATTAAATTTATTATTTCTAGCAATTATTTAATTTGATTAAATTATTTTTTGGAAATTATTTTTATGATTTCAATTAGTTATGGATCGACATGTGTTTTTAAGTATGGAATGTGTATATATAATATTGGATATCTAACATATATATGTGATATATGCTCTTTAAATTATATATGAAAATTTGTTATATGGATCTTACTTATGTGATAAATAAGTGTAAAAGTGATTACAACGCCCATTGTCTCACTCACTAATCTACTCTCATTACATCTCAAACTAGAAACCCCAATCATAAATTCGGGAGAGTATAAATGAAGGGAGATATAAAGCTTTATTAATTTAAGACTAAAAACAATAGAGAAAGAAATTAAACCAAAGAGGCACATAGACCTCATCCAATACTAAAAACAAAACCACACACACAAATCCTTTGTGCTTTGTAATTATCCATTATTTATCCAATAAATAATTAATCATATTATATCAAATATAGCATGCTAACGAATAAATAGATCCAATGTACTAAATCCATGATATCCAACATCAATAACTAAAGCTCAATTATATGCAATATACACATTTAATAATACAATTAAAAATGGATATTAGACCTATATATCCAATGTACCAATATTTTTTTACTATTTTTTTTTAGATATGACAATTATTCACATAATTAGATAATTTTAAAAATTAGTTGTAATTACTTTGTCTTTTTTTTTTTTTAACAAAAACAACCCCACGTTATTTTAGCACAATTACACCAATTTTTTTATTGTGTCGATAATACTTTAAGTTAATTTTTTTTGTTGTCTTTTTCTTATAAATGTAATTTATTGATTTATTTATTTTATTCTTATTTATAATATATTTTGAAATATCAAAAATTATTTATTATATACATACATAAATAATGTGTGACGGCGACTAATATTTTTTATAAAAAAAACCAACAACAAATCCTTCACCCATTATCACTTTAACCCTTTGATTTGTTTGTCTCAAACAATTATACATGATTGTGTTCTCTATTACAATAAAGTTGGTTGTAATGGGATGAAATAAGTGGTAAACAAAAGCGAATCAGTGAAGAAGATAAGCTTTATAAATCTAATATGCTTCTGTCGGTCATAAAAGGATCTGCATTTATCATGGGAGATGTGTAGGATTCTTAAGTCAAAACTCTTCACCTATACTTCTTTTACAGTAAAAAAAAAATTGATTGCTTAACACTATAATTGAAGTCCTTTTCATATTCAAAGAGGCTTTTCAAATTGTTTAAAAATAAACATTTATCAACTTATTATTGATAATAGGATAATTATAACGAGTCATCCTAGGATTGAACATAATTATAAATACCCCTTGTTGTTTAAAAAATTACAAATATCCTCTAGTGAAAATTATTTCCAAATTAATTTAACATAATTTTAATTTTAGAAAGATCCAATTTAACTAAAATCAAAACCAGAAAAAAATTAACAATTTCAGAAAAATATGCAGAAATTCCAGAAAAATGACGAATAATGGTCTAGTCGTTCAGTCGCTGCCGGCATGCTGCACAAAGGCAGTCGCACGAGCAAGCATCCCCTACCAGCACACACACCAGCAAACGTGCTAGGCAAGCTTAGCCCAAGCCCTCACGATACGTGCACTTGACAGCGCTCTTACTGGCCAGTGATCGACCAGCACGGGCAGCAGCCAGCGGCTGCTGTTGCCATAGTAAAAAAATCATTTTTTTTTATTCTGCATGAAAATTGAAACAAACAGAAAATTTCCAAGAAATTTAATTTTCATAAATTCACCAAATATTCATACATAAATTAATTAACAAAATTAATCCATGTGCTTTAAACATATAATCATGCAATTAAACCCAAATATCATGATTTCCAAAAGCTGTAAACATGTGTCCAACACATAATTAATTAGTCCACGTCCTATTTAAATTGATTCAATTAATTTAAAAGCATAAATCTAAATTTAAATTATCCAATTAATTTAATCTTGGTCCATCCTTTCAATAGATATCTCAAATAAATGATCTAACCACTTATGTTCTCCACGAATTATTTCACTCTAATTAAATTAATTCTTTCTGAATTAATTTCAAATTAATCTCACCACTTTTCACAGTGATTTGTGTGTGACTCTTTTAGGTTCACCCTTAGCTAGGATTAGTCTTGTGTCCAACACAATTGATTAATTAAATCTAATTTATTAAATTATTTCTGATTAATCATTAATCAGAAATGTCCGTCACCATGGGTGACAGTCTTGCAATAGTCCATGGCACTAGCGACTAGACGAATATGGTGTAAATATTTAGGCTCCCGAGTTCCATACAGGTATGGTCCTTCAGTCAACTGTCTCCTTACCTTAGTCTAGGGCGTGAAATTGGGCGTTGGTTCTCATCCTGGACTAGGCACCTATACTTAATACTCGATACGTATTTACCTATTGATCGACCTAGGAAACCATTTTCTATTCGACCAATCACTATGGCCATAGATTTAAAGAGTCTAAACCATCTTAGAGCACATAGGAGACATATCTATCTTATACTGACAGGGGATATATTCTATTTTGGAATCCACCGTCCTCACTACATACTACGATTGCACTAGACAAGACTTACGATGACCATATCAAAGACATGATAATCTCTGGCCAGATCCAAGATACAATCATTACATGCATGTGACTGCCGTGATTCCTCAAGTCTGAGGACTGATCCCGTACTATTGGAGCTGGGGAATGCAAGTCATACCGACCAAGCCTCCAAGGCTTCTATATGACGATCCCTCCTGAGTCAGTTCAGTCGGTTTGACAACCTTGTCAACAAACCCACTAAAATGGCATAGACGACCTACATTTGTTGCTAATGAAATACGACACTCATCTAATGAATGCAATACTTAGTGCAAGTTTCAATAGGACTCTTGGAAACGTTTCAGACTAACCTCAGAAAATGGTCCCATAGCTACCACCCAATCCACAACCCAACTATACGGGCATGATTTGTGGATATTTGTTGTGACATTGAAGCAGTTTAATGTAATCAATGAGCACAACAAACACATAGCGCCTAAGGATGAACACTTACTATATTCATCAAGTCAATATTATTTTAATACAAATTGCTAAATGGTTTTCAAAACCTCCAATTCAATTGACTTTCTGGTCACCTAGTCTAACATATACTCCTCTAAGTAGTATGCTACCCGGTGTGATGGTATTTCTATTTTTGTCGGGCTGACGACATCCGTCCCGTAGACTAGTGTGATGGGACTTTCCATTATAGATGTTTTTGAGGTGATTCGATAAGCCCATAGAACATTGGTTAGCTCCTATACCCAGTTTCCTCCAGCATGTTCTAACATACTCTTGATTCCTTGTACTAGTATGCGATTAATGACCTCCACCTGCCCATTGGCCTGGGGGTGAGCCACCGATGTGAACCTTTATTTAATACGTAGACTCTTGCACCAGTCATGCATTTTATTGCCCTAAAATTGTCGATCATTATCTGAGATAAGTTCCCAATGGAGGCCAAAATGACATATTATATTCTTCCATGCGAATTTCATAACCTCTCCCTTAGTGATCTGGGACAGGGGTTCTGCCTCCACCCGTTTAGTTAATTAATCAACTACTACCAACAAAACTTCCTCTGGCCAAGGGTTAGGAGGAATGGTTCCACAATATCCATCCCCATTATGATAAAGGATGGGAGACAGTAAAGTGGTCAACAGCTCTGCTGGCCGGTGGATGAGAGGGGAGAACCTTTGGCATCGGTCACAACTGCGCACTAACTGCCTCGCATACTGCTTCATAGTAGGCCAAAAATAGCTGGTTTGTAGGTCCTTGCCTACGAATGCCAGGCCCCTATATGGCCTCCACAATATCCGTTGTGATTTTCCTTTAGGACATGCAGTCCTTTTTCCTAAGACAAGCATTGTAACAAAGGATGTGTCAATGATTTCGTGTAAAGGGTGTCCCCTATTAAATGGAATCGAGTAGCTCATGCCTTAAGTCTAGCTACTCCGTTAATCTGTTGGGGAGCCCTCGTGGCGGCTAAGCTAAGATGGACTATCGCCATCCCCTCTCTTCCCCCAGAGGTAGTAACTTGGACTTCCAAGAGGGCTCCCACACTAGAGAGGTGTTGTATGGTAATCTATCTAGTTCTGCAATCTTCCACCGCGTTGGCCAATTTAGACAGGTACTCGGCCTTGGTGTTTTCTTCTCACAGGATTTGAATGAGTTGGAAACTCTTGAATCCTGATTTCAATTCCTCATTACGTTGTAGATTGTGAATCATGTTATTCTCTTTAGCTTCATACATCCCATCGATCTATTTGACTATGAGTTGAGAATTTGAGTAGGCTACAAGTATTAGAATAGGTGACCAGAAAGTAAATGTGGTTGGCTGTTCTAAGAACCATTCGTCAATCTTTAAATGAAAGTAATATTATGTTGATGAATGTAGTTAGGATTCATCATAAGGAACCATGAGTTTGTTGTGCTTACTTCTAGCATTGAACGTAGTTTCGATATCACAACAAATGCCCACAGACCAGACATATGAATCCAAGAAGTTGGACCGCACATAGGTTGGCGGTCATGGAACCAACTTCGGTAGATAGGTCTGAAACACTCCAAGTCAAAGACCTCGAGATTGGGCATCGAGGATCCTATAGAGACTTGCACTAAGGATTGCATTCATTGTATGAGTACCGTGTTTCATCGGTGATAGACGTTGGGCGTCTATGCGATATTAGTGGGTTAGTTGACAAGGATGTCGGCTGATTGAGGTGACTCGCAGGAATCGTCATATGGAAGCCACACGGCCTTGGTCGGTATGACTGGTATTTCCTGGTTACGATAGTACAGGATTAATCCTCGGACTTGAGGAATCGCGACAGTCGCTTACATACGAAGGTTGTATCTTGGATCTAGCAAGAGTTGGTCATGTCATAAGACATGGTCATCTTAAGCCTTGTTCAGTACAGTTGGAGTACATAGAGAGGATGGTGGATTCCAAGATAAGATCTGTCCCCTGTCAAAGATTATGACAGTGAGATCTCCTATGCGCTCTGAGATGGTTTAGACTCTCAAAGTCTATGGCCCTAGCACTTAATTGAGTGGGAAAGGATTTCCTACGTCAATTATAGACTTGAACATATCTCGAGTTTGAAGTATAGATGCCTAAGTCAAGGATGGGGACCGACATCCTAATTCCATGCCTAAACTAAGGCCAGGAGACAGGCGACAGTAGGACCATATCTGTATGTAACTCAGAGCCTAAATATTCACTCCACATATTCACCTAGTCTCTAGTGCCGGGGAGCATTGCTAGACGACCACCCATGGTGACGGATTACTTTGGTTATAAGATAACGAGAAGTGGGCTCAAGTCTAGCTGAGAGTGAACCTAAAGAGTCAGACCCGCTTCACCAGATGTGAAAGGAGTTAATTTGAAATTAATTCTGGGAGAAGGTTTAATTTAATAGGATTAAATTATACTTCTTGGAGATTTAAGCATTCATGGATTAATTGGATTAATCGGGCTTGAATTCATAAATTGGATTTATAGATTTAATAAGCATGGGCTTCTCTTTTAATTAGATTAAAAGGGTGAATTAATTAGTGGGCTTGGAATATTAAATAAAATTTAATATAAAGTCCATTGGACCTTTGGACTATTTAATTCTACTATTTAATTTAGAATTAAATAGGCCCATTCCATAAAGCCCATCGAAAATGGATGGACGAGATTTGATCTAGACGTTTTGAGATGGAGGGCTAGGATTCATCCTAGTATGAAGTTTGGCTAGATCAAATCCTAAGTCAACTAGGATTTGACTAGGTCAAATCCCTAGTTGATTAGGATGTGACTCTTTGGAAGAGGTTGAGTAGGATTAGGAATATTAATTCCTTATAAATACTCCAACACACACACTTCACACACTAATCTCTACACTTTTGTCATCTCATCTTCATCTCTCTCTCTCTCTCTCTCTCTCTCTCTCTCTCTCTCTCTCGTCCACGTATCTTCACTTCTCCAAGAATTTCCCTTTGTTCTTCTTGATTTATTCAAGATAGAACATAAGAGACGTCGATAGCGTTAATCAATAGCGTTGTATCAATGTCTCTTATCCCCTAAATAACTTCTTGCTAGCACGAGAGTTCATTACTATCCGGTGAAGCGTGTGGACGATTTGGAGGGTCTCTACTTCGAGATCTTGGTGGCAAAATGGGAAACAATGCGTGTAGCCGAACGAAGATGACTACGAGGGTAATGTTTTCTCTTTACGTTTCTTGTTCCTAAATTCTATGGCTTCCATGTTGTGTACTTTTTTGAACATGAGATACACCGAGCGCCTGGGAGAATCAAGGGCACACCCCTTGATCCGCTATGCATGAACGCCTGGCCAATCCACACGTTACAACAAGGTGCCTAACTTCTACTTCCCAAGCCATCCTCATGCCCAACATGAGGGCTTCGTATTCGAACTCATTGTTTGAGGCTTGGAAGTCATATCTAACAACGAGTTCTATGCCGTCCCCCTCAGGGGAGGTGATAACTATCCCAGCCCGCTCCCTTAGAGGATGCCCAATCCATCTACGATTGCACCTCCTTGCTAGGAGAGGAGTTTGCCATTTATGAGATGAAATCAGCCAAGGTCTAGGCCTTAACAACCGTCGAGGTAGATAGGAAATGTCGTGTTCACTTAGTTCGATATCCCATTTTATCAACCTCCCCAAAGTGTCAGGCTTCCGGAGAAATTGTTTCAGAGGATGGTTTGTCCGTACCCTTATAGGGTAGGAGAGGAAATACAACCTTAACCTTTGTGTTGTAACAACCATAGCGAAGGCCAGCTTTTCAATAGTGGTGTAACGTCCTTCTACTCCATTGAGCACTTTGCTAACATAACATGTGGGCATCTGTCGCCCCCCTGAAAGAAAGGCAGACCCGCCCGGGAGCACAAGCGAAAGCGATTTTAAAATTATTGCAAATATAAAGCATATCAAAAGATCCCAAGGGGTGTGCCCTTGGGTGCTCAACCGGGTGTTCGATGTAGAATACGATAGAAAAACAATATATGTCATATAGAGCATAGATTAATCGTCGAAGAAACGACAAAAGCGTAAATACAAATATTAACTTTGTAGCTTTCTTTGTTGTATGGCTACAAGCGTTGTTCCACGGCCGGGAACGTTCACCAAGTTCAAATTATGGACTCTCTAACGAAGTCCAGACCACACCGTGAGAGATATCATTTTTCTTGCTAGAGAAAAATGGATCTAGAGGAGAAGACCGAAGAAGAGACTGCACTATTGTATTAGTGATCCTTTTTTATCTTTCTCTATTCTTCAAATGATCCTAGATCAATAAAGGAACAAAGAGGATAGTATGTAGAGAGAGATGGGGCCGAAAACTTGGAGAGTGTAGGAGAGTGTGTGTTATTCTTTTTCTTAGAAAAAATGAATTATAATTCTCTTGCTTTGATGATAGTATAATACACACACACACACATATATATATATACTTCATTAATGTGATTATTGGTAGGTTCATCCAAGGATGTCTAGATACATTCCAATCGATCCCACTAATCATCAATCAAGCCTACCATTTCATAAGGTATGATTTAATCATACCAAATGAAAGAGGCTTGATTGGAGTTGATATGTCTATTTCCAAAAGAGACAAGTCAACACTCATCAAAAGCCATACATGGCCCATTTTTGAGCTTCTAAAAGAAGCAATTTTCGGCCATCCTCTTTTGGGAAGAAGTCCAACTTTTTCTAATTCCAAAAGTGGAATTATCACATATCTTGGGCCAAGAATTAATGGACCGAGTTTTATTGTAATCCAATTACAACAAGCCCAAGAATCAAATCCTATTTAATTCAAGGTCCATTTAAATAATTCCCATTAATTTTTAATCAAATTAAAAGATCCAAGTTTTGATTCTCTACTTAATCGATAAATTCCATTTACCGATTAAAACGAGAGTCCGATACAATATCGACCTATCCACTCAATGGACAATCCCTTAAGTAATCCAACTAATCATCCTCTGAAATCGACTCCAAGTCTTTCTTCACCTCCTCGGTGATTTGTATGTGACACTTTAGGTTCACCCTCAGCTAGACTTGGGCCCGTGTCTAATAGGAGCCCGTTACCATAGGTGGTCGTCTAGCAACGGTTCATGGCACTAGAGACTAGGTCAATGTTGGCGTGAATATTTAGGCGCCGATTCCATACGGGTACGGTCCTTCCGTCTACCATCTCCCTACCTTAGCTGGGGTATGGAATTGGGCGTCGGCTTCCATCCTTGACTAGGCGTCTATGCTCAATACTCAAGATTACGCATGCCTCATTGCATCGATGCAGGAAACCATTCTCTGCTCGATCAACCACTGTGGGCACAGGTTTAAGTAGCATGAACGTGTCTCCGAGTACATATTAAATACCTCTGTCACATACTAACAGGGGACGGATACTGACCGCATTGGACAAGGCTTATAATGACCATCTTTCAGAATGATCACTTCTTGCCAGATCCAAGATACAACCATCGTGTGCACGTAACTACCATGGTTCCTCAAGTCTAAGGACTACTCCCGTACTATGGGAACTGAGGAAATCCAATCATACCGATCAAGCTTTCAAGGCTTCCATATGATAATCCCCGTGAGTCAGTTCAGTCGGCTCGACCCCAGTCAACCAACCCACCAAGATCATATAGGTGTCCCACGCTTGTCGCCGATGAAACACGACACTCATCCAATGAATACGACTCTTGGTGCAAGTCTCTATAGGACTCTCGATGCCCTGTCTCGAGGTTCTCGACTTGAAATATTTCAGACCCAATCCTTTATCAGTTGGTTTGATAACCACCATCCATTGGCCAAACTACATGAGTTGTTAATCGTGGTCTGTGGGCTTTGTTGTGATCTATGTAAACAATATTTAACATATGGAAAATGAGCACAACAAAGATAGTACCAATGACAATGAACACTCATTTTATTCATTACATAATATTACATTACATCAAGTTGTCAAATAGGATACAAAATGCCAAACCTATTCGCTTTTTGGTCACCTACTCTAACAATCTCTCCCTTGACCTAAAGCCAATCACCCATTGACCTCGAACCCATCTTATCCAGATGCTGAGTATGGGCAATTTGCGACACCGACTTAGTAAGTGGATCTGCTGTGTTTTCTGCCGAGCTGACTCGGTCCATCCAAATGTCACCTCTGCCAACCATCTCTCTGAGCAGATAGTAGCATCTAAGAATATGCTTGGATCGGTGATGAGATCTTGGTTCCTTTGCTTGCGCTATTGCCCCGTTATCGCAAAAGATAACTATTGACTCAGCAATGCTAGACACTAAACCCAACTCTTTGATGTAGTTCTTCATCCAAACCGTCTCCTTAGCAGCTTTTGAAGCTGCTATGTATTCAGACTCTGTGGCGGAGTTCGTCGTGGTAGTTTACTTAGAACTCTTCCAAGCAACCACACCACTTTCTAGTCTGAACATGAAACCAGACAGAGACTTGGCATCTTCGTCATTCGATTGGAAGCTAGCGTTACTGTAGCCTTCCAGCATCAATTCTCCACCACCATAGATCAAAAACATGTCCTTAGTCTTTTTCAGGTACTTGAGGATGGTCTTGACCTCACTCCAGTGTCCCTTTCTGGCACACGCCTGATATCAACTTGACACGCTCAAAGTGAAAGCCACATCAGGTCTAGTGTACTGGACAACATACTGAATGCTGCCTACGGCTGAAGCATAGAGGATGTCAAACATCCACTTAAGCTCCTCATCAGTCTCAAGAGACTGCTTCTTGGACAACTTAACTCCATGCCTAATAGGAAGGAATCCTCTTTTTGAGTTCTCCATCTTGAATGTCTTCAATACCTTCTCAATATACAAGGACTGGGCCATTCCTAACATCCTTCTATATCTACGGACGAGTAGGTTTCCTCAAAGTCGACCCCAGGTCCTTGAGTGTAAACCTTCGCCACAAGCCTGGCTTTGAAGGTTGTAACCTCCCCGTCACCTTCAAGCTTACATTTGTAGACCCATTTACACCCTACGGGTTTTACTCCTTTGGGTGGGTCCACTAGGGTTTAAACCTAGTTTGCACCCATAGAGTCCATTTCGGATTTTATGGCTTCAAGCCACTTATCTGGGTCAATGTTTGACATCGCTTCTTCGTACATCTTTGGATCATTATCCAATTGATCGGTCAGACCAGAAATCCATACCTATAAGGTGGTTGGGATACTCTGGTAGATCTATGAAGGACTAAAACATTATCAGTGGAAACTACAGGCTCAAATGTTGTTGTTGTCTCATGGGGCACCTCATTTAATTCCTCAAGGAGTACCTCATCGTGTCGACTATCCAATGGAAAATTCTTTTCCAAGAACACTGCGTTCCACGAGGCAAAAACCTTTTGCTCGGAGGGATCATAGAAATAATACCCCACAATATCTTTTGGATATCCAACGAACCTGCATAAACTAGACCTGGAGTCCAGTTTATCTCCCAATAATCTCTTGATGTATGCGGGGCTACCCCACACTTTCAACTATTTGTAGAAGGTAGGCTTGCCATGCCACATCTCATATGGCATCTGAGATATCTTCTTAGATGGCGCCATGTTCAAAAGTTTGGCCGCCGTGTGAAGAGCATATCCCCCAGAAGGACAATGGGAGTTCGGTAAAACTCATCATGCATCAGACCATGTCCAACAAGGTCTCATTCCTCCTTTCAGACACACCATTCAACTGTGGTGTTCCAGGAGTATTCTACTGAGAGAGAATTTAATTTTATTTTAGATAAGCAATTAATTCACCACTTAAATAATCTCATCCTCGGTCCGACCGAAGGGCTTTAATTTTACAACCGATTTGGTTCTCTACTTCAAGTCTGTATTTTAAAACTTCCAAAGGCTTTAGACTTGTACCTCATCAGGTAAACATACCATACCGTGAGTGATCATCGGTAAAGGTTATGAAGTATGAGTACCCACCTCTTGCTTGAGTATTTAATGGTCCACAGACGTCTGTATGGATCAAATCCAACAGACCATTGGCTAGCATGTTTTGTCCAACAAAGGGTTTCTTGGCCATCTTTCCCTTTAGATAGGAATCGCAGGTTGGTAGGTTATTCAAATCATCTATTTCTAGATTCTTTGAGTCCACCAACCTCCTTATCCTATCTTTAGAGATATGACCTAACCTTGCATGGCATGTCTATGTGTTATCTTGATTATCGTGTTTACATTTGTGTTCTGCACTCATAATCCAATTAGACTGTTAAAGTATGTACAGACCGTTTACTAATGTACAAAGCAGATGAGACACACCATCATTGATAATATAAAAGCCATTTTTATTGATGGTGAAAGAATAACCCTCCTTGTCCAGGACGGGTATTGATACCAATCATTTAGTACTACCCTAACATGATTACTAATGGCTAAATTTACTGATCCTACGGCTTCCGCAGCAACGGCCTTGCCATCGCCTAACCTCAGGATCATATCATCCTTGGTTAGCCTTCTACTTCTTTGCAGCACCTACAAATCATTGCGGATGTGAGCACCACATCCGGTATCTAATACCCATAAAGAAAAATTAGTTATCATGTTTACTTCAACCACAAACATACCTGGATCGGAGAGGAGTTGTGGGCACTCTCTCTTCCAATGCCCCTTTCCTTGGCAATGCATGCAGGCATCATTTGCCTTAGACCGCTGAGAAGCCCGGGCCTTCCCTTTCTCTTTGCCCATTCCCACTGGCGCAACAGGGGCGCTAAGAGCGCAAGCAGTGGCTGTAATTACCTTTCCTTTTCCCTTCGTCCTCTTCCAGTGTCCGGCCCTCTTGCCATTCGCTTTGGAGGTCGAAGCCTCTCCTATGAATACTGACGATACAGACTTGTGGGTCGTTGCCTCATATTGGACTAGCATGTTGATCAACTCATGAATGGACTTCTCAAGTCCGTTCATGTTGTAGTTGACAACAAACGGGTCATAGGACAAAGGAAGCGACTGAACGATCACATTCGATGTACGTGTCATTGTTAAGCCCAACTTTTTGGTCCTTGAGCTTCTCTACTAGGATAGCATCTTGACCCCATGACTTTGTAGAGAAGATCCTTCAGCTACCTTGGTGCCAAAGAATGCTTTTGTGGCAGCATATCTAATATGCCTGTTTCGAACCACATAAACCTCCTTCATACAGAGCATTATGGCAGAGACGTTGTCCAGCCTATCATATTGATTTTGGGTGTCGTTAGACATCGAAGCCAATATGATACTGCGGACTTTCCGGTTGTTCTCATGCCATTTCTCAAATGTCAAACGTTCTTATGGCGTGGACTCCTTCGGCAAGTCGCTTGGCGGCGGCTCATCCAAGACGTAGCCTTGGTTCTCGAAACCGAGGACAATCCTCAGGTTTCTTAGACAGTCTAAATAGTTCAGCCATTGAATTTATTGGTATCTGGTACCATGGTTAAAGGATTCTTAGACATATCTAAATTTATAAAATGTAAAGAAGAAATTAGCCAATGATGGTAATATTACAGTTTAAGTTGAAGATATTGTCTTTTAGTCTTTAACCCTCCTACTATTTCTACGAAAGTCCACTACTCTCAAGTGGAGTTTCAGGAAACCATTCCTAGCGGGCTCGGGATCCATAAGCGTGATCTCCATGCCCCATTTTTACGATTCACATGAAAAAAACCTCGTAGGAGATACCCAATATCATTCTCATCCAATGAGATTCCCAAGATGTTTTGCCTCACCTCTTCGCATGGTTCCGAGGACTCCAAGCGAACCATGTTACTTAGTATTGGGCCCGACCCATCAACTAAATCATGCCTCAACTATCAAATCTAAACATATGAACGAGTTCATCAATCTATATATTCATACATATAAACATGCTCATAATGCCGTAAACGCAAATAAAATGTGCTAAACACATAGATCTATGCTCCTTACATCAAACCGGGCTCTGATACCACTTGAAGGACAAGTTGATCTGCCCGGGAGCGTGAGCGGAAGTGATATTTAATGATAATGCATAAATAAAGCATATCAAAAGATCCCAATGGGTGTGTCATTGGGTGCTCAACTGGGCGTTCGATGTAGAATATGATAGAAAAACAATATATATCATATGGAGCATAGATTATTCATCGAAGAGAAACTACAAAAGCGTAAATACAAATATTACCTTGTAGCGTTCTTTGTTTTAGGGCTACGAGCGTTGTTCCAGAGTCGGAAACGTTCACCAAGTTCATATTATGAACTCTCTAACGAAGTCCACACCACACCGGGAGAGATCTCGTTTTTCTTGCTAGAGAAAAACGGATCTAGAGGAGAAGACCAAAGAAGAGACTACACTATTCTGTTAGTGTTCCTTCTTGATCTTTCTTTGTTCTTCAAATGATCCTACATCAATGAAGAACAAAGAGAATAGTACGTACAGAGAGGGGGGGGGGGCGAAAACTTGGATAGTGTAGGAGAGTGTGTGTTCTTCTTTTTCCTAGGAAAAGATGAATTATGATTCTCTTGCTTTGATGATAGTATACATATATATACTTCATAAATGTGATTATTGGGATGTGTCTAGGTTCATCCAAGGATGTTTGGATACATTCCAATCAATTCCCACTAATCATCAATCAAGCCTACTATTTCATAAGGTATGATTTAAGCATACCAAATGAAAGAGGCTTGATTGGAGTTGATTTGTTTATTTTCAAAAGAGACAAGTCAACACTCATCAAAGGCCATACACGGCCGATTTTTGAGCTTCTAAAAGAAGAAATTTTCAGCCATCCTCTTTTGGGAAGAAGTCAACTTCTTCTAATTCCAAAAGTGGAATTATCACATATCTTGGGCTAAGATTTAATGGACCGGGTTTTGTTGTTATTCAATTACAACAAGCCCAAGAATTAAATCCTATTTCATTCATGGTCCAATTAAATAATTCCTATTAATCTTTTAATCCAGTTAAAAGATCCAAGTTTTGATTATCTACTTAATCGATAAATCCCATTTACTGATTAAAACAAGGGCCCGATACAATATCGGTCCGTCCATCCAATGGACAATCCCTTAAGTAATCCAATCCCTTATCATCCTCTGAAAATCGACTTCAAGTCAATTTTTTCACCTCATCGGTGATTTGTGTGTGACCCTTTAAGTTCACCCTCAGCTAGACTTGGGCCTGTGTCCAACAGGAGCCCCTTACCGTGGGTGGCCATCTAGCAACGATTCATGGCACTAGTGACTAGGTGTATGTTGGCGTGAATATTTAGGGCGCTGATTCCATACGGGTACGGTCCTTCCATCTACCGTCTACCGTCTCCCGGCCTTAGTCTACGGTATGGAATTGGGCGTCGGTTCCCAACCTTGACTAGGCATCTATGCTCAATACTCGAGACTACGCATACCTCATTGCATCGACACAAAACACCATTCCCTGCTCGATCAACCACTGTGGCCATAGGTTTAAGCAGCATGAACGTGTCTCCGAGTGCATAGGAGATACCTTTGTCACATACTGACACGGGACGGATCCTCTTTTTGAAACCCACCGTCCTTGCTATAGATTCTGACCGCATTACACAAGGCTTATTTTGACCATCTTAGAGAATGATTACTTCTTGCCAGATCCAAGATACAACCATTGTGTGCATGTTATTGCCATGGTTACTCAAGTCTGAGGACTACTCCCATACTATCGCAACTGGGAAAATCCAATCATACCGACCAAACCTCCAAGACTTCCATATGATGAGCCCCGTGAGTCAGTACAGTCAGCTCGACCCCAACCGACCAACCCACTAAGATTGTACAGGCATCCCACGCTTGTCGTTGATGAAACACAACACTCATCCAATGAATACGACTCTTGGTGCAAGTCTCTATAGGACTCTCGATGCCCTGTCTCGAGGTCCTCGACTTGGAACATTTCAGACCCAACCCTTTTTTCAGTTGGTTTCATAACCACCATCGATTGCGTGGCCCAACTGCATGAGTTGTCAATCGTAGTCTGTGGGCTTTGTTGTGATACATGTAAAACAACATTTAACATATGACAAATGAGCACAACAAAGATAGTACTAATGGCAATGAGCACTCATATTATTCATTACATAATATTATATTACATCAAATTATCATATAGGTTACAAAATGCCAAATCTATTAGCTTTTGGTCACCTATTCTAACATCCTCCACATCCCGGAGAAGGACAGAACTCACCGCCTGGGAGGTTGTGGATATGTATAGGTACAAGTATCTTCAAATGAGTTTTGGCATTCTGAGCCCCATTTAAAAATCCTTGGCCTTCCTCAGCACCTTTAGGAAGCTAAACTCTTTTCAGCAGACTTGGAAATGAACTGGCTGCGTGAGACGTTGCACATCGCTAACATTGGTGGGAGCCTTCATGTACAAGATTGCCTTAATTTTTAAGGGTTTTCCTTGACACCCCTTTCAGTTATAATGAATCGTAGAAAACGTCAACCCCTCACTCCAAAGGCGCATTTGGTGGGATTGAGCTTCAATCTGTATTTCCTAAGGACACCCAATGTTTCCTCTAAGTTGATGACATGATCGCTAGCCTTTTTGCTCTTCACTAGCCTGTCCTCCACACATACTTCCACGTTCCTCCCCAACTGGGGTTGGAAGATCTTATCCACTAGTCGTTGGTAAGTGGCCCCTACATTCGTAAGTCAGAAGGGCATGGATACGTAACAAAATGTTCCTAAGGAAGTAATGAAACTAACCGTCTTGTGATTTTTGGTGTCTAGCATGATTAGATGGTACCTTTGGGAGGCATCCATCATACAAAGAAGTTCGCACCTTGAGGTGAAATCCATCAACTGATCAATCTGTGCGAGTGAGTTGAAGTCCTTGGGACATGCTTTATTGAGGCCCCAAAAGTCTACGCACATTCGTCATTTGCCCCTGGCTTCGGGACCAACGCTACATTAGAAAGCCACTCTGGGAATTAGATTTCTTTGATATGTCTAGTTGAAAATAGTTTATCCCAAAATGTCTTTTTTTTAACAGGCTTATGGATGGATCTATAATGTGTGATTACTTCTGGGTCTATGCCTTCTAAGTCCGGGGGGTCCATACAAATATGTCGACATTCTGTTGGAGGCACTAATTTTTTTTTTAATTTCTCCTTCTAGTTGGGAGCCAATGCGCGTGGTTTTATATGGTTTTGCTGGGATTAATTATATGGTCAGTAATTCTTCTGCAGGTTGTGCTTTGGTGCAGTCCTCCCCTTCAGAGCATGTCCCCTCGACGGGTGTAGGGTCCTTCCCCGACGCTTGCGGGATTCCTCTATGGGAGGTCCTTGGGTTGCACTTATGGCCCTTGCATACGGCCTGTAGGTAGCATTGTCTAGCCTGAAATTGGTCTCCAGAAACTCCCCCTATCCTTCCTTGTACGGGGAACTTGATCTTATTGTGGAAGGTGGACACCACTGCCTGAAAATTATTAAGAGTGGGCCTTCTCAAGATTACATTATAGGCAAAAGGGATATCGACCATCATGAATTTCATTAAGCATGTCCTACTCAGGGGTTCCTCCCCCAAGGAGATGCGAAGCTTCACTATCCCTCTAGGACGAACCATCTCGCCTGTGAAGCCATATAAAGAGGTATTTACGGATTCCAAGGGGGTATCCCCTAACTGAATCAGATAGGCTTCCCCAAAGCGGATATCAGTTTACCTTCTAGAGTTGATGAATATTCGACTTACTTCATCATTGGCCATAGTGATCGTGAATACCAAGGCATCATTATGAGGCAGTACTAGCCCGACCCATTTAGTGGGTCCAAACTAGATGAAAGGGGCATCAACCACTGCCTTTAGGCTTAGGATTTTTTTGGGGATGCCCTTTTCGAATTCCCCCATTTGAGATTTTCTAGCCCTATGGGAGTCCCCGCCCACAGATCTCTTTGTTATCATGTGAATGACCCATTTCTGGGATTATTGGTGTCTTCTGAGCGCTCTAGCATTGCGATTTTAGGCCTTTGTCCTCTTGGTGTTCGAACTAGGTTCCTTCTATGCCTTCCCTTTATGGGCATCACAGTTTTGGTAGGGGCCCGTGCCCTAATCCTTTTCCCAACAAACTAACTCCCAGTATCCATTCTGGATAAGTCATTATATTTCATTCTTCAAATGCCGACCCTCCTCAATGTAGTTACTGTAGTCGTTATGGAACCACAATACTTATATGACTTTGGCCGAGTGGGTCCCTCCTTGGCCATTCTCGGCTAAGTTAATAATTCCTTGCCTTCCACCGCCATCAATGGTTGTGTGATGGGTACGTTTAAAGGAGTGTAAGCTAGGTACCCCCTATGGAAGGGGGGGGGGGCTTCTTGTCCCGGAACTCCATCTTCAATTTCTTCATGGATCCTTCCTCCTTGCGGTGCATCCTCTTTTCTCCTTGTCCCTCCTTTTTAGAGCTTCGGGCTTCCTCCATATTGATATATCTTTCTGCCGGTGCCAGGAGGTTGTCAGAATTAGGAGCCGGTTTCTTAGCTAGGGACTTGAAGAAATCCCCGTCCAATAAGCATTGCACGAAGGCGCTAGCTTTGACCTCCAGAGTAGCTAAAGGCATCTCCAGAGCGGCAACATGGAAATACTTGAGGTAATCCCTAAGAAATTCCGACTCCTTCTGTTGGATTATGAAGAGGCTAAGGGTGTCTTCCACTGTCACTTGCTGCTGGCAAACTTGATGCAGGAACAAGGATTGAAACTCTTGAAACTCCTGATTGACCCCGCGAGTAGTTGGTTGAACCATTGCTAGGCTGCACGAGCAAACGTGGTAACCTACACATGATATTTGATCCCAACGGTGTAGCGATGTAAGAGGGTTCTTTTCAAACTGGGACGAATGCTCCAAGGATCCATAGTACAGTCGTACTCTGCTATAGCTGGGGTTTGGCAATTAGGAGAAAACTTGTCAGCCATGACCTCTTTGTTGAAAGGGATGCCACCCTGATCCTCCAGCGAGACTCCTAGCACACGGTGCTACACATCGTGGAGTCTGTACTGCAACCGTTTTAGGCGGGCCATCTATTAAGGTGGACATCCTCCATAGCAGAGGGGGCAAGCCCTGCTCCTTGAGGGAAGGCCTGGTAGCCCCGAGCGGGACCTCTCCTTCTACAATGATAGGAGCTTTCGTTGTTGGAATATGGGACTAGAATACCAATTGGATTGGTGGTTTTGAAAAGTATTCAAGTCCGGTATTCCCTTGTTCCCTGTATTTGTCATGTTTTTTATTTGTCATCTCGCAGAAACTAATCGAGATCCAACAAGAGCAAACTGCAACCAAGAAAGAGAAATAAGGAATTGAGTCCTTTCACATTATCAAGGCAAGGAAATGGGAACTTACAATAATCTTTAATAAAGTAATATTATCTTGATAGATATAGTAAGTATCCATTCTTGGCATAATATGTTTATTGTGCTTATTGATTACGTTAAATAGTGTTTTAACGTCACAACAAATGGGTTTAAAGGGGTGTTCTCTTTGAAGTTCTTGGGCGTTTGGTACTTGTCAAAAGCATAATGACATAAAATAAACATGTTGGACATGTGGTTATGGATGTAAAAAAAAAAAAGAGTACATTAATATAAATAGGAAACTCTACCTTTTTGTTTACAATTAAAAAGCCGGTACGTGCATTGTTCCCTTTCCGTTTCTTCTTCCATATACTTGAGGATCCAAATTAGAATCCCTCTAATTTATCCACACCACACTATGGAGGAGTATATCCTCTAATCCATTGCTAGATAGAAGTAGAGAATGAAGAAGAAATGAAATCGTATTACACTATTGATTAGTGTATGCGTATTTCTCTTGTTCTACACTTGAATCTAATTCAAGAGAACCTAAAATATGGAGAAAAAGCAAGCAAATTTTCGTGGCTTATGTGTTCTTAGAGGAGAGCAAGTGAAGTAAGAGAGCATTGGATCATTCTTGTGTGTTGTATGTTTTTTTATGTTTTCACAATACAAACACAAGTTGCCTCCAAAGTAACCTCTACACACACATGCACATTGTTCTCTCCATGAATGATCATGGCCTTCATATGTGGAGGAGTTGAAACTCCTTCTCAACTTGCTCCAACCTCTTGAGCTTGCACTTAAAGCCATGGACCGATTTTGATTTAATCAAATTAAATCAAGACCAACCAAGATCCATAGGTTTCAAATTAATCCAATTAATTTTAAATCTTATTGAAATCTAAAAGTTTATTTAATCCAATTAAATAAACATAAGCTCAAACACAAATTAATTGATCCAATCAATTAATTACACCAAAATCAGTAAATTAATCCATTTAATTTAACGATTCTAAATTCAAAAATTAACTAATACAATTAATTAATTCTTGGACCATCCATTCAATGAACTTTTCTAATAAATGATCCAACCATTTATATTCTCATTGAATTAAATTAATCCGTTCCTTCCAGAATTAATTTCAAATTAATTCCACTACTTCTATAGTCATTTGCGTGACTCTTTAGATTCACCCTCAACTAGACTTGAGCTTGTGTCCAACACAATTGATTAATCAAATCAAATTTAATTAATTATTTTTTATTAACCATTAATCAGAAATGCCTATCACCATGGGTGGTCGTCTAGCAACAGTCCATGACACTAGAGATTACGTGAATGTTGGCGTGAATATTTAGGCTCCCAAGTACCATACGGGTAGGTACCCCATACGCCCATCACCCACATTGCTCAGATTTATCTTAGCATAAGTAATCTGCGATACTCAGCTCGGTCTCACGGGTCTACTTTATTTTTGCCAAGATGATGCGGTCCAACTACACGTCACCTCGTCATACCATTGCTCGAAGCCGATGGTACTGTCTAAGAATTTTCCTAGATCTGAGATGAGATCTAGGTCCTTTAGCTTGCGCTACAGCCATGTTGTTATCCTCGAAGGTAACTACTGGCAAGGTCGTACTAGGCATCATACCCAATCATTGGATGTGGTTTTTCATCCAAACCACTTTCCAGAGCAACTTCTAAAGTTGCCATACATTGAACTTTCATAGTCTGTTGTGGTATCCCACTAGAAACCTTTCCAGGCCACCACCTTACCATTATGCCTGAATATACATTCATACTGAGACTAGATATTATTCACTTGATTATAGCCTTCCAAAATCAACTCTCCATAGAATGTGCATCAAGAACACTTCTTTAAACCTTATTCAGGTATTAAAGAGTGTTCTCAACAGCTGTCTACTACCTTCTTGATACACACCCAATTTCCATTGTCATGCCCAAAGCATACACAACATCAGGTCCAATGCACCAAATAACATACCCATGCTGCCAACTTCGAAGACGTAGAGGATGTCAAACATCTAAGCTTCCTTATCAGTCAACCGTGACTGATTCTTAGACAACTTAACCCTATATATAGGAATCCAATTCCATTCATGGAGAATTGTGTGAACAATGCTCGTGTTTTAGTGTTTCCCAACACCAAACTCCCATTGACCCTCAAGCTTATAGACCAAGTCATACTTCGTATGAGCTTATTAAAACAAATATTCTAGTTACATGGAGTTTCAAACCTAGTTTGAATTCCATGTCGAATCACACGACTCCAAACCATTCATTCGATCTAATGTCCAACAGTGCTTCTCCTTATGACGTTTGGATTATAATTCAATTAACTGGACTGACCTAGAAACCTGTACCTCTCAAGTACCTAAGGTGTTTTGGTCGTCCCTAGGAGGACTGGAATATAGTCAGTGGGCAAACTCGATTACAAATAATGTTTGATATATCTTGCTGAGGTGTCGCTCTACTTGATTCCTCAAAGAACTACTCCTCATGTTAGTTATCCTCTGAAGTCCAATTTCTCTTAGGACAACCCATGAACCTGTACAAACCTAGTTTGTCTCCCACTAGTCTCTTAACATATGCACGACCATCCTACACACTCATGAAATTTATAGGACACAGGCTTGTCATACCATATCCAATATGGCGTCTGGGCCATGATCTTTAGAAAGTGCAACTTGGCCACTGTCTCAAGAACACGCTCAAATGGACTAAGGTAGTTCAGTGTAACACCGGCCGAACCATGTCCAGCAAGGTTCAATTCCCCCTTATCAGAGACGTCGTTCAATACATCAAGAAATCCCACTAAATGCAACCACTCGATCCAATCGAAGGTTTAATTTTTCAACCCATTAGTTCTCCACTTCAAGTCTAATTCCCCGAACCTTTCAAAGGTCCTTAGACTTTTGAACCCTCTACTGGTCTTGTGTATTCAGTGGCCCACAAATGTCTGATCAGACCCCATCCAACAGACCATTGGCAAGCATACAAGAGTTAATTTGGAGGCGAAATTTTTTTATCCAAGGTATTAAAGTTAACGAGCAATGGATCCACGATCTTGTGGAAATTTTTGAGTCTTTTCATCAATATTTTCATAATATTAGTACTTCACAGAGACCAACTTTCTCTTCTATGGAGGCCTCTAATTTTTTTGATGGGCCTTCCCCTCAATTATCGAATAACCAACAAGAACTTCTGACTAGGCCTATCATGGAGGAGGAAATTTTTGGTTTAACCCGTATTGGGCCAAATAAATCACCTGGGTCTGACGGATTAAATTCCAAGTTTTTCAGCACCTATTGTGATATAGTAAAGCCTACTATTATGGAAATGGTTTATGATTTTTTCAGAACAAGATACTTACCTAAAGACTCTAATCTCACAAACATTATAGTCATCCCAAAGCATACTAAGCCCACTCTATATAACCATTTTCATCCTATCAGCCTATGTAATATGGTGTATAAAATTATTTAATACTTTGGTTAACTGTATGAAGCCTTTTATGACAGACTTGATTTCCCCTCACAAAATGCCTTTTTACCAAAGCGTTTAATTTCAGGCAATGTTATGATTGCGCATGAATGCTATATTCCATGAAGTCCAAAAAAGGAAAATAGAGTTTCATGGCTCTAAAACTTAATTTGGAAAAATCATACAAAAAACTTGATTGGGATTACATTAAGTTCTGCCTCACGTGTTTTAATTTTCCCTCTTAATTTGTGAACTGGATCACTGCTTGTATCTCTACTGTTTCTTTTTTTGTTCTTATCTATGGTATTCAGTCAACACAATGGTCTCGAAATCAAGGTATAAGATAGGGTCACCCCCTCTCACTGTATTTCAAGAGCTGGCCCCCCTTTTTCCTATATTATGCTATGCGGATGACTGCTTACTCTTCTTAAAAGCTAACCATAAATCTATATCTTACATCAAACAAGTCTTAGATAAGTTGTCTTTTTTTTTTTTTTGGACAATCTATATGCTGGGATAAATCAAAATTTCTACTATCCCCTAAATGTACACGTTCTCTCAAAAATGATATAGCTGAAGTTCTGAATATTCAATACAACCAGGGGAAAGATAGATACTTAGGCTTGCCTTATGTCATAGGTCGTATGACAAGAGAGGACTTTTATAAGATCATTTCTCAAACAGAATTAACAATCACAACCTGGTATAATAAGACTTTATCTTATGCAGGTAGGAGTGTTCTACTCGGCATGTATTAAACTCAACCCATTTATACATATGAATGTTTAAAATACCAGGTAATATCTTAGACAGATTAGCTCCTTAAGCAAAAAATTTCTATGAAACGCGATACCAATGGGAAAGAAATCGAGTCTCATACCTTGGAATTCTGTTTGCACTTCAAAAAATATGGGGCGATTGGGGATCCGTGATCTTCGAATTCTTAATCAAGCCTGTCTCTTGCGTCTGGGTTGGAGATTTAGCCAGTCAGACTCCTCTATATGTGTAGCCTGTACAAGTCCAAATACTTCCCAAATTCATCTTTCATTGACGTTTCAGCAAAACCTCATCATAGTTACCTATGGAAACACATTCTAAAAACCATCCCACTTGTTATACAATCGAAACGGTCAATACTTGGTAATGGACACTCTATCAATATTTGGATAGATAATTGGAGATCTTTTTATCCTATCAACTCACAGGTGGAGTTTATACTAGATTCTTTGTAGGATCTTAAGGTTAAAGACCTAATCACTGAAGATAAACAATAGGACTTATCTTTAGTAAATGCATATCTTCCTAATCATATTTGAGTTCAGATGCATGCTAATCCGATCCCTATAACCCCCCAATAGGACTTAACCGTTTGGAACTGGGAAAATTCAGGTGAGTTCTCATTGGCATCGCTTGGCTACTTTAAAAGCCCAAATTCCATCAACTCCACCAAATGCCTTTATTACCATGGTCTAGTTTTTGAAAAATTAAGGTAGCTCCAAAGGTAATATTTTTCATCTGGCTTCTCAGCCACAATAGTCTACCTATTTATCTTTTCCTCTTCACTAGACAAAGAATCCCTACACTGCTTTGTACTCTGTATCGTCTATTTATTGAAGATGTGAGACATGTTTTTGTGGATTTGTAGGGTTTTTTCCTCTATTGCACAAGCAAGATTTCCTGAACTTACCTTACTGAAATCTACTAAAATTATCATTATCCTACATCTATTATGATTTCAACCACATCGACAACTATTGTTAGCAAATACTTTATGGTTGATTTGGAAGAACAGAAATGTGTCTTCAATAATAAGCCTGTCAATGCTTACCTTATATGGAAATCGGCCATGGCTATGACGCTTGCCAACACCTCCAACAGTCATCCAACAAATAACAATAAGTTTAATTTGTTGTGAAAATGGACTGCCCCCCCCCCCCCCCTCCATTGCGGTTTAGATTAAACATAGATTGTTCATCTCTAGGGAATCTAGGACCAGCAGGCTGTGGATTGTTAATCCGAAAAGCGAATGCGGAATTTATTGTGGGTTTTTCAGTTTACATTGGTAATATGACTAACACCATGGCAAAATGCAAGGCTCTGTGCGAAGGACTTGATATGGCTCGAAGAACAAATATTCGTAGATTTATCATTGAAACAGATTCTCAGTCTCTGCTCTTTCTTCTTCGCATGGAGGGCAAAGCTCTGAAGGAATTAATCCCTTTACTAATGGATTCTATAAAGCTTGCATTTGAGTTTGAAGAAGTGGTGGTGGGTTTCTGCTATCGGGAAGTCAACTGTGCAACAGATCTTTTGGCTAAAATAGCTGCTGCCAACTAGTCACAGATGCAGGTTGTTTGGAATATGCCTAATGGTGCAAGACATTGTAATTTCAAATTCAGAAAATTGGTGTACAAGACAAGTTTCATCCCCTTTTGTAATGACTTATAATATGCAATAATATAGACTAGTTTTCAAGTGTTCCAAGAAAAATAAATAAAAAATCTTTCATGTTAATTATGAATCTCACTAGGGGTGTCAATGGGTAGGGTCTTATCCTACGAGGCCTATAGACCAATTTAAAGAACCATACCCAGGCCCAATTAATATTATTAGACCCAGTCCAGACCTAAACCCATTAAAAATATATAGGTTGGGTTTGGGTTGGGTCTCCACTCATCAAGATCCATGGGTTTATGTACCCAATTTGGACACAAAAAATAATTTCTATTTTTTTCCTATTTAATTGGATTATTATTTATCAATCTATCTAAATTCAAGTAAACAAATCTAGAATTAAAGCTTAAGATATCATACAAATATTTATCGTGTAATTCTAACCATGTACATTTTTTAATAATAAATAATTGAATAGTTAGTTATATAAATATATTAATTATGCTAGGTATATTTTTCAACATCTTGATAGGCAATAACATTTGATTGAAGTGATAAAATTGAAGCTCAAAACTTTATAATCTTAAATTCGATTGCTATAAAATGTGTAGATTTAATATTTTCATAAGATTATATTTTAAATGATATTGTCTTTTAAAAAACTCTATCAAAAAAGAGTTATTTGTGAATTGATTTCAATAGTCCCGCACTTATTGATAAATTATATGTAAAAATGAAAAAAATTAAAAATATATTAATAAATCCAATGTATATAGTAAACGATACAGTAAATTTTGCTAATTCGAAACACAACTTTCTCTTTTTTTGTAATCATTTATTATAATATTCAATTACAAATAATTAATCTATTTCGTCTTACTTTGGTGATTTTCATCTAAGTAAATTTGTGTTGAATATGTATCTAATATACTTTATTTTTTTTTGCTTTAATTTAAAATTTATTTAGTTTTTTTTTAATTATCTTGTCTTAAAAAAATATAAAATATTATCCAACAATATTAAGAAAAAAAAAAGAGAAAAATATTACTGGGTCTAGACCCTACCCGGACCCAAAAAATTGGGCCCAAAACAATGGCATTGGGTCTAGAGATCCATATGGTCTTGAGGGGGTTAAGTAGGGTATGAGTCTTATTTAATAATATGGGTTTGGGTAGGGTCTTACCCTACCCATTGACAACCCTAAATCTCATCATAATCGTTACATCCTTGACACAATATACATATTCCCATTCATGATATATATTTATTTTGCCACTCATCTATGCATGCGAAGTTGTTTATTTAGCCCGGTTAAATACACCAGGTCGTTCAAGCTTGTCAACTTAGAGGAATAACTCACACGTATGTCTCGGCGCAACATGGCGGCTCCATCGTTGAAACCTCAGTGGAAGTACTTCTATAGCATTTATTAGACTCCAAAGCTCACTGTATCTTCCAACTGCACTGGATAAGACTTATAAGAATACATTCCAGATATGGTCATCTCTTATAAGATCCTAGATACAACCATCATATGCATGTGACTGCCATGATTTTTCAAGTTTGAGAACTAATCCCGTACTATCGGAGCTGAGAACTCCAGTCATACCGACCAAGCCTCCAAGGCTTCCATATGACTTTTCCCCGCCAGTCAATTCAGTCCGCTCTGCTTTCATAGTTTTATGTATTAGTGTTCATTTAGTTGAATAATTCTGGGTATGTTCGATGAGATGCGACTCGCTTAACTTGGACATTGAGTTGTAGTCTTTTGTTGTTTGTTATTTTAAATTGCTCTGTTTTTCTGCTTGAGATTTGGGTGTTTTTTTGGTGTACAAGTCGTGTGTTTTCCTCTTTTTTTCAGCCATCCAGAAAAAGAAAAAAAGATAGGTCGGGTTCGGGGCGACCCATTTTCCGGGTCTGATATGTTAGGCTCATTTTTTAGACCCATTGTGTCCCAGGCCGGGTCGGGCCCAATAATAGATAAATGGGCAATTGATGGGTCTAGGTCTGGGTCTAGATAAATTTGACTCATTTACAAGCCTAGTCCCACCCCTCACAATGCCCAACGCCATGTCAATTTTTTAGAACGGCTACAATAACAATTGCAAATGAGAGGGGTATTTTATATACGTTGTATACTTTAAGGGTGTGTTTGTGACTTGGGTGATAATTCAAAAATGGTGAATTTATTTAAGGGTTAATTACACTCACCTCTCCTGCTACTTTGGGAATATAAAAATTCCCCCTTCTTACTATAAAAATTACAAATTGCCCCCTCTAACTAACAGGTGTTAGTCAAATTTAATAATAGGTGCTTAATTAATCATTTTGCCCTTATTTATAAAACCAAAAATATATCAATAAAATTAATAATAGAAGTACTTTTTCATTTTCTTTATTTGAAATGAAAAGAAGGAAAAAAGTTTTTCTTCAATTAATTTAAAAATATAGGTATGTCTTCATTTTTCTAGGAATTGTAACGTATAGAACTTTAAAAATTAAAATACACTAAAATTGACTTGTTTAAATTTTAATTCAACATAGTAAAATTGACTAAAATAATGAAATTTGCCTCAATATTTTTAACATTTGAGTAATATAAACTCTATTTTATTACTTGCTATAAAATAATATAGTTTTAACAAAATTTACAAGCTTTGATGATTGTTAGAAATAGAAATTAATGTCACAATCTACACATACACAATATTTGATTAAAAAATATTATAAAATAATTTATTAAGAATTATGAGTATACACCCATATTAACTTTAAAAATAACAAATTATCCCTTAAGGCCATGTCTACCGGACCGTATTGTATTAACCCACATTATAGTAGACCCATACTATCTATTATATTAGCCTATATAATATTATCTCATAGTAGGTTTACTTTGCATCAGTTATATGGGCAATAATGCAGATACAAAAATAACAAATCGTTTACTATGAGCCACTTCAATCCGAATTGTGCCTACAATTACATTTTTGCCCATGCAATTAACTCCTGCCCCAACCGGTTAGAACACACTGACATAACATGGCAGAAGCAAGACAAGGAAAAATGATTCAAAAGGCTTTCCAGCATCACCCTCATCAGGAGCACCTTGCTCAGCTTGTATTTCTCTGTTGCCATATGAATTTTCATTGTTGGTTGAGTCTCTAAAGGGCCCACCATGACCACGCCCATATCCACGGCCACCTCGTGCAGATTCAGATTTTGCCTCTCTGACAGCCTGCGATGGGGAAGAGGCTTAGATGGGAGCTTAGGCTGCACAACAGCCGCCTTATTCTGCAACGGCGGCTGCTTAGCCGCCGCAGGCTTAGCCAATGGAGCTTTGGGCTCGTTCTTCTGCTGAGTAGCAATCAACAATGATAGGTCCTCAGCATCATCGTCACCAAGCAAATGAAATGGGTTCAATGTTGCCGTTTGTTCCCTGCAGTAGCAAATGCAAAACCCCTCGCTTTCAGATTACTCACAAATCAACTCTTAATCCAACTTCATAATCATTATTAAAGCCAATAAAATTAACAGATCTAACCAACCGGGTATAAGAGAAGAGGAGAAGAGATAGTAGGGTTTACTGAAACCCTAGCCACAATGCTCGGAAGGATGGTGAGGCTTGTGTGATTTAAGTTTGCAATTAAACTAGAATGTCATTGCAAAGAAATAAATGCCAAACCTACCTACAATAAATGCCACCTCTCACTTTTAGAAAATTAATGAAGTTTGTCAGTGTAATTTGGTACAAATTGAGGGGCAAATTAGACTTCAAACACACACTTTATGAGGACAATAAAGGAAATGAAAGTTAGTAGAAATTGGTGTGGGTCCCACATATTAACAATATGGGACTTGAATCTTGTATTGATCTAGTACAAATAGTAAGGGCGAGTAGAGGGCTTTGGCAATTAGTAGCGGGTTTCGACTTTTGCAAGTAAACAAGGACATGCCACTATTAACCCGTATATATGGGCTAATACGGTCCGATAAACACAACCTAAGAGTATTTAAGTCATAGAAAATAGATTTATTCAGGTCGAGGGTATTATAGGAAGTTTACACTAATTTTTTTTATGACATCAACGAAATGCATTAAGTTGACTAACGGAATGGGCAATTTGTAAGATGGGTATATTTGGAAGGAAAGGTTATGTAATTGATGGTGCAGGAATTTAATCAAAGGACCAAGATATAATTTTCAAAAGGAGTATCTTGTAATTACCAAACTGCCCATGGCAGTTATATCCAACGAGTTAGTGGGGTTAGGGAATTTACTGAGTTGCCCATGGCAGTTACACGATTAGTTAGTGGACGGTTGGGGGATAAAGTTGTCTTTCCGTTGCCCCACCTTCTAGCATAAATAGAGGGAAGTTTATTATAATGGAGGAGGTTTTTCCTTTTTGAAAGAATGACATTCGTGAGAGAGAGGGTTTTTTTTTTTGGAGCAGTGAAGAGGGATTGATATTGTAGTTTGATGGAATACCACAATCTGATCCATTAAATTGGCACCGTCTGTGGGAACTTCGGATTTTTCTTTCGAGTGCGAGAAATTCTGAATACCCGAAGCAAGAAAATGACACGTTGAATCAAATACGGAGATACATACGAATCGGCGAGGGGGAGCCTCTGAGAGAGCATGTTTGTCCAGAAAGATATGCCAGTATATTTTCCATCTTACCAACTTAGCCGCTGCGCCGTCGTCGTCCAGCGGTCGGAAAACGTTTTCGGCACATCCTCGACCACGCGGACCACTGCCGGAATCGCGGTCCGACGATCTACATTCCTAGCCCGCACGTGTCTTCATCGGGGGTGTAACGCGCAACCACTCGCCGCCTGAAGTCGCGGCCGTTTTCACCTTCTTTCTTCGATTCCGGCGTCGTTCTGACGACCCACCGGCCGCCGCCACCACCAGTCTACTCGTCTCGTCGAGGCGCTCACTTATATCCATGTGGCTCCCATTTTTGTCGCTGTTTTCACTAGATCGCCGATGAAATCGCCGCTTCGTTTCAACCGTCGTTTTGCCGACGAACGAATGACCTAGCCTCCAAGACCACCGCCGTTCGAATTCCCGCACTTTGCCGAATCAGCCGGTACCTTCCTCGGCCGTTTCCCTTCAGGTTCCCGCGAGTGGCGTTTTCTCGCCGGAACGAAGGTGCTCTACAATTACTAACTGATGATTGAGGGGCTCGCTTTGTTGAATCTGCACTTTGATTGGCAAATCTAAGATTGCGTGGTGAAGGTAACTTCCGAGCCTTCTATGTGCCTTACATTTCATTATCTCTGAATACTTTCTTTTGCTTTACCGAAAAGGGAATTAAGGAATTCTTTATAGAAACGGAAAAATTGACGACATGGGATGCATACCTATGCTTTGATCATATTGTTTGAGTTTATTTTCGTCTTTAAGAGCATAAGGCTGTTCAACTATCTGGGAATCATCAGCAAATTTTCTAGGATTTAAGATTGTAGAGTCACACTGCAAAAAGTCATTACGGTTGCCATGAGGATTTTGGAGTGTTAATCTGTAATTTTGAGTGCTTCCCTGCGATCATGTTTGCTAGTTTGGAGTACATTTGCCAGAGCACTGACTGTGAAACAGAAACCAAATACCAACTTGAGAAACTATCAAAGATTGTAAATCTCAATGCTCTCAAATTCTTGTATGATTGGGTTTACTGGTTCAGTGGTCATTTTTTATGCGTTATAGATATTCTAATCAGTAACCAGTACTATATATTAAGTAGTTGAATTAGCATGCTTCTGAATTTGCTTTTGTTGGTGTTCTGATCATCATAATGCATGCCTCTGTACTTTGCCCAACTACTCATCATCGCATGCAAGGATTAATTTATGCACAATAAAAGTAGTATTGATAAGTTGTCTAATTTTGGTAGGCTGAATCGTACTGTAACTTGGAAGACCTTCACAAAATCCCTATATATGAGAACCTCAATTTATGATTAATTACAACTAACTCTCAGCATGCTTACCTACCAATATTATTTTAATCACATATCATCTCTCTTTTGTCATATGTACGACAATTAATCAAATCTTTATATAACAAATTGAGGTGAAGTAGAGTAGTGGGAATAATTAATTAATAAATAATTTGTGTTGATTAAATGTACAAATTTTTCTAATCCTAAATTTACATTGTATGCGAGGAATATCTTGAGGATCCTACACACTCAATGAAGGCCGAATCGAATTCGATCGTGTGGAAGAGTGCAAGAGTTCTCGAAAGATTCGGTCGAGCTCCCGGTGAATACAAGATCCCGAAGGAATAGATATTTATAAGGGAATTAGTTGTGATTTTTATTTAATATTCTTACATATTTTGTTAGCATAGTAGTGGCAAGAACGGCAAGACAATAGCTTGTATAGGAAGAGAGAGCAAGAATGATTCTGTGAAAGAAAGAAGATAAGAGAGGTGAAGGTGAGGTGGCATGTGGTTGTCTAGATAACCGTTGCCACGACGGGTGCGCTCGCACGGTAGGTCAAACACATAATAAAAATTATTATTTTGGTTCGAGGGGGAGATGGTACGGGATTTCTTGGCTCTCCCCCTCCTGTGTGCGGTGTTGTGGTTCTCTTTCTCTATTTTTTGTCTACGATTAAATATTTAGAAGGGGAATATTTTCCAAAATTACATATATAGAAATATATATAAAGTCCTTGACAATAAATGCTTAATAACTTCATTTATACTAAATATCTTAAAAGCTTCATGAGCTAAATACGTATACTGTGAAGAAAAAACAAAAAAGTGTTGATACCAATAGAGGGGGATGGCCTCTCATATTGATACTCTTAGAGAGGGATGGCCCCTCACATTGATACTCATTAGAGGGGGATGACCCCTCACATTGATACTCCTTAGAGGGGGATGGCCCCTCACATTGATACTCCTTAGAGGGGGATGGCCCCTCACATTGATACCATTAGAGGGGGATGGCCCCTCACATTGATACTCTTAGAGGGGGATGACCCCTCACATTGATACTCATTAGAGGGGAATGGCCCCTCACATTGATACCATTAGAGGGGGATGGCCCCTCACATTGACACTCTTAGAGGGGGATGGCCCCTCACATTGATACTTATTAAAGGGGGATGGCCCCTCAAATTGATACTCTTAGAGGGGGATGGCCCCTCACATTGATCACATTGATACTTTGCTTAACCACGAGGGGAATGGCCCCTCACATTGATCACATTGATACTTTGCTTAACCACAAGGGGGATGGCCCCTTGCATTGATACTTTACTTAACCATGAGGGGGACGACCCCTCAAAAGCTCAGAAGCAAAAAGCTTCCTTGAGATACAGCAGAGAAAAGATAAAGTTTCCTTGAGGCGTGCAAAATAATTGAAATTTACAACAAAAATATAAAGGGGATAAGAATTCCTTTTAACTTGATACATATAACATTTACTTGCTTGGCATTATTATTTTCAGCTAAGCAATCAAAGTGAACATTTTTTCTATGTATTTGCTTACAAAAAATTCCTGAGGATTGATCAGAATCCCTTGGCATGGTAAAGAAATTAGTAGAAAAATGACTTATTCAAGAGATACATGCACAATGTGCGGAGACCAAAGGCACAATGGGCAAGAGATATTCTATACATGGCTATCCATAAACTTGGACAAAATGAATTCACATAAAATGAAAATTGTCTAGTTTACACCAAGTTATTATTTATTAATGTCAATGATTTACCATCATCTAAACATGAGCTCGTGCTGAGGATCAAGAGTCAAACTATTACAAATATTTAAGAATTATACCAATTCAGCTATCATGAAAAAGGCCTTCTATACAGATTCTCACGCATTTAACAAAGACTAATAAAATAGGAATTTGCTGCGAAGTCGGGAAAGCATCTTCCCACCATACAAATGTATCCATTATTTAGCTTCATATATTTAATTCAATATATCCAATATTCTTGTCCTTCCAAGTCTTGATAAGTAATTTGTTCAGGCGGACCAAAAATATGTTAATTTTACGAGTAAGTTGGGCTGAGTTGAACTTCATGTTCACAACTATGTATGGAAGCCATGAAATGAATTAAAATAAACTGACTTCTTTAAAATTGTGTGCAAACTTTTTACGAATTAACATGATGTTAGAAAGGAGACAATCCTGAAAATTGACGGAGCATGTGCATCTGATTCAACTCCTAAATATTCTCCTAAAATATTTTGGAGTTGGGGGGGCTACTGATGGTGCAGGAATTTAATCAAAGGACCAAGATATAATTTTCAAAAGGAGTATCTTATAATTACCAAACTGCCGCAGTTATATCCAATGAGTTAGTGGGGTTAGGGAATTTACTGAGTTGCCCCTGACGGTTACACGATTAGTTAGTGGACAGTTGGGGGATAAAGTTGTCTTTCCGCTGCCCCACCTTCTAGCATAAATAGGGGAAAGTCTATTGTAATGGAGGAGGTTTTTCCTTTTTGAAAGAATGACATTCGTGAGAGGGAGGGGTTTTTTTTTTGGAGCAGTGAAGAGGGATTGATATTGTAGTTTGATGGAATACCACAATCTGATCCATCAGAAATATTCTACTAAGAGGGGGGAATTTGTATATTTTCATAACAGTATGGGAGGTCAGTGTAATTAACCCTTTATTTAATCCAAAGAAAAGAATTATAATTTACCATGATTTGATTTGCAAAGTGCTAAGCCGTGCTAAAATTTCAAAATTCGGAAGTACCTGCTGAATAAGGGGTAGTGACGGTAGTCTACCAACCACGTATATGCACAGGCTTACAGCATTAATGGTCGGGACATGCTAAGCTGAACATTCTCTCTTTCTCTTTCCCCTTCACATCCTTCTGTTGATCTGTCTCCCACCTTTCAGGTTGCCCCCTCTTCTGCAGCCCCTCCACCACCACCTGCGGCGGCGGATTTTCTTGTCCACCTCCACTAGCTGCCGTGTAAGTGCCCCGTGTTCGCTGAATGCTCTACTTCACTTGTATACATTTGGTTTGCGCACTCCCAGATGTCTTGAATCGCATATCTCATTGTCTATGCTGAATTTCTTGAAGTATGTTGGCTGAAGGAATTCTATTACAATTTTTGATTGGTGATTCTGTTTAGGATTTCAATTGGTGTAGGAATCGAAAATCCGTTGCCAAATGTTTGATAATAAGCTTAAGTAACGACCGCAATCTGAAATTAATGTGAATTTCTGCTGACGGAAGAACGTATGTAGTTAACTATACTTCACTCTTTGTCCATGTTCGTAATGTGGGGTCATATATCTGAGTGAAGTTCTTTGTCGTTGTTACCACTTTATCACTGGTTAAAGGCATTCAGAACCAATGCTCCTCTGCACTATCTTAGGCAGAAGAAGATTGCAAAGAGTTCTCTATCAAACCAGTTGGAATGCGTATTTCGTGTTATTCCCACCATTTGCTGTCCTGTTGATTACCTCTTTGGCGATTTTGTCATTGTGGCCTGAAATTTTAATGCTCAAGTCGTCAACTTCAGCACATTATGGGGCCAACTCGACAAAGGATTTTAAAGTCCGAGAAGATCTGAAGGAGAGTCTTCTATGTTCGTCTTTGCTCGAACTCAGTTGTGATTGCAACGGCACACATCAGAGATCAGTTTTATCTCCGTCTCGTTTACAAATAAAGACCAGGTCATGTAGTCCTTATCACAATTGGGAAGGTTTTAATGCAGATTATCAGGAAATGTTAAAAAAACTAAAGATTTTTGTGTATCCGGATGTCTCCATGAACAACGAATCATCACCTTTTGCCCGTATTTTTCTTCCCCATCCCGACCCCACAGATCCAAGAGTAGGGAATTACTTCAGTGAACATGCATTTAAGAGGGCTCTTCTGCGGAGTTCCTTTGTTACCCAACATCCTGAGAAGGCTCACTTCTTCTTTATGCCCTTTTCCATCAATGCCATGCGTAATCATCCTCTTCTACGTTCAGAGTCATTCATTTCCGATTTTGTTGCCAACTATGTTATGAGGATCAGCTCTGAATTCCAGTTCTGGAATGTGTCTGGGGGTGCTGATCACTTTTTTGTCTGCTGTCATTCAGTTGGCCGTGAGGCAGCCTCCAAACATATTACTCTGCGTAATAATGCAATTCAGGTTACTTGCTCGTCGAGCTATTTTCAGAGGCTTTATTCTGCACACAAGGATATAGCACTGCCTCAAGTGTGGCCTCGCCACAGCGATAAAGTCTTGAACCCTCCAAATGCAAGGTATGTCTTATTGGCTACCTGCCATACTTTTTTATGCTTTGACTTATCTATTATATTGCGTCAGCTGGTTTGTTCTAAGTAGTTGATTGGATGCCAACAAACAGCCACCAATTGGCTAATTGATGAATAAAGGAATATAATGTGCAGTTGCCAAAACGATGATTTATTTGTGGCTCTTGAGCATTAGACAGATGCATCAGAAGGATGCAAAGTTTCAAGGAATTTTCCATCCCAAATTACCTGAGGATCAAACGAGTTGTCAATTTCTACTGGTAACTTATTGGAAGTTCCCAGCTGTATTCGACAATCTTAAAAGAAGGCATACTAAAATCCAACTACTAAGATCTAAGGAAGTTGGATGCATTTCTTTATGGATTCACAATGAGTGAGGCATGGTGCCATCTTTTGTTATGGATACTTCAATTCAGGAAGTTTTGGAAGTAAAATTGTTGTGCTTTGCTTCTGTGAATTCTACTTTGGGAAGAGGTTCTTGCACAGCCAGTGTAAATGTCGTATGGAGAACGAATCTTTAAGATCTCTGTGGTTGCTTTTAGATGGAGATATTTGGATCTGAGCTAGCGGATTTGAATTAAGGATTTGAAATGACTCCATTACTAAAGTGATCGAGAGAATAGCTGAAAGTGGGTGCGGAAGGATTTGAAAGTGCAAACCTATATTGCCTTGAAATTATCCAAATAAGCTCAGTGAATTTGTTGTCAAGGACAAATCCAAAGACAACCTGAACAAAAACCTATGCACCAAATTATATTAATTTCAACTTTCAGGCTTGTATTTAGTAATAGAAATCCAGAATGCCTATGTGCATCTGTGGCTGGACGAATATACACCGGTAAACAAAATATTATCACTGTTAACATTCTTATCTTTTGGTTTATAAAGGGCGGATCTTGGCTAACCCGTACTGTGTATGTGTGCGTTTATGTACATGTATAGTCCATATATTTATAGCTCTTGTTAATTTGCTTTTGATTGGTGGGCATGGATAGAGTGGATCATTTTTAAAGTAAATTTTGGCTGAGAAAGAATCATGGGAACATGTGAAGATACAAGGGGTACCTTCAGTAGTGACTTTTGGATTGCTTAGAGAACATTTTGTTCAGCATATGTTTGTTCCTGTTAATTTCTTTTCTGTTTGATATGTTTTCTCAAATTTATTTGTCACATATGTTGGTATAATTGCAGAAACAAACTTGTCTTCTTCGCGGGACGGGTTCAGAACTCTGGCATAAGGCAGCAGTTATTAACTTTGTGGGCAAATGATAGTTCTTTCGATATATTCTCAGGGCATCCATCTTTTCCTTATGAGGAAGGTTTCAGGAGAAGCAAATACTGCCTCCACATCAAAGGTTATGAGGTAAATACGGCCAGAGTTAGCGATGCTATCCACTACGGATGCATCCCCGTTATGATATCCAACTACTATGACCTTCCATTTGCTAATATTCTTGATTGGAGCAAATTTTCGATTATTGTCAACCAAGCTGATGTTGCTCTCTTGAAGCACATCTTGACATCGGTGTCTGAGCAGACGTACCTAAACCTCTATCGAAACTTATGCATGGTTAGGAAGCACTTCAAGTGGCATGCTGACCCTGTGAGTTACGATGCCTTCCATATGACGGCATACGAGTTATGGCTGAGACGAGGCTTGCATCGCCTAGTGACCTAGTAAGTCGAATGTGCGCTGATCATGATTGTTAGTATAACTTGTTGTCTCCACAGTGTTAATAAGTTTCGTTTGCATGATGAAGGTTGGGTTCTATAGTTACCAATACAAGTGTTTCACATAAAGAAGCTTACTCTTGATGATTTTGCAAATGCAGAAATACTGCATTTCCATACATGAAATCTTTTATTGCAATTCATTATCACATCTCGTTTAATACTTCATACGTACATAATGTGGATGTTGCACACTCATCATGAACAGATAGTGTATAGTACGAGATTCATTTCAATTTTGCATTAGAAAAAGGGATAATTACACCCCCTGCATTGAGGTTTGATGTAATTACACGTAAACCCCCTGTGATTTAAAAAATTGCATCTAATATACCTGAGGTTTGCTTCTGTCTAATAAATAGATCCCCCGTTAGTCAAAATTCACCGAATTTATTGATATTAGCAAAAAAGATTGAACACTGAATTTATTGATATTAGCAAAAAAAATTAAACGAAAATTGATATTTACCATCGATTAACTTATTACTGAATTATTGTAGATCAAACAAATCTTTTTAAGATCAAACTACTCTTATACATCTTCACACGTTAATGCATGTGAGGAGGTATATCTTCACCGTTATAAGGCTAGTTTAGTAAGAAAAGATTTATTTGACCTGCAATAAATCAAAAATAAGTCAATCGAGAGTAAAATATCGATTCTCATTCAATTTTTAGTTGATATCAATAAATTCGTTGAATTATCACTAACGAAGGAACTTATTTATTAAACGAAAGCAAGCATCAAGGGCACTAGACGTAATTTTCTAAATTACAGGAAGTCTATTTATAATTACACCAAACCTCAAAGGAAGGAGCGTATAATTATCCCTTGAAAAAATTTGAACTGCGTTTTTTCGAGATTTCGTTGTATTTTTCCATTATTATTGAGTCCCCTATGTGCTCCCATTTGAGTGTCCATTTTGCTATTATTATACAGAGACAGAGTTAACCATCTACTATGTGCTAACTGCCTATCAGCAGCATTCACAAAGATAGCAATCAACTTGTTTAATCGATGTTGGGATGTACTACTACGCATTCCTTAGTTGATCATTCGTCTGCGCTGCCTTTTCACTAGAAATATTATCCTCTGAGTATACATGACTTAGCAACAGCATTACAAATTGATTTTTGAATAAACTCTTACAAGAGAGTTAGTTTACTGTTGGGTTGCTGGATTGATTGGAGCCGCTCCCTGCATCCTTATAGAGCTTGACCATCACCAAATTGATTATAAGCCGTAGATTTTTCAAGGGAGTGTAATAGCTTCTGCTTTTGGAGGTGAATAAATTGTAAAGAAAACTATAGATTTGATTTTAATAAAAATTGAAAACGAAAGTGAAAAGAACTAGCACCTTTTGATTTGAATGAGCTTAATTTAAACAGTCAAAAGGTATAAATCATAAAATCCAAAAGGTCCATTTCTGCTTATTTCAACAATTTGTCAAGCACCAAGTTTTTACAAGCATCCTAAGGAATAAACTGATCACTGTGTTGGAAGCTTTCCAAATCCTTGAGAACATATATAGGAATACTACTTATATGCATGTAGCATGTGTAGACATCACAAGAAAACAAATATTAACATACCACATATATCTTCTGATTTCGAATATAACATTCAATTTCGAGCACATTATATCTCAGTGTTCTTAACAGGAGAACTGAGTGTTATATGAACAAGACTAGCAATTTCCTAATACAAGCAACCAACAGGAAAGCTTATGTTACATCACTTGGTCCCATGAGTTCAACTTGTTATACATAAGCCTGAAAGCAACGATCAAATTTGGTTTGCAGCATTATGTGACTGGTATGTGCGGCGCCTCAACTGAGGCTCTGAGTTTGGCTGCTGCAAGAAAATTCTCGTGGGGTCATTAGGATCAACGTATCTGCAAGATGGATGCAGGAAGTTCTGTCAGAAAATTGCAGTTGCCTATTTTTCTTGACAGTTTTAATATGAAGTTATAAATCTTAGGCAATCGTGAAATACATTGTAATTAAAAGGAGATTAATTGTATAGACACATACGCATGTCTCATCATGTCATCGACAGGAGTTTGTGCCGCTTGGAGAGGATCCATTCGTGGTTGTGCTTCTGCTCTAGCATGTTGGTTATATTGTCTGACAGAAGCAATTAAGTTGAAGAAGAGTGGGACAAAAGTTCCACAACCTCCTTCCTTGAACAGAATCTTGAAAGAATGAGTTGAATAGAGAGCCCTATGTTCATTATCAGGCACAACCTGAGAATGGCAAGACGGGTCTCAGACTTCTCACATAGAAGAGAAGAACAAAGAACAATTAAGCTTTTTCTACTTACAGGATCCACATGACCAGAAATATTGTTGCAGAAGAAAATTGGCTGGTTGAATTTTTCATCATGGACATAGAGCTGCAAAATAAATGTCAGGTCGCAATAAGTAAACTGACTCCTTCGATAGTGGAACAAGAACAAAAACTTAGAATCATCGAAGCTAAAGCCAAGCATGTATTGTGAATGAGAAGGTGACCACATCCTCACTAAATAGGAGCAGCCAAAGCCAGCATTTATCTTCTGAACTTCAAGGCAAATGCATATTTGCAAGTAACAGAATCTACCCAAAATCTTGATACAAGAACCAATCTAGCCCTCAACTGCCTCACTCATTTTCATACTTTTGTTCCCTATCAGTTTCATTTGGGATCTCAAATACAGATGAAAGATTCATCAGACCCTCAAAGGCTCATAAACTATTTCATTACAGTAATTGCAAATTTGCGCAAAGACACTGAGACAGGTTCAGGGGACAGGAAAATTGATCTGACTCATGCAGTCCACTTTACATAGGGAGAAAGCTTAAAAAAGTGCACCATCCAAAACAAAATTACAGTGGCCTATATTTCCAGTCAGCAACGGCTGACTGTTGCGGCCACTATTTAGAGAAATACATTAAGCCCAAAAAAGAAGTGTCCAGAAAACCAAACAACGGGTTTGAGGCTAATGATTATCTGCTACCAAACTAACAATAATAATGGTCAAATGGCACAACACATGAGGCACAAACGTTGACAGTAAAGCTTGGAGGGTGTGACAACTATTTTCATTTAGTAAGATGGAATGGGGGAAGAGAAGACAATAGCAAAGAGTAAGCTAAACCATCCTAGTACCGACTTTCCGATCTAACTTATGCATAATACTTCAAGGGGACTGATAGTAAAAACCGGCAAAGAAAATGCCCCTTCACCATCTGCTACCATGATAATATCAACCAAACGGCTTTTCCCTTCTTACGCAATACAATTAGATGTTATGTTCCATATCAAGGTAATAGGTTGAAATCCTGTTCTGCTACCTCTCCCTCCACCCCTCCCCTGAGTAGTGTGATACCAATTGAATCTTGAGAAAACATCATGGAACTTGAATAAAATTAAGACAAGGAATATGATTGGTGACGAAACAGTAATTATTATTACACAGGAAATAAAAAATCTCAGTCAACCAGGGATCAATGTGATAATAATCGACAGTTCTTCTAGCAATGATTTCAAGACTAGAAAACTAAGAGAAGATATACATACCAGGGGCATATCAAAGGCAACAAAATTCTCAACAGGTTTGTTTGCAACAAAGACCATACGAATATTTGACAAGTAGATAGTTCCTCTTGCTTTAACAGTTCCACCTTGAGTGCTGAAAGTGGAGTATATAAAAATCGTTAGCATTTAATGAACATAAACACCATACTTCTTGGGCACAGTGTAAACAAATGATCACACAACAGCTTTCTACCAAAGATTCAATTCATAAAGAGTATGAGAAAGCTCACCATACATGAACCAAATGAACAGGGTGAAACCAAATTTCTATCATTTAAAGAAAAGAGTGTAAAAATACAGATAAATATACATGAAGGTTGATATCCCTAGATCTGAAACATAGACATAATTTGATTGAAACAATATGCTAAGGAGAAACAACACCATGATCGCCCTGTTGTCCTAGACTCTATTCTGTAATTAACATGTTTTTAGGCACAAAAAGTCCTCCAGAGAAGAAACCAAAACCAGACAAACAGAAGAAAAGCTAATCCTCAACCAATCTCAAAATGAGATTGATATGTGGGTTAATATCTCATCCAATGGCCTGAAAGAGAGGCAATGATAGCAAGAAATGGCAATTTCAATGAGCCAACTATGCACTGCTGCTCTATGATCAACCATCAAAACCACGTGCCTCCTAACCAGATTAAGGATGCAAGACTGGGAACAAGAGAATAGTCAACGCTGGAATCACCAACAAAATCCATGTGTCTCCTAACCAGACTAATGAAGCATTAGCGGGAACGACAAAAGAATCAAGCCTAGGCCTATTGATGAAATCAAGATTATAGGCGAAAAGAAAGCATGATCAAAAGACAGATACTTATAATACTTGTGATGAAATTTCCACATGAAATGCATACAAAAGTGCATAGCTTCCACATTAAGGTAAATTCTGGTGAGAGCAGTTAAAAAACTACATGAACATGACTAACGAAAACCAAAATTAACGGCTGCAGATAATTCCTCAACAAGAAGAGCATACTACTAAAACATCCTAATTCCACACAATTCCAACAATTCAAATCATACAAATAATTAGGTCTTTTATTAGTCTTCAACTCAATCGAATGAACAAGGGCCCAACAACAGCGGATGAATAACAAATAAGTTAAACGGAAAAAGCGTCAAAAAACAAAGGAGAGAAGCAGAGGAATCGGAAGCTTACCCAGGGATCTTGTCAATCTCAAACTCGACGCCATCTCTGGCCAAAACAAATATCTCGTTGACGAAGGGCACCGGCATCCCATTCGGGAAAAGTTGAGGATTCAAAGCCATAACTCCTACTAACTTTTCTTTCCTCCTCCGATTAAAAATTCAAAAGGTTTCTCTGAGAGACGATCACGAATTGAATTTTGTTGTCTGTAAACTGATTATTACCTCCAAATATAAACGCGTGGTGAAGTACTCCACAAAATTCTGGAACTTCTGGAATATATTCAAAGCTGTTTGGGCTTAGGATAGGATTACTTTTGGTGGGTCGATGAGAAGGAGAAGCCCAATTCAAGATTGTTTACATTTGTGATTGTATCATAAAAGGTAAGACAAAGCAAATAAAATTATATTTTTACATCATGTAACTTAGGTATCAATATGTTGTTGGTTCAAGTAAATAAACTGAAGTTTAAAGTGAATTTTTACCAACAAATAAGGTTAAAAAATTTAAAATTTAATATTCGCAATAGAATTTTTTTTACTATTGGCTATAATTTTATTGTCTATGGATTAAAATCATAGTAAATAATTATTATTAGTCATACTTAAAAAAAATTATTGCAAAAATCTAAATTATCACCATGAAAACTATTTTTGCCATTGGTTTTAGTCATAACAAATGCTTTAGCCACACTCGTCAAAATCATGACCAACAATAGTTGAATGATTGTGGTGAATGACTATTTACTATGACTATTTTTTTTTAACTATGATAATTAGTCATGATTAAATATTAATTTTTTTCTAGTGACCATATGGGATTAGAATACCTCTGCTAAAAAAAATCCTATGACATAGGACCATGATGTAACCAACTTGTGGAAATTCCTCTCGTCATGAGATTCCTCCCTCGGTCATCGAGGCCTTTCCCTAGATTTTAGGGTTTTGTTGTCTACTGTCATTCTCCGTCCTGTTCGCGTGCACCTGCTCTGGAGGGCTCCAACGGTATCATCACTTGCGTCATCGGGTTAGCGTTTGGTACCTTCATCGCCCATTTGGTTTGATTTCGATTTTGCTTTCAGTCTCATTTTGCTTTCAATTTTGTTTCATATTTGTCTGCAATTCCTTTTGCTTTGTCTTCCTTTCCTTTCTTTGTTTTCGGCTTGCTGTCTGTGCCTTGCGTTTTTTGTTTTCTTGTAGGGTGGTGGGCGTTTCCTTGCTGTGCTAGAGTCCTTTACTGCATTTCGACTTTTGCTCTTTGGCCATGGACTCTGACTTGGATAGATTAGGGTTAGCACCTTCCCTCATGGAAGAGGAGGAATATAGGTTGGTCTTCTCGGCGGGAATGTGGCATACCGTGCCTGTATCTCGGGGTTTCTATATCGTGGGGCGATTGCTCTCAAGCAAGCCATTTCACCCTGAGGCATTGCAGAGTACTCTCCGAAATGCATTCAATCCGGGCAAGGGTATGGAGTTTAAGATGATAGAGGGAGATCGGTTCTTGTTGAAGTTTTTCCATTCCTTAGATTAAGATCACGTTATCGCTCAGAGTCCGTGCGCATATGATAAGAACCTCCTAATTCTTGCCCCAATTAACCCTGCAAATAATTGAAGGGACAAGAGGATCCGTCGGGGAACGCGAGTTGAAGCGTGAAATAATAAAATCATGTAAATAAAAGCAGTGATCACCAAATCCCAAGGGGTGTACCCTTGGGTGCTCAACCGGACGTTCGATGTAGGATGTGATAATATTAACAACATATATTACACATAGAGCATAGACATAGAATAGGATACTACAAAAGCGTAAAATCAAAGTTACCTTTGTAGTTATATTGCTTGCACGGCCACGAGCGTTGTTCCTCTCCGAAAATGTTCACCAAGTTCAAACGTATGAACTCTCTAAAGAAGTCCACACCACACCGGAAGAGGTCACGTTTCTCTTACTAGAGAAAAATGGATCTAGAGGATGTTATTCAAGAAACTAGAACACTATTGTATTAGTGTCTTTTCTTGAATTAGAATTGTTCTTAAAAATGATCCAAGACCAAAAAAAGAACAAAAGGGAATGGTAGAGAGAGGGCCGAAATTGTAAGAGAAAAGTGAAGTGTGTTTTTTCTTCTTGTTCCTAGAAAAAGATGAAAATGTTATTCTCTTGCTTTGATGATAGTATATACTCATATATATATACACACTAAATTAATGTGATTATTGAAATGTGTCTAGGTTCATCCAAGGATATCTAGATACATCCCAATCAATCCCACTAATTCATCAATCAAGCCTACAATTTCATAAGGTATGATTTAATCATACCCAATGAGAGAGGCTTGATTGGAATTGATTTGTCCCTTACCAAAATGGACAATTCAACCTCAACAAGGCCATGTATGACCGATTTTACCTCTCCAAGAGTAGTAATTTTCGGCCATACCAATATAGGGAAGATGTCCAACTTCTTCTTATTCCAAAAGTGGAATTAACACACCTCTTGGGGCAAAATTTAATGGATCGGGTTTCATTGCAATCCAATTACAACGAGTCTAACACTTAAATAATTCTCATTTAATCGTTTAATCCAATTAAAAGATCCAATTTTCTGACTTTCTACATTAATCGAATAAATCCCATTTACCGATTAAACGAGGTCCCGATACAATATTGGTCGTCCATCCAATGGACAATCCCTTAAATAATCTAATTACTTATTATCCTCTGAAATTGACTCCAAGTCAATTTCTTCGCCTCCTCGATGATTTGTGTGTGACCCTTTAGGTTCACCCCCAGTTAAACTTGGGCTCGTGTCCAACAGAAGCCCGTTATCATGGGTAGCCGTCTAGCAACAGTCCATGGCACTAGAGAATAGGTGAATGTTGGCGTGAACATTTAGGCATCGATTTTGTACGGGCACGGTCCTTCCGTCTATCGTCTCTGGCCTCAATCTAGGGTATGGAATTGGGCGTCGGTTCACATCCTTGACTAGGCATCTATGCTCAATACTCGAGACTACGCATGCTTCATTGCATCGACACAGGAAACCATTTCCTGTTCGACCAACCACTGTGACCACAGGTTTAAGCAGCATGAACGTGTCTTCGAGTGCATAGGAGATACCTCTGTCACATACCAACAGAGGATGGATCCTCTTCTTGAAACCCACCGTCCTCGCTACACATTCCGACTGCACTGGACAAGGCTTATAATGATCTTCTTACAGAATGACCACCTCTCGCTAGATCCAAGATACAGCTATCGTGTGCACGTAACTGCCATGGTTCCTCAAGTCTGAGGACTAATCCCGTACTATCAAAATCGGAAAAATCCAATCATACTGACCAAAGCCTCCAAGGCTTCCATATGATGATCTCCGCGAGTCAGTTCAGTCGGCTCGATTCCTGTCGACCAACCCACCAAGATCATGTAGGCATCCCACGCCTGTCACTGATGAAATACGACACTCATCCAATGAACACGACTCTTGGTGCAAGTCTCTATAGGACTCTTGATGCCCTGTCTCGAGGTCCTCGACTTGGAACGTTTCAGACCCAACCCTTTATCAGTTGGTTTCATAACCACCATCCAATGCGTGGTCCAACTGCATGAGTTGTTTACCGTGGTTTGTGGGTTTTGTTGTGATATATATAAAGCAGTATTTAATATATGAAAATGAGCACAACAAAGAAGATACCAATGGTAATGAACACTCATTTTATTCATTACATAATATTACATTACATCAAGTTGTCAAATAGGTTACAAAATGCCAAACCTATTAGCTTTCTGGTCACCTATTCTAACAATCTCCCACTTGACCTAAAGCCAATCACCCATTGACCTCGAACCTATCTTATCCAAATGCTGAGTATGGGCAACTTGTGACACGGGCTTAGTTAGTGGATCTGCTATGTTTTCTGCCGAGCTGACTCAGTCCATCCGAACGTCACCTCTACTAACCATCTCTCTGAGCAAATGATAGCGTCTAAGAATATGCTTGGATCGGTGATGAGATCTCGATTCCTTTGCTTGCGGCATCGCCCCATTGTTATCGCATAAGATAACTACTAGCTGCGCAATGCTAGCACTACACCCAACTCTTGGATGTAACTCTTCATCCAAACCGCTTCCCTAGCAGCTTCCGAAGCTGCTGTGTATTCGGACTCTGTGGTGGAGTCCGCCGTGGTAGCCTACTTGGAACTCTTCCAAGCGACCACACCACTATTCAGTCTGAACAAAAAACCAGACTAAGACTTGGCATCATCGTCATCCGACTGGAAGCTAGCGTCGTTGTAGCCTTCCAGTATCAATTCTCAACCACCGTAGATCAAGAACATGTCCTTAGTCCTTTTCAGGTACTTCAGGATAGTCTTGACTGCACTCCAGTGTGCCTCTCCAGCACATGCCTGATATTGGCTCGTTACGCTCAAAGCGAAAGCCACATCAGGTCTAGTGCACTGGACAACGTACTGAATGCTGCCGACGGCTAAGCATAGGGGATGTCCAACATTCATTTAAGCTCCTCATCAGTCTTAAGAGACTGTTTATTTCGATAGCTTAATTCCATACCTTATAGGAAGGAATCCTCGTTTTGAGTTCTCCATCTTGAATCTCTTCAAGACCTTCTCAATATACGAGGACTAGGCCATTCCTAACACCTTTTTAGATCAATCCCTATAGATCTTGATACCAAGGATGTAGGATGCCCCGCCCATATCCTTCATGGAAAAGTGCATTGACAACCAAGCTTTAGTGGTTCCCAACATCTTAGCATCATTCCCAATGAGCAAGATGTCATCCATGTAAAGCACTAGGAACGCAACAGAGCTCCCATTGATCTTCTTGTATACACAAGAATCGAACTCGTTTTTTATGAAATCATATCCCCGTATGACTTCATCAAAATGTATGTTCCAGCTTCGGGAAGCTTGTTTGAGGTCATAAATGGACCTTTGGAGACGATAGACCTTCTGCTCTTCTCCAACAGATGTGAAACCTTCCGGTTAATCCATATAGATCTCTTCCTCTATAAAACCATTGAGGAAGGCGGTTTTCACGTCCATCTGCCATATTTCATAGTCCATACCATGCTGCTATGGCAAGCAGTATCCGGATGGACTTAGCCATTGCTACGAGCAAGTAGGTTTCCTCAAAATCGGTCCTGGATCATTGAGTGCAACCTTCACCACAAGCCTTGCTTTGAAGGTTGTAACCTCCACGTCAGCTCCAAGCTTACGTTTGTAGACCCATTTACACCCTACGAGTTTTACCCCTTTGGGTGGGTCCACTAGGTTCCAAACCTAATTTGCACCCATCGAGTCCATTTTGAATTTCATGGCCTCAACCCACTTATCCGAATCGATGTTCGACATCGCTTCTCTGCACGTCTTTGGATCATTATCCAACTGACCGGTCTGAAAGAAGATAACCAAATCACCAACAAAAGCGCCAAAGTCAATTTCTTTATTTGAGGGCATTGGTAGCAATTTTTATTTTATTTGAATTAAATAGTTTAAAATAAATGAATAATACTCATTTTGATAAATATTTTTATTAATAAAAAAAATTCTTGTTCTTATTTCATAAATATTTTTTATTAATAAAAAAATATTCTTGTTCTATTTGATGTATATTTTATTAATATGATTTTTAAATTTTTGATATACTAAAAATTATTTTAGTATAAGATTAATTTGTTTATTTTCTAATACAAAATAAAGATAAAGGGTTAATCAATAATCACCAAAAATTAGTCTTTTCTTTTCAATCTATTTTCCCCATACCAAACACGGAGAAGTATTTAATATTTACCCTCCTTCCAATTATATCAAACAACTTGAAGAAACTATTATTCTTTTCCTCCCGTTTCACTTCCAATTTTTTCTCATTTGAACAAAACGAGCCCTAAAATGTCCTTCTTAACTTCTATGTAAAAGAACTCCTCACTTAGCATCACTTCATCCACGAAAGTTTACCAATTCAATTTGGTAGCTTTCACATGATATCCTACAACTATTATAACAATTTTACTTTAATTTAAAATTTTAAAAGATATAGCTAAATGTTGAAAAAACTATAAATTTTATCTAATTCTTTTTTTTATAATTATAGCCAAACATATAGTATCCCGTACTAGACTCAAGCAACACTATAAAATGTCAAAGGACCAATTAAGAATTCTAAAGAACTAACTTGTAAAGTAAGGGTTTAGCACTCCTGTACTTAAGATAATAATGTCCTTAACGAAAATTAAAACAAGTAGGCTAAAAATATATGAAATCAGTAGGGTAAGTGAAGAAATGTGTGAGAAATGTGTCGAGTGCTATACAAATGAAAGGATCTAAAAATTAGTGAGCGAAGTCGAAACGAGTGAACAATGCGTGTGAGTGGTATAGTTGTCAAGTTATCTCTCTTGACCTACCTAACACCCCTATTTATAAGAGTGAGATGAGAAGATTATGGAGTCAGTTGAGCCCAATCTAAATACTCCTGGGTTCCTTGTGAAGTCTAGTTTCATGGATAAGATTGGTCGAACTGTATGCAATGACATCCATGGCCCACGCCAGTAGGAACAAATTGTGCCACATCAGTAGAAAAATCGCCTATTTAGGGGGAATTAGTTGCTTGTGGACCTTATACCGAATGTTCTAGCTAGTAGCCTTATCCCCTATAGACGTGTCCCTGGTTGACGTGTCATCCGAGGTAGGTAGTGTTTGTGATGTGCCAACTAAGTTGGTTGGGCCATTAGTAGACTGAAATTGAGCTTGGACTAGCCCAGTTCGCTAGCAAGTTTCAGCTGGTCTAAAGGTGGTCTTTTGCTTCTTGGGCTTTGTACACTTTGGCCTGTTGATTTTACCTTAATTGGACTTGAACTCTTTGGCTAATTGGGTTAGATAACTTCACTAGGCTATATTAATAAATAATTGATCACAGATTGAAATTCGTAACTCATGGGTTATTACCCCCATCAGCTTGGTCACAAGACTGAGGCCCTCATATAGCGATTGTTAGAATAGGTGACCAGAAAGCAAATTGGATTGGTGGTTTTGGGAACTATTCATCAATCTTTATTACAACAATATTATCCTGATGAATAGAGTAAGCATTCATCACTAGCACTGTGTTTGTTGTGCTTACTACTAACGTTGAACGTCGTTTCAACGTCACAACAAATGCCCACAGACCAATTGGATAACCCATGTAGTTGGGCTGCGCACTGGATGTCGGCTATTAAACCAATTTCTGAGGGTTGGTCTGTAACGTTCCAAGTCGAGGACCTCGAGACTCGACATCGAGTGTCCTATTGAGACTTGCACTAAGTATTGCATTCACTAGGTGAGTGCCGAGTTTCATCGGCGACAGACGAAGGTCGTCTATGCAATTTTAGTGGGTTAGTTGACAAGGTGGTCGACTGACTGAACTAAATGAGGGAATCATCATATGAAAGTCTTGGAGGCTCAGTCGCTATGACTAGAATTCCTTGTTCCGAAAGTACGAGATTAGTCCTCGGATTTGAGGAATCATGGCAGTCACGTACATACGAAGACTATATCTTGGATCTGGTGAGCGGTGATCATTCTGTAATATGGTCATTATAAGCCCTATCTAGTGCAGTTGAAGTATGTAACGAGGACGGTGGATTCCAAGATAGGATCTATCCCCTATCAATATATGATGATGATATCTCCTATGCGCTCTGTGATAATTTAGACTTTAAAAGTCTATGAGCATAACATTTGATTGAGTAGGAAAGGATTTCCTACATCGATCGATAGAGTAAACGCATCTCGGGTATAAAGCATAGTTTCCTAGTCAAGGATGGGAACCGATGCCCAATTCCATACCCTGGACTAAAGCCGGGAGATGGTCGACAGTAGGATCGTACCTGTATGGAACTCAGAGCCTAAATGTTCATATCATTATTCACCTAGTCTCTAGTGTCATGGACTGTTGATAGACGGCCACCCATGGTAACGGGTTATTTTCGATTATTGGTTAATTAGAAATAATTATGTTGGACACAAGCCCAAGTCTAGTTGAGGGTGAACCTAAAGAGTCACAAACAAATCATTGGAGAGTGATGGAATTAATTTGGAATTAATTTCGAAAGAGGTGAATTAGTTTAATTCGATTAAATTAATTTTTGGAGAGCACAAATGATTGGATCATTTATGCGAAATTATCCATTGAATGGATTATCCAAATTTAGTTAATTAGATTAATTGAATTTTGATTTTGACCTTTTAAATTAATGGGAATAATTTAAAAGAGGCTTGGGCTAATTAATTAGTGGATTGGATTTACTAATAAATTAGTAGATGAGCTTGTCTAATTAATGGATTGGATTAATTAATTAGTAGAGATGAGCTAAAAATAATTAATTGAATTAATTATTATTTTGGGCTTAACTAATTAAGTGGATTTGATTCATTTAATTAATTAAGTGCGTTTGGACTTGTGATTATCTACTTGGATTAAATATTTGCGTGAGAATTAAAAGTGTGGATATTTTATTTAATTGGATTAAATAAATAAGTCCAACAAATTCAATAATTGGGCTCTAACTAATTTGTAGGAAAACTTAAATGAGCCCGGTCCAAATGCACATGTCTAACTCACAATTGACTTTGCCTAAGTCAAAGATTGACATTCGTTGTAGAGAAGGAGCCAAAAATCATCTACATACAATGAATGTAGGATTGTCCACATTCAATGTATGTAATTGTGGAGAGATTATGGAAGATTGGAGAAATATGTGGAAGTTGTTTTATGGCTTAGAAGACTATGTATTCCTTCCATATCTCATACAATCATTCCATCCCTTACCATAACACATGCTTGGCCGATTTTTCTCTCTTTCTCCATGGAATTTTCAGGCTCTATATGCCTAACCAACTTCTCCTTTCTCCTACCTTGTGTTCTTCTTGGTTTAGAACCAAGTGAAGAACAAAGGAAGATCGAAATACACTAATCGATAGTGTGGTTTTGATTTCCTCTTCCGTGGATTCATTCCTTGCTAGCACAAGGATGAATCTCACGACTCTGATGTGGTGTGGACGTATTTAGAGGATCTCTATGTTGAGGCTTCACGTAGGTGAACGTCGGGAAGGGATCAACGCGTGTAGCCGATCGGAGTACAACATCGAGAAAGGTATTTTACATATATGTTCTCATTTTTTCTTCTTTTATTCCATAGCCATGAACGCATGTTTATATATATGTATTTATATTATGTATTTATACACCGATAGCCTGAGAACGTTCAAGGGCACACCCCTTGAACGTGATTTAGATTCTGCTATTTTGCATGTTTTTTATCTCCGCCACGCTTCCGCTGCGTTCCCAGGCCGATCCACTTTCCTTCAGCTATAAGCTGGAAGCCATCAACAGGGTCACAGTCTGGAGCTCGTCAAGTGGTCACATGTGGAGCCCGTCAACGAGATCATAGGCTGGAGCTCGTCAGGTGACCACATGTCGAAGCTCGTTAGCAGGTCACAAGTAAAGGCTGTCATAAGGATCTTGAATTTCTTTAGCTAGTTGGATGCCCTCGGTGTTCTCATCACCCCCCCCCCCCCTTAAAAAGGAGTCGTCCTTGACTCTTCATTATCTGCATCATAAAAAGAAGAAAGATCAGAAACATTAAAAGTAGCAGTTACTCCATACTCATCAAGCAAATCAAGCTTGTAAGCATTTTCATTTGATCCTTTCAAGGACTCAAAATGGTCCATCCCCTCTTGGTATGAGCTTGGACTTCCTTTCGTTTGGAAACCTCTCTTTTCTAAGATGCAACCATACTAAGTCCCCCCGTTCAAAGATAACTCATTTTCTTCCCTTGTTCGCACTGTTCACGTACTATTGAGTCATCCTCTCAATATTACTATTGGTTTTTCCATGGATTTGCTTAACATATTCAGCACGTTTCTTTCCATCCATGTTTACTCTCTCCTGCAAAGGCAAAGGGGTTAAATCAATAGGCGAAATAGGATTAAAACCACAAAAAATTTGAAAGGGCGAAAACTTAGTAGTAGAATGGATAGCCCTATTGTAAGCAAACTCAACGTGTGGTAGACACTCTTCACAATCTTGCAAAAGAGATGTAACAACACTAGGCAAAGAAGATGTTAGGTTGTTAGAGTTCAACATAGCCTGTTTATACACAAGTACTATGAGGTTTTGTCGTGAAAACAAAGCTTCCTTGATCTCACTCTTCTTAGCAACTGGTAAGCTCTCTTTCTCTTCATCCTTTTTCCTCTCCTTTTTCGTTCCTCTTTTGCTTTGTTTTTCTCCCTCTTTTGAATCTATCATATTTTTATCATTCTCATTTTCACTCTCTTCTTTTCGTTTCTCTTTCTTTTTCTCACACTCTCTTTTCTTTTATCTCAAAATCTAATCTTGCAAAATTTGTTTTGGTGTCATCAGGTTGAGATTTGTAGATTCCCCCTGTAGGACAAAGGAGTAACGATTTTGGAATCCATCATGTGTTACATCTCTATCAAACTGCCATGGTCTCGCAGTCTGCTTTCATTGGCACAACATCAAAAACAACCTCATCTTTGTTTCTCCCAATTGAAAATAATACCTTTACTTTCTTAGTCACCTTTAACTCTTTACACTCATTCAACCATTGAAGCTTGTATAGCCAATGATGCTTGATAGTAGGTAGACTTAATTTTTAAACCAATTTAGTAATGGTCACATTACAACAACTACCACCATCAATAATCATGCTACAAACCTTTCATTGAACTTGGCAGCGTTTATGGAACAAGTTTTCTCTTTGGCAATTGTCGTCCCTCCATCATCTGGGCATTAAGAGCTCTTCTAGTAACAAGTAGCTCTCCTTCTTCGGCATACTCTTCATCACCATCTTCTTATGATGATTCCTCCTTCTTACTGCTTTCTCCTTCGGTTTCCAGATCTTCATGATTGTTGAAGATCATTGTACGTCGGATAGGGCACTCATTTCCTATGTGTCCTCTCCCTTGGCACTTGAGACACTTTGTATCACGATTTCTTGAAAAGTTAGGTTCGGGTTGTACCTTTTTGTAGTAACTTTTCACCATGTTTAGAATCTGCCTCCTTGAATTTTGATGTAGAAGGGGTGTCTTTCTTGGGGTTGTTCTTCCACGGACTGATGTAGACGAGTTAGAACTCCCCCGCATAAGTTCTCTCTGCACTCCACAACATCCGTGATGTCATGATTGATCCCGTGCAAGAAACGAGCCATAGTTGCTTCATTGTCCTCTATGATGTTAGTTCGAATCATAGCAATCTCCATCTCCCTGCAGTACACATCAACACTTTTAGAACCTTGAGTAAGACATTGGATTGTGAAGCTCATGATGATAATAGGATGGAACGAACCTCCTCCTCATGATTGCTCTCATCTCTTTCCATGTTGTGAGAAAACGTTCATCATTCACAACCCGCTCCTTTTGCATCTGATCCCACTAAGCAAGAGCATAATCAGTAAACTCAAGGGCTGCTAGTTTGACCTTTTTACTCTCCGAGTAGTTATGGTATGAAAAGATTTGCTCAACACGCATCTCCCACTCCAAATACGCTTCGAGATCACTCCTCCATTTAAATGTAGGAATTGTGACCCTAACTCCTCCTAGGACACCATCTTCATCTCTAGGCCGTCTCGGTTGATCTCTTGGCCTGTTCACTCTCCTTGGCCGGATGTCCTCATATTCATCTTCACTACTTGGATCCTCCAAATAGTCATTATGAACATAACGTTGAGGTCGTAGATTTGGAGCATATCTTTGATTTGTAGCTCTTGAACCGGCAACTTGATTCTCTACTTGATCCAATCTTTCATGAAGTCCTTCTAGCTTACGGTCAAGAAACTTTTCAAAGTGCTCACCAAGGCTTGCATATGGAATGCATCGACTCCGCCTCGTAGTGTTTGTCCCAAGTTGTTGTCATCACTTGCTTGAGCAACTCCTTTATCGATATTTTCTGCCATTCAGTAAGAAGCAATTATAGGAACCTCACAAAATCTGTGACACACTCTTTTTTTCTTTCTTTTATTTTTCCACTGGTGTTTCACTCCTCACTTAATAAGCACAACTCTTAACTCTCAATGCTAGTCTCAATACATTCAACACTCTCAAATCTAAAACTCTTGTGAGACTCGATGCTTTATCTAGTGACTCAAAAGCAAATGCTAATTCTTTTCTCAACTAAATATGTGGAGGTGGACGATTCAAACGAATTGTTTAACGAATCTAGGTACAACTTGAAAAATAAAAATCGGTTGGCTTACAAGGATAGTAGCAAAAGTATAGCTAGAAACAATAACACAATCTGATATTTTTTTTCTTTTGTTTTTTTTTTCAAATGGCCCCTTTTTTCGCTGTTTTTTTTTTTTTTTGCCTTCCTTTTTTTTAGCAATTTTTTTTTGCTGCTTGTTTTTTTAGCTTTTTTTTTTTTTGTAGAGATGAAAATAAAGATAATAATGGGGGTATGGAAGCTTGATGGTGTAAGATAAAAGATAGGTGGAACTTGGAGTAACCTACCGTGTCAACCGAAGGCTCTAATACCATGTCAACCGAAGGCTCTAATACCATGTCAACCGAAGGCCTGATCTTCACGACGTAGGCTTGAAAAGGATAAAGAGGTCCGTGACCTAAGGAATGCAAGTAGCCAACCAACGTTATATGAACATGACCTTCTACTTAGAACATTCAACCAACCACGAGCACGAATAAACCAATCTACACAACAACACAATTAGGTCGAGCACGAATTGGGTTATTTGTGAAGTTGAATCACCAAACTAATATGCTAGATTGACAAAGCAAGGTTTCACTAAAGCTAAAAAAGAATATAAACTCTCCAAAATATGAGTAACTCCCAAATATTCCTTAAACTTAGATACATTCTTGGTTGATCCCATTTACATGGCTGGTACAAACCTTTTATAGGCCAAAACACTTTCGAATTGATCACGCATATCCCCAAGTGACTCCTTGGTGGATGTACATTCACTACTTAGTCAAAAAATGACTAAAACTATGCATTCTTGGTTAAAAAAAAAAAAAAAGAGTAAAACTTATGCACTTCCATATGAATCCAAAAATTAGTGCATGGTATGTGATAAATGCACTTTGAATGTAATTCATAAGCCTTCTTTGACCACATGGCTGCACTTGGACGAAATGGCTTCTTATTATGAGCTTCCTTGGGCTTGAATAATTGAAATTAAGCATTCATGTTGGGCCTCCAATTGTAACTTGATCTCATTAGCAAATATTAAGTTGGATTAGACTTGAATTCTCTTCAACCTTCCTCTTGTCATTGACCCACTTTCAATGTTTAAGTCTTGCTGCAATTGGTCTTGAATTTTTTTAGCAGGATGCCCTTGGTGTTCTCATCACCACCCACCCCCCTTCCCATCCACCTCCGCCACCCTTCCATCTCCCCATTGAAAGGGGCGACGCCGCCCCCAGCAGAGGGGGGCGATGGCGTGTCGCCCCCCTCTGCTGGGGGTGACGTCGCCTCTTTTGCCATCGTCCCCTTCTGTTGGGGGGTGGAATCGCCCCCTTCTATGGTGAAAGAGGGCGGAAATCGGGGGTTGGATGGTGGCAGGCAAGGGCGGAGGTTGCGGGGGAGAGGGGTGACGGAGGGGGGCGGGCGTTGTTGGGGTTGGGGGTTGGGTAGTTTTTTATTTATTTAAATTTATATTTTATAAACAATAATTTTATTTTTCATAATCTATAACTATTTATAAAATAATAATTTTTTTTTTATAATTTTATGTATTAAATGATTAAAATGAGAATTTTATTTTTTATAACTTATAATTATTGTTATAATCTATAAGAATTTATAAAATAAGTATTTATAATTAACTATAATTTTATGTATTTTTTATAAAATAAAAATTTATTTTTTTATCTATAATTTTGTAAATAAAAAAATTATGTATTTTTTATAAAATAATATTTAATTTTGATAATCTATAAGTATTTATAAAATAATTATTTTTCATTATCAATAATTTTACGTGTGTATATTTTTTTGTTGTGTCTATAATATATCTAAATTGATTTTTTCTTTTTTTTAAGCTGGTATATTGAGTTATATATTTTCTTTAAATTTATAATACTTTTTAGAGTGTGCAAGATTATTTATTGTATGCATACAGAGATGATGTGTCACGAAAGCTAGTATAAAATATAAATTCAAAACTTGTTTTTATGCAATTTGACTTTTTTGTGTGTAACTGCTTATGTGGTAGAGAAAGATAAAAAATGGCCATGTCAAGTGTTAAGTCATTTTTAGTGCCACATGGGATAAAAAAAAAAATCCCCAAATTTTTTAGCATGTGCAGTGCGCATGCTATTTTTCGGCCATAAAAGCAAAATTCGGCCACCAGAGGACCTAATTGATGCTTTTTTGCAACATAGTGCATAAAATTGAAAACTATTAAACTTAGTGGACTGAAATTAAATGAGGACAAACTTTGTGGACTAAAACAAAATCTCCTGTGAAGAGATAAACAAAACAAATTTATACTTTTCATCTTAGAGAAAATACTTTTATTAATTTATGCTTTATTCTTTAGTTTCATTTAAAATGTGTGTGAATTCAATTTTGATAACTAGATTTACTGTATTATGAAATACTTTAGAAAATTCAAAAATTGTTGTTATTTGTTTTATTATAAGTCAAATTTAAAATGTCAAGAAATAACTATGAAGATTCTCGAATATCCAATTTATAAATATATCACAAAGTTCTATGAAAATTTCAATATAGTATAATGGTTGAGAAACTTTATTAGTGAAGAATATAATTATGCGATTGAAACTCAGTCTGCAATTAACATATCAATGTGCTATCTTTTAAAATTTTACTTTTAAATAGTATCTTTAATATTTTTAGCTAATTTATCAATCTATTCCGTTTTTTTAATATATTATGCAACACTATATTTCCCTTTTGTTACTTTTTATCTATATCATTAATTTCTTTTTTTTTTAATTGATTCATGATGTTATACTAATGGTTAGTTATTTTTAATTTAGATTCGTGTTTTATATATTTGATATGCATAAAATGGGATGGCACAAGTAGGCCCAAACGACCAAAAAAAAAAAAAAGAAAGAAAGAAAGAGATCCCACGAGTCCAAAGAAACTTAAGGCTCAAAGTGCTTCCCCAAGGGGGCCTAATTCGTGCCCCCAGGCAACCTAGAGAAGGACCAAACTAAGCCCCTTCAAATAATAGCAGCCCAAGCCCAGACGAGGGGAAAAGGTTTGGCCTAGCCTCCAAATCAAAGTCCAAGAAAGAAGGAGCCCAGTCATGCGAGAAGTGCAGGATAAGGCCCCTCATCCTTATCCTATCTGAATAAGGTCCTCAACCACCTCCTCTGAATCCGGAGGGATCCAAAACCGCTTCCCTGAAAATCTGGGAAGGCATTCAAGATTATCTCTCAACTATCTCCAGCCTTTTAGAAGACCCCTCTCCTTGGACTCTGGGGAGACCTACAACCGCCTTCCGAAAGACAAGGAAGATCAGAGTCCTCCCTGCTCACAGAACCTCCTCCATAGATACCAGCCCCCTCTGGCTGATAGCGGGACGAGTTTTTACCCTATCAAGCTTAGACGAGTTTGTTACTCTCTCAAGCTCACGAAAAAAAATCTTTGCCCTCTCAAGCTCACAAATTGCTTACACTCTTGCACCAATACATTTCGTGTTCAATCTATTCTTCTACTTTATTTTTCATTATTGATTCTTTATCACCTCTTAACCTTTATTATTTCACAATTAGTTACCGACTTGAGCATTGGAGTGCTAATGCTACTTTTGCAGATCCTCTTTCCCGACTTGCAAAAATCAAAACTCACTCCATTCAAGCTCAAGGTTGTCATCCAGATCGAGCCATTTCAGCTCGCATCAATATTATTCATGTCATTATAAGAAAATGGCTCAATAGCTACGAAGAAAATCGATGCTAAGATCAATGTCGAGCTAATTAGTAAGAAAAATTCATTCTAAATTTGTTACTAATCTGCATTACTTAATACAAAAAATATACTTGCTAATAATACAACAAAATATTTTCATGCTATTGCGTCATTTTCTTGTAGTGTATGTTATTTATTTTAAATTTTAATGTGACATAATAAATTTGTTTTTTCTTAAAATAATTAAGATTTCTTCTAGAAAGTAATTGCATAGAAATATTATTTGCATATTTATTTTTTTAGTTCTATTTATTATTCATTCTCTAAGTAGCTTAGAGCAATTAAGATTTTATGACTATTAAATAGTTTTTTTTTTTAAAAGAATTTTATTCTTTTATAACTAATTTTTTTATTATTAAAATAAGCACTTAAGTAAGGGTTGAAATTTAGATTAGTATTTTATATATTATTCATGTTTTATTTATTTTAAATTTTACTATGCCATAGTAAATTATTTTTTCTTAAAATAATTAAAACTTCTTCTAGCAAAGTAATTGTGGGTTAAAATATTATTTGCATATTTTTTAGTTGTATATATTACTCATCCTCTAAGTAGTTTAGAGCAATTAGAACTATTAAATCATTTTTTTACATAGAATGTTATTCTTTTATAACATTTTTTTTTATTAAAAAATACTTAAATAAGGGTGCAGTTGTCCTTTTACAATGAGCAACAAACACTTATGCATTCATACTTTTACATATAGTATAGATTTTTTTTTAGTTCCATTTATTATTCATTATCTAAGTAGTTTATATCAATTAAGATTTTATGACTACTAAATAGTTTCTTTTTTTTAAAAAAATTATTCTTTTATAACTACTTTTTATTTATTATTAAAGGAGCACTTAAGTAAGGGTTTAAATTTAGATTAGTATTTTATAGATTATTCATATTTTATCTATTTTAATTTTACTATGCCACAGTAAATTAATTTTTTCTTAAAATAATTAAAACTTCTTCTAGTAAAGTAATTGTGCGTTGAAATATTATTTGTATATTATTTAGTTGTATATTTATTCATCTTCTAAGTAGTTTAGAGCAATTAGAACTATTAAATTTTTTTTTACATAAAATTTTATTCTTTTATAATTAATTTTATTTATTATTAAAAAATACTTAAATAAGGGTGCAATTATACTTTTATAATGAGGAATAAACAGTTATGAATTTATACTTTTATATATAATATAGATATAAATTTTTATTTATTAAAAAAATACTTAAATAAGGGTGCATGTGTTCGTCATTCTTTTATATATTGTATAGATATACACATTGATATAGAAATAGGTATACGCAATTACTTTTGTTGTGCATGTGTTCGTCATTCTTTTATATATTGTATAGATATACACATTGATATAGAAATAGGTATACGCAATTACTTTTGTTGTTTTTCATATCGCAAGTCATTTCTGTATCTATATTAAAGTTAGGAGCTTACTTCTAAAACAATATATGGCAATGAAGTCAAATGTGTAAACCCACTATTTGGCACGTTATGCAAAATGGTCAAGGATAGGGGTTTGCCCTACAGCTGCTTTCACTGTTCCACTCAGTGTAATAATCAACTCTATTGGCAATAGAAAACATCAACAAATAATGTAGGGAACCGAAACTTGCATCTTCCATAAGAAAAATTCTTATACGAACTCAATTTGGCCGAATCAAACTAATTATAGAGTAAGCGTGGTATGCTTGATATGTGATTGGTTATTTTTCTTGAACTGTACACCAATTACACGACAAGTATACTTCCCATATAATTAGTTCAAATTTGACCAAACCCAAATTATTATCACGAAAGACTTTCCAATGGCTCTACAGAATTTGAGATGAAATGGAAAGTGAAAAATGAAACTTTTGAAAATTATCATACCATGATACCAAAGCGTAGAACATTATCTATATCTATATAGGGTTAAATTCATTTTACCCCTGTATTTTACGAAATGTTCAAAAAAGCCCCTGTAAATTTTTTTTTTATCAAGTTACATAGCACACTGGCCCCTGCTGAATTTTAATGTACCTGATTAGGGACAATGACAAAAATACCCTCCAATATATATCAAATCCAATAGTTGACCAGAAAACATTTGACTCAGACATTGAGAGCAAGTGTTGAGAGAGATAGGTGTAAAACCCTAGTTTTGTTCGAAAAAACGCAGATCTGAGAGCAGATCTGCGTATCGAACCGTTAAATCGACACGAAAAAAACCTGGAACAACATAAATCGACTTGTGTGAAGGTTGGAAATCAATATTTTACTATTTTTTTTTTATATTCTCTGGTGTTAATGAACTGAATGTTTTTGTTTTAGGGTTTTTTCGTATTAAAGTGGGAGGGAGAGGTGAAGTGGGTTCAGTGAACTCGAGAATAGACGAAGGTAACTACGAAAAACCCTTGTTGTTTTAGTGTTAAAACCCTAGTTTTTGTTTTAGGGTTTTTTTTGTTGTTTTTTTTTTTTTCGCAAGCACTGATTTTCTATTTTTTGTTTGGGTTTTTGGCTTTTTTTCAGTTCTCCTAGAAAGACAACAGAGCAGAGCAGAAAAACAAAGGTTTTGTTCGGAGGAGAATGACGGTATGTTCGTTTTTTTGAACTATTTTGTACTTGATCTGCTTTTGTGTATGCTGATGTGGTATATTTTATATAAAGTTTTGGCCTTTTGTATATGCTATGAGCTTTTTTCGATATTTTTTAAAGATGTTCACATTTTGGTTCTTTATGCTGTGAATTTTTTTTTCTGGGAATATTATAATTTTTTGTTGTTGCATTCATTCATATATTTCTGAGCTGGGTGGTCCCTGTGTGTTACCTTATTGAGAACATTTTGTGAATATTTAATGCCTATGTTGCCTTTGTTGGTGGTCCCTGTTGCTGTGTGATTGTTGTTTATTTCCCCCAATGGCCCCCAAATATGTGCACCTAGCCCCCCTGTGTTTTTCATTAACTTGGTTAGTAGCTTTGTTTGTATTGTATTCTTATGCAATTTCTGTTTTTTTTTCTCCCTATGCAGTTTACTGATTATCATGATGTTCTCTTTTGGTATGGTGGTAAATTTCTGAATGATTCAAAAAATAGATATGTAGGGGGCATCAAAAGGGTATTTGAACAAGAGGATTTGGATTGTTTAGGGTTGTATGAGATAAGTTGTATGTATGAATAATGTGGTGGGAGGAAAGGGACAATGAATTTTTATTATAAAGTACCAACCCAACCACTAGAGAGAGGCCTAAGACTTATTAACAATGAATGCCCTGATATTCGCATAATAGATTTGGAGAATGTCTATAGAGGGCTAGATGTGCCTATTGAAATCTATGTAGACGAGCTAGAATGTGAGCCTATTCAGGCAATAGATGCACAGGGTAATGTCTTACCCAATCAACCTGAGAATGAAATTAGACTCTTACTAGATGGGATAAACTTTGATGATGGTGATATAGGTGAAGGTGAGACTGTGGGTGATTTGTGATGGGCAGGGTTCTGAGTTCCAGGGAGTTTGGGCTGCAGATGATTGTGAGGGGCAGGGGGATGTTGGGTAGGGTGGTAATGGTGGTGATGGTGATGATGGCATGCAGGAGGTAGAAAATTTGCAGAATGAACATAAAGGTTAGGCCTGATAAAGGAAAAAGAAAGGTTTGTTATGCTGAAAATGAGTCTTCATCAGAATTTGATGATTCTTCTGATGAAGACTACATGCAACCTAATCAAGATTCAACTGATAATGAAACCCCTATCCTTGTTTTAGAAGACGTTGAAGGGTCAAGTGATGATGATATTTTTGTGAACAAGAGACTTAATGAACAAATTGAAGAAGGTAATGAAGAAAGATGACAAAACCTGAGAAACAAAAAGAAATTGTTGTTAAAGATGAAAACTGGTTTAGTGATGATGGTGATTGTGATGACCTTGATAGTTTGCCAAATTCTGATAAAGAAGATTCTAATCCAAAACATCCTTCTTTTAAAGAATCAACCAACATAAAGACTGTTGAATTGATAGTTGGTATGAAGTTTCATAATGCACATCATTTCAGAGAGGTGTTGAGAGACTGGTGCATTAGGGGGGTTATGACATAGAATTCATCAGGAATGAGAACAAGAGAATTACTGCAAAATGCAAGGTTGAGGGCTATGAATGGAGGATTCATGCTTCCCCAATCATGAAAGATTCATTTCAAATAAAATCCATAAAAGGGTCACACACCTGTGCCAGGACTTATGATAATAAGCTTGCTAAGGCAGCTTATCTGGCAAAAAGAATGGAATCTGCAATTAGGGACCATCCTAATATTCCAATCCAACAGTTAAAAAATTCCATTCTAAGAAAATGTAAGGTGGAGGTGACTAGATCTAAGGTGTTGAGGGCAAAAAAGGAGGCATTGCAGGCTATAAGAGGGGCAGATTCCTTACAGTATGAAAAGCTGTGGGACTATTGTGAGACTGTGAGGAATTTTAATCCAGGGAGCAAGATATTGCTTAAGAAACTGGAGGTTCAGATCCCCCAGTTTTTGATAAAATGTTTGTGAGCTTTTGGGCCCTTAAAAAGGGATTTTTAAGAGGTTGTAGGTCAATCATTGGCCTTGATGGGTGTTTTCTTAAAACACCCTATGGTGGTCAATTGCTTGTTGCAGTTGGTAGGGATGCGAATGACAACATGTTTCCCATTGCTATGGCTGTAGTCCAAGTAGAAAATAGGAAAAATTAGACCTGATTTGTGGCTGAAATGCTAGATGATATTGGGGGGCTTGGGATTGCAAAGTGGTCCTTCATTTCTGATAGGCAAAAGGGCCTAATTGAGGCCTTAAAAGATCTTGTTCCTGAAGCTGAAACATAGATTTTGCCTTAGGCATATGTATCATAATTTCAAAGTAAAGTTCAAAGCCCAAGAACTGAAGGAATTTTTCTGGAAAGCTGCATCAACAGCAAATAGAAGGGATTATGAAAGATACATGAAAAAAATTGAAGAACTAGATCCCAAAAAATCAGAAGATGTTGAAACTGCTTCTGAATGGTTAAGAAACATTAATCCACAACATTGGGCCAGGTCTTTTTTTCCTTTGCAGAGTAGATGTGATATATTGGTGAATAATCTCTGTGAAAGCTTTAACAATGACATACTTGATGCTAGAGATAAGCCAATAATCACCATATTTGAATGGATAAGAGCTAAGTTGATGACAAGATTACAGTAAAAAAGGGAAGGTATGGAGAAATATTCTGGAGAAATATGCCCTAATATTCTGAAAAAAATCAAGAAACAACAGTGGATGACTAGGAACTGTTTACTAGATGGTGTGTCGGAGGGGGCGGAATATGAGATTGATCATTTCCTAGACAAGTTTGTTGTGGACCTTGAGAAAAAAACATGCACTTGTGGCATGTTTCAGCTGAATGGATACCCTTGTTGCCATGCATGTGCAACAACCTCTACCAAAAGAACCCAACTTGAACAATTTGTTGATGATTGTTATAAGAAATCAACATATCTAAGAGTCTACGGGGAGATGATACATGCAGTTCCTGGTGCAAAGGATTATATCAGCACTAGTTATGAGGCCTTAAAACCACCCAAAATGAAAACAAAAAGGGGAAGGCCAAAGAGACTAAGGAGGAGGGGGGCAAATGAGTTGCAAACACATTCTACAAGAAAGGGCCTTACACATACCTGTAGCAAATGCTTGCAGACAGGCCACAACAAGAAAAGTTGCTCAAATCAGCCTCATCCTAATTCTAAGTTTTTCAAGGTTTGTTAAGTCTCCATCTTAAGTCTCCAGTTTTTCTAAAGGTTTTTGCTTAATAAACATCATTTGCAGGGTACCAATCATAAATAAATACATGTCGAAGGTTCTCAGCCCCCACCAGCTAGCCAAGATCATGACAGGCAATCTCAGTCAAGGGTAAGAAATTTAATATTTCAAATATTATCAGTTCAACTTTTTTTTTTTTTTTTTTTTGATTTCTTGAAGCAACAAGAAAGCAATCAGCATGGACATGCTACAAACCAGGTTGAATCTGGATCAAATTCAGCAACAAGGGTAAGAAATTTAAAATTTCAAATGTAACTGTTGTTTACTACTTAAAAATATTTAATTATTATCAGTTGAACTTGTTTATTTGTTTGGTTTCTTGAAGCAGCAACAAGGAAATCACCATGGCCAGCCTACAAATCATGCTGAATCTAGATCAAATTCAGCTGCAAGAGTAAGTCATTTTATCTCACTTTTTTTGCAAAATAATCTTTCTTGGTTTGAGCTTTTTTTAATCTTTTTTTGGGGATTTTGTAGCATGAATTTGGCTATCAAGGACCTCGAAATGCAGCATTATTGGGAGGCTATGAAAGCAGAAACAGAAAGCCAACGATTTCTCAAGTTTTGCAAAATATTAGGGAAAGATCCAAAGGAAGGCCCTGGAAGCCATGAAGAATTCAGCCATGAAGAATACTTCTGGCATTATGAGAATTAGATGTAAATTATTTATGATGTTATTGAACAATGCATTAGTGTTTTGTTAACTTCAATGATGCAACTTCTGGCATATTTTTGGTGATAGAATGACAATTAAGGTGTGTGTGTTCACATATTTTGGATATTCCTGGTAGGATCTCTGTTAACAGGAAACTTTTTGCTTTTGAACATATGTTTTCTGTAAATTCTGGGGATTCTATGTATCCTTCCAGATATTAAGCCTCATTGATATGAGATGTTTTTATTTCCAGCATTCTGTATTTTTTTCTTATCATTTCCAGCATTCTATATCACTTTCCCAGCAATCTGGATAATTTTTCCAGCAAGTATTTTACAGCATTTTTCCAGCAATTGTTTTCCAGCAAAGTGCAATTTTCCAGCAAATTGCAATTTTGCAGCAATCACAAAATTGAAATGCGACAAAATTTGCATTTTTCAGCAAAGTGTAATCTCAAAATCACACAACAAACCATTACTCATACTCCAATTCCATAAAGCATAAGTTTATTACATTACTTCATTACAAGAACTAAAACCAACAATACCAATACAGAAGTAATGCCTATCCAAAATTGAAAATTGCTAACACCTTTTTCATTGATTTCAACACTCACATCTGATCTCCCACAATTAGACTCTTTCGAAACTACTTCATCAATTGGAAACCCATCTTCTTCGTCTCCTTCCACTGCAAATGAATTTTTCTCTGAACTAATTTGTGCTCCGAAATCGAAGTTTACCGGAATCCCACTGAGTACCCATGTTGCTCTCTCGGGTTGTGCCCAACGAAAACAATTGCAAACTTGAAATTTACAACAATAATATAACTTACCTCTTGAGGGTTTTTTGATAGACTCTACTACTCTAATCTCTGCCTTCTCATTGCACCCACAAATCAGTGTTGCTGAAAACCTCAAATCCATTAATTCCTTGCACTGTTTGGTTTTTTCCATCTGGGTTGTGTGGCTGGACATGGCTACAAAAGGAGAAGAAGAGAAGAAGATTTGGGAAAGAAGGAAGGAAAGAAATAAGAGAAAGAAAAGAGAGAAATCAGCTTTAAATGCAAAGAGAAGGGACAAAATGGTCCAAAAAAGTCGATTTTACCTATCACAGGCGCAGTAAGGACGCGTGTGATACAATTTTTGGGGTTAGGGGTTTATTTGCTCCTTTTTTCATAACACAGGGAGGTAAATTGATAAAATTTTTTTCACAGGGACTTTTTTGAATATTTCGTATTTCACAGGGGGGTAAGTTGGATTTTTCCCATATCTAAAAGTATGAATCACCTAAAAAGTTATTTTATTTTTTTGATTGAACTAAATTAACCTTGTAATATTGTTTTTTGAGGATAACAGTGTAAAATAATATACTTATTAATTACTTTTCACATTACACATATTTACTCTTATTAATTACTTTCACATTATTCATATTTAGTCCTATTCATTGCTTTTCACATTATACTTATTTACCCATATTATTTTTTAGTACACTATATTAATAATATAATGTATTTACTAGATGAAAAATACCTCTATGATATAACACGAAATGACTAAAAAAAATTATGAAAATTAGAAGAATTTAATATTGAGATATTTTCTAGCATAGATATACATGAGAATTAATTAGTTAGATTACTTACATATGAAAATATACATGTTAGATGACAAATGAAATTCAACTAAATGAATTTTTATGTGAAATAAATATTTTGAAGAGTAACATAAGTTAAAAGAAAAATGAGAATCAATTAAATCATCACTTATCATGTAAAGTGAACACTTTTTGTAGTAAGATAGACTAAAATATAATTCTGGCATTTGAGGTGTAATTAGTGGGTACGTTATATAATTCTTTTAATCATCTCTAATATAATAGAACAAAATGTCAATTTATAAGATTTGATATTTTCAATAATATAAGATATAAGTCTCTCCTTGCAAAAAAATATCAAAAGGTGTAAATGTCATTCCTAAACCACACCACATATTTTTGTTTACCAGAAAAAGAAAAGAAAGGGAAGAGAAAACGGGCACGAAAGCATAGATAAACACTACAATCTATATCTATGTATATTATAAGAATGTGAATGATTTGTCATGTTTTATATTTCTTCATTTTGTGTGATGCCAATTATATTATTTTCATATAATAGTAGATTATAAATTTATGTGTACAATTAAGTAATTTTGTAACAGTTGTTAATTACTTAGATAGTTGAATTGAGATAGAGGTACAATAAAAATAAATTATAATAAAGAGTTTAGTCATAACTAACTAAATAAAATTAGTTAAAAGTTTTAATACTAACTAGAAAAAGTATATATGCTATATAATTAAGAGAAGATACGATTTAGAAACTTGGAAAGGAATTTTTTTGAAAGAAAGGGAAGCATCCATAGGGCAATTTACTATTAATTTAATATAAGTTCAATTTTATAACAAGATATTATTTTTTTTAAAAAAAGAGTAACATGAGATGTTATATTTTTTTATTTTTTATAATTAAAAATATTAAAATTTCATAGCAAGTATAATTTTATATGTCAATATATAATATCTAGAGGGGCTTAATTAATAGTTTCTTTCTTTTTTGATTGGACTAAATTAACCTTGTAATATTATTTTTTTGAGGATAACAATGTGAAATAATATAGTTACTAATTACTTTTCACATTACACATATTTACTCTTATTAATTACTTTCACATTATTCATATCTAGTCCTATTCAATGCTTTCCACATTATACTTATTTAACCATATTATTTTTTAGTACACTATATTAATAATATAATGTATTTACTAGATACAAGATATATACCTCTATGATATAACACGAAATGACTAGAAAAAAATCATGAAAATAGGAAGAATTTAATATTGAGAAATTTTCTAGCATAGATATACATGAGAATTAGTTAGATTAGATTACTTACATATTAAAATATACAGGTTAGATGACAAATGGAATTCAACTAAATGAATTGTTATGTGAAACAAATATTTTGAAGAGTAACATAAGTTAAAAGAAAATTGAGAATCAAATAAATCATCACTTATCATGTAAAGTGAACAATTTTGTAGTAAGATAGACTAAAATATAATTCGGGCATTTGAGGTGTAATGGTACTATGATTTTTTCAATCATCTCTAATATAACAAAACAAAATGTCAATTTACAAGATGTGATAGTTTCAACAATATAAGATATAAATCTCTCCTTATAAAAAATTATCAAAAGGTGTAAATTCCATTCCTAAAGCACACCACTACATATTTTTGTTTACCAAAAAAAGAAAAGAAAGGGAGGAGAAAAGGGGCACAAAAACATAGATAAACACTACAATCTATATCTATGTATATTATAAGAGTGTGAATAATTTTTCATATTTTATATATCTTCATTTTGTGCGATGCCAATTATATTATTTTCATAAAATAGTAGATTATAAATTTATGTGTACAATTACATAATTTTGTAACAATTCTTAATTACTTAGATAGTTGAATTTAGATAGAGGTACAATAAAATTAATTACAATAAAGAGTTTATTCTTAACTAATTAAATAAAATTAGTTAAAAATCTTAATACTAACTAGAAAAATTATATATGCTATATAATTAGGAGAAGATACGATTTAAAAACTTGGAAAGACATTTCTTTGAAAGAAAGGGAAGCATCCATAGGGCAATTTATCATTAATTTAATGTAAGTTAAATTTTATAACAAGATATTATAACAAAAAAAAGAGTAACTTGAGAAGTTTTATTTTTGTTATCACTTTATAATTAAAAATACTAAAATTTCATAGAAAGTATAATTTTATATGTTAATATATAATATCTAGAGGTGCTTAATTAATAGTTTTTTTTTTATTAGACTAAATTAACCTTGTAATATTATTTTTTTTAGGATAACAATGTAAAATAATATACTTGTTAATTACTTTTCACATTACACATATTTCCTCTTTTTAATTACTTTCACATTATTCATATTTAGTCCTATTCATTGCTTTTAACATTATACTTATTTACCCATATTATTTTTCAGTATACTATATTAATAATATAATTTATTTACTAGATAAAAAAATACCCCTATGATATAACATGAAATGACTAGAAAAAAATCATGAAATTTGAAGAATTTAATATTGAGAAATTTTCTAGCATAGATATACATGAGAATTAGTTAAATTACTTACATATCAAAATATATATGATAGATGACAAATGAAATTCAACTAAATGAATTGCTATGTGAAACAAATATTTTGAAGAGTAACATAAGTTAAAAGAAAAATGAGAATCAATTAAATTATCACTTATCATGTAAAGTGAACACTTTTTGTAGTAAGATAGACTAAAATATAATTCGGGCATTTAGGTATAATTACTGGGTACGTTATATGATTCTTTTAATCATCTCTCTAATATAATAGAACAAAATGTCAGTTTATAAAAGATATTTTCAACAATATAAGATATAAATCTCTCCTTGTAAAAAAATATCAAAAGGTGTAATTGTCATTCCTAAACCACACCACATATTTTTGTTTACCAAAAAAAGAAAAGAAAGGGAAGAGAAAACGGGCACGAAAACATAGATAAACACCACAATCTATATCTATGTATATTATAAGAGTGTGAATGATTTGTCATATTTTATATTTTTTCATTTTGTGTGATGCCAATTATATCATTTTCATAAAATAGTTGATTATAAATTTATGTGTACAATTAAGTAATTTTGTAACAATTGTTAATCACTTAGATAGTTGAATTGAGATAGAGGTACAATAAAAATAAATTATAATAAAGAATTTATTCATAACTAACTATATAAAATTAGTTAAAAATCTTAATACTAACTAGAAAAAGCATATTGCTATATAATAAGGAGAATATACGATTTAAAAACTTGAAAAGACATTTCTTTGAAAGAAAGGGAAGCATCCGTAGGGCAATTTACCATTAATTTAACATAAGGATATTTAAAAAAAAAAAAAAGAGTAACTTGAGATGGTTTATTTTTTTATTTTTTTATAATTAAAAATATTAAAATTTCATAGAAAGTATAATTTTATATGTCAATATATAATATCTAGAGGTGCTTAATTAATAGTTTCTTTCTTTTTTTGATTGGACTAAATTAACCTTGTAATATTATTTTTTTTAGGATAACAATGTGAAATAGTATACTTATTAATTACTTTTCACATTGCACATATTTACTCTTATTAATTTCTTTCACATTATTCATATTTAGTCCTATCCATTGCTTTTCACCTTATACTTATTTACCCATATTATTTTTTAGCATACTATATTAATAATATAATGTATTTATTAGATAAAAGATACCCCTATGATATAATAGAAAATGACTAGAAAAAATCATGAAAATTGAAAGAATTTAATATTGAAAAATTTTCTAGCATAGATATACATGAGGATTAGTTAGATTACTTACATATTAAAATATATATGTTAGATGACAAATGAAATTCAACTAAATGAATTGTTATGTGAAACAAATATTTTGAAGAGTAACATAAGTTAAAAGAAAAATGAGAATAAAGTAAATCATCATTTATCATGTAAATGGAACACTTTTTGTAGTAAGATACACTAAAATATAATTCGAGCATTTGAAGTGTAATTACTGGGTACGTTATATAATTCTTTTAATCATCTCTAATATAATAAAATAAAATATCAATTTACAAGATTTGATATTTTCAACAATATAAAATATAAATCTCTCCTTGTAAAAAAAATAAAAAAGTGTAAATGCCATTCCTAAACCACACCACATATTTTCGTTTACCAGAAAAAGAAAAGAAAGGGAAGAGAAAATGGGCACGAAAACATAGATAAACACTACAGCCTATATCTATGTGTATTATAAGAGTTTGAATTATTTGTCAAGTTTTATATTTCTTCATTTTGTGATGCCAATTATATCATTTTCATATAATAGTAGATTATAAATTTATGGTTACAATTAAGTAATTTTTGTAACAGTTGTTAAGTACTTAGATAGTTAAATTGAGATAGAAGTATAATAAAAATAAATTATAATAAAGAGTTTATTCATAACTAATTAAATAAAATTAGTTAAAAATTTTAATACTAATTAGAAAATATATATATGCTATATAATTAGAAGAAGATACGATTTAGAAACTGTAAAGGCATTTCTTTGAAAGAAAAGGAAGCATCCATAGGGCAATTTACCATTAATATAATCTAAGTTAAATTTTATAACAAAATATTATAAAATAAAAATACAAAATAAGTAACTTGAGATGTTTTATTTTTTATATTTTTTATAATTAAAAATATTAAAATTTCATAGAAAGTTTAATTTTATATGTCAATATATAATATCTAGAGGTGCTTAATTAATAGTTTAATTATACCGCAAGTTCATCTAAACTAAACTTCCAGTAGAAACAAAGACATTAATTAAGTTTATGCGAGAATCTATATTTATGAAAAACAAACTTAAAAATAAGATCAATTATTTATAAGTTTGATAGTGATAGGAAATTAGGGTAAGAGAAATTACGAAAATACTCTCAAAATTTTAAGATTATTACGTTAGTGTCATCGAAGGAAGTTGGAGGAAAGTTGGTGGCGGTTACCTGAGGGGAGTTGCAAAGGAAGTGGGGGACGTGGAATGACGAAGCTGCCCTCGACAGTTTAATCTGGATCGTAGGATTGAGGGAAGTTGAGGGATAATATTGTATTTTCACCCCCTGGAATTTACTATAAATAGGGTGTGAATCTCATTTTGTAATTCACTTTCACATCATTAATAGAAGTTCTACTTTCTATTTTCTTGTCTTTGCATTCCCTTGTTACAACTCGAGACAACGTGCTTAGGCTATTCATTTCTCGAATTTCTCACCATTAGCTTGGCCGTCTGTGGAAAACTAGTCTAGGCATCAAAGATGAACACTCGGTCAAGAGCAAGGAGTGCGAATGTAGGGCAAGAAGACCCTGAAAGAGGAAGGGGAGAGGAGGAGCAAGGCCAGGCCCTAGAGAATCCACCAGCGCAAAGGCAAGAAGACCGAGAGGAAGAGGTCAAGGCCCGCGCCTTGGAGAGTCCACCGGCGCACTGCCAGGAGGAGGAAAGGCAGGAAGAGGTCGAGGCCGACGCCTCGGAGAGTCCACTAGCGCACCGCCAAGAGGAGGAGAGGTAGGAAGAGGTCGAGGCCCACGCCTTGGAGAGTCCACCGGCGCACCGCCAGGAAGAGTAGAGGCAGAAAGAGGTCGAGGCTCCCCCCCCTCCTAGCAGGAGCAAGGCCGCGCCTTGGAGAATCCACCTGCGCACCCAGGAGGAGAAGAGGCAGGAAGAGGTCGAGGCTCCATCTCAGCAGGAGAAAGACTGCGCCTTGGAGAATCCACCTGCGCACCTAGGAGGAGGAGAGGTAGGAAGAGGTCGAGGCTCCACCTCAGCAGGAGCAAGACCGCGCCTTGGAGAATCCGCCAGCGTACCCAGGAGGAGGAGAGGCAGGAAGAGGTCGAGGATCCACCTCCACCCCCAGTTATTCAGATAACTTTCGAGACTCTTCGCCAGTTGGTGGAGGATGCATCCGCCCAAGCCGCCGGAAGGGCCACAGAGGAAGATAAAAGGTCCCCTTAGGGCAGAAGGAAGTAAGCGTGAATGCGGACATGTGCCCCCGGGGGATTTAGCTCAATACACCCCCCGGACCTCGCGGACTCAAACGCTCGGTACAGCCAAGTGACAAGGATTGGGATCGAAACCATAGCTCGAAGGAATGCCACTACTTGGAGAATCAAGTCGAGGAGTTGATCCGAAGAGATTACTTACGAGAATTCGTGGGGACAAAGGAAACAAGAGCTCCAGGAAACCGCTTCTGGAGACAGGCACGTGGCACGTGGGAGTGAAGCAGGACGCGGAATAAGCTAGCATGGACAACCTCCCAACTGCTTGAGTTATGAGGGTTACCTCGGGAGGCCCAATAGAAAGGGATACGAAGCAAGAGTCCCTCAGAGAGCAAGGCAAGCTGAAGGAGTTGCGGTGAGAGCAATAGGACGCGATGCCAACCGTATCATCTTTGGCGGGAAGGTAGCAGTGTTGCCAGCAGATCCAAGAACAAGTCGGAGTGTGATGCGCTAAGCAAGGGGAGAAAAGCAGACTTGCATTGCAGGAGCGACATATGCAAAAGGAGAAAGCCGACTTGCGTCGCAGGAGTGACATATGCAAGGGGAGAAAGCTGACTTGCGCCATGGGAGCGACATATGCAGGGGGATAAAGCATGAGTGACATATGCGAGGGCGGATAGCGACTTCCAACTTGTGGACAAGCAGTGGAATGGAGGCCACGAAGCTGGGGGAGCAGATGATTCCAACTTGTGGACTAGCAGTGAAATGGAAGCCACGAAGCTGGGGGAGCAGATGACCAAGTACTTAGCAAACATCCAAGCATTAAGAAGGAAGCTCGATGAGTTCACAATAGAACAAATCCCGCGATCGTACAAGGAAGAGACGAACTGACTCATTAAGTCAGCCAGCTCATTGGCTCCTTTGGAGAGCGAGAGGATAACTCTACTAAGTCAATATCGACACGAAGTGGATGTTGTGGGTGAAGAGGTCTTGATGGTGAAGAGTGTTTTACCAAGATGGGAAAAAGACCTGGAGGAAGATTGGAAATTTGGGATTTTGCTTCAAGACTCCGAAGAACCCCAAGGAACCCCAAGGAAGCAAGGGTAATTCGAGCTAGGTCAGCAAAACTCATGGTAATTGAAAGTAAGCTGCATAAGAGCGGTTTTTTGCAAACCAAATCTTAGATACGTCGGCGATGACTAAGCAGAGTATGATGAGGGAGGCTACATGATCACTCCGGAGGTAGAGTGTTAGCATGCCAGGCCCACAGCGAAGACACATGTGGAAATGCATGGAACTTAGTGAAGATTTTCGAGGGTGCCAAGAACATGTCGACGTGATTCACGTCCCAGCAGAGAGTATGGACCTTCGTGACTCCCCGTTCTGACGGGTAGGCAGAAGTAACCAGCAGGATAGTCATCCAAGATATTGGGACGAGGTTAGAGGAAGCTAAAAGAAGTTGGGTGGATGGACGCCCGGGAGTCCTAAGGGAATAGCGAACAACCCCGCGACGAGTCGCGGGAGAGCCCCCATTCAATCTAGTCAATGAGACATGAAACACGGCCAAAGTGGACGCCAAATAAGTATGACTACATCAAATCATGGAAAATGAACGAGAAGAAAATATCCACACACGAGGAATATTCCTAAACCTCAAGAAACGTTATAATGTTGTATATCCTTTTTTTTTCAAACGCTTTGTAACCCAGAATTACGGTAATAAAATGTCCAACTTTTATCTACTTGTTACAGATTTACTGTTTAAACTTTATTGCGTTAGAACATTTAACACTCTATCTATCTGAAAGAGGGGGATGGTCCCTCACATTAATATTCTATCTGAAAGAGGGGGATTGCCCCTCACATTGAAGTTCTATCTGAAAGAGGGGGATGACCCCTCACATTAATATTCTATCTAAAAGAAGGGGACGGCCCCTCAAATCACATTAATATTCTATCTAGAAGAGGGGGATTGCCCCTCACATTGAAAAGTTGGAGGGGGATGGTCCCTCACATTGAAAAGAGGGGGACTGTCCCTCACATTGACACTTTATTTAAAAGAGGGGGATGGCCCCTCGTGTTAATATTTCACCTAAAAGAGGGGGATGACCCCTCACCTTAACATCTTATTTATAAGAGGGAGACTTCCCCTCACAGTAATATTTCATTTAAAAGAGGGGGATGATCCCTCATGTTGATAATTTACCTAAAAGAGGGGGATGACCCCTCGCTTTAATATCTTGTTTGAAAGAGGAGGATTGCCCCTCACGCTGACATTTGATTCAAAAAGAGGGGGGGTTACCCTTCACCTTAATATTCAGCTCAACACTTTGCTTATAAGGTATTTAGTTTAATATTTTACTTATAAGAGGGGGATTGCCCCTTACATTTGAAATTTAGTTAGAGAAAAAAAAACAATTTAATATAATGAACAATAGAGGAACCAAGTTTGATAACATGTAAAAATGAACCCTTAAGAAGTTCCCCAAAAATGACAAACACCTCCCACAAAAGTCCAAGAGTGTTCCAACCAAGGAAACTCCTACAAAGCTTCCAAAAAGGCCAACGGGACGCGCCACGGTGCAACTTGACGCAACACAATATATGGTGCAACACAAGGTCAACATGACGCGTCGCGACGCGAGGTGATACAAATGTGACGCAACGCAACGCAATCACAAGTAGTCATCAAAGTGGCAAGGTCCCCCTCGCCACCACGGCGGCATACGAGGTTGCAAGAATGAGGGAGCGAGCAAGAAAATCTCCCTTCCTTGACGAAAAGCGAGAACGGACTCGCGAATCGCGCTTGCAAACAACACACTAAGCCTCTAGAAAAAAATGTTTACAACTGTGGAGAGGAAGGGTTAGAAGAACGAGTCCTTAACAACTCTCCCAAGGATGAGCAAAATATCGAAAAGCCACAAGAGAGGAAGTGGCACCAAGATCCCGCAACGCCGGAAGAAACTCTTCGAAATACACGAAAGAATTAGGAGCAGAGTGGCTGATGCACGACCTCGAGGTTTGAAGCGGGGTGCTTGCGCTATCGAAGGAAATCGAGGAGTTTTCAACTTTTTTCTAACTTTAATTTCTGAAAAAATCTAGCAAATCAGATGAACGTTCCTGGTGCCCTAAACCAAAATCACTTTGTGATCGAAATCGACCACTTCAGCAAGCAAGAGAGGAAGAAGGAGGGGCAACAAGACACCCTCGACTGAAATCCGACCGAGGGGGGGGCACGACCAGACTTTGGGCGAGGCGTCTCGCCTCGACCAAGGCTCGATCGAGGCACGCGCCTCAACCAGATTTTGGCCAAGGCGTGCGCCTCGGCCAGATTCCAGCTGAGGCACGCCTCAGCCATGCCACGATCCACCATCGACGGACCCCCGACGATGCCTCGTTGGACATTTTCTTGAAGTGCGTGACATCCTAAAATTTATTCGAACTGGCAAATTAGTTTTGTTTCTTCCAGATTAACGAATGATGACTTTTGGAAGTCGAAGAACGAAAACTACTGCAAGGAAATAGATGAAGAGCCATATACTCGAGCCAACTCATTTCGACATCTTTCTGGAATGTGGCTGAGACCAAATAGGCAGACCGAACAAAGCAAAAGGAAGAAAGTCAGAATATCCCACCAAGTGTATACATAGAAGACAAGGAATCCCAACAAGGGAAGGAGTTGAACCAAGAGTATAGTCGAAAGAGAAAGAGCCTATATGAAGAAGGGTCCCAAGAAGGAAGAAACCCGTGGCAGAAGTAGAAGGTCAAGGAAAAAGAGCACTAATAGAAGAAGGAACAAGAAGGAAAAAGAGCTCCAGTAAAAGGAGGATTTGTGCCAAGAGGAATTCCAGAAGAAAAAGACTCTACATCAAAAGGGAACATTATCAAGAAGAGGAAGATGAATCAGAATCAAATTATCTGTTAGAACTTCCAAATTTTCCAGAAGCATTTGGAAGTTGGGGGGCTACTGATAGTGATAGGAAATTAGGGTAAGAGAAATTATGAAAATACCCTCAAGATTTCAAGATTATTACGTTAGTGTCATCGAAGGAAATTGGCGGCGGTTACCTGAGGGAAGTTGCAAAGGAAGTGGGGGACGTGGAATGACGAAGCTGCCCTCGACAGTTTAATCTGGATCGTAGGAATGAGGGAAGTTGAGGGATAATATTGTATTTTCACCACCTGGAATTTACTATAAATAGGGGGTGAATTTCATTTTGTAATTCACTTTCACACCATTAATAGAAGTTCTACTTTCTATTTTCTTGTCTTTGCATTCCCTTGTTACAACTCGAGACAACGTGCTTCGGCTATTCATTTCCCGAATTTCTCACCATCAAAGTTGTTTCATGATTAATTGTCGATATAATATAAATTATAAAACATAATAATTTTTATTCAAAACTTATTTAATCAATTAGGTAAGTCTATGATTTGTGGATTATTTAATGGAATGATTACTTGATTTATAAGAATTCTACTACATCATTTCAATAATAAGTAATTTAATTTCTGTATATTTATATTTTTAATTCAACTCTAAATTAATAAAATTATTTAGTGATATTTATGCTTATTCCATTCAATTCATTCCATAAAATATTATTTGTCAACTTGGACTAATTTCCACCGACAAGAGGAATAAAATAAAAAGTAAAGAGATTATTACAAGAAATTTACATTATAAACAACTTTATTGATAGTTAGTATAAGAATTTAAAAATAAATATAAAAATCAAAAACTAATTTTATTTATTTTCTTGCTTTGCACAACTACGAAATTAAAAGAAAATAAAATCTTATTTCATCCGTGAAGCAAATTTAGAATACAGGTTAATTTAAATGATAACTTGTTATTACAAATATAGGGACGTTCAAAGTAAAGTGATACTTTATAAATGAAACAAATATAAGGATGGAACAATAATATTATAGAGAGAAATAATTATAAGATCTAAAATTTCTATAAAGGGCAAAAGAACAAAAAGATTAATTATCAATGTTTTCACATAAATAATGATGAAGTTCCCAAAAAAAATTATAGAGATGAAAGATAAGTATCATGGAGAGAATTAATTTTAAAATCTAAAGATTTATAAGAGGGCAATATCTAAAAAATATAAAAATACCTACCTTCTTATAAAGAATTGAAGATTATAAGTCTAAGGAAACATAGAAGAAGATTCAAGAGTGCTATTAATTAAGTGATTTTTTTTTAAATGAAATTAATAATCATTTGATATTTAATGGTCATCAATTGACGTTCACTGAAATTTAATTTCAAAGTCCTTTTAATCATCATTTGATCACAGACAACTTTTATTTATAAATATAAATACAAAATTGTACATACAAGATACTTATTTTACATATAAGACTATATATTGATATTTGTACCACAAGACTTATGAAATATGTAAAAAGTTACTTGAAACAGTTTTTCAAAATAACTAATAATATAATAATGATCATGTACTAAATAATAAAAAAAGGAGGGATATTACTTGGGATTTCTTTAAATAATAATATGGTTTAAATATAATAACGAGTGTCCTTTCTATGTTCTAAATTCTTCAATTAGAATTAGCAATATTTTTTTCTTCTATCTTAATATTTTGATTACATGATATTTTCAAATAAAATCAATTCATCTAAAACTGGACTTGAAGGGTATTTTAAACCTTAGGTGATAGTCATATAAAGTGTTTCTTATGAGATAATTATAGTTGTTTAAAATTAACAATTTTCATGATTAGGAATATATGATATATGATACTTTTCTAATTTTTTAGATTAATTAAATATTGTCCATCTACTATAATTCTAAAGTAACTATTAAGATGAATTTATAGGAATAATAAGAAAAAGTATAATATTTTAACCCTAGAGAACTTTGCTACTAAATCAAAAAGCATTATAGCTTAATGAATAAATATTAACTTATAATATTATTTGGATATACACCTTCTCAATTCTATTTATCAAATTAATTATTCATGATATATTTATTTACTTGAATAGTTCTATTATTATTGCAATATAAATTTTAATTTGTGAAAGTACATATTCATCTTAATGAGCCCAAATAGAGTAAATAATTTTGAAGTAATTTTTTTTAGTTTTTAGATATTAAGATTTTGAAAAAGACAGAAATGTAAGAAAGGTAATCTTTTTATACTGTTACATTTTTTTTTTAATATTTTGTCTTGATTAGACTAATGAAATAATATATCTAGAAAACATAAAAAGGATAAATGATGAAAGATAAAAAAAGACTTAAAATAATTAATAACTTTTTTTATTCTTTCCAATGTACTTTTTCTTCTGGTATATTTGTAATTTGATTTTATCATGTTTTTTATGAAAATATTAGAGAAAAAGATATAGATAATATTTTTCTGAATTATTACCTAATATTTATAATTTTAGATGACAATAAAATAATATCATGGATGTCTAATTAATAGTGTAATTAGACCAATAATCGGACTCTTAAATATTACATAAATTGAAATTTGATCTTTAAAATTTAAAATTGAAGTAATTAGTTTTATATAATGTAAATTACTATTTTTAATACTTATTATTCCACTTTAAATCATTTGATAAATGATTTAATCAATTTACAACTTTGTTCTAGAATCTCTTTGGACATCATGATGAATAATTTTTTTTTAATATGAGGCTAACTGTAGAAAATTATTATATAAATAACCTTACACATAGTAAACATAAGGAGTAAAAAAATAAAAATAAATAAATAAAATAACTAATTAATATATTTTTTCTTTGCAAAATTTGCACAACCCAAAGGATTAAAATATTATTTCATAAGTGAAACAAGTTTAGAATATAACCACAAGTTCAATTAGAAACAATGACTTTTATGCTTATTTCATAATACCATATTCTATTTTCTTTTTATTCTTTATTTTAATTTGAGCTAATTAATAAGAAAAAAGGTCTAAAATAAAAAGTGAAAGAGAAAAGAAAAAATTATTTTCATTGTTTGTTCTTGTAATGTTGATCATCAAGGTAAAAGCAATATTTATTGAGAATATAAGAGCCTTACTAAAATAAATATTTGAGAACAAACATTAAACTACAATTAAAGAGCAACAAGTAAAAAATAAATAAAAAATATATTTATTCTATTTTAATATATTTTTATATCATAAAGTATATGATGCACATACTTATTTTTATAAAAAAATTACTTCTCTATATATATAAAAAAAAATCAATCACTATATATTTTTTATTTATCAGTTTTAACCATTGTATATCCTATACACACACATATATAATATGTGTGTATGTGTGTGTGTCTTTTTATGTGTTTATTGCATATGTATACAATTATCTTAACCCAGATTCACTTATATGAATTGGGATTTACTTATACTAAAAAAAATGTATATATTGCAACTAGAAAAAATATGGTTGTAATATAAAATAGTAAAATAGTAATTAAAGTAGAGAAGAAATTATTTTATTTTTTAACTGTATGCTTTCACTTGTAACAATAATATTTTTTATTTATAAAGTACTTATTAAATTTAATTAATATATTTTTATTTATAAATTTAGTTTATTATTACAATATAATTATTTTATTGAGATAATTATACGAATTACGTGCAACGCGGTTGGTTATGACTAGTTACTAAAAATGGAGGAAATCTACGGGAACATGAACATCCAAAATCGTTAAAAAGCAGTCAAATTTAAAGCAACTTGTTATACATAAGAAAAAGATCAAGTCTACTTGGCACTAATAACTCAGCATGATCCCACGCAAGTCCGCATTTGGATAACTTATTATATAGGGATAATTGCAAAAGACTCCCCTGTGGTTTTATATATTTGCAAAATATTACCCTGTGATTTGTAAATATGTTTAAAAATCCCTCTACTTTAAACAATAATGCACCCTTTCCCCTGTTTTTTTTAACAAAATGGGGTGTTTTTACAGGGTTTTAGATTCTATAGGGGGCTTTTAGACTATTTAGAAACTACATGTAGGTTTTTAGCAATTTTAATAAAGTACAGGGGTGTCTAATGCAATTTTCCCTAGTATATATGCTCTAAGACTAGATCCATCATATAATCTTATCAAAATTATCAGTTATACACCTTTCTGAATTCCCTCCTGATCAATAGATATTAATAGACAAGCATGTTGCTACTTTTTTGAATCTATAAACCTGTTTAATCACACAGTACTTGTTCTTGCATTCATTCATGCCTAAACATATGCTTCTATCATTCATTTGTTTGTTCGATTTTGTTGGTTGGAGAAATCTCTTGTTTGGTTTTATGAAATTTTTTGATGAAATTATTAATTATCTTTTCATTGTTTGGTATTTGAATTTCGATGTCATCTTCTCAAAATACTGCATCATGTTTCTTACCAAGATTAAGTGAGTTAATTGAAGTTTTACGTTTGATTTTTTTTTTTTACTAAGGAATGCATCCAATTTCTTTTATTTATTTTTAAATAAAAACAGTGATTTTGTATCCCTATTAATTGGAATAATTACATTTACAGTCCCTAATCACAAACCACCCATACCTTTTGAATAATTGCACATACACCCACTAGAATGTAAGTATCATTTACACAAATCACCCCTATTTTTTTAGAAAATTACACTTACACCCCTCAAAACTATCGGCATTATTATACAAATTACCCCTATTTTTTGACTATCAAGGATGATTTTTGTAATTATGCAAAAAGCAGAGGTGGTATGTAAAAATAAACTATAAATGAGGGAGTGTAAATGTAATCATCCCAATTAATAAACGGAGACATACATGAGCGAAGTACCTGAGGAATGAGAAGTAATGCTATCCGTTTACTAAATAGCAACATATAGGAAGAACATCAAAAGCACAAAGTATACAAGAGTGATGATAATATTATGGGTGTTCTGTACTGTTACAACTTGTTTCCTGGTTATGAAGCCATTGAAGGTGCGCTTGAAAGTGTGGATCGGCCCGGAAAAATGCGTTCTCATTATAGAAACCGAAAACACGATCTTTAGTCCTCTAAGAAAAATATGGTAGGCTTCTTCGGCTCAGTGATCTCAATTGTCCCCTCAAGCATCTTAGCCACCTTTCCCATTGACGGCCTCATCTCCGGCCTGTCCTGTAGGCACCACATAGCAGTCTTCACCATTCGGTTGATCATATCAAAGTGTGCTCGACTATCATAATTGTGCATGATACGAGGATCCAAAACGTCCTCCACATTCATCTCCTTGAACACCTTGTCGAATGCCCACCGTGGAAAGAACCATTGGTCACTCGCCACCTTTGAATCTAACTGTGTGAAGTTTCTTGAACCGCTGACGATTTCCAGGAGAACCAATCCGTAGCTGTATACATCGGCTTTTGAAGTTATTTGGTCAGGTCGAGTCCACTCAGGCGCCATATACCCTGGTGTTCCACGCATTCTTGACACACTAATCATGTCTTCCTTCTTCTTCAATTTAGCCAGCCCAAAATCAGATACCTTCGGGCAGAAATCGTCCCCTAGCAGTATGTTCTCTGGCTTGATGTCACAATGCAGCACCCACTCCAAGCATTCTTCGTGTAAGTATGCTATCGCCCTGGCCACGCCTAATGCAATCCTGTATCTGATATTCCAATCAAGAATAGGTTTGTTCTTTGAACCAACAACTACCGCAGTTTCTTGCTCCATCTCTAACGATTCAACCTCAACATTTTGGAACAAAAACTCATCTAGCGATCCATTAGGAACATACTCGTATACCAATATCCTGCTACCTTTTTCAGCACAGAATCCCCACAGCCTAACCAAATTAAGGTGGTGCATCCGCGCAATGATTGTGACCTCAGCCCAAAAGTCAGCATCACCGCCCGTGATATTCTTCAGACTCTTCACAGCCACCACCCGGCCATCGTTCAATTTTCCCATGTAAACAACACCAAATCCACCCTTTCCAATCGGATTCGAGAAATTATTAGTGGCATCTTTGAGCTCGGCGTAAGTGAACCTCTTAGGTCCGCCAGCAGGCATAACCTCAAGCCCAAAGGTCCTGGCCATGTCCCTATACTTGATGTACTTCTTGAGAAATGTCCAAAAGAAGAACACCCCACTGAGTAGCTCAGCTGCAAAAATAGTACATATAATCACAACATTCCTAGTGATGGTCTTAGACTCTTCTGGAGGTAGAGGGAGCCTTATCTTCACAGGACACGCGGTTTCCATCAAGTTTGTCATACCGGTGAAATTTGATACTTCAGCCTCAGACTCATCAACCCTCAAGAACATGACAGTCTCTGTACCCGGAGACCAATATCCATCAACCATCCTCTCCAATTGCAGAACACAGTAATTGGATCCGTCGTACTTAAACATGAACCCCAAGCAACTCGGATCGGACCTACATTGCGCCTCACAAGTGGTGAAATTGCTAGTCTTGATGTCACTTTGGTTCAACCCCCCAGTAAACATAACAAAATCCAATCTCAGAAACTTACTTCTCCCCAAATCCTTTACTGGTATTCTCAACTCGCACGAATTATTAACCGCTCTCCGGTACCCCGGAGGGCAGACACAAGAAGTCGAGAGACTCGAGACATCATACATGCATATAGAGTTTGCCCCACAAGTGCCATGAATCAAACACAGCTGGAACACAGCCTGCCATCCAACAACCCATTGACTCAACCGTGTATCATAACTGTACAGCCTAAGATTGCCATCATCATCAAGACTCAATCTCCTCAACTTTTCAACCCCAAAATCTGACGCATAATATCTAGAATTATCACCATACATCACAACGCCCTTACTATCCAAACTCACGAATATCAGATTACCAAGATTAGACCAATAACTATCATTCCTACTGACAAGAAAAAGCTCCCTGGAATCAAACATAAACTTCCCATTCTTAGAAACAAGCGTCGTCCCGTTTATTCTTTGATTTGGAAGAATGGTATCAGTTGGAATAGCAAAACTTTGAAAATCACCATAAACAAGATTACCGGTGGAAAGTAGCGAGAGCCCACTTCCATTTACGCTTCCAACTGCTGGAGAAGGCCAAAGATTTCGACCATTAACAGAAGAATTGACTAGCCTCAGCTCACCGGACCTGGATATCAGCAAAGAAGCGGCTGCAGAAACGGGGTCAAGGCGGTTGGCTGACCAGACAACGTCCTTGGAGGAGATGTTGTGGTACCAAACGGAGAACGTGTAGAGTGCTGGGGCATTCGGGAGGGGGAGAAATCCAGCGGCGAATGTGGAGTCAAGGGAAAGGAGTATCTGGTTCTGGGTCGGCCGCCATGGTGAGTTGGAGAAGGAAAAGGAGGTGATGTTGTTCTGCAGTTGCGAAGAAGAGAAATGGAGAACCGAGCTTGTGAAGAAGAAGCAGAAGAAATGGAGATGGAGAAAATGGTTGGAAGAAGACATGGTTGATTGAGCAGTTGTAAGAAGCTAAATTCGCACCATTTTAATGGCGGAATGTGTTCTGGTCAGCATTGAACTCAACAGTAACGAACACGGCGGCCAAGACTTTTTGCGGAATTATTGTGACAGCGATATTATAAATTAATTTTTTATAATATTTATTTAATTATATAAAAAATAATAAAATATATTACTTTGAAATGTAGAATAAAAATTATTTATATAATTAATTAAAGAGGTGTTATTGTGAGTGAATAAATATGGACAATGACAATTTAATCTATTTATATTTTGTCTATAAAAACGATATTTTAAGGTTTTGAACCCTATTAAATAGTATAAATTTATTTAATTAATTGTCGAACCACATTTGATACGGTTCGATAATTTATACTAGTAAATTGTGGTAAATTATATGTGTACATAATTTTTAAAAAGTATTTAGAATAATATATATAAATTATATTTTCAAATTTTTATGGACTAAAAGTACATATAAAATAATAAGTTAATATAAATAATGGATTTATGAGAAGTTATGATAAAAAAAATTGTTGATAGGTATAAAACGAATTAATATCAATAAATAATAGATTTAATAAAATAAAGTAATTTTATACATACATAAGTAAAAAATTATTCATAAAGTCAGTAGATAAAACATTATTCATAAATAAACTAAATATATTGTAAGAATATTTTAATCAACACATTTTTTATAATTAAAGTTGATATATTAAGGTTATTTCCCTCAATAAATAATACGAATGTCACATCTAAATTTTATACAAATGGAAAATCCTGAGACTCAAAGTTCTAAATTAATTGGAAATAACATTCCGTGATCATGATATACAAAGTCCCGTTTGGCTCTACAATTGAATAATTCAAACTTGTGTTTCGAGTGCAAATTCAATTTTTTGTATTGTTTGGTCATTTTTCAATAATTAGTCAAAAACACGCGCGTTGCACGTAATTCGTATTATCTCAATAAAATTATTATATTATAATAACAAAATAAATTTATAAATAAAAATATGTTAATTAAAACAAATAGGTATGTTATAAATTAAATATATTATATTTACAAAGTAAAAGCATATAATAAAAAAAATATTTTTTCTTCACTTTATTTTATTATTTTATATTATAAATTATATTTTTTCTAATGTAATATATGCTCTTTTTTAGTTTAAGTAAATGCCAATTCATATAAATAAATTTAATTGGGACAAGATAATTATATATATAGGCCATGTTTACTACCCTATATTAGGTTGGATATAGTGCTTAATCCAGTCTAATCGATTGTTTACCACACATTGAGGCAGCCCGAGATAATGTAGGAAGGCCCGCTATTAGGTCACATTAGCACCCGATTACAATCCACCCAAAATTGGTTGGATTGTATCAGTGGGGCCCACAGACTAATTCTACTAACTTTTTTTTTCATTGTTGTCCTCATTAGATGATAGGAAATTGACTTATTTACCCATGACTGTCTCTTAAATTTCAACCATATTTTCTGACATGTAATAAATGAGCTGACACAATTTATACAAATATCAAGCCACTTTCATCATCTCTCTCCTCCATTCTCATCTTCTTCGGAAGACTATGTGATCTCTCTCTCTCTCTCTCTCTCTCTCTCTCTCTCTCTCTCTCTCTCTCTCTCTCTCTCTCTCTCTCTCTCTCTCTCTCTCTCTCCCCTGCGCAAGCTTAATATTTTTTGTTGGATGGAATCAACGGTGGAGTCATCGGAGTTGAGAACGGAGGTTGTCGATGAGAAGAGGCCGACGGAGGAGGATGGGGATGTGGTGAGGGAGGTCGATCCGCATAAGAGAGTTAGAAGAGGGAAATGAAGTTTGGTTGGGGATGTGAAGGAGGTGGCAGAGATGGTCTTGGTTTTGGCAGCGAGGGAAAATGAGGGTGAAAAGGGCCCCAATGATGCTGAGAAAGAATTACCGGGCGACGCTCCAGTGATGTTAAAATATCTTTCTAAAATACATTTGAACAAGCATTTGTATCTCCTTCAAATTTAATTGAAAATTCAAAATCCAACCGTGGAAGGAATTGTAGTTTTGTTCAACTAAATAAGTGTAGTTTTGTTCAGCAATCATCTTCTTTACATTGCAAGAAGTGTATGTTCATCTCATTCTGCTTTAGTAAATGATAATAATAAGCTAAGAATTCACAACAATAAAAACTGGGTATCTGAGCAACTCAAACAAATATGAACTCAAGTTGGAATAAAAATCACTGCGGTATGTGTGCAAAAATTAAAGTAAATGACAATTCCTTTTTTTTTTTAAAAAAAAAATGACAATTCATTGGACATGACATATTGTCTCATTTGAGGACAAGTTTGTAAATCTCCACAAATAAAACACTAATCCAGCCCCCACAAAGTTTGCAAAGTAAACAAATAGTTCGCTTTACATATACTAACTAGTTTAATTGTAGTTTAATTGCTGCCAAATATGTTTTCATTAAGGTTTTTATATTCTCAATAAATGTCAGTTTACATTGATGATCAGATTACCTGAACAAACAATGAAGATAAATTTTTGCTTTTCTCTTTCACATTTAACTTTTAAATCTTTCATCTTGTTAATTAATTCTAATTAAATAATTAGTTCTATTTAAATAAAGCATAAAAAGAAAACTACAATAGTGTAGAATAAGCATAAAAATTATTGTTTCTAATTGAATTTTATTTTCATTAAACTTGTGGTTATTCTAAACTTATTTCATTGATAAATAATACTTTAAATGTTTTGGGTTGTGCAAAATAATTAGTCTTTTTTTTTTTCCTTCTTATGCTAACTATCTTTAAAATTATTCATAAGTCATAACATTATTTTTCGTTACAAACCACGTTGTGAAAATTTTATTTCTTGGCCATGTTGTACACAGATACTCTAGAACAAAGTCCTATTTGATTAAACCATTTATAAAATGATTTAAAGTGGAGTAAAAGTATTAGAAAGTTTAACTATGATGATATATAATTAATTACTTCAATTATATTAAATATTTAAGTGTTCAATTATTGTTCTAATTACATTATTAATTAGGAATCCATGATATTATTTATTGCCATATAAAATTGTATATATTATGTGATTTTGATAAGATTATTTTAAAAAAATTAAAAAATAAAAAACATTTGAAGTTTACTCATACTTTTATAATATTTTATTTTAGAATTTAAATTTTATTGAATTAATAATATGTAACACACATATAATTTGATCTAATCTAATTAAATTTGTCTCAATCTCCATTAGAATTCTACTATACTATTTAACCATGAATGTGTTTAACACCTAGTAGAATACTAATTAAATTACTTATTAGTAGAAACAACTCAATAATTTATATTCTCTCTTGAGAATAAAATAACATTATAAAAAATGTAAGAAAAGTAAAACATGTTAATTTTATGTCAAATTTTTATTTTGTTAATGTTGTTATTCAATGTTTTAAGTTTGTAGTATATTAATTTTAAAATATATTAAATGAAAATCAGTTTCAACATTTAAAAGGATGTTTATTAAGAAATAGAATTATAAAGAAGTAAGAGTTATTAAAAAGAATTACTATTAAATTACTTTTAAACTCCCTGTTGATCGAATCTATGTATATCATGTACATACATAGCACTTTAAACAATTACACAAGACCAAGTCAAGTAATTTGATATGCTAAAATTTGATTTATGCAATTTTTTTCAACGATTCATAATAGTAGTGCATTTCTTAATCAAAATATATTCATAGTCATTCAAAATCAAAAGAATATAACTATCAATATATAATAAAACTATATTTAAGTAAACCATAACATTAAATTATCATAATAAAAATAATATTATAGGAAAAATGTATAAATAAAAATATTATTTCATTAATGACAACCCCAAGTTTTATCATAATATCAAAACTCACAATATATAGTTAAATACAATATCTTTTAAAAAGAATTTGGAACTTTACTTTTGTATATTAGTTTTAGTTTTTTTCATAAATTTTTTCTTTATGTTGGCATATGTATCCTTTAAATTCCATCTTTAATTCTTATATTAGTGTTTTATGAAAGAAAATGTAATAGCCTAAAATAATTACCTTTCTTACTTTTTTTTTAAAATCTGAATATCTTTAAATTAAAATAAAAAAATTCAAACTTATTTATTCTATCAACGCTATGAATAAGTAATTTTACAAATTCCGGTTTATATTACAATAATATAGAATTATTTAAGTAAATAAATATATCGCATGAACCATTAATTAGGTAAACAGAATCAAAAATGTATACGTCCAAATAATATTATAATTTAATATTTATTTACTTAATCATGAATTTTTTTTATTTAATAGCAGAGTTCTCTAGAGTTAATTTTTTATACTTTTTTATTTTTTCTATAAATTAATCTCAATTTGTATTTTAGAATTATAATAGGTGTGAAATAATTAATTAATATCCAAAATTACAAAAGCATAATTTCATACATCCCCAACTATAAAAAAAAAAAAAACGTTAATTCCAAATAGATATAATTACCTCATAGGAAGTACTTTGTTAAAAAGCCCTTGAATTCTAATTCCATACGAATTGATTATATATGAAAATATAATATAATCAAAATATTACGGTCGAAGAAAAATACATCGCTACTTTTAATAAAAATATTTAAAACATAGAAAGGACACTTGGTATTATATTTAAAGTATATATATTATTATTAAAAGAAAGCCAAGTGTCCCTCCTTTTCTATTATTAATTTAGGACATGATAATTATTATATCATTATGTATTAGAAAAAACTGTTTTAAGAAATTTTTTAATATTTTCTAAGTCTTGCGGTATAGATATAAACATAGTCTTATGTATAGAATAAATATCTTGGAACGAATAATTTATGTATATGCTTAAAAATGAAGTTGTCTGTGATCAAATGATTAAAAAAACTTTTAAATTAAAATTTTACTAAATGCCAGTTGATGATCATTAAGTTCAAATGATTAATTTCATTTAAAAAATTCACTTAATTAATAGCTCCGTTGAATCTTCTACTATGTTTTATTAGACTTATACTTCAATATTTTATAAGAAGGCAGCTATTTTTACTTTTTAGATTTTGCCCTATTATAAACTTGTAGATATTATAATCAATTCTCTTCATGATACTCTTTTATTTTTTATTTCTGTATTTGTGATGAGAAATCCAGCATTATTTTCTGTGAAAACATTAATAATTAATTGTTGGTTCTTCTGCCTTCATTTGATATTTAGATCTTATAATTAATTCTTTCTACAATATTAATTTTCCATCTTTATATTTGTTTCACTTATTAAATATGATGTTACTATTTTTATTTTAATTTTTTAATTATTATGTAGAATATCTTTAGAGTTATTATTAATATAAGGGATAATTGCATAAAACCCCCATGTGTTATCAAAATTCAGCTAAAACCCCCCGTGTTGAAAATATAGGCAAAAAAAAACCCCATATTTTTTGAAATAATGCACACTTTCCTTATCGTTAGTTGCCACTAATGGTGTTAAATTTTTTGTCGATTTACTCGTTATGCCCTTGCGTTATTAACCATTGATCTTCAACAATATAAAATGAATGGTCCAGATTTTAAGAAAATTTAAAAATATATTATATATTTATATATACAATTATATATATAGTAATATATATATACAATATATATATATTGAAATTTGGATGACAGCGGCGGCGACGACCCAGAAGGGGGCGATGGAGGGCGATCTTCGTCGACCAGTGAAAGGCGACGGGCGACGGCCGTCGCCCCCTTTTGCAGAGGCGTCAGAGTCGCCCAGCGAAGGGGCGACGACCGTCGCCCCTTTTTTCTTTCTTTTTTTTTTGTTTTTTTTGGTTTTTTTTTGTTTGATAAATTTAATATAATAAATTAATTTAATTATGCATTTTATATATTTTTTTACTGTAATTTATTTAGATAATATGTAAGTAATTATATATTTAAACATAAAAAATTTATTTTTATGTTTATTTAATGTAACTTATATAAATAATATAATTTTAAAATATATCCAACAAAAAATTATTAATGGTTGATGAATATTATATGGATATAATTTACTGTAATGTATTTTTAATATTGTAAAATGCGTATAATAATTTAATTTGAGGTAATAATATTATATATATAATATTATGAATATTAATTGTTTAGTATTTATTATATTTTTATTAGCAAAATTGGAAAAAGTTAAAGAAATCACTTAAAAATAATAAAGAGAGGGAAAATGGTATAAGATAGGGGTAATTTTGTCCTTTTAAAGTGGTCAAAAGTTGAAAATATGTCAAAATGGTATCCCACTCTCATTTGCCGCACGCGTAGATAACTCTCCGTTTTTTTTAATAGAGAGATTTTTTTTTGCAGGGTTTATAATTATAGGGGTCTTTTTTGACTATTTAATTAACACAGGTAAGTTTTTAGCAATTTTCATATAACACAGGGGGTGTTATGCAATTTTCCTTTAATATATTTCTCTAGTAGTAATCTCATTAATTAATTTTTTATTTTATTTGTCATGTTGTTCAATGAAATTGTCAAAAAATGCTTTAAATTGGTTAATAGTGCTTTGTGGAATTAATTGAGGTGCTATAAATTAAATTCTCAGCTATATTTAATTTAAATATAAATTAAGAATTTAATGATATAAAAATTAAATTACATATTGCTAAATATATAGACCAAATACTTCAATGCATTATTGATATCAATTATATTATGTATTACAATGCCAATTTATGTTTACTATATAATTTTAATGAAGTTATTTTAGTCATTATAAGAACTTAAGAAGCTAAAGTTATAAATACATAGAAATTAAATTACTTATTATTGTAATGATGTAATAGAATTCTCATTGACCAAGTAATCAGTGCATTAAACATTTCACAAATCATAGACTTATTCACAAAATAAGTTTTGAATAAAATTATTATAATTTTATAATTAATATTATAATGACAATTAATTTTGAAACCACTTATGAAATAAGTGATCTTAATTTAAGTTTGTTTTCATAACTTATATATTCTAACATAAACTTGTTTATTTAAAGTCCTTGTTTTCTAACTGAATTTTGTGTTCATTAAACTTGTTGAACTTGTTTCTAACTGAACTTTGTGTTTCTAACTCAATATTGAACTTGTTGTATTATACTATTAATTAGATACCCTAAAGTTTTATTTATTAACATATAAATTAGTTATATTATGCAATTTTTATATTTTTAATCGTCACAAAAAGATAAAAAAAAAATCTCAAGTTACTCATATTTTTATAATATCTTATTATAAAATTTAAATGATAATTAATGAAAAATTGTCCAATAGATTGCTTCCTTTTCTTTCAAATAGATGTTTCATTAAGTTTCTAAATCTTTTCTTCTTCTAATTATACAGTCTATATATTTTTTTCAGCCGAGTCGGGAACCTCAAAAGAGGTTTTCAGCGAGGGCGACCGGAAATGGCACAGCAGGCCTGCTCCTTGGAACTAGGCCTGTGGGCCATTGAAGGCGAAGCTGACCAGCTGCCCCTTGGGACCAGCGGGGCAGCGTACTTCTCCGGTAGTTGGCAACTCTACCTTCCCTACGGTCCAGTTTTGTTTGATATACGAGCGAACGGAGTTCACTACCTTTCACTATATAAGTCTCTTTATTATGAATAAAACTCTTTATTATAATTTCTTTTATTATAAATATGTCTCAATTCAACTACGTAAGTAATTAACAACTATTATTCAAAAAATAATTATAAAATTATTTACTTGTACACGTAAATTTATAATTTACTATTATATGAAAAGGATATAATTAGCATCATACAGAAAGGAAGAAACTTAAAACATGACAAATCATTCACACTTTTATAATATACATAGATATACGTTATCTTCATATAAGCCACGAGATGTTAAACGCAACGGAAATTAAGATTTTAATTACAAAATAATATTATAATTAGCGATCAAATCGTCCGTCTCGTTGCTATTACGATGTGGATCTCATACAAAAAGGATGTCAATAGAATGGTTTAGAGAAATCAGCCTTTGTTGCTCTCCGGTTGATGTTGATTACTTTAACTTTCTCAAGAACGGTCTTACCTTAAAAACGGTGGAACGTGAAACGGAATCATTTTTTATTATTGTTGACGGTAGGAACACAAGTGTCTTCCCTCTAAAGCTAGTCCACACCACCTATAATGGAATCACCCTCAAACCTATGCTAGTAGGTATTTGAGGATTAAGGTAGATTAACTATTGATCTATGGAGAAATCAGGGGAATTCTTCTCTTTTGGAGATGAGAAATGAACATAAGACCAAGGCTAAAGTGAAAGCTAGACTTTCTAGTTTTAAAGGAGAGAAAGTCTTAGAGCTCGGGAGCAAAAGGAAAACAGGAGTTTTTGTATCTTTATATGTGAAAATGGTATATGCATCTCTTGCCTTATACCCTTTTTTATAGGCAATTCTTTATACTAGATACAATGAATGTAGACAAGCCCTTTTGTCTTGCTCTTAGATAACGCTTGTCTCCTTCATAGACAAGTTTTAGCATGACTTATCTTTTCTCCTTTTACACTTGTCTTCTTTATAGACAAGCTTTAGCATGGCTCATATTTTCTTTTTCATCTAAAAATGAAAACAAGTTATGTCTATGTTCAATGATTCTTGTCTTGTGGGCTTGTGGGCGTGGGCTAAGGTCTTGGGCTTTATCTTAATTCTCAATTGGACTAAGTATAATTTTAATTAATTCTCAACTAATTGAGTTTAATTATTTAGCCCATGATATTTAATTCTTTAATTAAATATAAGCTCAAATCAATTAATCTAATTAATTGATTTTCAAGCCCAAATATATTAATATCAATTAATCTATCACAAGCCTTACTATTAATGCTTGTGAATTTAGGCTCCAAATTAAATAATCATATTATTTAATATTCCCATGAATTGATTTCATAAATCATTTCAAGCAATTAATTTAACTCCTTAAATTAATTGATTTATTCTCCATAATTAATTCTATAAATTAATTCCAATAAACATCATGGATTTGTATGTGACCCTTTAGGTTCACTACTCATCTAGACTTGGCTTGTATCATATATACAATTTAATTAGCAACTTACTTCCATTAGATTAATTAGATCGTATCATGATTAATCACCCTCAATTAACTCCTTAATTGGAGGGTACCCGTCACCATGAGTGGCCATCTAGCAACGGTCCATGGCACTAGAGAATAGGTGAATTATTGCGTGAATCTGTGAGCTACGCGTACCATGCAGATACGGTCCCTCTGCTACTAACCTCCCGATCAAAGTCTAGGGTATGGAATTAGTTACCGGTTCTCATTATTGACTTTGATGTCTATGTATCAACTCTTCAAGTTATGCTTCCAATTTATCAATATAGGAAAAATCCTTTCTCCTATTTGATCAACAGCCATGGCCATGAGCTTCGAGGAACGCATACGGTACAGAATATAGGAGGTTCGTTATCATCTCATGATAAGTAGCAGATCCTATCTTAGAACTCACCAACCTCCATGCATGCTTCAACTATGTCTGAAACATGACCGTATAGTGATCCAGGATGAAACCTAAGACCACATTGGACATGATCAAGTAATAGTCGTCCTATGCACAAGGTTACTGTAGAACCTCAAGTCTAAGGACTAGTTAGTGCACTATCGTAGCCTAGGAGTTCTAGTCATACAGATCATGCCATATAGGGCTTCCATATAACAAGTCCTGCGAGTCAATTCAGTAAACTTGATAATTCTTTATCAAGCATCCACTAAAGTGCGCAAACGTCATATGTCTCTGTCTATGAAACTCGACATTCATCATATGAACACATCACTTAGTTCAAGTCTTTAAGGAATGGTCGATGCCCCGTCTCAACCGATTCATCAATTTGGAATATTTTAGATCAAACCATAGAGGTTGATTTCATGATCGCCATCATATGCGTGAGCCAACCCCCTAGTATAATTAATCTAAGGGCTTTAGCCAAAATGCACACATACATATAATGTTTAAAGCATATGATGAAGATGGCCAAAGAACATTTCTTACATTAACATATTATTGGAAAATATCATCTAGACACTACAAAAAAAATGCGCGCGATTAGGCCGGTTTAGTAGGACCGTTCCAAAGTCCGGGCCAAATAGGAATGGTAACTGGAGCTGTAGTGAAACGGTAACCCATTGCTGACGTTACTTTCTTATAGTTCGGAGTCAAAACGTGTAGGAACGGCTATACCGTTCTTATTTGTGTGCCAACATATGTGTGCCAAAATGTTATCCCATTACCGTTCTAAAAAAGGAGCAAATATATTTTGGCATTCCATTTAGAACACATATGTGAAAATTAGAACGATTATTTGATCAGAAAAAGCAACCGTTCCTACCCGTGTTCCACAACCCAGGTCAATTTGGAACGTTTGGTAGATGTTCCAACATGTAGTCCTAAATGAGACCCTTTTACGCCTTGAGTGAACAATGTGATGCAATGACCATTCCAAATTGTGGGTCTTGAGAAAATCAAGTTGAGTTCCAAAAACCGCTCCAAAATATGTTACTATTAGGAACGGTCCGTTTACATAATAGATTATGTGTGCCGACGACTGTTCCAAATATGCTCAAACGGCTATATTATAACAGTTAGTTTAGCGTTTGTATGTCCGTTCCAAAGACCGTTCCTAATGATGGAGCAATGGCTATATTTCAACGGCTAGTTTAGTGTTCTAAATAATATTCCAATGCCCGTTTCAATATTTATATATATATATATGTGTGTGTCCTCCTTCATTTTAATTGTTCTTATTACTCTCCAACTCATTTTCTTCTAACTCCATCTCTTGATTCTTTATACGTAAAATTGAAAACATCAACAATCTGAGCTAAATTTGCATTGATCTTGAAAGGTGTTTTGCTCAGGTAAGAAGTTGAAATTCTTTAATGGTTAATTATATATATATATATATATATTTTCACGTCATTTAATTACTATTGTGAATTGCTTGTATACGTAGGACTAATCATGTTAAGACAGTTGAGGAGATGGATGTATGACCGAGACGTGTTGGGTGTGACGCCAGAGTTTGAGGATGGTGTTACAACATTTCTAGAATGGCCCTAGTCTTAGCGTGCATATATGGACAGGGAGAAGATTAAGTGTCCCTACCGAAAGTGCAAAAACGAACGGTTCAAAACACCGGACTAGGTAAATTTTGACTTGTATATGAAAGGATTTATGTCGGAGTATTATAATCGGACTTCGCATGGTGAGGAGAGGGTGCAGGAATACTTTGATGCATGGACCGCACCCCCTGTGCAGCAGCAACAAACGCTACCCGTTCAGAAGGAGGGTAGTTCGAATTGGGGTGATGTGGCTCAGATGGATTGGGTGCAGAAGATAGTATTCGATGCCGCCGGGCCGTCATCCTGGTCTTCGTATAACCAGGAGGGACCAGCTGATAATGGTACTCGGTATTGTACTTTTGATGTGGGTCGTTCATATTACCATTTGGGGCCCTATGATTATATGTCTGGCTTGTCAGACGGTCTTTTGATGTAGTTCATGCTGCCGACCAACCGTTGTGGAATAGCTGCACTACCTCCCAGTTGGTGTCAATTGCTTCTTTGGTGAATATCAAGGCTAAAGGGGTTTTTTCCGACCATACATATGATCACTTGTTCCAGTGGGATGATACTGTAATGCCCCGCAATCATACTTTCCCCACCGGTTATTACAGTACGAAGAAATTGATAAGAGAGTTGGGTTTACCAGTTTAGAAGATTGATGCGTGCAAAAACAGTTGCATGTTGTAATGGAAGGACGATATTGAGCTGGAATATTGCAAGTTTTGTGTAGACGCTAGGTACAAGCCCACTAGGGACAGAAATCCTAGACGCAAGAAGTCCCCGTATGCCAGTCTTAGGTATCTGTCGCTTACCCCTCGGCTCAGAGGTTGTATGCGTCGGAGGCCACTGCAGAGCATATGACTTGGCATGCGAGCCATCAGACGGAGGAGGAATCCATGTGTCATCCACCGGATGCAGAGGCTTGGAAGCATTTTGATTGGACGTATCCTAATTTTGCAGCTGACCTCCGTAATGTTAGACTAGGACTGTGCACGGATGGGTTTGCACCGCACGACCAGTATGGTAAAACTTACTCATGTTGGCCCGTGATCCTTACACCGTACAATCTCCCACTAGGAATGTGCCTGAAGTCTGAGTATATATTTCTAACGATGGTGATCCCTAACCCATCTCCCAAAGTCTTATCGATGTCTACCTGGAGCCGTTGATCGAGGAGTTGCAGAATTTATGGCATGTGGGTGTACATACGCATGTGATAAACCAGGCATTCATGATACGGGCCGCATTGATGTGGATAGTGAACGACCTTCCTACTTATGGGATGGCGTCTGGATGGAGTACCGCCGGTGTTATGAGGTGTCCAGTTTGTATGGAGGACACACATGCATTCTATTTACAACACGGTAGGAAGGCATGCTATTTTGACTGCCACAAGCAGTTCCTCCCACCGAACCATCCTTATCGAAGGAACAAGAAAGCCTTCACTAAAAATCGAATAGAGAGGAAGGTTGCACGTCCGAGGCTGACTGGAGAATAGATCCGAACCCGTGTCAATGTGTTTAGTGTTGCAGTCGAACAACCGTTGAGTGAATTGGAAGGCTACAGTGTCGACCATAAGTGGACGAAGAAAAGCATATTTTAGGAGCTTGAATACTGGGGGGTGCATATGATACGACACAATCTTGATGTCATGCACATTGAGAAGAATGTGTTCAACAATATATTTTATACTGTGATGGACATAAAGGGCAAAACGAAGGACAATCTAAATGCACGGAAGGATCTAAAGAGCATATGTAATCGGCCGGAGCTTGAAGTGGACGAAAGGAGACCAAACGTGATGCCCAAAACAGTATATACACTAACGAAGGATCAAAAGAAGAAGATATATGAGTGGATTCGTTGTCATAGGTTTCCTGATTGGTATGTATCTAACTTGTCCCGCTACGTCGACATGAAGGAGCTAAGGATGCACGGCATGAAGAGCCATGATTGTCATGTATTCATGCAGAAGTTGATTCTGGTTGCCTTCCGTAAAATGCTTCCTCAGCACGTGTGGGGACCTTGACGGAGGTGAGGCTTCTATTCTAGATCCTATGCTCAACCACACTAGATGTGAAAAAGATAAAAGAATTGGACGACAGTGTAGCCGTCATCATGTGCAACCTCGAGAAAATATTTTCTCCTTCTTTTTTCGACTCAATGGAGCACCTAATTGTTCACCTTCTATATGAGGCCACACCGCCGGCGGGTGCTGCTTCCCAAGGTAGGGAAGCAGCATTTCGACCACCCCTCCACCACCGGCAGAGCAGCCAGCTGGCGCACCAGTGCAGGATCAGGAGCCCAATCCGTCTACTCCTGCACGTGTCCCAGAGGCTGCCGGACCATCTACTCCCGCACAGGCGGTAGATCCAGTCCGTCCATGGGCTACACCACCCCCACCTGCCCCACCACTCCCCCCACCATCCGTGCGTCGGTATATCACCTTCGCCGACGCCAGGTATATATTTCTTTTTTAATATTTTTGTAATTTAACTTATTATTTTTATGTCACAATAATTATTATATAATTTCATGTCTAAGCACAAGATACACGAGCGTATGTACGCGGTGGTGCGAGGACATTATCCCCACCCTTGGGGCTGTTTGAGCCAGGTGTCGCCAGAGACCAACATTTCTGGTTCGAGAGCCTGAAGGTAACGTACTTTAATTTCAATTTAATGGTATTAATTGATTATTTATTAAATATTTTAACATTGTTTTTTTTTTTTTCAGATGACGTACTGGTGGGACTGTGACAACGAGTCCATGTTCAAAGTCTTCCACATGTTTGCGGGGAAGTTTCTCCGCAAGATTATATACCAACATCTTATCATTCGTATCAAGCTAGAGCAATTCACTGAAGGAGAAGAAAGATTCAGGCTGTTGCTGCTGAAGTTGCACCACCATTCCAACATCTCCCCCACAAGCTGGACTCGGAGTAATGGAAAACAAGTCCAACTTGGACAATAGAGATAAGGAAGGTGGACCTGGAAGGTTCTTAGTGAACATATTAGCAACTTGATCCTTGCTACAAATGAAGAAAGGATGAATGAACCTTTGTTTGTACAAATTTCGAATAATGTGACAGTCTATATCCAAATTCTTTGTATTCTTGTAGAAAACAAGATCAACCATGATATGTAGAGCAACTTTACTATCACAAAACATAGGAATGGGGAGGAGCATATCAGTCCCAAAGTCCTTCAACAAATAGAAATCCATTGCTACTCACACAGTTGCACCCATACTTCGATAGTCTACCTCTGCTGAAGAACAGGACACTGTAGGTTGCTTCTTGGTTTTCCATTAGATAAGAGCATTCGCAAGAAGACACACAAACCAGTGACAAATTTACGGGAGTCTATGCATGAGGCCCAATTCACATCACAGTATACATGGAGCTTAAGATATCTGACAATGTGCAGAGCAGCATTCCAGTGCGTTTCACAATGATGTTGCAAAAAAAAAATGACTTAGTTGTTGTATCACTAGAAAAAAAAATTACTATTGGCTACATTTTTAATTACTATGGCTAATAATCATTGTAAATAATTATTATTAACTAAGATTAAGTAAAAACCGATGCAAAAATAAACTTTTCCATCACAAAAAAACTTTTTTGCCACAACTAAGAGCCTTGGTAAAAAACATTCGCCTTGGGATTTAGGTATGACAAATGTTTTAGCCACCCGCGCAAAAACCATGGCCGACAACCGTTGTGTGCTGGTCAATAATTATTTGCTACGACTATTTAGTATTAACCATGCCAATTAGCCGTGGTTCAATATTATATTTCTTGTAGTGACCCCATAAAGAGATACTCGGTCCAATGAAACCTCAATACTGGCCCACCAATCTCCTATATGGTTCTGCATTAGAAAGTAAGCCACCTCCATCAGTACAGAGCTTAATTCCCTGTGGAAGAGTGGTAGCAGATTTCTTTAAACCAAACAAAGCGTCAAATTGGAATTTCTTTGGATTTTTGTCATTCCCCCATCAACCGGGATAAACATACTCAGGAAGAAGGATTTGAAGGGAGTACTAATGACTAGGCTCAACTTTATTACTAGCGTGCAATATGAGTATGGTGTTTGGTCAAATTTATTGGTTGTTTAAAATATTTTATAAGAAATTTAAGAGCTTATTCATATTAATAAGAGTTTTGGTAACTTTTTGGGGAATGCTTAAAAGATTGAAAACGAAAAAACAAAATAGAAGTTTTAAGGCTCAGGAGCTCCTAACTTATTTTTTGAGTTTTTATACAAACTTGTTCTGATTATAACTTGCAAAATTGCCATTAATAATATTTTATAGGCTACAATATTTTATTTTATACAAAAATGTTTAAAATTTATTTTAAAATAAAATTTAACATTTTATAAGCTTTAAAAGTTTCTTCCAATTTAAGTGTTGAGTTTAATTGCATTCAAAGTTGGGAGTGTTAGAACAAAAAAATCTAAAAATATTTAAAAGTTAAAATTGAAGTGTTTTAAAAAAAATTAATATTTGAAATTTTACAATAAGCTGCAAAAATTGATGGCAAGAAACTTAAGCTACATTTAGATTGATGAATTTGAAATCATGGATCTAAAATTCCTAGTACATATCCTTTATATTTATTTGGATTAATTATAAATTCAAAGGATTTTGAATTATTCAATTTAAATTTGAACTATATTTTATTAAATAGCGATGGGTTTCAAATTCTTCTAATGTGGAGTAATTTAAAAATATTTTCTTCACATCCTTCCCCTAAATCAATCCGACGAAACCATGGCACCAATCCGGCCACCTAAAGTTCATTGTTCTAATGGCAACCCATCAATACCAGTTCCCAACCACCATACATCCAAAAACCAACACCCAACCGAGGAGATGTCCTATAAACAGAAGCTCTTATCTTCCTCCCAACATGTTTATTTTCCTACCTGGATCAAAGACTGGGAACCACTGGCACAAGTACCAATGGAAGAACAACCAGTATCTATATCAAGTCTACCCTCCATAGTTTTTTCTGAAGTTGAACGACAAAAAATTCATTCGAAATGGCGTAAATCGTTGATTCTACAAACAATGGGTATTACACGGGTTATTCCCGATATAGACCGACGCTTGATGTGTCTCTAGAAAGTTTCTCAACCTTTACAAATCATCTATTTGGGATAAGGTACCTATAGTATCCGATGTAGCAATCCTGAAGATTATTTTGTTGCCTTAGCTGAGGGTCTTTGGTTTCTATTCAACTCTTATCTCCATATTCAGCAATGACATCTATACTTCACCCCAAGTGCCCAACCACCTTCCTCTATGTTTATTTGGATACAGTTACCAAATCTCCCTATAGAATATTTTGACCCCCAAGCTCCTTTTGATATTACCAAATGCATTGGACGCCCTATAAAAACAGATTCAGACACTCATCACCTTAGTAAGGGGAGTTTTGCCCATATTTGTGTGGAAATTGATACTTCTAAATCCTTGCCTCCAGCCATCTTTCTGGACCACCATATTCAAGCCATACACTATGAGATGCACACAGTGTTTTGCCACTCATGTGGATCTATTGGCCACCTACCCCCTGAATGTACTAAAAATCCCAAATCCATTAACTTACCACCCAACAACCCTTCTTCGGGACCAAAGTAACAGAACTTCAGTGAACCAGAGTGGATTACGGTCAATCGGAGACGAGGACAGCGGAATGGGTCTAATACATCCATCTATCCAAATTGAAATCTAACATAACAATATGCACACACAAATACCACCCCACAAGTTTCTCAAACCCGAAAAACAAGCTTGGGTTCCCAAACAGAGAGAGTTTTCAATTCTTCAAATAGGGGAAACCCCTCTGATTCCCCTTCAAAAGGTTTTTAATAGACTAACTAGTGCGTTCACTGTGCAGGATCCAAGAGAAACTCAGGCAAAAATAACCAAAAATTTAGAGCCTCGAGTTTGCATGGCAGTCCCGCCGGCGACGACCATCACGACGGCACACATGGCCAATCCTCTGCCAAAAGAAACTATCTAGGTGGCCGCATTGATGCCCTCACAGCCAGATCTCCCTTACATATCAGTCACGTCACTCCCATGTAGACCTTCCACATCACCTATGTGAACCCTCTTTACACACTGAGTCACAAAGCAACTAGGATGCGCCCTGGGTGTTCAAAAAACTACTTCACATACCATTTTCCCCAAATGTTGTATCACGTGCATAGTCATATGCCCAAAAAACTGAGATACCCCCACTAAATATTTTACAAACCACCTAGCCACCTGATAATAGTCACTTAAATCCTAGTCAGCCTGCCCCATCTAAAGAAATCATCATGAACCCACTGCCCCAAAACCAGTTCTTCACGTCTTCTGACCCTCCTTGCTTTCAAATAGACGCGTCGCATTCTCTTGTCCACACTTGCACTACTGACACTCAACCTAAAAATGACGTTCCCTCCGAGCAGAGAAGACAACTAAACAATGAAAAAAAATAAGTCTAGTTAATTGGAAAATAGTGACCCCAGGAGGGAGGGCTTGGAATACGAGACACACGCATCCTTAATACAACCTTTTTGCTTAAATAGAGTTGGAGGTTACATATAGGGGATAATTCATTGGTCTACCATTTATTCAAGGATAAATACTTCCCACACATAGAATTTGTTAATGCTACATATAAACCCCAACATAGCTGGATATTCTTCCTCATGATATTCTTGTTAAAATCCTATATATTTCAATCTCCCAAACCTCGCAACCAGACAGCTTCTCGTGGGCATGGAATCCCAGAGGTGAATTTAATATAAAATTTGTATATAAATGGCTTCTTACAAAATCCCGAACAGTGGCTTTTGTCGATCTCCCTTGGAAATCTTTGTGGAAAGTCAAAGCCCCTCCTAGAGTCCTCTTTCATGCATGGCTTATCGGACATATGGCGTTGCCAACAGCCAAATTCATGTTTGATCGTTATCGACTACTATCTTCCAGGTGCACTCTATTTCAACAATTATGTGACACTATTCCACATACATATACAGAATGTAAGTTTTTTTTCATCACTTATAACTACAGATATTCCTGGTTTGTTATCTAGTTCTAATTCTAATCTTATTTGCATGTTACATTTAAGGAAGAAGCTTCCAGCTAAACAAATGTTAATCCTTAGGACCTGTTGGTATATTTGGAGGTTTCGAAATCTTGCTATATTTGAGAATAGAACTATTAATTTACATCAAATATGGAGGAAAATTATACTTAAATCACCTACCTTGAAGCCTAAGAATGCCACAGGAAAAATATGTAGCTGGGTGAGATGGAATAAACCATCAAATAACTGGGTTTAGCTTAATGTTCATGGTGCTTCCTTACAAAATCTCGGATGGGCTGGTTGTGGGGGGATCTTCTGTAACCATGAGGGGATTTCATCTTGGCTTTTGCACATTCCATTGGTATAAATACAAATTCTATGGCCGAAGTATGGGCATATAGGATAGGATACAACTGGCTATAACTCATGGAATTATCTAGTTGTGCTTAGAAACTGATTCCTCTTTGATTTACAAATTTCTTAACAGGCAAGTACGTCCGTCCAAGCACCTCGTGTAGGTCCTTCAGGCTTGCCAGATGCTATTGACTGAAATAATGGAGATAAAAATCATTTTTTGCCAAAGGGAAGGAAACCGGGGAGTGGTCTGCAAAAAATGCCCAATTTTTTTGGAAATTTTTTTGTAGGAAGACATTGTATCGATGTACCCTAGACTAACCAAAAACATCTGTAACCTTCCCATGCTGCAATTGTGAATAAAATAATTGTCATTTTATGTTAAAAAAATGAACTTAATTTAAGCGTTGAATGCATATATTATAAATCAAAAGCCGTAATTTCATAACAAAAAGTTGATAAATACTTAAACTACACTATTGAAGATACCCTTAAAATATTAGAAACTCTACAAAAGTATGGAAGTAGTAGTTTTGGATTCTCTTTCACCAATATGCCCCACTAAAAGTATCCCAGTCACATGCATTTGATTTGATAGTAAATAAAGATGACCAAAAAATTTATTGCCGTGATAGAACCATTGGCAACAGATTGACTTGACTTCTAGTCTTATATATGACTAAACTGGTAAAAAGGAATCGTGTTTAGTTCATAAGGTCATGCAAAATGTTCTTCATTTTATTTTAATGCAAATAATGTTGTAATTGGCATAGTAATATATTAATTGAAACAATATTTTGATCTAATAAATTGGATGTCAATCACAAGGTTAATCAGAGATTTAGATTGTATAGAGAAATGGTGTGTATTCCACATTGAAAAAATGATGAATTAGTATGAGCTTTGGAAGCACATACTAAGATTGGGTTGGTAAGAGTTAAATAACTATGACTTGTCCTACATCGAAAGTTTTTCGAAAAACCAATCTTCTTATGAGTCCAAATCATAATTGGTGTTTGAAGTATTATTAAAGACTGGAGTGAATTTGTGGAAACTCTATACACTGTTGCAACCACTGCCGCCTGGCTTTGGGCACAGGTGTTAGGGTGAAAGTTTCAGTATATATTCGCTTTGCAGCAAACCATTTTAAATGCACCTGGATTAAACATTTTAACAATTTCTGGGTGTTTAAAACGTTTTTGCAACCACCAGGCAGTATCAAAATTTTTGGGGCGTTTCGAGACGGTCACAAAATTATCGTTTTATGTTTAATAGTGGAGTAACTGGTGCTGCTGCTGGAGCTCTGTATAAAGAGCTCACCTGGACTTGAAAAGACACAATACAACAACACACAATCTGAAAACTTCATAGTTTTTCTCTATTTTCTCACGGTTTGCTCAACTTTTTTTCGACGACTGAGTATTATTTTGCAGAATTTTGACATAGTGCAACGTCAGAATTCTGTGTCGTTTTGTCCTGAAAGAAGTAACATTGTATTTGATGCACTTGAAATGGGATTGTAAGCAAATTTCGTGTTTCTGAATTTATTGAAACAAGAAAAATATTACAAGTTATTTTTGAATTTAATCAAATAACTTGTGTGGGTACAAAATCTCTAGTTGAAGCCTATGATTCTTTACTTCAAGAATACGATCTTCAATTTCGACAACTTCGAAGGTGAAACTTGATATTTTAATCTCCTTAGACGTTGACTTAGAACTTCAACAACATTAATTCGGGGCTTATGATTTTTTTTCCGGATTAAACGCTATAAATTTAAAAGACTTGTCCTGAACTTTTGGTATTTTTAGGTGGAATTGAAGCTTTGGTATTCCGCCCAGGTGGATTTATGGTTTGATAACGTAATTCACGGGTCTTCTGACTTCTTCTTGAATCAAACATTGAATTTGGACGATCTCTGTGATGAACGTCGTGGATCTTCTTTAATTTCTGCTTGAGAGAATTTCGTGACTTTTTTAATGCTCTCTTGCTTGTCTTCACTTGTATCTTCAATTGTGTGTTGAATATACATGAGTCACACAAATCAAATGAAATCCTTAAGAGAAAGATACAAATGAGGCACATGATGTAAGTACGATTACCAGTCACAACCACAAACTAAAAGAATGGTATACCTGTTTGCATGTGACATTCCTTATAGTTCATATTATTTCATTAATTTTTACATTGTTATTATTATTATTATTAAAACTTATTTTAAGTATAATAATAAAAAAGAAATAAATAAGGAACTTTTGAACCTGCAGCATATGATCTTCTATCAATCCAATTCAGAATGAAAAATTTAGTCTGGTTGCTCAACTTTACATCCTATGCTTTGAAATAATCTGAGTTTCTCTAAGTTCATTAGCTAAGTTCCTTTCTATTTTGTCATATTTATGAGTTGAGAACTAGACTAACGTTTCTACCCATACGTATTAGTTAGACCTCAGGCACCCGGGAATACTAATGTATATTCATCATCAGCCTTCTTTTCCCTAGACATCATGACATCACTATCTTCCCTCATAAAATTGCAGTTCAATTGTAATGCCTACTGAATTTGTACCCTACTTCTACCCTCATACATATCTAATTCAAATTCCAAGTTCAGATGAGCCCATTGTACTTTTTGTCATCCAATTATTTATGACTTTATGACTATGGGATGGATGCTATTAGATTGATCATTCACCAGACTTGGTTGAGAAATGAAGCAAAGCTATAAAACATATTCTTCTTTTTCTCGAGTAAATCTCTACCCACCCCCACTGTTAGAATCTTGTTGATTTGTTTTTCTAGTACTGAAGTAGAATTTGTGACAGCTCTATGAACCTGTTTGATTATATCATCTGTACATCCAATTGTTGTATATGACAATTGACAATCTGTACTGTCGCAAATCCTAGGTATTGTTGTAATAGATATTGGTTTATCCATGTGGTTGTAAAAGTGCTATTTTTGCTATGTATTGAGTAGAACTCTGAGAAGAAACATCTCTTTCAGCGTTTGATTATGCATTATGATATATTTACTAGTTCGCTGCTCTGATGAAACTAGCATGCATAAAATTAGCAACAGAAGATTTGCACTGCTCAAATATGAGATAACCCATTGTCGACATAACGTTGTTTAGCTCATCCAACTACTTAAAGAAACAGTGACATAGCCAAAGCACATATGAGAAGCTTGCTGTCTGAATCACCATATAGTCCTAACTCCTAATCTATAACAGTATCTTCATTAACATTCATGCCTGTATGAAAACCTTGTTATTTTCTAAATGCTATGTTGCCAAATAGTCACAGCATCTCAAACTACACTACATTGTAAAGTTCAAAGAACAGGAAATACATTTTACTACATGTCCATTGTATGAATTTCTGCTACCTTAAAGAAGTTATATGTTCTTTGGTTCACATACCCTTATTTAGGAAATTTAACTTCAGACATTCACCTCAAAGACACAAAAAAAAAGTATCAATCAATGAACTTATAGAGATAAGCTACATAAAACACTCTTCAAAGAGATTATCTGTTGACATGAGGCATTCCCCAATTTCAGATCAAGAATATTGCAAATACATTTTTATCAGCTCAATGTTAAAAATTCAAATGATACAACATCAAATAAGATTTGAGAGACAAAAAGTTATTACTCTCTAACTGTCTATTATCGATACGACCGCAGTAGATATAACAGAGGAAAAAGCCACTAGACCTAATTGTAGCATTCAACAAAAACACACACAGGGAGAGTGAGAGAGAGGGGGGAGAGAGAGAGAGAGGCACAATTTTTAAGATCTTCATTAACAAGCAAACATGATTCGCAGAAATCAATTGAAATTGTTTTAAAAAAGATACAATGAGGCACATGCTACAATAGGATTACCATTCCACAAAACTAAACTAATTTATCAAAAATAATTGGAGTCATTAAGAGATAAACTAACTAAATTACAATTTGAATTCAATTTTCTACTCCACTATTGATATCAACATCACCTCTTCTGAGTCTTCTAGATCGCCTCTTGAAAAGGAATTTTCAGGCAATAGTGTTTTTAGGATTTACGAAAAGAGGAATTTTCTCAAAAATGAATTAAGGTGAAAAAGAATGGCAAATGAGTTTGAATAGAAAAGGAATTGGAAAGGAAAGAAATAAAATGAGTTTGAAAAAGATTGAGATGAGAAGCTTTGTAACGATGAGTGAGGAGTGAGGAGGAGAAAGTCAGAATTGGAAAAAAAAAAACAAAAAGTGAGAATAGGAAAAGAGCGCAACAAAGAAAAACTTAAAAAAAAGATAATAAAGTATCCACCTTGGCTTCAAATTAGACCATGTGGATAAAGAATAATAGCCACTGTTCTAAATTAGCCGAGGTGGATAAAAAGTTTTAGCCACGGCTAAAAATACCATGGTATTTCTTGAAAATACAAGAGGGCAATTGATCTTTTATACGACACAACTTTAATTTCCAGTGGTTTCACCCCCGAGAGTCCTGCACAGCTTGGAGGAAAGATTTATGAGATGATGAACATGGCTCTTTTAGGCAAGTGGGGTGCATCTACAGATGGGTTTCAGCAGCAAGTAAACCTCGTCCCAGAAACGGTTGAAGTTGAGGTCATTGAGCCTGCTGAAGCTGGTTCGAAAAAATGATACGAGTGCCTTCACTTATCAGTTGGTAAAGATACACATACATCACTCAGTGAGTGGGTTAATGATGGCAATCACAATACCGATTCGTTAGCTGTTCATCGACGGCGAATGGCGAGAGCCCGTCAATCGAAAACGCTTACCGATAATCAATCCCACCACGAAAGAAACTATCGGGGGTAGCCCGGCTGCTACTGCTGAAGATGTGAATCTTGCTGTTGAAGCTGCTCGAAAAGCACTTTTATGAAATGGGGGTAAAGATTGGGCGTCGGCTAGTGGCACCCATCGTGCTAAATATTTGTGGGCAGTTGCTGCAAAGATTACTGAAAGGAAACCGGAACTAGCAAAACTTGAAGCAATTGATTGTGGGAAACCATTGGATGAAGCGGCTTGGGATCTAGATGATGTTGCTGGATGTTTTGAATATTTTGCTGATGTTGCCAAAATATTGGATTCAAAGCAAAAGACTCATGTTTCTTTACCAATGGAATCATTTAAGTGTCATGTATTGAAATAACCTCTTGGGGTGGTTGGTCTGATTACACCATGGAATTACCCTCTGTTGATGGCGACATGGAAAGTTGCCCCTGCGTTGGTTGCTGGATGTACTGCAATACTTAAACCATCTGAATTAGCATCTGTCACTTGCTTGGAGTTGGCTGACGTGTGTAAGAAGATGGGTCTTCCACCCGGTGTTCTCAATATTTTGACTGGTTTGGGGCCTGAAGTTGGTGCTCCTTTGGCTTCTCATTCTCATGTTGACAAGATAGCATTTACTGGGAGTAGTGCTACATGAGTCAAAATTATGACTGCTGTTGCGCAACTTGTAAAACTTGGTGCTTGGTGAAAAGATTCGCTACTTGATGCTTTGTTGAGACATGTGTTGGACTGATGAAGCCTTCCTTATACTTGTTCCTCACAACATCGCAATCAATCTCCAAGTGTTTAGTTCGCTCATGAAACACTGGATTTGCAGCAATGTGGAGGGTTGCTTTGTTGTCACAGAAGAAAGAAATTGGCTTTTGGACGGTGACATTCAGCTCCTCAAGTAAGTACGTGATCTAAACCAACTCACACACTGTTGAAGTCATGCTTCGATACTCGGCTTCAGCAGTTGATCTAGACACCGTTTCTTGCTTCTTGGTGAACCAAGAGATGGGGGAAGGTCCAAGGAAAACGCAGTACCCTGTCAGTGACTTCCTCGAATCTTGACATGCAGCCCAATCTGCATCACAATATGTCGTTAGTGAAAACGTATTATCCTTTGGAAAGAACAAACCTGTTGAGGGAGAACGCTTGAGATATCTGACTAAATGCAGGGTTGCGTCCTAATGCTCCTTGCAAGGGCATTGTACATACTGACTCAGCTACTGTGAGGCATGGGCTACATCTGGCCTAGTGAACCCAAGATACAGAATCCTTCCAACTAGCCACCTATATCTGGTGGGATCCTCCAATGGTGCTCCAGAATCTGTTAGCTTGACTCTAGGTGGCAGCAGAGTACGTGTTGATAGTGCTTTCATGAGCCCCATGTCTCGAATAATATCTGTGATGTACTTCCGTTGCATTGCAACCAATCCAGCCTCTGATCTTGCAATCTCAACCCCAAGAAAGTATCTCGCAGGCCCCAAGTCCTTAATGGTGAATAGGCTGTCCAAGTGCTTCTTAACTTCCTATATCTCTTCCACATTTGATGCTACCAATAAAATATCATCTACATATACAATTAAAACCATCACACCTTCATTAGTATGCTTAAGAAACAAACAATGATCATATGTAGATTGGTTGAAACCAAAAACTTCCAGCTTTTCTGTAAAAACTTGATTCAACTGCCTTGATGCTTGTTTCAGGCCATACAAGGACTTTTTCTAGCTTGCATCGGAGGGGCTGCATAACCTTCTGGAGAATCCATGTATATGTCCTCCTCAAGGTTCCCATGTAAGAAAGCATTATTTACGTCTATTTGATGAAGGGGCTATCCTTTTGATGCAACCAAGGCCAAGATTAATCTGACAGTAACTGGCTTAGCCACAGTTGCAAAACAGTCGGTGTAATCAATTCCTTCTACCTGATTGTAGCCCTTGGCTACCAGCCTCTCTTTGTGCCTATCAACACTTCCATCGGGCTTGAGTTTCAACCTGTACACCCACTTGCACCCTATAGTTTTGTTGCCTGGAGGTAATGTGCATAGCCTCCAAGTACCATTACTTTCTAAAGCTGCAATCTCTGAGCTCATTGCATCCTTCCACTCCTGTTTTCTTTGTGCCTCTGAGTAACATCTAGGTTCCTGCAACACACCCAAAGACTCCACAAAGCAACCATAATCAAGTGAGGTTATGCCAGTGTTAGCAGATGAGCTCTCTGCAGCCATACTACAAACAAAATCATTGAACTTGGCTGGCCTAACTACTTGTCGAGTAGACCTTCTAAGTTGTACAGGGATAGGAGTTTGCAAAGTATCCCTAGTTTTCTGTAACCGTGGTGAGTCTGCAATCTCACCTAAATCAACTAGTGGCAACGAACATTAGTTATCTCAGTTTCTGTGTTTTTAAAAGGGAAGATTCTTCTTGAAACAACACATCTCTAGACACCAACACTGTTCTAGTCCTCAAGTTGTACACTTTGTACCCCTTTTGACCATGTCTATATCCTAGGAAGACACATTTTTCTGCTCTTGGATCAAATTTCAACTTATTTGGTGACACATTCGTGGCATAGCAAAGGCACCCAAAAACCCTTACGTGCTCATATGGGGCTTGTTTATTGTGAAGAACCTCATAAGGTGTTCTCCACTGTAGCACTGATGTGGGCATTCTATTGATCAAGTATGCAGCGGTCAACAGTGCCTCTGTCCAAAATCTCTTAGGCATTTCAGCTTGAAACATCAAAGCCCTTGCTATCTGGAGCAAGTGCTGATGTTTCCTCTCAACAACACCATTTTGCTGTGGTGTGTGCACACAACTTCTTTGATGTATTATTCCATTGTCTTGAAAGAAAGATTGACAGTCTTTATTGGTGAATTCAGTCCCATTATCAGACCTAATCTTTTTAATCTTAGTATCAAACTGAGTACAAACCATGTTAAAAAAAAAAGACTTCAATTTTTGCAGGGTCTGTGATTTGTGCAGCATCATATATACCCATGTTGTTCTACTGTAATCATCAACCAAAGTAAGCATATAATGACAGTTGGATAAGGAGAACTCCTTGTAGGGTCCCCAAACATCCACATGAACCAATTCAAATAAAGCAATAGAACATGTATCACTTAGGCAAAAATGAAGTCTATGTTGTTTAGCCATGGGACAAATATTGGACTCAAGTGTGGTAAATGTCTTAGTACATCTGCAGGGGCATGCCCCGTTCTCCTATGCCAAATATCTCCAGTAATGAACATAGAAGACAAGCAGGATAGTAAATTTCTAAAACTAGGTGTTCCTTTTATTCCAGTTGCAGAAAGAGAATTCCTTCCCAGCATGTATAGCCTCCCTATTTGCATGCCTATGGCTAATACCTTTTTAGTCTGAAGGTCCTGCACAATACAGTTACATTTAGAGAAACACACTCTTACGGGGTTATCACTGCAGAGCTTGTTTACAGAGAGTAAATTATATCTGAAAGAGGGAACATACAGAACATCAACAAGCTTCATATTCTCATTCAAGGATAAGGTTCCTTTGTGTGTTACTTGTTTTCTTGAACCATCATGAAGTCTCACAAAGGCAGTATAGGTAATAGGTGTCACATTACTTAGCAAGCTCTTAGATCCACACATATGCACGGAAGCACCACTGTCAACAACCTATGAATCAGCATAAGAATCTTTAGAGGAGTTAATAGCCATACCTGCAAAGTCCTCAAAGTCTACCAAGTTTGTGTCTCCAACTGTTTCATGTTCCTGCATTAGTCTGAGCAATTCTGTCTCAACGTCCACATTCAGGGCCCTCCTTTGGGGAGTCCCTGCCTTCTTTCTTTGCTCCTGCAGAGCTGTGTACCAGTCTGGGTAGCCTGTGAGTTTGAAACAGGTCTCCCTTGTGTGCCCGTTTCGATTACAATTGTCACAGTATTGGGATTGTCTGTCAATAGTCCCTCGTCTTCTTTCTCTTGTATTGTATCCCATCTGTCTCCCCCTTTCTTGTGATCGTGCATTCATGGCCCCTTCATGGACAATTCTGCATTGACCTCTCGCTGTTTCTCAACTCGAAGTGCCATGGAGTATGCCTTCCCAACTGTTGGAAGTGGTTCCATCAACAGTACATGATTTTTGACCCCATCATATGCATCACTAAGACCCATTAAAAATTGTATCAATTGCGTGGAGGAGTTCATTTCAGCCATCATCTTACTCGCTTCACAGGAACAAGGGGGAAGTGGGGCAAGGCATCCAAGCTCATCCCATAATTTCTTTAGTCGAGTAAAATACCCTGAAATTCCCATCTCTCCCTGCTTCAGGGAAGTGATTTCCCTTTGGATCTGATAAAGCAATGGTCCATTGCTTTCCCCAAATCTAGACTCACGCTCAAGCCACAGACATCTCGCTGAAGTTGTATACAAAAAGGCTTCAGCTATTTCTTTCGAAATCGAATTCAGTGACCACGAGACCACCATGCAGTCAACTCGAGCCCATTGCTCAATCTCAGCCTTTTCTTCTGTGGGTTGCTCACAAGAACCATATATGAACCCAATCTTGGATTTAGCCCTAAGCGCGAATCGCACAGATCTGCACCACGATAGGTAATTGCTCCCATCAAGAATAGCGGAGACCAAGCTCATCCCTGGATGGTCTCCACTCTGTAATCGCAAGGTTTCTGGAAAACCTTGTGCTTTCTGGTCATTTCCTCCAATGTCGCCTGCGACACCTTTCCCAACCATTTCTCTTTTATCTTCGATGAGTGATTATCTTTACCTAAGTGAAAAAAAAATGGGAGAAAGAACCCTAACGCAAAGCTCGTAATCTAAGCAAGAAAAAAAACAAGATGCAGGATCAGAGACCATCAAAAGATGGCTCTGATACCATGCTCAAACCCCAGAACCAAAGACGCCATAGCTGAAAAATTGAATGTTGTTTCTTTTACTAACTCAGAGAAGTAGAACAATGAAGAAATGTACAAGTAGTTGACGTGCAGCTCTCACATTCAGGTTGCTTTAAATAGGAGGGAGAGTGTGACAGTTAACTAGCTAACTAACAGACTAACCGCTTTTACTAACTTAATAACCAGAACCCTAACTAAACTTAAACCTAACCAATAAGACGTTAGTATACAATAACTGCAGAAATGCTAACTAAGTACAAAAGGAATAAGAAAGGAAACGTGCTAGCACTTCTATTAGAAATGAAACACGATTTATTAGCAAGGCTAAGTGATACCCAGTGAATGCTCCTTGCTAAGCTCACTGGTCCCTCTTGTCACTTTATCAACATTCACCATGGCTTTCAAGCCATGGTGAATATTGTGTTGTTAATATTCAATTTTTTTAGTTAATTAATTGATCTCATTTACATATATATATATATATATATTATTTATATATTATATAATACCAATTAAATATATCGTAATTGCTATTATTATCTTGAATATTAGTTTATGTATTATCAATACTTTTATATAAATATATAAAGAATTTCAATATATTATTATCGCGATCGAACACAATCTATGCGGTCTACGTTATCGTAGTAGTAAACCCGATTGCTAAAATGCAATCTTTTTTTTACTACCCCAAGACTAAATCCAAACGAACCCTTAACCTGCTAATTGCAGTGCGGTTCGAGTTGGACCGCTAGATTAAGGCAGAGACCAACGATTTGTTGAACACCCCCAATTCCTAACATGTCGAAAACATCGCTTTGGATGGTACGAAAAAACTCCCGCATCCTCTTTCCATCTAATAAAACTAGAAATTGTGGCACGCAGTACTTGCGCGCATAATTTTTAGTAATACTTTTTTATTTTATTGGAACTCATAATTTATTGTTATATATTAAAATTTATCACTTCTTTACAACCTCATATACAAAAACTCTCTGATAACTTTTTTCTAATGCACTAATTATCAATATATATTTTACTCAAATTAATTTAATAATTAAAACTTTGTACAGTATATGGTATATTGATCGCAATTATTATATACATATGCAACACAAATATTAATTAATATGTTATTTCTATTTCAATTTTATAATAAACTTAAACAAAATGGGAGTAAATTTAATTGTTGAGTACATGTAATTGCATGGAATTATTTTCTAAATGAACTTAATTGGGTAGTTAATTCAATTACATTAGTTGGGAAGTTAAAGGGTGTTTTTGGTATTATAATAATTTTGTGTAATGATATAAAAACTATCACTTTATATCTAAAAAACCCCTTCTCTTTATAATAGTATAGATGTCAGTCCAGAACAAATTCAAACATCATTTGTTGCAATTTTCCTCGAAGGTTTTACAAGAGTTGAACCTTCAGAATGTAGAAATGTTTATTGTCCATGAGAGAACTGATATTCAGTAAAGTGAAAACAATAGCACAATAAATTGACTTCAGCAAAACCATAACCTTGGGCAACAAAAATAAAAAAATACGGTATATAATTTTTCAAATGAATAGTAATTAAAATTTGACTATTAATTTCAATCCGATTTTTTTTTTTTTTATTCTTTCACGCTCCTTGACCTGACTGTACAAAAAGCGACCCGCACTCTTCCTTTCTAATAAACTTTTAATAGATAAAAAAAAAAAAATGAATTAAAATGACCTCTGTCAGATTTGACATAATTATGAATATTCTCTTATTTTTTTAACAATTAAATGCCTCCCTGAATTTTGTAATTATCAAAGGCCTGAAATTGTCCATTTTATTTTTAAAATTTTTATTTAAATTATCGAAAAATCATCTGAGGCAAATTACATTATATCTCCCCTGTGTAAAAAAATGTACGAAATCTCTCCTAGTGCATGTTAGTCCAAAAAAAATTCAAAATTTTTCTAAAAATTCATAAAAAAAATAATTCAGTTCGCATAAGGGCATTTTGGTCAGTTCACCCTTATAAATGGATGGAAATAGATTATTGTTAAATAGTTACAAATATCAGCGGGATATTTATAATTATTAAAAAATTGAATGAATATCTGTAATTATACCAAATCTAAAAAAAAAATCATTGTAATTCACCTAAATATATATATATATATATATAAAATAAGGAAAAAAAGATAAGCATAACATAATAAGAAAATATGAAAAAATAATGTATGAATAGTATATATAAGAAAGTACGATAGAGTTGAAACGTTAAAAATGTGAAATGGCCCAGTGGTGAGAGTGTAATGTTACAACACTTCAGGTTTTGTATTGTTGGGACAATAGTTAGATGTAACACGCCATTCGTATACATATAATAAATAATATTTTTATATTTAAAAATATTTTATAAATAAAAAAATATATATAAACCAACACATTATATATATATAAAGAAAATAAAAGATCAACTTAAAAGTATAATTAACATAACAAAAAGTCATTGTTGCATTGTAAGTAACCGCTCTTTCTGAGTATAGATATACACCCTGTAAAAATTGAGGAAAATGAAAAGCAGGTCAGAAATGTATAAAACAAGATAGATAAAAAAAAAAAAAAAAAAAAAAAAAAAAAAAAGGAAAAGCGACTCCACTGGGGATCGAACCCAGAATCTCTGGTTCCATAGACCAGCGCCTTATCCATTGGGCCAAGGAATCGAAGGAGGGAATTAAGAGCCCTATTCAGCTTGTTAACTTTTCTAAGGGTAGTCAAATGCTCTACCACTGAGCTGAAGACCATGTTGATTTTAGTGATATAAATAACCAAATTTAAAAAACGTCATTCAGTGGAAACAAAGCAAACAATGGGAAATAGTAAATGCAACTATTTTCAAGGTTGAACTACTTCTTCAATAGTGAATGACACTCCAAATCCAGGCTTTCTTTTGTCTCTTTGGTTTGAAAGTATCGTATAGGCCCTGAGGTGTTAAATATTGTGGAAAATAAAGTTTTAATCTAATAAAAAATAGTGCAATTTAATTGTGTATTTTATTGCTACTACAACGTGGATCCATTCCTAAAACCCCATTTTCATGTAATTTCGGCCCCCTTGAGTTCCTTTAAATAGTCCCTCTCCTCGTGGGTTTGTGGGCTTCGAGTTTGAATACAACTAGGATTTAATTCCCAATTAAACTTAGGCTAAATTAATTGATTGACATAAATCTAATTAATTTACAATCTAAAGAATTTAATTGATTTTATTAATTAAACCCAAGCCCTATACTAATTAATCCCATTAATCGATTAAGTTTAAAATTAGTCAATTCTGTTAACTAGTTAATAGCAAGCCCATGATTCAGTTGATCCAATTCATTAAGCTCCTATCAAATAGATCCTAATTAAATAATTCATTTAATCCCTAAGGACCAAATCTACTTTAACCACTAAAATAAACTGTCCTTCGATCAATTAATTCAACCATTAAATTAATTTCATTCTCCAAATTAAATCTCTAATTAATTTTTTTAATTCTATCAAGACTTTGTGTGTGACCTTTTAGGTCCATTATTCATCTAAATTTGAGCTTGTATTAAATACAATTTAATTGGCAACTTTGCTTAGCATTTATTAAATTCTATTTAATTTACCACTCTTAATTAATCCCTTAATTAAAGAATACTTGTTATCATACATGGGTGATCATCTAGCAATAGTCCATGACAATGGAAAATAGGTAAATCTACGAAAAACCCGTCAGTTACGAGTTCCATGCAAATACGGTCCTTTTATCACAAATTTCCCGACCAAAGTTTAGGGCACAGAATTCTTTATAAGTTTTTGTAACATCCTCAAATGTTAATACATAATTATCATTTATTATCACAAGAATATGGATATATGGTGTGATTAATTATATAATATTTATGATTAATGAGATAATTAAAAGACAAGATAAATTATCGTAGACGTTTGAATATTTTTATAATATAAATATAGAGTTAAAATAAAGTCTTAATATAATATATATAGACATAAGCACTACACAATATATATACATATATATATATACACTACACAAAAAAAATCATCCTTATCAATATTTTTCTATATTATAGTATTCATATATATATATATATATATACACCTACTGACATACATATATATAGAGACACTAATATATATATATAGATAGATAGATATCAACTAATAGAAGAGTGTACAAACCACAAAATAAAATTTAAATAAAAAAAGGAGAGAGGGAGCGAGGCAGTAGAGAGGCAATATAAAAGAACAAGACTTGTCTCGATTTCTATCCTTCAAGCATTTGAACACTCTAATATCTCATTGAATAACTCTATATAGCTCATTTTGGTATCCTCTTGTTCATTTCTTGTCTAAAATTCATGGAAAGTTAATATATAAGATGAATGTAAAGAAAGCAAATCGATTAAGTTGAAATAGTAGCAGTTGAAAATATTCTACACCGATTAGTCTCTGTAAATCCTAATTTTCTTGAGTTATACTGGTCCCCGTTTAGTGATTCTTGTACCTATGAAAAATGTAGGGTGTCTACTAAAACTTTGTAGTTTTGAGAAGAAGCTAAATCATGATGTTTCAAGAGATAAATCTAAGAGAACATTTTGCTACCCTGTTTCTGTGGTAATCCAGACTAAGTGTATTAAGAACCTTGTAACTTGAATTTTAATAATTCAATTTGTATGATTCTTTTGTAAACGGAACCTATATACATAGACTATCATATTATAAAAATATCATAATTTTTTAATGAGTACATGAATTTTGAGAGATTTCTAAAGTAGGGGCCGTGAATTTGCGACAGTAAAGAACATGTTGTGCTAAAAACTGAATAACTTTTTATATATAAATTTAATTTCTATGATTCTTTATTGAAAATAAAACTAGAGACATATAAGAGTATTTGGAGTAAAAATAATGCCTGTATCAATTCTATTTTGATTTGGAGAGAATTTATAATTTGGTATAGAGATTCTGTCAAAGAAAATCATGTAAAGGAGCAAGAGGGGTTTTTAACAAAATTGATTTCCTTAGATTTAGTGTACAAATTTTACATAATTGAAAATCATAGTATGTCTAGTTTATTATAGTAAATATTTTTTAAATTAGGTCATTATAATTTAAAGTTATGGTTTAATAAGTGAGCATTGCTCATGTTGGCCGGATTAGTAGGTTCAGCGGCGGTAAGGAAATTTTTTAAATATAAATACTGACTTTAATATTGCAAGATATATATTGATGGAATGGTAATTGAGCTACTTTATGTAGAAAAAAATAAAATAAAGATCCAAATTTGTAGAACGAGATATTAAAAAATTAGTGAGAAGTGTACGAATATTTTTCAATGCTTTATTAAGAAATTACAATATATTCGATTCACTGACTATACGTCTTATAACTCATTATAGGCACGAGAACAATGTACAGGAGTGAACACATTATTTTACTAACTAAATTGTTGTGGAATTTAGGTAAGAATAGTTAATTGGATAATATATATATATATATATATACATAAAAATGCTTATTTATTTGTCATCGGACTTGAGGAATCACGACAGTCGCTTACATACGAAGGTTGTATCTTGGATCTAGCGAGCGGTGGTTGTACTGTGAGGTATGGTCATCATAACCCTTGTCCAGTGCAGTCGGAGTATGTAGTGAGGACGGTGAATTTCAAGATGGAATTCGTCCCCTGTCAGTATTGTGACAACAGTTCTCATATGCGCTTCGAGATGGTTTAGACTTTCAAAGTCTTTGGCCAAAGAGATTGATCGATTAGGGATAGGTTCCCGGATGTGATCAATAGAGTAAACACATTTAGAGTATGAAGCATAATTGTCGGGAGATGGCTAATGGAAGGACCGTACCCGTATGGAACTTGGAGCCTAAATGTTCACGCCAACATTCACCTAGTCTCTAGTGCATGGACCGTTGCTAGACGACCACCCATAGTGACGAGCTTTTTCTGGTTAATGATTAATCAAAAATAATTAATTACATTAGATTTAATTAATTATGTGGAAAATAAGCCCAAATCTAGCTGAAGGTTAACCTAAAAGGTCACACACAAATAATTGTGGAAGTAATGAAATTAATTTAGATATAATTCTCAAAGAAATGAATTAATTTAATTAGATTAAATTAATTCATGAAGAAAAAATAAATGATTGGATTGTTTATTAGGGATCATCCATTGGATGGATAACCCAAGAATATAATTGATTGGATTAATTAGGGATTAACCTTTTAAATTAATTGAATTAATTTAAAATAGGTTTGGGCTAATTAATTGGTATATTGGATTCATTAATTAATTAACAGATGAACTTGTCTAATTAATGAATTAGATTCATTAATTAGTGGAGGAGGCCTAAATTAATTAGTTGGACTAATTAATGGTTTGGTCTTGATTAATAACTTAGATTTTTAAATTGAATATATTTGGTCTTATATGTTTATTTAATTAGATTAAATATTTATATAAATTTTTATATTGGATACTTATTTAATTAGACTAAAAACCCAGTAAATTAGTTATTTGATTTAAATTAATTTGTTGGACAAATTAATAGAAGTCCGGACCAAATTGTACTAGCCCTAGCCTCCATGTGAGAGATTGAGGTGAGTGTGGGTCTCGGATTGATTTATGTTGTCTTGCCCTAGCCACCAAGAGTTAATAGAAGTCCGGACCAAATTGTACTAGCCCTAGCCACCAAGAGTTAATTTAGCACAAGAATTTGCAACCACATAACTAGTGGAGAGTAATTAACAAAATGAGTTCTTTTGAGTTGGTGAATTTTTATGGATGTTGATCCACACAAAAAGTAAAAAGGCTCTCTCCACTAAAACCTCTCAACTCAACGAACACACTTGTGTTTGTGGGTGTGTGAAAACACTTTTTTCTCTCATTTTGACTTTAATTCACGACTGCTTCTCTTCCAAAATTAGCCCATCGTTTTTCTTATAAAAACATTTGAAAGTTTTCCCTCTTCTCTATGAGTGATACATGTTCTCCTTAAATTAAATTCTAATTGTGAACAAAGAAAATTCGGATACACTAATAAATAGTATGTTCCGAAGTTTGGTTTGTTCCACGAATCTAGCCCTTTCTAGTAACGGGGTTAGATCCAGCTTTCACGGTGTGTTGTGGACATTCGTTAGAGGGTTTCTATGTTGAATCCTAGCGTGAAGGGATCCAGAGGAGATTTGGAGTCAATACGTGTAGCCGATCAGAATGGAAAAACGAGAAAGGTAATCTTCGTGGTTATTTTCCGTTCTCCTTTTATTTTGCCTTTGCCATTGTTAAACGCATGTTTATATTATATTGTTATTTCTGTGTTTTAATTGCATTGGACGACTGGAATGATCTAAGGGTACACCCCTTTGATCCGGATTTATTTTCGTATCGCTTTAATTACCGTACTTTCATGCTTCCGCCGCGTTCTCGGACCAATCCACAATCTTTCAAATAATTGTGATATACTTCGATTATATTGTTGAACGCAGATGAATGATGTAGTGATATGAATGATTGTGACATGCTTCCATTTGATTGTTGACTAGAGTTGAATTACGAAGTCATTTATGTGCATATGGTAAATTAAGATGAAGAGATGGCTCACCTAATTTGGGCATATTCAATCGTTTATCATGATGTGACTGATGATGAGCTATGTGCTATCATGAAGATGTGTTGATGATGTAATATATGATTTGAGAAACAAACATACAGTTAGGTATCATGTGCGAAGGGTATTGGGGTATTCCGGGTACGGGGAATATCCTGTGTTGACGGCTACACACTAGGGTGGTGTGGGGGTGTCATATTCAGTGTGATGTCCTGTGCTGATATTGTCACACATTTGGCCAATATGTGGATATCACATTCGATGGGTATCCTGTGCCGGTAATTACATGATATTGATTGAGATGATGAGAGCCGGCAAAATCATTGAATATACTCCACCTAGGTTAAGTAAAGCCCTAAGAAAATAAACCATAATTATATGTATATTATGTTGTGGTTGATGTGTGATTCTAGTATTGGCTTCACATGATTTTTGGTATTGATTACTTCGATATTTTGTGAAAATTGCATAATGAATATTGGTTGATTAGTGTCATTGCATGAAAAATGGTCTTCTATATATGTGCTTATATGTATATATATAACTAATTAACTATACTTACTGAGTTAGCAATGCATTCTTTGCTACGTACTTTTTTCAGGTGATATATTGTGGTGACGCATCTCATCTAGCTAGCTCGTAAGCTAGATGTCAACCTTATTAGGTGGGTCAGCAGTGCCATCATGAGTCGGGAGCTCTAGCTATATATTTACAAGAATATTAAATTGTGACTGAGTTGGTATCTTAAGTTTTATAATAGCTAGAAACTCCATTTTTCTCCTTTTCATATGCTACAGTGAAGTGCTTTATACAAAATTTTGATGAAGTATTAATGACTTGAGGTTTATATAGAATATTGATAGAAGATTATGTATTTATTTTGGGTTACTTGTGAATTATTCATGAGATGGAATGTGATTATGGAGCGGGTGTCGCAGTTTCGGACTTCGATATCTATGTATCTTACTCTGGACTTGTGTTTCCCATTCTATCAACATAGCAAAACACATTTTCCTATTTATCAACTACCATGGCCATGGTCTTAGAGGATACACATTGTAGAGAACACGAGATTAGTTATCATCTCATGATAAGCAACAAACCCTATCTCGGAACTCACCAACCTCCATGCATGTTTTGACTATGTTTTGAAATATGGCTATTTTACAACCTCTGTAGAACTAGTTGTGTCAACCATGATCAAGTGACAGTCGTCTTACGCACAAGATTACTATGGAACCTCAAGTCTAAGAGCTACTTAATGCTCTATCATAACCGAGGAGAACCAGATCATACTGACCAGGCCTTAACAGGCTTCGGTATGACATCTCTTACGGGTTGTTATGAACTTACGTTGGGAGCCACCTCTAGAGTCCATATGAGTATCCAAGAGGTCCAATTATCTTGATGTTGTTTAGTTCTTCGTAATATTCAATATGCATATTGTCTTTAAATGATCTATTTTTATATGACTATTTGAATGGCTTTATGAATTTGATCATGTGGTTTTCGCTAAGCGGTCAATGTGCCCGGGATTAGATGGTTCGCGGGGCACGCTAGGGTAGCATTTGGCTTCCAGTTGAGGCTTTGTCATTCAGTTCCCACTTGGGTCCTTTCACGAGCAGGCTGGAGGTTGTCTACATGTGATTGGTGTCGTCATGCACTTAGGCATCATCAGTTTAATGCGGTCGTGGGTGCTCCCTACATGGAGGATAAGGTAGTAAATGATCTTTTGGGAGACTTACGATTGTAATCATGTGATTCGATCTTCCCCTAATGCAGTTTTCACAAGCTTGACCAGTCTTGGTTCCAGTCAATAAGATGTGTTTAATTATTTTGATCGAGTTTTCTATTATCAGTATTTTCTTCCACGTGCACCCATTCATGGCCTCACTAAGTTTTTCCTTATGTACTTCAAATTTCTTCCTCCAAATACAGGTGGTAAAGTGAACAAATTTAAGTTTAGCTGGCTTAAGAAAGAAGCGGAGGTGGTTTAGGAAAAGATCAAAATGGTTAGGACATGTAACCATCATGGATGTAAGATTATTATTCTTGGTGAGTATATTGTTATTGTAATTTCGGTTAGGTTGCGTCCAAAGAACAAGGCCTTGAAGGGACCTACTTTTGTGGCGTGACAAGTTTTCTCTCTTCCATTTTTATCTTGAGAACTCCAAATAGATTTAAACTTTTCTTAAGATATCTAACACTAACTACATACTAGAAATGTTGTTCTAGCACTAGTCTTGAGTTTCTAGCAAGACTCAAAGACACACAAAATTAGTATTTTTGTGGACTTGCTAGAAAGAGCGTAAGCTATGCTCTTGTGTGGACTTGCAAAAGAGTTTGTGGTTGAAGCTTTGGAAGCTTAGTACTCCATTTCAAAGAGGTAACTCTCTTTGATCTTTTGGTCAACGAGTTGGTGTGAAAGTGCATGAATAACCCCGTTGACGTAGAATTTGATCCTTTTTATGTTTTATTTACATGCTTCTGTTGCCTATTTACATCTCGAAGCTTGTAACGAATCCTTCAAGTCCTAGCTACAAAATTACAAAAATGCTAAACTTTCACTCAATGTATATTTTAAGTTTTGCAACAGTTAAAAGCTTCACTTTTCTCCTTTTCTTAAGTTCATAAATGCTAGGATTTAGTATTAAATCCCAAATTTTGATGAAGTATGTAATTATCTGGTGTCTATATAATATATTGATAAACATAGAATTTATCTTATTGGGTTTAATGTGAATTCTTATTAGATGGATCATGTTTGTGGAAGCGGTGTTACATAATGAGTGTTGGTGTGCTGGAATTCATGTGCAAGAGTCAAAGTGAAGTTCAAAGTACAAGTTACCTCATTTGACCTACCTAGACCCTATATATAGGAGCAGGATGAGAGAAATGCAGATGCTGTTGAGGGTGGTTAAGATACCATTAGATTCCTTGAATGTCTATTTTCTTTTCATAAGGTTGGTCCAGTTGTACGCTACATTATCCATATCCCACGCAGTAGAAACAAAATATGCCACATCAGTAGGAAAATAGCCAAAAAAGGGTGTAATGTTATGTGTTAATTTTTATCCAGCAGGTTACAACTGTCATTTTATCCTTGTTGAAGATGCCGTTATGGTGTCGTGTCATCCGAGGTATGGAATGTAATTGACATATACGCTAAGCTGGATAGACCATCAACTGGCGGATCCTGGTCATGGACTTATTCTGTCCCGCCAGCAAGCTGAAGGTAGTTTGGGGTTGGTTGAGCTTGCTGCTCAAAGGCATGTTAGAGTCATTCTGATTGGTCTTGATGTCTTGGGTTCATCAATGACTTTGCAGTTAGTCCCTGAAAAAGGATACTCCAAGTATCAAAATTTATATATATATATACATTTATATAAATGAAATACACTCTTTTAGTGTCTTTAATTATTTTGGTCCGTCAATTTTTTATTTTTTTAATTATTTTGTTATTCTCCATTTTACCCTCTCTTTACTCAATTTTTCATTTTCTATTTTCTCAACGACCACATTTCTTTTTTTTTCTTTCTTCAACTTTTTTAATAACTTCTCATAACTTCTTTTTATTCTTCTAGTATTTTTTTTATTAATCTAATTTATATAAAATAATAATTAATTTTTTAAGTTCAAAATTAATTATGCACACATATTTTAGGGTGTCAGATTATAATAGTCTATACTATATATTAAGGGAGAGCAATCTTTGGTGTCTCTCCCATTTTTGGTATGTTCTTTTACATTTAATTTAGTTTTTTTTTTCCACTCCCCCATTTCTTTTAATAGTTATTTCTAAATTTTCAAATTTTCATTCATTTTCTTATAAATTATATATATTTTTTAATACATAATAAAATTTTGTAAATATTTTAGTTTAAATAATATCAATTATGCACACACGTAGTGTGAGCACAAAATTACTTGTATCTATCTATACTAATTATCTATACTAATTATAAAAAGAAACCTTCTTTTGTGTCTAATATGGAAATTATTTATGTATTTTTACAACAATTGCCCGTTGCTTTTTTTTAAAATATGCACACACGTAGTGTGAGCACAAAATTACTTGTACCTATCTATATCTATACTAATATATAAAGGAAAGGCATTTCTCAATCACAAATGGAGGTTTATGACACCGCGACACCATTTTTTTGGTTTTGCCGATAATACCCTTAAAGTTAGTTTTTTTTCTTTGTTTTTTTTTAAATGTAATGTGTGGATTTATATATATATCTATATATTATATACAGTAACTTTATAGGTGTAATATTATTTTATATGCATGCAGGAACGGCGTGCTACGACGGCTAGTTAATTATAAAAAGAAACCTTCTTTTGTGTATAATATGGAAGTTATTTATGTATTTTTACAACAATTGCCCTTTGCTTTTATTAAAATACATTTGCTGATTTCTTTCTATAGATGAATTAATTATTTATGGAGGATAAAAATAAAAATTCACCATCTTCTTGGTAGTTATCATACCAATTTTACAAACTACCAAATATACCCTCTTGTCATAACCACCCATGTTCCCACACCATCATTTTCATTTCCTTTTTTTTTTCTTCTACAAATTAAAATCTATACTCTATATAAATGTGTGAATACTTAAGTTGTTTGTTCCCATTGTGAAAAGATAAATATACCCTCATTTAAATATTATTAATTATTATTTTACGTATTCTGGAATTTTTAACAATTTAGAATTCTAAATATTCTAAACCTCCTCCATATAAATTTATGATAAAAAACCTAAATAGTGAATCTTGAATGAATCCAATTATACAGAATTTAGTAACCTACTTCTAATCGTGAATCATGAATGAGCCCAATTACCCAGACATATCACACATTAAATTTTAATAACATTCACAGAAAATTATATTATAAAATTACTTATAGAATAATAAAATTATATAAGAAAAATATTTAAGAGTCTTAATTGCTCTAAACTACTTAGAGAATGAATAACATATTAAACAAAAAAATTAATATGCTAAATAATATTTCAACACAATTACTTTGCTAGAAGAAATCTCAATTATATTAAGAAATTTTAATTTACTATGACACATTAAAATTTAAAATAAATTACACATGAATAATATATAAAATACTAATCTAAACTTAAATATTTATATAATAACTAATAAATATCAAAATTTAATTATAGATTAAAATTAATATAATGATATGATATTATTGAATTAAAATTTCTTGTGAAAATTCAACTATTCAGTGAATCTCTTAGTACTTGATTTTTTTTAATATCAGATAATTATGAATGCTTTACTTTTACATCTATTGATTTTTTTATATAAAATAATAGAATAAAAGTATCACAATAACAAATGTGACATAAAAAATTAAGTTGTAATATAATATATTATTGAATAAGAAATAGATTATACCAATCGGTGCATATGAAAAAAAGATTAGATCAAAGTTAACCTAAAAACATATAGAACTAGAAATTACAATATAAAGGCAAAAAATAAAATTTTATACAATATAACGGCAAAAAGTAAAATTTTATACAGTAATATTTCAAAATTTATAAGGTAATAAAGCATGTAAATAATACCTTGACATTATTTAAAAGTTGATACTAAAATATAATTAACATTAAGATCTTACAATACAAAATATTGGACATATTAAATTATATTTTTATAATAATAGTCGATAAAAAATTAGATTGTAATCATTTAGTGTTAATAAATTAAAAATCAACGACATTCAAAATATAGTAAAAGAAAACATATTACATACACAGGCATAATATAGCAACATCAAACAATAGCAAAAAAGACGGACAATTGGCATTTTGCACCCTCGAATTATAGATGTTTTGTACAATACAACCTTAAATTGTAAAAATAGCACTTTGCACCCTTCAATTATATACTTATTGGCATCATTCACCCTCCACTCATTTCTGGTGAGTTTTCTTGCCGAAATTATAACAACTGGAATATGAAGGGATTTTTTTTTTGTTATTTTAATAGTCTTCCCTCCACAACAAATCGAGTAATTTCCATTTTGCACCTTTGAAATACACCTCATTCGCACAATACTTCTTAAAATCATATTTTTGGCACTTTACACTCTTAAAACAGATCATCCTCCAAGAATCCACATCGAAAAATTTAGAGCCTGGAGTTTGCAAGCCAGTCCCGCCGGCGATGACCATCACGACGGCACACATGGCCAATCCTTTGCCAAAAGAAAATATCTAGGTGGCCGCATTGATGCCCTCACAACCAGATGTCCCTAACATATCAGCCACTTCATTCCCATTTGGACCTTCCACGTCATCTATATGCGAACCTTCTTTTCACACTGAGCCACAAAGCAACCAGGATGCACCCCAGGTGTTCGAAAACCTACTTCACATACCATTAGCCCCAAATGTTGTACCATGTGCAGAGTCATATGCCCAAAAAACTGAGATACCCCTACTAAATATTTTACAAACCACCTGGCCACCTGATAATAGTCACTTAAATCATAGTCAGCCTGTCTCATCTGAAGAAATCATCATGAACCCACTGCCGCAAAACCAGTTCTTCACGTCTTCTGCCCCTCCTTGCCTTCAAATAGACACTTTGCATTCTCTTGTCCACACTTGCATTACTGATACTCAACCTAACAATGGCATTCCCTCCGAGCAGAGAAGACAACTACCAAGCATCACCACCACAAACAGTCTTCTCTCAGAACCCTCCTTTCTCCCCACCACCACCCCAACGCATTCACCCTCGGATTCCCTTGGCTCTCCGGCCTCCACTTTTGAATTCAAATCCCCCCTTCCTCTGCGTGAACCCGGAAATCTAGAGCCCGCCCCAATAACACCCACAACAATCTACTACCAACAGCACGTGTCCACAACCAGATGATGTCGCCAGGGTCGAATGAATTCCTTTTCCCACCTTTCCACTCAACACCATACCTGTTCTTAAGTCCGTCTACGCCTCAAAACGCCATAATCGAAATATCACAAGAGAGGGAGGCATTTCCCAGAGAGAGAAGTGCAGTTTCGACTTTACATTCACCTACTCGAAAGAGATCTACAGGCGTTCCTCTGGTCCAGTCAGTTCCCAAATGGTCTCGTGACAGTGGCGACGACCACACAAGTTGGCACCTCACGCCTAAACTTACCGCCCTCGATGCGCATTCTAAGCTGAAATTGTAGGGGCGTTGGATGCCAGGAATTCATCACGGCGGCACGGAACTTGATCTATACGGTAGCCCCACAAATCTTCATCATTATGGATACACGCATGCATGCTGATCAGGCTCTTCTGATTATTCAAAGGTTGCCTTTCACTGATTCAATTCTTGTTTCTTCCTTAGGGTATGCCGGAGGAATGTGGATCCTCTGGAATGCTACAGAGACGCATGTTCCTCAGTCTCAACTTGCTAACCGGGTTGTTCATAGGGAGGTGGACCATGGAGTAGGTGATAACCTTTTCCTCCTATCTACAGTTTACAACTACCCCAACCATCCATGCAAAACCAGGTATGGTCTAATCTTTGTGATTTCTCATAATCTATAAATGACAATGCATGGGTCACTATCGGTGATTTAATTATGTTTTGACCCATGATGAAAAAATAGGTGGCCAATTTCTTTCGTCTAGGATCTTTAGATTTAGAAATTGTATGAAATTTTGTAACCTTATGGATTTAGGGTTTGTTGGACATAAATTCACATGGACTAATAGACAATTTGGTAAAAGCTTCATTTGTGAACGATTGGATAGGGCGCTTGCTAACTCGGCCTAGTGTAACTTATGTCCCAACGCTATAGTTAGACATCTGAGTTCGAGTTCTTCTGATCACTCACCTATCTTATTGACACCAATCCTCAACCCATAGTTATCAGACGACCCTTTTGATATGAGATTGCATGGGCTCATTATGTTGCTTTCCAACGTATAGTCCATGATACCTGGGGAGCTCCACATAGTCTAACTATACTCCTCCTAATGTTCATACACAAATTGCCCATGATTTGAATTCATCACCAAATCCTACTAAGAATAAATACTTAGGACTGCCCTTTACCACCAATCGTATAACTAAAGATATGTTACCACCAATAATATAACTAAAGATATGTTCTATGATATTATCAACAAAATGGATAGAAAAATAAACCTATGGTATAACAAGTCTTTATCTTATGCAGGAAGATTAGTGCTTATTGATAGTAGCCTTGCTGCCAATGCCAATCACTATATGTCTCTTTTCAAATTGACAATCCTTATTCATAATAAAGATTGCATCTCTTCATAAACGTTTTCTATGGAATGCCAAACCAATGAAAAAAAAAATAAGTCTAGTTAATTGAAAAATAGTGACCCGGCCAAAGCAGGAGGGAGGGCTTGGAATACGAGATAGACGCATCCTCAATACAACATTTTTGCTTAAACAGAGCTGGAGGTTACATATAGGGGATAATTCATTGTTATATCATTTATTCAAGGATAAATACTTCCCACACATAAGAATTTGTTAATGCTACATATAAACCCCAACATAGCTGGATATGGAAAAACATGCATAACCAAATAAAACTGGTTCGGAAATCAACTCAATGGTTTGTGGGGAATGGTCACTTGATCAGATTATGGGAGGACAAATAGGTGGGATATTTCTTGCTTAAGGATTTTTGGTACGAATATCCCGTCTACTATCCAGAACGTCAAAGTTAATTCAATTATTACCTCCAATTGTCAGTGGAATGTTTCTATCTTGATTGATATTCTTCCTTATGATATTCTTGTTAAAATCCTATCTATTCCAATCTCCCAAACCTCGCAACCAGACAGCTTCTCGTGGGCATGGAATCCCAGAGGTGAATTTAATATAAAATATGTATATAAATAGCTTCTTACAAAATCCCGAATAGTGGCTCTGAAAATAGTCCTCTTTCACGCATGGCTTGTCGGACATATGGCATTGCCAACAGCTAAATTCCTGTTTGATCGTTATCGACTACTATCTTTCAGGTGCACTCTATGTCAACAATTATGTGACACTATTCCACATACATATACACAATGTAAGTTTTTTACACCACTTATAACTACACATATTCCTGGTTTGTTACCTATTTCTAATTCTAATCTTATTTGCATGTTACATTTATGGAAAAAGCTCCCAGCTAAACAAATGTTAATCCTTAGGACCTGCTGGTATATTTGGAGGTTTCAAAATCTTGGTATATTTGAGAATAGAACTATTAATTTACATTAAATATGGAGGAAAATTATACTTGAATCACCTACCTTGAAGACTAAGAATGCCACGGGAAAAATATGAAGTTAGGTGAGATGGAATAAACCATCAAATAACTGGGTTAAGCTTTAATGTTCATGGTGCTTCCTTACAAAATCCAGGATGGGCTGGTTGTGGGGGGATCTTCTGTAACCATGAGGCGGATTTCATCTTGGCTTTTGCACATTCCATTGATATAAATACAAATTCTATGGCCGAATTATGGGCATGTAGGATAGAGATACAACTGGCAACAACTCATGCAATTATCAAGTTGTGCTTAGAAACTGGTTCCTCTTTGATTTACAAACTTCTTAACAGGCAAGTACATCCGCCGAAGCACCTCGTGTAGGTCCTTCAGGCTTGCCAGATGCTATTGACTGAAATAATGGAGACGAAAATTGTTTTTTACCCAAGGGAAGAAAATCGGGGAGCGGACGCTTTGGCAAAGCATGTTGCAGCACAACACTTCGACTCGTGTCTTTTTTAAAAATGCCCTTTTTTTTGGAGAAAATTTTGTAGGAAGACGTTGTATCGATGTACCCTAGACTAACCAAAAACGTCTATAATCTTCCCATGTTGCAGTTGAATTTTATGTTAAAAAAAAATGAACTTAATTTAAGCGTTGAATGCATAAATTATAAATAAAAAGGTCTAATTTCATAACAAAAAGTTGATAAATATTTAAACTACACTATTGAAGATACCCTTAAAATATTAGAAACTCTACAAAAGTATGAAAGTAGTAGTTTTGGATTCTCTTTCACCAATACGCCCAACTAAAAGTATCCCAGTCACATGCATTTGATTTGCTAGTAAATAACGATGACCAAAACATTTATTGCCATGATAGAAACGTTGGCAACAGATATATATGACTAAAATGGTAAAAAGGAATTGTGTTTAGTTCATAAGGTCATGCAAAATGTTCTTCATTTTCTTTTAATGCAAATGATGTTGTAATTGGCATAGTAATATATTAATTAAAATAATATTTTAATCTAATAAATTGGATGTCAATCACAAGGTTAATCTAGAGATTTAGATTGTATAGAGAAATGGTGTGTATTCCACATTGAAAAAATGACGAATTAGTATGAGCTTTGAAAGTACATACTGAGACTGGGGTTGTAAGAGTTAAATAACTATGACTTGTCCCACATCGAAAGTTTTTTGAAAAAAGAATCTTCTTATAAGTCCAAATCATAATTGGTGTTTGAAGTATTATTAAAGACTGGAGTGAATTTCTGGAAACTCTATACATTGCCGCAACCACTACCGCTTGGCTTTGAACACAGATGTTAGGGTGAAAGTCTCAGTATAAATTCGCTTTGTAGCAAAACCATTTTAAATGCACCGGGATTAAACATTTTAACAGTTTCTGGGTGTTTTAAAACGTTTTTGCAACCACCAGGCAGTATCAAAATTGTTGGGGCGTTTCGAGATGGTGACAAAATTGTCGTTTTATGTTTAATAGTGGAGTAACTGGTGTTGCTGCTGGAGCTCTGTATAAAGAGCTCACCTGCACTTGAAAAGACACAATACAACAACACACAATTTGAAAACATTATAGTTTCTCTCTATTTCCTCACGGTTTGCTCAACTTTTTTCGGCGACTGAGTATTATTTGAGCAGAATTCTGACATAGTGCAACATCAGAATTCTGTACAGTTTTATCTTAAAAGAAGTAACGTTGCATTTGATGCACTCGAAATGGGACTGTAATGCAAATTTCGTGTTTCTGAATTTATTGAAACAAGAAAAATATTACAAGTTATTTTTGAATTTAATCAAATAACTTATCAGTACAAAATCTCTACTTGAAGCCTCTGATTCTTTACTTAAAGAATACGATCTTCAATTTTGACAACTTCGAAGGTGAAACTTGATGTTTTAATCTCCTTCGACGTTAACTTAGAATTTCAATAACATTAATTCAGGGGCTTATGACTTATTCTCGGATTAAACGCTATAAATTTGAAAGACTTGTCTTGAACTTTTGGTAACTTTAGGTGGAATTGAAGCTTTAGTATTCCGCCCAGGTGGATTTACGGTTTGATAACGTAATTCACGGGTCTTCTGACTTCTTCTCAAATCAAACATTGAATTTGGACGATCTCTATGATGAACGTCGTGGATCTTCCTTAATTTCTGCTTGAGAAGATTTCATGACTTCTTGAATGCTCTCTTGCTTGTGTCTTCACTTGTATCTTCAATTGTGTGTTGAATATACATGAGTCACACAAATCAAAATGAATTCCTTAAGAGAAAGAGACAAATGAGGCACATGATGTAAATACGAGTACCAGTCACAGCCACAAACTAAAAGAATGGTATACCTGTTTGCAAGGGATATTCCTTATAGTTCATATTATTTCATTAATTTTTAGTTATTATTATTAAAACATATTTGAAGTAAAATAATAAAAAATAAATAAGGAACTTTTGAACCTGCAGCATATGATCTTCTATCAATCCAGTTCAGAATGAAAAATTTAGTCTGGTTGCTCAACTTTACATCCTAAGCTTTGAAATAATCTGAGTTTTCTCTAAGTTTATTAGCTAAGTTCCTTTCTCTTTTGTCATATGTATGAGTTGAGAACTAGACTAACTATTTCTACCCATACATATTAGTTAGACCTCAGGCACCTGGGAATACAGATGTATATTCATCATCAACCTTCTTTTCCCTAGACATCATGACATCACTATCTTCCCTCATAAAAATTAATGTTCAATTGTAATGCCTACTGAATTTGTACCCTGCTTCTACCCTCATAAATATCTGATTCAAATGCCAAGTTCAAATGAGCCCATTGTATTTTTTGTCATCCAATTGTTTATGAATGTATGACTATGGAGTGGATGCTATTAGATTGATCATGCACCAGATTTGGTTGAGAAATGAAGCAAAGCTATAAAACATATTCTTCTTTTCTATTTTCTAAGATTTTTTAGTTTTTCTCGAGTAAATCTCTACCCACACCTACTGTTAGAATCTTGTTGATTTGTTTTTCTAGTACTGAAGTAGAATTTGTGACAACTCTATGAACCTGTTTGATTGTATCATCTGTACATCCAATTGTTGTATATGATAATTGGCATTCTGTACTGTCGCAAATCCTAGGTACTGCTGTAATAGAGATTGGTTTATCCATGTGGTTGTAAAAGTGCTATTTTTGCTATGTATTGAGCAGAACTCTAAGAAGAAATACCTCTTTCAGCATTTTATTATGCATTTTATGATAGATTTACTAGTTCGTTGCTCCGATGAAACTAGCGTGCATAAAACTAGCAACACAAGATTTGCGCTACTCAAACATGAGATAAACCCTTGTCGATATAACATTGCTTGGATCATCCAACTACTTAAAGAAACAGTAACATAGCCAAAGCACATATAAGAAGCTTGCTGTCTGAATCACCATGTAGTCCTAACTCCTAATCTATAACAGTATCTTCATTAACACTCATGCATGTATGAACCTTGTTATTTTCTAAATGTTATGTTGCCAAATAGTCACAGCATCTCAAACTACACTACATCATTGTAAAGTTCAAAGAACAGGAAATACATTTTACTACATGTCAATTGTACGAATTTCTGCTACCTTAAAGAAGTTATCTATTTTTTGGTTCACATACCCTTATTTAGGAAATTTAACTTCAGACATTAACCTCAAAGGCACAAAAAAAAAGTATCAATCAATGGACTTATAGAGATAAGCTACATACAACACTCTTCAAAGAGATTATATGTTGACATGAGGCATTCTCCAATTTCATATCAAGAATACTGCAAATACATTTTTATCAGCTCAATGTTAAAAATTCAAATGATACAAAATCAAATAAGATTTGAATGACAAAAAGCTATTACTCTCTAACTGTCTATTATCGATACGACTGTCGTAATATAACAAAAGGAAAAGCTATTGGACCTTACTGTAGCATTCAACAAAAACACACACAGGGAGAGTGAGAGAGAGAGAGAGGGAGCGAGAGAGAGAGAGAGAGAGGCACAATTTTTATGACCTTCATTAACAAGCAAACATGACTCACAGAGATCAATTGAATTTCTTAAGAAAAGGATACAAACGAGGCACATGCTGCAATAGGATTACCGTTCCACAAAAATAAACTAATTTATCAAAACTAATTGGAGTCATTGAGAGATAAACTAACCAAATTACAATTTGAACTCAAGTTTCTACTCCACTATTGATATCAGCATCTCCTCTTTTGAGTCTTCTAGATCGCCTCTTGAAAAGGTATTTTCAGACAATAGTATTTTTAGGGTTTATGAAAAGAGGAATTTTCTCAAACATGAAATTAAGGTGAAAAAGAATGGCAAATGAGTTTGAAGAGAAAAGGAATTGAAAAGGAATGAAAGAAAATGAGTTGGAAAAAGATGGATGATGGTGCAGGAATTTAACCAAAGGACCAAAATGTAATTTTTCGGAGGAGTATTATGAAATTATCGAATTACCCATGGAGGTTAGTGGTTACACCACTAAGTTAGTGGGGTTAGTTGGCGGTTAAGGGGCGATATTGTCTTTTCGCCTCCCCCCCCCCCACCCATCTAGTGTATATATATATATATATATATAGTCTTTTGTTCATTGTAAGGGGGGAGGTTACTTTCTTGGAGAGGGAATTACATACACGACATGCAAGGAATTTTGAAAAGGAAGATGAATTGATATTAGAAATGGATGGATTTCCATTTTGGTATTTTTGTTCCATCAAACTGGCGCCGTCTGTGGGAAATGGAAATTTTTATCTTGAAGATGAGAAATCTTTCTGAAAACCGGAGGAACCCATCATGATTCCTCTTCATTCGTTCATCGTGTCTGCCACTACTATTCTTCTTCTTTACTGTACAAGAAAAATATACATAAAGAGAGAGGCATCCACCGCAACCAACTGCAGACATGAGGAACCTCAAGTTGTCGGGGGCGGTTTAGCCGGAGGTTTAGTTGCAGAGGAGGAATGGACAAGAATTTCTGCAGTTCCACCACGCCGTCGCTGCCGTGGCCATCTCATCGCTGGAAACACTTTTTTGGCGCGTCGTCATCCGCTCACCGCCGACCGGACCGTCGACCGCTGATCTACCTCGATCTGCCACGCGTTGCTTGATCAGTTTCCGAACGCATGGCCATTCGCCACCTAAAGTCGCGGCCATTTTAACCCATCTCCTCTCTTCAATTCCGGCGTCTTTTCGATAACCCACTTGCCCCCACCACCCTCAGACCGCTCGTCTCATCAAGGCGCTCGCTTATGCCCGTGGGGCTCCCATTTTTGTCGCCGTTTCCGTCAAATCGTCGTCGCTTTTATGTCCCGTGACGGCTCATAGCTATAAATGCTTCTTTCCCTCCACTTTACTCACTTTTTGTTGACTCATCTTACTTTTTCCTCTTTTTCTACTCCTAAACTGCTCTATATGTTTTGTTATAGAAAATGGAAGTTGATCAAAGTGAACGCGAGCGCTCCTCCTGAAGCAGAACCGGAAGCAAAAATCAGTTCGCGGAATGAAGTTTCCCGATCACGTAATGTGATATGTCGACAGATTATAGAGTAATGAGCACTGCAATAGAGTTGTGTTCTTCCCTGCAGAGCAAGAATTTGGCGTCCTTAGTGAGACCGGATCCTTCCTCTAAAGCTACCACTAAAGGTTGGTTTGCTTCCCTTTATCACTTTTAATTTTGAAGATAGTTGATGGAAATAGTTTGTCCTTTAAGTTCGGAGAAGTGTAGAGAAAGTTATCGTTTAGCACAAACGTATTCTATATGTATGGTTTACTGTAGCACGTGAGGTGCTTTGATCAAGATCTTTAAATCTTGATGGTGGTTCAGTTGAAATAGATTGACCGCGTTGTGTCCCCATCTTGTGTCTATTTTTTTATTTTATCTTATTCTTTTGTATCTGCTGCGGCCGATTTTAGTGATTTGTTTGCTTGTGTCTGGAGAGGTGCATGAAAGTCACTACTGGATTATGCATATAATACTGCTGGTGGCTAATTTTTGTGTTTGTTCTTATGTTAGATCATTTGAAGCTAGTCTTTCTTCCATTTACTCCTTGTATTTCTAGAGAAAATGGGATATTAGAAGGACAACAAAAGTACACGTTAGAAGAAATTAAATTCGCTATCTGAACTTTATGTTTATGATTTTCTAATATTTAGTGCTTTACGCTAGAACTTGAGATATAATCTGGCTTGCTTTTAGGCCGTGCTTGTAGTCCATGCCAAAATATCAGTATAATATTTGTGGATCACTTTTATGTATAACTCACTTTTGTAGAGAACTCTAGAGTCTTGGTAAACTGAAAGTTGGTGTTTATTGTGTAAGTCATATCAGGTTGGAGAATTCTTCCGATGATAATGAGTTCAAAACTTTATCACAGGACCATAATTAATTTTCATTTTGATTTTATAATTTGGATTTGTTAGCATTCATGTCGTTAAAGCCTGATTTGGTTGCAGATACTTCATTTACTGTCTAAACTAAGTACGTTTTAAAATTAACTATTAGGAAACAGTTCTTTAGCTTCAGATTTGCATCTGTAGCATCATTCTTTTTTCTTTTTACCTTTTCTTGTTCGTTTATGTAGAGGAATGGTTGCTTATATAACATAAAAGACTTAATCTATAATTGAGGTCAGTTGATATTGGCTGACCACCTCACTTGTCATTGGTCCGTTCTGGTGCTCCATTTCTATTGCTTAGTTGTTCTCAAAGTTTTGCATCAGAGGGAGGGTTAAATGTTATTGCATCAATGTCTTGCTTTATTTAATGTAAATGCTGCTAAACTGTATCTTCCTTGGAATAGTTTTATGTAGCAGTGATAATTAGTGATTTCTAGTGATTAATATACGATGTTTCTAATCCTAAATTTACGTTGTATGTGAGGAATGCCTTGAGGATCCTACACGTTCAATGAAGCCCAAATCAAATTTGACCGTGTGGAAAAGTGCAAGAGTTCTTGAAAGATTCGGTCAAGTTCACGGTGAATACAACATCCCGAAGGAATAAATATTTTTAGGGAATTAGTTGTGATTTTTATTTAAATATTTTGGCATATTTGTTAGCATAGTAGTCTTTGTATATGTCTACGTCGGTGGATGGTCGTATGAGTTAGAAGACTCATATGATTGTATAGATGACATCCGTCAGGATAGGAGCATCCGTCCGACGTAAAAGCACGTAATAAAAAATTACTATTTGTGATTTGAGAGGGAGATGGTACGGGGATTTCTCGGCCCTCCCCCTCCTGCGCGCGGATTTTGGCTTTCTTTCTTTATTTTCCCTACGGTCAAAATATTCAAAGATTAATATCTCCTAAATTTTAAGTATAAAGAATATAAAATTCTTAAAAATAAATGCTTAAATAACTACATTTTATTTATACTAAATATCCTAAAAAGCTTCTTGAGCTAAATACGCATATTGTGAACAATAAACAAAAAAAAAAAGTGTTGATACTCATTAGAGGGGGATGACCCCTCACGTTGATTCTCTTAGAGAGGGATGGCCCCTCACATTGATACTCATTAGAGGGGGATGGCCCCTCACGTTGATTCTCTTAGAGGGGGATGACCCCTCACATTGATACTCATTAGAGGGGGATGGCCCCTCAGATTGATACTTTACTTAACCATAGAGGGGGACGGCCCCTTAAAAGCCCAAAAGCAAAAAGCTTCCTTGAGACACACCACAGAAAAGCTAAAGTTTCGTTGAGGCATACAAAATAATTGAAGCTTATAACAAAAATATAAAGGGGATAAGAATTCATTTTCATTGACTAGATACACATAACATTGAGTTGCTTGACATTGTTATTTTTAGCTAAGCAATCAAATTGAACATTTTTTGATTCTATGAATTTGCTTACAAAAATTCATGAGCATTGATGGGGATCCCTTTAAGAATTTAGTAGAAAACGACTTATTTAAGAGATACATGCACAATGTGCGGAGATCAAAGGTACAACGGGCAAGGGATATTCTATCCATAAAATTGGACAAAATGAATTCACATAGAATGAAAATTATCAAGTTTACAAATAGCTTATTATTTGTTAATGCCAGTGATTAACCATCATCTAAACATGAGGTCGTGCTAAGGACCAAGAGTCCCAACTATTGTAAATATTTAGGAAGTATACCAATTCAGTTACCATGAAAAGACCTATTATACAGACTCTCAAGCATGAGAGAAAGAAACTAACAAAATCTAATAGACAATTGTTTTCTTAACCATAAAATGAATCAAAATAGACTGAATTCTTTGAGACTGGGTACAAACTTTTCACAAGTAAGCACGAATATTAGAAATGAGTCAGTCCTGCCAGTTAATAAAACATATGCATCTGATTCAACTCCTAAATATTCCCCTAGAATATTTTCGGAGTTCTGGGGGCTACTGATGGTGCAGGAATTTAACCAAAGGACCAAAATATAATTTTCCGGAGGAGTATTATGAAATTATCGAATTACCCATGGAGGTTAGCGGTGACACACACTAGTGTATATATATAGTCTTTTGTTAATTGTAAGGGGGGAGGTTACTTTCTTGGAAAGGGAATTACATACGTGACATGCAAGGGATTTTGAAAAGGAAGATAAATTGATATTAGAATTGAATGGATTTCCATTTTGGTATTTTTGTACCACCAACGGAGATGAGAAGCTTTGTAACGATGAGTGACGAGTGAGGAGGACAAAGAACGATGAAAGTCAGAATTGAAAGAGAAAAGAAAAAGTGAGAATAGAAAAAAAAAGCAACAAAGAAAAATTAATAATAATAATAATAATAATAATAATAATAATAATAATAATAACAATAATAATAATAATAATAACAATAACAATAACAACAATAATAATAATAATAACAATAATAATAATAATAACAATAACAATAACAATAATAATAATAATAATAATAATAATAATAATAATAACAATAACAATAACAATAATAATAATAACAATAATAATAATAATAATAATAATAATAATAATAATAATAACAATAACAATAACAATAACAATAACAATAATAATAATAATAATAATAATAATAATAACAATAATAATAACAATAATAATAACAATAATAATAATAATAACAATAACAATAACAATAACAATAACAATAACAATAATAATAATAATAATAATAATAATAATAATAATAACAATAATAATAATAATAATAATAATAATAATAAAGTATCCGCCTTGGCTTCGAATTAGCCAAGGCAGATAAAGAATCATGGCCACCGTTCTAAATCAGCCGAGGTGGATAAAAAGTTTTAGCCACGGCTAAAAATACCATGGTATTTCTTGACATTTGCCATGGCTTTTAAGCCATGGTGAATATTGTGTTGTTAAAATTTACATTTTTTAGTTAATTAATTGTGGAGAGATACTTTTCAGAATTGTTCCTGAGTTGTCGAGCTTTGGACGAGGAGATTGAGGCAGTGCTTGAGGCTGTTCCGATGCGAGTGAACCAAGAAATGAATGATGAGTTGCTTCGACCTTATACAACGGAAGAAATAAGGACAACAATGAAGTAGATAGCTTCGTTAAAGTCACCGGGGCCTGATGGCATGCCACCATTGTTCGACCAAAAATATTGCCATATTGTTGGTGATTATATTACTTCTTTTGTCCTTTCTTTGCTTAGTTGTCAATATTTTCCTTCATGTCTGAACCACACTAATATAGTTCTTATTCCCAAGTGTAAACAGCCGCAATCTATGTCTCAATTCAGGCCGATAAGCCTTTGCAACGTAGTGTACAAAATTGCCTCTAAAATGCTCACTAATCGTCTCAAAGTTATTCTTGATCTTGCTATATCCTTGTCCCAATCTCCCTTAGTTCTAGGGAGACTGGTTACGGACAACATCCTTATTGCTTCGGAATTAAATCATTACATCCGACACCTAAGCAAGGGAGGAAGGGAGCCATGGCATGCAAAGCTTACGACAAGGTCGAATGGAGGTTCTTAGAAGCTATGATGATTAGGCTTGGGTTTGATCCATCCTTTGTCTCTTGTATTATGCATTGTGTGGTGTCTGTTTCGTTCTCCTTTGTTCTTAATGGGAAGAAGTTTGGTTTTGTCCATCCTCACCAGGGCCTCCGACAAGGGGACCCCTTTTTCCTTATCTTTTTCATACAGAAGCTCTTGGTTGTTTAACCAATGAGGGTTCGTTCGACGGGCTGACGATTTGCAGGGGGGCTCCCACTATCTCCCATCTTATGTTTGCCGACGACACGACAATGTTCGGGTGTGCTGAAGTCCAAGTGGCCGAGGTGGTTTCTCAAGTTCTGGGATAATACGTTGTTGTTCAGGTCAACAGATCAACCCTTCAAAGTCGACGGTGCAGTTTAGTCCTAATGTCCCAACAGATTTGCGTTATCAAATTGCTACTGCACTTGGAGTTAGATAAGATCCTAATGCTAGTTGTTTTCTGGGATTGCCAGTTGCATTGGGCCAATATAAGAAATCAATGTTCAGCTATATTGGAGAAAGGATTTAGGGTAAGATGATGGGGTGGCATGCAAAAAATCTCTCACAGGCGGGCAAGGAGACGTTGCTGAAATCTGTAGTCCAATCTATCCCAACATTTGCAATGGGGTGCTTTTGGCTACCGACTAGTTTGTTGAAAGAGATTGAAGCAATGATGGCGAAATTTTGGTGGGACGATTGAGAGCAACAATGTACTCATTGGTTGGCTTGGCAAAAAATGTGTGTGGGAAAGAAACAAGGGGGCCTTGGATTCCGCCGGCTTCAAGCTTTTAACGATGCAATGTTAAACAAGTGTGGCGGGTGCTCCAAAGTCCAAACTAATTGCTGAGCTGGTTATTAAAAGCACGTTATTTTCCTCGATCAACCATCCTTGAGGCAAGTCTGGGGTTTCGGCCAGCACCAACATGGATGAGTATTTATAGTGCAATTTTCTTGGTGGTGGCAGGAACACATTGGAGTATTGCCACAGGCTCTTAACTAAGGATTAGGGTCGACAAGCATAGTTCAAAGTATCGGTCGATATCCGATGATATCGGCCGATACGTAACTGGATCGGCCCTTGTCGATCCGAGAAAATCGCCCGATTCGCTATATTATTCGAGGTGAATTCGTATCGCCGATGTTATCCGATGTCATCCGATATTATCGCCGATACAATGATAATATCGCTCGTATCCGATAATATCGCCGATAATATCGGATGATATCGGCGATACGTATGAGTTTTGCAGAATCTGAAAATGTGAAACATATTTGATTTCCTCAGCAGCACCGGACATTGCAGAAAAACAAAAGAAAGCACGAGACATTGTAGAAAAAGAAGGAAAAGAAAGAACATGATTCTGAAAAAGAGAAGGGCACTGGCTGAAGGTGATGCAGAAAAAGAAGGAAAAGAAAGAACATGATTCTGAAAAAGAACATGAAATCTGTATTTGTTTTGTACAATTTGAGGCATAATGTGACAAATTTTTGTACAACTTGCAAGTTGCAAATGCTTTGCAGAAGGAATCGACAAAAGTGAACAAGTGAAGGAATCCTTCAGATGATTTTTCAGTTAATAATTGAGTGTTTTTTTCTGCATTTTACATCAACTTTCAATCCATGTGACTCATGCATTTTACTCTAATTTTCTGAAAATATTGTGCTACCCGTACCCATCAATAATTGAAGTGTTTTCAAGTTTATAAATTGAGTGCAAGGCATCAACTCCCTCAACCAAAAATATATGAAAGCAGAAGGTTTGTTGAAGACTAGAAAAGTATAAGAAAAGCAAAGTTTGCTGAAGAGTAGAAATACTTTGACGTGCAAGTAAGATTTTTCTCGTCTCTTCTTCACTATTCTTTAATTAAATATATACACTATAGTGGTGGCACATTCAATTAATAATGTAAGTCCTTTAAAATTATTATATATTAGAAAAAAAAAGAAGGAAAGAATAAAAAACTAAATTTATCAATTAATTTACGAGAAAAATTAATTAAAGTATTATTCTTACTTGCACGTAATGTTCTCCTTACTTGCACGACAGTAAATTCATGTTCTCCTTATTTCTTCGTTGAATATATACCAAAGTATTATTCTTCTCTTTTATTATATGTAGTTAATGGCTCCAAAATTGAATAATGGTTGGGAGCATGCAATTTCTGTTGGAGGAGATAGAAAAAAATGTAAGTGTAATTACTGTGGAAAAGTTGTACACGGCGGGATTACTCGCCTTAAACAACACATTGCACACGTATCTGGAAATGTAGAAGCCTGTACAAGAGTTCCATCAGAGATCCGAAAGATGGTAAGAAAGTTATTAGATGATGGGTTAAAAGAAAGGGCAGCCTCGCTTCGAAGAAAAGAAGCAATAATTAATGTCGTTAGGGAAGATAATCTGTACGGTGATGTGCCCAATATTCCTATTGATAGTAGTGATGAGGATGATGATGACACAGATGAACATGGAATGTCAGCGTTAGAGCGTAAACAATTGAGCATGCAATGGATAGAGCCAAAATGGCGATAAAAGCAAGTGTTAGAAGATGGGAGAAATATTGGGAGATTATAGATGACAGATGGTATCGACAACTACACAGGCATTTGCATGCAGCAGATTACTTTTACTTTTCCTTATTCTTTTTCTTATATGAGTAAAATATTATTTTAAAATTTTTTTTGTTTGTTTTTTAGGTTATTTCTTCAACCCAGTTCTGCAATACTCAAACACTTGTGTGTTTGACACGACTGAGGTTAGACGAGGAGTCAAAGAAGTGATTAAAAGACTGGAGCCGGACTTAATTGTTCAAGCTAACGCAATGAATGAGGTATAAAATTTTATATATTTCAGACTTCTTTGAAAATATTTTTTTCTCAAATATGCATACTTCTAATAATTATAGATAAGGACATTTGTTGATAAATTGGGACAATTTGGAACTCCACTGGCAAGACAAGTAGTATCTACGTCTCTCCCAGGTATTAATGATTCTAAGTACTTATGTATGTACAATGCATAACATTCACGTGACATCTAAATATAATTTTTATTTTGGCTCAATGGTGGTATAATTACTGTGATGAAGCACCCAACCTTCGGAGGATAGCAGTTAAGGTGTTGAGTCAAACATGTGCATCATCTGGGTGTGAAAGAAATTGGAGTACTTGGTCATTGATTCATACTAAACTGCGTAACCGTTTGGCAACCCAAAAGTTGCATAAGTTGGTGTATGCCCATTATAATATGCGATTAAGAGTCATAAATTTGATGTATCAAAGGGAAGATGATAACTATTATAGTCTGATTGATCTTAATCATATCTTTCATGACAATGACATCTTGGACGAGTGGACACGGGAAAACGAAGAGCCGTTGCTACTTGAAGATGATTTAGAGTGGTTAGATGAAGACAACCAACAGAATGAAGAAGGGCTTAGGGACAATGCACCAAATGATGAGGATGATGATGCCACGCTTCCTTTGTCTCGTTGGTCTATTCAAAGGTCATCAAAAGGGAAAGGTAAACATGTTTCATCGCAGGAAAAAGCTAAACAAGTCACGTTTAAGGACAAAATTGACAAGCTTCTTCCTCAAGAAAAGATAAACATGTTTTACCAAGGTCAAGCAATCAGGATGATAGTGATGACGATGACGATGATGATGATGATGATGATGATGATGACGACGGCGACGATGACAATGATGGAGATGGAAATGGGCACAAAGATACCCAACAAAGTCATGGCATGACATGGGCTGAAGGAGATGAAAATTACTATGCAACTCAAGACACAGATCATGGGTATCGCCCCGGAATTGAGAATCAACGTCGGTTCCTATCCAATTTGTCGGATTTCCCAGTCAATATGATGATTCTCAATCACAAAGACATGGTATAAGGCAACCTGACCTCCAGTACTCTATGCAGAATCTGAAAATTGATGACTACAGACCACACCAATTGCAAGGATATCAGGGGTCATCAACAAGTACACATAGTGGGAGATCTCGGGCTAGAAGAAGAAATCGTGGAAGCACTACAGATAGCCTTGGTGAGAGTATTCGACATTCAGTGATAGAATCCTCTCATAGTAGTGGTCTAGTACATACTATCAAGGTTCAGACTATCACAACCAGAACGTGGAGCATGTAATGCCACCACAGCCACTTCCTCAAGTGCCTTACAATCTACCGTATCAAGGTGTTTTCCCACAAGGCCCTTATGTAATACCAACTCAACCAGTGATGTACTTTCCATATGGAATACCTTATCACCCGGCAAGTGTTATCAACGCTGGTTCTTACACCACGTCTTTAGGTCATAATTACTCACTTAGTTCACATGATTATTATAGGAGGATTGATGACGATGATGATGATGCCAATCATTTTGAGCCCCATCGGCGATCCACTTTCTTTTGATCATGCTTGTATATCTTAAGCATTGTTGTAATTTATCGATGCTTGATATTAGAAAACTTTTGATTTGTAATATTATATAGTAGTTTGTGGTGCTTTATTGTTTTTATAATTTTACTAATTTTTTTGGAATTTTTTAAGCATTGTATAACATTTTTGCTTGGTATTGCCCGATAATATCCCGATACGCCGCGACCGATGTGGAACAATATCCGCCGATATTATCGCCGATACCGATACTTTGAACCATGTCGACAAGTGGATTTCTCGTCCAATGACTTTCAAGTCGGTTACCCCATTGCGAAGCAAGGTTAAAAATGCACGGGTTGCAATCCACTTGTCCACCATATTCTTAATACTCCTCTTGCTGAACATGGAGGGGAAGATAGGACGGTTTGACATTTCACAAAGGATGGCAAGTACAACACCAAAAGTGGATACCATGTAGCGTCTTCATGGAATGCCGATTCTGGTGGGTCGTCCAATGTTGCTCATGGGGGAGGGGGGATGGAATTTCATTTGGAAAGCAGCAGTTCCTCCCAAGATCAAACTATTTACTTGGCGTGCTTGTCAGGATATCCTCCCAACAATGGGGAAGCTCGCAAGGTGGTGTAGAGGTGTCACCGGACTGCATTCGCGGCTGCGGGTGCGAAGAGGCAGCAATGCATGCTCTCAGAGACTGTGTATTTGCAAAGCAGACCTGGCTTCTTTCAAACATTCAGTGGTCGGTTGTTTCGTGTCAAGTGGAGGGAGTCGAGGCCTGGCTGCGTCATCTCTGTAGGTCACTGCCTGGAGAGGAGTTTGCGCTGTCTTTAGTTATTTGTTGGGCCCTCTGGTGGAAAAGAAATCAGTGTCGTCATGGAGAGATGTCTGACCCATCTCGTTTACCTAGCTTTGCTCATCAATATCTCATAGCCTTCATTCAGGTGTGGAGCATGGGCTCTTAGTTGTGGGTTTCTTTACTATAGGGATAATTTGAAGGCATACTTTGCTGTCCATGTAGACTATTGTTCCAGTACTTTTTGCAATTATCTAATGAAAGTTGTTTTATTTCAAAAAAAAAATACCAATTAAATATACCGCAATTGCTATTATTGTCATGAATATTAGTTTATGTATTATCAATACTTTTATATAAAATATAAGGAATTTTAATTTATTATTATCGCGATCGAACACGGTCTGTGCGGTCTACGTAATCATAGTATCAAACCCGATTGCTATAATTCGGTCTTTTTTTACTAACCCAAGACTAAATAAAACCCACCCTTAACCTGCTAATTGCAGTACAGTACGAGTTGGATCGATAGATTAAAACAGAGACCGGCGATTTTGTTGAACACCCTAAAATCCTCACATGTCTGAAAAAATCGCTTGGGATGATACAGAAGAACTCCCGCATCCTTTTTCCATCTAATAAAATGTTTAGTCCAGAACAAATTTGATGGGGGTATAACTCAGTTCATATCGAAAAGACTAGAATACCCCTAAAAGGGACCCAAAACCACTAAAAGACCCCCTGACCTGCGCATAGTGGGGACGGGTCGGGTTGGGTCGCGCGACCCGACCCACGTAGCAACCCGAACCATACCATGGGACAGATGTCCAGATTTAGACCCTTAATGCCAAAGTAACTCAGGCTTCGGAAATGATGCCACGTGGACCATGTAAGTACGAGCATCTGGTGCTATAAATATGTCTGTCCCACAGCATTTAAGGTAGGTTATTCTCGTAATATTCGACCAGATTATTCTACTAGTTCGCCACATTTCCATCTCAACCAATGTCTGACTTAAGCATCGAAAGGTCTACGTCGGGTACACTCCCGACTAACTTAGCTTGCTTGTTTCTTCTCAGGTTACTTGTCTAGGAGGCTTACAAAATCGAGCTCAAGGGTACTCAATTAAGGTGAACACGTGAGATCGAGTTGACGACCCAGATCAAAATTCAAACATCATTTGTTGCAATTTTCCTCGAAATTTTTGAACCTTCAGAATATAGAAATGTTTATTGTTCATGAGAGAACTGATATTCAGTAAAGTGAAAACAATAGCACAATAAATTGACTTCAGCAAAACCATAACCTTGGGCAACAAAAATAAAAAATACGGTATATAATTTTTCAAATGAATAGTAATTAAAATTCGACTATTAATTTCAATCCGATTTTTGTTTTTGTTTTTTTTATTATTTCACGCTCCTTGACCTGACTGTGCAAAAAGCGACCCGCACTCTTCCTTTCTAATAAACTTTTAATAGATAAAAAAAAAGTGTGAATTAAAATGGTATTTCTTAGATTTGACATAATTATGGACATCCCCTTATTTCTTTTAAAATTACAAACATCTCTCTGAAGCTTGTAATTTTCAAAGGTCTGAAATTGTCCATTTTGCTTTTAATGTTTTTCTTTTAAATTGTAGAAAAATTATTCGACGCAAATTACATTATATCTCCTCTATGTAAAAAATATACGAAACATCTCCTGGTGTATTTTAGTCCAAAATAATTCAAAAATTAATAAAAATAATTCAGTTGCATAAGGGCATTTTGGTCAGTTCACCTTTATAAACGGATGAAATTAGATAGATTATTTATTAGATGATTACAATATCAAGGGGATATTTTTAATTTAAAAAAAAAACGTTTGAATATTCGTAGTTACGACAAACCTCAAGGGAGGTCATTGTAATTCATCCAAAAAAAAAAAAAGAAGAGATTAAGCGCGAATTATTGATACACATAAGAAACTCGGGTGGGAAAATAAGGAAAAAAAGATAACATAACATAATAAGAAAAATATGAAAAAATAATGTATGAATCTATACTATCTATACTATTATATTAAGGGAGAGCATCTCTTTGGTGTCTCTCCCAAATTTGGTCTGCCATTTATTTTATTTTTTTAATATTTTTTTTCTCTTTTTCTCATCTTCTTATTTTTCTCTTTATTCTCAACTTCCCATTTTTCTCTTTATCAACTTTCACATTCCTTTTTCTTCTCTCATTTTATTTCATTATTTTCTCATTTTTTTATATTTTTAATATTTTTTAATCTAATTCATGTATTTTTAAAAAAATAATTAATTTTTTAAAAATTTAAATTAATTGTGCACACACATTTGAGTGTGCCACATATACTAGTAGTATATATAAGGAAGTTATACGACAGAGTTGAAACATTAAAAATGTGACAAGGTGAGAGTGTAATGTTACAACACTTCAGGTTTTGTACTGTTGGGACAATAGTGTTTTATAGACTCACGAGGTGACGTGACACGCTGTTATTCTGTGCATCTAATAAATGATATTTTTACATTTTAAAATATATTATTAATAAGAAAAATGCATATTAATCAATGCATCGCATTTTTTTTAAAAAAAGAAAGAAAATAAAAGAAATCAACTTAAAGGTATAATTGACATAACAAAAAGTTAGTGTTGCATTGTAAGTAACTGCTCTTTGTGAGTATATATACACATCCTCTTGAAAAAATTGAGGAAAAGGAAAAGCAGGTCAGGAATGTATAAAGATAAAAAAAACAGAAGCGACTCCACTGGGGATCGAACCCAGAGTCTCTGGTTCCGTAGACCAGTGCCTTATCCATTGGGCCATGGAGTCGAACCAGGGAACCAAGAGGCCTATCAGGTTTGAACTTGTGACCTTTTAATCAGGAGTGGATTGCTCTACCACTGAGCTAAAGACCCTGTTTTGTTACTGATAGAGATATCCAAATTTTATCGCCATTTAGTGGAAATAAAGGAAACAATGGGAAATAGTAAATGCAACTATTTTCAAGGTGGAACTACTTCTTCAATAGTGAATGACACTCCAATCCAGGCTTTCTTTTGTCTCTTTGGTTTGAAAGTATCGTATAGGCCCTAAGGTGCTAAATGTTGTGGAAAATAAAGTTTTAATCTAATAAAAAATAGTGCAATTTAATTGTGTATTTCGTTGCTACTACAACGTGGATCCATTCCTAAAACCCCATTTTCATGTAATTTCGGCCCCCTTGAATTCCTTTAAATAGTCCCTCTCCTCGTGGGTTTGTGGGCTTTGAGTTTGAATAGAATTAGGATTTAATTTCCAATTAAACTTAGGCTAAATTAATTGATTGACATAAATTAATTTTATGTCAATCTAATTAATTTACAATCTAAACAATTTAATTAATTTTATTAATTAAACTCAAGCCCAAAACTAATTAATCCCATTAACCGATTAAGTTTAAAATTAGTCAATTCTATTAACTAGTTAATTGCAAGCCCACGAATCAGTTGATCCAATTAATTAAGCGCAATATAAAATTCATTAATCTTATTAATTAATTCCCTTGAGCTCCTGTCAAATAGATCCTAATAAATAATTCAGTTAATCCCTAAAGACTAAGTCTACTTTAACCACTAAAATAAATTTTCCTTGGATTAATTAATTCAACCATTAAATTAATCTCATTCTCCAAAGTAAATCTCTAATTAATTTTTTTAATTCCATCAATGCTTTGTGTGTGACCCTTTAGGTCCACTATTCATCTAGATTTGAGCTTGTATTAAACACAATTTAATTGGCAACTTTGCTTAGGTTTTATTAAATTCTATTTACTTCACCACTCTTAATTAATCCCTTAATTAGAAAATACTTGTTACCATATATGGGTGATCATCTAGCAATAGTCCATGACAATAGGGAATAGATAAATCTACGAGAAACCCGTGAGTTACGAGTTCCATGCAATTACGGTCCTTTTATCACAAATTATTATGGATGTAAGATTATTATTCTTGGTGAGTATATTGTTATTGTAATTTCAGTTAGATTGCGTCCAAAGAACATGGCCTTGAAAGGACCTACTTTTATGGCGTGACAAGTTTTCTCTCTTCCATTTTTATCTTGAGAACTCAAAATAGATTTAAACTTTTCTTAAGATATCTAACACTAACTACATACTAGAAGTGTTGTTCGAGCACTAGTCTTGAGTTTCTAGCAAGACTCAAAGACACACAAAATTAGTATTTTTGTGGACTTGCTAGAAAGAGCGTAAGCTATGCTCTTGTGTGGACTTGGAAAAGAGCTTGTGGTTGAAGCTTTGGAAGCTTAATTAGTACTCCATTCAAAGAGGTAACTCTCTTTGACCTTTTGTCAACTAGTTGGTGTGAAAGTGTATGAATAGTTCAATTGACGTAGAATTTGATCCCTTTTATGTTTTATTTACATGCTTCCATTGCCTATTTACATCTCAGAGCTTGTAACGAATCCTTCAAGTCCTAGCTACATAATTACAAAAATGCTAAACTTTCACTCAATTTATATTTTAAGTTTTGCAACCGTTAGAAGCTTCACTTTTCTCATTTTCTTAAGTTCATAAATGCTAGAATTTAGTATTAAATCCCAAATTTTGATGAAGTATTTAATTATCTGTGTCTATATAATATATTGATAAACATAGAATTTATTTTATTGGGTTTAATGTGAATTTCTTATGAGATGAATCATGTTTGTGGAGGCGGTGTTACAGAATGAGTGTTGGTGTGCTGGAATTCGTGTGCAAGAGTCAAAGTGAAGTTCAAAGTACAAGTTACCTCATTTGACCTACCTAGACCCTATATATAGGAGTGGGATGAGAGAAATGCAGATACTGTTGAGGGTGGTTAAGATATCATTAGATGCCCTGAATGTCTATTTTCTTGTCATAAGGTTGGTCTAGATGTACGCTATATTATCCATATCCCACGCAGTAGAAACAAAATCTGCCACATCAGTAGAAAAATAGCCAAAAAAAAAAAAGTGTAATGTTATGTGTTAATTTTTATCCAGCAGGTTACAGTGTCATATTTATCCTTGTTGAACGTGCCGTTATGGTTTCGTGTCATCCGAGGTATGGAATGTGATTGACATATACACTAAGCTGGGTAGACCATCAACTGGCGGATCCTGGTCATGGACTTATTCTGTCCCGCCAGCAAGTTGAATGTAGTTTTGGGTTGGTTGAGCTTGCTGCTTAGAGGCATGTTGGAATCATTCTGATTGGTCTTGATTTCTTGGGTTGATCAATGACTTCACAGTTAATCCTGGAACGAGGATACTCCAAGTATCAGAATTTATATATATATATATATATGTATATTTATATAAATGAAAAACACTTTTTTGGTGTCTTCAATTATTTTGGTCTGTTAATTTTTTATTTTTTTTAATTATTTTGATATTCTCTATTTACTCTCTCTGTACTCAACTTTTCATTTTCTATTTTCTCAACGATCACATTTCTTTTTCTTTTTTTCTCTCAACTTTTTAATAACTTCTCATAACTTCTATATATTCTTCTAGTATTTTTTTATTAATCTAATTAATATAAAATAATAATTATTTTTTTAAGTTTAAAATTAATTATGCACACATATTTGAGGGTGTCAGATTATAATAGTTTATACTATATATTAAGGGACAACACCTCTTTGGCATCTCTCCCTTTTTTGGTATGTTCTTTTACATTTAATTTAGTTTTTTTTTATTTTCCCACTCCCCCATTTCTTGTAATAGTTATTTATATTTTTTAAATTTTCATTCATTTTCTTATAAATTTTATATTAATTTATTATTTTGTATTTATTTTAATAAATAATAAAATTTTATAAATATTTTTTGTTTAAATAATATTATAGAAGTTGCACACATATAGGGTGTGCCACAAATTACTAATCTATATTATATATATATATATATATATACACCTTATTATTAAGGGAGAGCACATATTTGGTGTCTTCCAATTTTCAGTCTGTAATTTAATATTTAATTTAATTTATTTATTAACTTCTCACTTTTCAATTATCTTTGGTAGTTATTTTTTATGTTATTTTACTGCATCTTTTTTCACTTTATAATATTATATTATTTTTACTTTATGTACATTATTAAAAATAATTAATTTTTCTATATCTTATTATTAAGGGAGAGCATCAATTTTCTATCTTTCAAGTTTTGGTCTGCAATTTAATATTTAATTTAATTTATTGATTTATGTATTAACTTCTCACTTTCCTATTATCTTTGGTAGTTATGTTTTATGTTATTTTAATGCATATTCTTATAATTTATAATATTATATTAATTTTTACTTTATATACATTATTAAATAATAATTATTTTTTAAGTAATCCTAAAAAAATTATGCACACACGTAGTGTGAGCACAAAATTCTTTGTATCTATACTATTATAAAAGAAAACATTTTGTGGTACCAACTTTTGAATACCCATGTTTACCCTTTAATTTAAATCTTTCCTTAAAAAGAAAATTGGACAAAATAGTCATTTCAATATTTTTTTGAATAATTTCACAATTTTTTTTTCTTTGAACCTACTACCCAACGTTTTTCTCACCTCACTCTACATTTTTTTTTTCACAAACTTCTTTCTTTCTCATTTTCTCACACCACGATTTTTTTCCACATTTGTTTTCTTTATCTCACACAATAATTCTTTTTATATGCATATTATATTTAAAGAGGGGTGAATTTGATGTCTCAATTATTTTGGTATGTCAATTTTACTATTTAATTTAATTTATTAATTTATTTATTAACTTCCCACCCACCCACTCTTATTAAGCCCAAACCCACTATCTCCAATGACAAAATTACATTTGTAAATAATATTTATTGTTAGCTATTTTTTATTTTTCTTTCTCCCACTTCCAATTCTATCTTTTAAAATTATATATTTTTATCTCAATTATTTTTATATCATTGTTTTCTCTTAACCTCCACTCTTCTAAACCCTAAACCGCTTTTCTAAACCCCCAAAATATAAGAAAATGAAAGGTGTATTGTACGTGAACTGCTGCCATTGATTTAAAAATAAAAGAGCGCGCCATTATTTTTAATCTTTGTCATGCAAATAAGTGGCTTCTTGAGTGAGAGAATCCGTCTGGCCTGTGAACGGAGTGTGTTGTTGGCTCTGGCTTATGTTTCTCGTCTTGTAAATTTCATTGTTCGTATGCAAATTAGTTCTTGCAAATTGATAACTGATTTTTGAATGGGTCAGAGTAGGAAAAGCAAAGACAAACAACTTCACAATAGTAAGTAGTCAAAAGAGTGCACTTCTTAATACTTGGAATAATTATTGGATTAATTGCACAAATCTGTTTTCCTAATACTTGAAATAATCATAGGTTCCAGTTTAATATTTTATCTTTGATCTGATTTAATGTTAATACACTCGATATTACTTTTTACAGCTGCCGGTTGGATTGAGACCTCTCCCTGTTTATCTGATGTATTCTGCTCCCTTCACAACTTTTGAATTGATGTGATTCTAATTTTAAATTAGCATGGTAAAGCTTTCGTTTTAGTATTTTAAGTTTTAATGGGAAATAACTATTTCTTATGATTATTTGCAAATTTGGATGCGAATTTCACTTTGAAGTAGTCGTTTATGTGTCTTAATAGCATGCATTAAAACGTTTCTATAAATGTCTTTTGATACAATTCTGATTCGATTAATGACTTATTGTAAAACTAGATAAATAATGTATTGAATTCCTACTCATATAAATAGCGTTATGAGTAATTTCTGAAAAATTACTAGAAAACAGTTGAGGAAAACTAGGACAACGAAGCTTGAGTGTGGTTTGAAGAATACTATGAAAATTTGAAAATGTATTATAACCAAACTATTAGCAACACGGTAGTAGTTCTAGAAGTTTTTAATGATTGTTTAAATTATTTTAGTTGCTTATTTATCTATACCTTATTATTAAGGAAGTGCACCCTTTTGTTGTCTCCCAATTTTTTGTCTGTTAATTTTTTTTTTTAAATTTATTGATCCCCCCCTTTATTATCCTGCTAATTCATATTTTTTTATATATGGATTTTCTTTCATTCATTTATTTTCTCTGTTTTATTTTATTCAATTGCATTTTGACAATAAATTATTAGTTTAATAAAAATATTATTGTATTTGCACATGCATCGAGTGTGTGATTTTTACTAGTACTATATATAATTCACAAGGTGATTTTGGTGTCTTAGTTTTTTGGTCTGTCATTTTTATTTTTATTTTAAAATTTATTTATTTAATTATTTTGTTTTTCCACTTCTCATATTCAAGTAACTACTTTCCCTCACTTATTATTCCGCTCATCCATATTTTTCTTTATATATTGATTTTCTCTCATCCATTTCTTCTCTCTATTTTATTTTACCCACTTGCATATCTATACTATTATATAAAGCAAACTCTATTTTTACTAATAAATGGCGGTTACTTACACTGCAACATCAAATTCTAAAATTACCAAAAATATCCTTATATATCTATCGATCTATACTAATATAAAAAGAAAAGACATTTTTAACTCACAAATAGCGATTAATGACACCGCGATACAAATTTTTTGCTTATGCCGATAATACACCTGAAGTAGTTTTCTTTTCTTTTCTTTCTTTCTTTTTTTAAATGCATTATGTTGGTTTATATATATAATTTTCTTTTCTGTACTAATATAAAAAGAAAAGGCCTTTTCCACTCACAAATGGCGGTTAATGACACCGCGACACTAGTTTTTCTGTTATGCCGAGAATACCCTTAAGGTAGTTTTCTATCTTTTCTTTTTTTTTTTAAATGCATTGTGTTGATTTATATATATAATTTTCTTTATTTACAATAAATTTAAAATATGCAATATTATTTTATATGCACGCAAAGACGGCGTGCCACGACGGCTAGTTAATAGTAAATTATTCATTTAATAAAAATATTACTGCATTTGTGCATGCTTCGAGTGTGCATTTCGAATTAGTATATATATCAATACTTTATTATTAAGTGAGAGCACCATTTTGATGTCTCACTTTATTTGCTCTTTTTTTTCATTATTTAATTTTTTTTATATATTATCTAACTCCTCACTCTCCCATTCTCTTTTCGTAGATAATTCTTTTTATTATTTTACATCTTTTTTACTTTTAATATTTTATATTATTATTTCTTTATCGTTATTTTTTAATAAACTTAATATTAAATTATTATTTTCTATATATTTTATTAAATAAAAAATTATAAATATTTTATATTAAATAAATATGCACACGTAGAGTGTGCTGGCCCACACATTACTAGTATATATAATTGGAGAGGGCTTTTTGGTCTACCATTTTGATGTGAGCAAAATATGCTCGGTCCAAGAGATGACTTTGGGTCAGAAGGTCCTGGTCCTGATATCGAATTATATAGAAAAGGAGATCTGCAAAAAATACGTTAGTACTCTGACGCTCAGGTCAATAAATTTTGAGAAAGAATATAATTAAAGAATATGAAAAGAATGATGAGTATGATCGCATTAGGTGCAACATGAAACGCGTGCGCAATGTGTAAGATTGAAAAATACGTTACTACTTAGGGTAAAGGCCCTATATTTTATATGTGAAAGAGTCCTCCTAGAATGAAGAGTTTGTCATGGTGAGGACTCTAAGGACGCAGACGGGTGAGGACTCCTTGGTAGTCGGGGTAATAGGTGGATAATTCCCCTCAAACACGCATGGTAGTTGCGAACAAGGGCGCCTAACATCCCCTCGTGCCTTTCTTGGAGTTCGTGTACTGGTCCACGTCAGACAATGATCTGGGCGCCCATGATCTCGTTGCTGCATGCGTGGCATTCAGGACTTCGTGGATTAGGTTCTTGGGCTAACGTAGCCGGGATGGGGCCAATGTCTCCTAGGGCCTCGTTCCTAGTTTAGGCTAGAAAGGTTGTGGGCCTGGACCTCAGGGCCGCAACCTTCTTTCTTGGGCCAGGCCTGCTGGGTCCGCGCTAGGCCGGCCAGATCTAGGCATCTGGAGGGGGCCTTAGTCGTCATTCTGAGAGTAAAAGCTTTCTCGGGGGCCTCAAAAGTCTTCGCAATTAAGTAAAAGGGACATCCCTCTGGGGTTGTAAGCTAGTGTAAGAGATTTGATGGTTGTGATGTGAGATGCCTCATTCTCCGGGCGCGTGAGTTGACGCCTCCGTAAAGGAGGGAATGGTTACTTGATAAACGACTCCCTGGGTGTTGGTGACCTCCCAATCCTGGCGGTTACCTGGCATGCTGGCGCGTAACTTTAGCGAGCAGCCTCTTCACGTGTCTTTTAACTCCTCCACACTTACTCCCGTCCCACTTTATTCCCCTACGATTTGGAGAGAGAGAGAGAGAGAGAGAGAGAGAGAGAGAACTGATTTAATTTTCTTGCTCCATGTAAGTGTCTTATTCATCTTTAAGCTTTTCCACTTTTTTTTTATTTTTTATTGATCTTGTGTGTTTCTTGTTCTTCGAAAAAAAATCTTTTTGCAAAACAAAAAAGGCTTCCTCTGATAAGTCTGTACGGTTGATCAGGGAACGTTAGGCGGACGATGAAGCCTGCGAGGCCACCTCTGGGGGGCCAAGTTCTGGTCCTTCCCATTACAGAGGAGCCCGCCAGTGGAGTATTCGGATGGTGGTAGAAGGGTCCCACCATTTATTATATGAACCCTCTAAAGAGGGTGAGGGTGAGGGTGAGGGTTCAAGCTAAGAGGAGGAGGTGGTGGCAACCTCCTCCCACGGAGAAGAGGCAGAGCCTCCTGACACTAGTGGGGAAGGGGAGAGGGCGACCAACCCCATTCTCTTGGATGGCGCCTCCTCCACCTTTTGCCTCTCTGACCTAGAGACCCATATGGCCAGGTATGATATTCCCCCCCAACTATGTTCTTCTTGTTCTTTCCCCCAATAGTCAACCTGATCTCCCTCCTCCTAACTACCTATGCTTCTTTTCGGCCCAGCTGAAATTGTTTCCCCATTTCGTCCTTCTATGAGGATGTCGCCCGTACTTTTGGGGTTCATTTAAATCAATTAGCGCAAAACTCCTTCTGCCTTTAGCCGGATTCCCCATGATTTTGAAATACCACGGTCTCTTCCCCACGAGTCAAGGTTTCTTATCCAATTTACAATTGAAGAAATCAGAGCCTGGGGTTTTCACTTCTCCCATTGCCGAGGGTGCAATTCTTGCCTGCCCTTAATGCCCCCAAGTTGTGGTGGGACAGTTTTTTCTTTGTCCTTCATCCTTCTCATTTGTCCTTCCCCCACAGCTGGTTGTACGACCTTCCTCCACTAGTCTCCTTGTACATATATAATCGGGTGCCAGCCTTGACCGCCCTCATCGAGGATCTCAATTCCCAGCCAATGGCCAGGGTTGATAGAAGAGAGGCTCTTATCTTACTTCAGGCTCAGCTTTAAAGTGGTCCCTTGGAGGAGCCACTGGGTACTTATTGCTTTTTTGCATGCCTCTTTTAATTTTCCTGTTTGTGATCCCTATTTGTGGCTGATTTGTTGTCATTGTTTTTGCAGAAAGCATCATGTTCAGCAAGTATCTGCGAAATGGTCTACAGAGCGGCTCTAGGGGGTAGGCAGACCACACCCCCTAGTCGGCCTTCTGAGGGGACCCCTACCTCCGGTAACTCTAGAGGAAGCGTGCCACCTCCGCCTCTTAGAGCTCCTCCAAACGGGCCAAGGGAGCCTCCTCCTCGGTGTTCCTGCTGCAAGTGTCCACTCGCTCAGGGGCGATCACTCCTCTAATCCCGCCTCCTCTGTCTTGGGACACCAGTAGCTCCTCCCCTCGTCGCCAGCAGTTCGCTCTCGAGTGGGGCCTATGCCTTCACCATTCTCTTGCATGGGAGCTTGAATGAGAGAATTCTCTAGCGGTGGAATTCTTGAAAGGGGCCTTGCTTTTGGGGGACAGAAGGGCCTTATCCTCCACTCTACGGGAGGATCTTCTGGGGCTCCTTTCGAGTAATATCATACTCCTTTTTGAATGAGATGTTTAAGAATTTTGAATGTGTACCTGAGCAGGGATGAACTCATAATAGGGTAGGGGTCTTACCCCTAGTAACAAGGGGTTTGGTCCCGAATCCTCCTTTCTATTTCTTGAGGCATTTACAGAATTGATAACCATGAATTAATTTTGTAAAACATATTGCTTCTACTTGCTGAGAAGGCTTTAAGTAACAAGGTTGTATTTCCCTAGAGTCCGACCTTGAGGAGAGGGACTTCGTCTTTCAAGCGGTTATTCCTTGGAGCCATAATTCGGAGAGAGCTCTATTCTAGGGGAAATTATTTCTGAGAGGGCTCTATTGGGGGAGCTTATGGAAAAAACTTCTTGAGATTGTATATGTTCTAAGGTCGTGGGAGGGGGAGTCCTTCCCCATCCTCTAACTCATATGCTCATCGACCTAGTATGCTTCTTACTTTATAGGGTCCTTCTCATGTAGGGTCTAGTTTCCCCACTGGTTTAGATGCTTCTACCTTTCGGAGTACTAAGTCGCCGACCTAGAAATCCCGAGGTCTGACTAGGCAATTATGGGCCTTGATCATCAAGCTTTTGTACCTCCACATTCGAATGAATGCTTTTTTCTCGCAGCTCCTCTATCAGGTCCAGACTTTCCTTGAGAAGGCCATTGTTGTCCTCCTCGGAATAGCACAGGATTCTATGTGAGCGTATGCGTAGTTCTGTTGGGATTACCACATCCGTCCCATATACAAAGAGAAGGGGCTTTCGGGCGTAGGATTTCTAGGTGTGGTTCGATAAACCCAATTGCCCTCGGCTTTATCTAGCCTTTCTTGATTCCTTGGACTAGGGTCCTGTTCGTGACTTCCACTTGTCCATTAACCTGGGGGTGTGCTACGGATGTAAATCTTTGTCTGATTCATATTCCTCTGCATCAATCCTGAATCTTTTGTCCCTGGAACTGTCTTCCATTGTCAGAAATGATCTCCCGGAGGATCCCGAAGCGACAGATTATGTTTTTTCAGATGAACTTCATAACTTCTCGTTCGGTATTGCGGATGAGTGGTTCCGCCTCTACCCATTCGAAAAAATAGTCTATAGCCACTAATAGGAACTTCCTCTGCCCTAGGGCCAATGGGAAAGTCCTTACCAAATCCATTCCGCAATGCACGAATAGACAAGGAGCTAGCAAAGTAGTGCGGGGTTCGGCTGGTTGGTGGATGAGAGAGGCATGCCTTTGGCATTTATCGCACCTCCTAACCATGGGTTTAGATTCTTGACTTAGGGTGGGCCAAAAGTACCCAACCCTCAAAGCCTTATTGGCTAGGGCCAACGCTCCTATATGCGATCTGCAACACCCTCCGTGAAGCATTCCCTCCTCTTGGGACAGGCACCTCAACCAAAGGATGAGTGAAGGATTTCTTGTAAAGGGTATCACCATGTAGCAGGAAACGAGTGGCCCTCCTTTTTAGACGGGCCGCCTCCCATCGATCTCTAGGGAAGTGGCCATGCTTCAACCAAGCCTGTAGGGCTTGCCTCCAACCTCCCTCTTATTGCACCGTTTGAATTTCTGAGAGGGAGCCTGCGTGCAGGAGGTATTGGATGGTTATCTGTCGCTTCCTACAGTCTTCTAAGGCACTTGCTAATTTTGACAGGTAATCGACTTTGCCATTCTCCTTTTAGGCGATTTGAATAAGTTTGAAGTCATCCAACTTTTCTTTCTATTCTTCTATCCTTTGAAGGTACTGCCTAATAGTGTCTTATTTGGCCTCATTACTCCCCTCTATTTGTTTTACAATGAGCTGGGAGTCGAAGTATGCCATTAAATGGTGTGCCCCTGCCTCCCATGCCATCTTCATTCCTAGGGTAAGGCCTCATACTCGGCATCATTGTTGGAGGTTTTGAAGCCAAACTTGATCCAAATCCACCCCTTCGATTGAGATGATGACCAAGCTTGGCCTGCTACCCTGAGCGGTGGAGGACCCATCCAAGTGTAGTAACAAGCGCCCCTTGCTAGGGTCTGAAAATGCTGTTTCAGACATAAAGTCCACTAGCGCTTGAGCCTTTATTGTTGTTCGAGGGAGATAGCTTATGTCATACTCACTTAACTCTATGGCCCATTTAAGCAATCGTCCTGGCGTATTTGGCTTCCCCAGAACTTGTTTGAGGGGGTGATTGGTGTGTATTCCTATGGGGTACTATAGGAAGTACGGCCTTAACCTTCGGCCTGTGATGACTAGTGCGAAAGCTACCTTCTCAATATTAGTGTAGTATCCCTCGGCCCCGTTGAGGACCTTACTCACGTAGTATATAGGCATTTGCTTACTACCTTCCTCTCGTAGTAAGACGGAACTTACTGCTTGGGTCGTGGCAGAAAGGTAGACATACAAGGTCTCTCTTGGTGAAGGCTTCACGAACAAGGGAAGTTCGTCTATGTACTTCTTAAGTTCTTTGAAGGCCATACCACACTCGTTCCTCACTCAAAGTGTCTGGCCTTCCGTAACACTTTGAAGAATGGGAGACTTCTCTCAGCAGACTTGGCTATAAATCGGCTGAGGGATGTTATTCTCCCAGTAAGTCGTTGCACTTCATTTACGTTAGTGGGGCCTTTCATATCTAATACTGCTTTGATTTTGAGGGTATTAACTTCTATCCCCCTCTCCGAGACCAAGAACCCTAGAAAATGCCCGCCTCTTACACCGAAGGCACATTTGGCCAGATTTAACTTTAGTCGAGTTTCTTCTAAATCCAAGATATGGTCTTATGCCTTCTTACTTTTTACGAGCAAGTCGTCCACATATATTTCCATATTTCGGCTTATCTGTGCCCAGAATATTTTATCCACCAAGCGTTCGTGGCCCCAACATTCTTGAGACCAAAAGACATGGTCACGTAGCAAAATGTTACTGCTGATATGATGAAACTAACTCATTTTCGGTCCTCGGAGGCGAGCATGATTGGATGATATCCTTGAGACACATCTATCGTGCTCAGTAACTCGCAACCAGATGTGGAATCAACCAATTGATCGATGCGCGACGCAGGATAGAAATCCTTTGGGCAAGCCTCATTGATATCTCTGAAGTCCACACACATCCTCCATTTCTCTCTAGGTTTGTGGACGAGAACCACATTCGAAAGCTACTCAGGGAATTGTATTTCCTAAATGTGTCCTGCCTTCAAGAGTTTTTCACTTCCGCCTGGATAATTCTATCCTTCTCTGGGCCGAAGTGCCTTTTCTTCTGTTTGACTGGTTTCCTCAAAGGGTCAATCTTGAGGTGATTAGTGATGACTGTAGGGTCGATACCTTCCAATCTTGAGGCGACCAGGAAAAGATATCGAGGTTCTTCCGTAGGCATTATATTAGATCCTCCTTGAGATCTTTCGGCAATTGAGATCCTACCCGCGTGGTCCTCCCGGTGATATCGGGATCCAATTCTATGACTAGCAACTCATCGGCTGGGAGAACTTTGGTGTGTTCCCCTCCCTGCGTAGGATCTCCCTCACAAGGGTTTATTGCTGCTCGGACCCCTTGTCTGGGCTAGGTCCCTATCGCTTACAAACTTCCTCTGGAGGCAACTCTAGGGCTCCTCTTTTCTGCCCTTTGCACACGACCTCCACATAACACTTTCGAGATTGCAACTGATCTCTCTCTACTTTTTATACTCCTCCAAATACGGGGAACTTGATTTTCATGTGGGAGGTAGAGATGATCGCCTAGAAGGTATTAAGAGTGGGCCTCCCCAAGATCACATTATATGCGATGGAGTGTCCACAACAAATTTTATCAGGCATGTCCTTCGGAGAGGGCCCCTCCCCAGGGATAAGGGAAACGTGATTGCACCCCGAGGATGCACCTTCTCCCCGACAAAGCCGTATAAGGAGGTGTCGATCTTTTCTAGTGGGACTCCCCCCAACTGCATCTGGTCACATGCTTCGCGAAACAAGATGTCCATTAAGCTTCCCGAGTCAACAAAGACTCGACTAACTTCGTAATTTGCTATTGTGGCGGTGATCACCAACGCATCGTCATGGGGAAGGTTCGTAACGAGTTTCACCCCCGGTGAGAGTTGAACAATGGGGGTGCTAGGCAAAGCATCGACTTCCCACACCCCTTCAGTTGAGTGCCCTGAGAGTTTTTGTACATGAGCCTTTCGAGCATTATGGGAGTCCCCGCCAAGGGAACCCCCCGATATCATATGAATGACTCCTTTTCGGGGTGTGTTCTCCTCCTCCAGGCCTACCGGGGGACCCCACCTACGCTGTTCTGGCTGGGCGGATGCAGCACCTCCTTCCAAAGGATCTTTTCCCTTTTAGACACTCGAGCTTCCTCTATGTTGATGTATTTGGCTACTCTAGCCAGAAGGCTGTCGAAGTCGAGAGTGGGCTTTTTGGCCAGGGACTTGAAGAAGTCCCCGTCCATCAAACCTTGGAAAAAAGCGCTAGCTTTGACTTCCTATGTGGCCGCCAGGACCTCTAAAGTTGCGGTGTTGAATTGATGTAGGTAGTCCCTCTAGGACTCAAAATCCTTTTGCTTAGTAGCAAAAAGGCTGAGGAGGGTCTTACAATGCTTCCTACTGCTAGCAAACTAATGCAAAAACAATGAGCAAACTCTGAGAAGCTCCTTACAGATCCTGCAGGCAATTGGTTGAACCACTATTGAGCAGCCCGGGTAAAGGTGGTAACAAATACCCGTCATTTGATCCCATCCGTGTATCTGTGCAGGAGAGCCATGTTCTCAAAACGAGATAGATGCTCCTGCGATCCGTAGTACCGTCATATTCCCCGATGGGGTGTGCACGACAATTGGGAGGCAGCACATCTGCCATAACCTCCTCGCTGAAGGGGATACCCCTCGAGCCCTCTAGGGGACTCCCATTATCTTATGTTGGACATCCTATAAACTTTTCTTTAGGCATTCCGATTGGGCCTCTCAGCGAGGAGGAGCGTCATTCCGTGCCAGATGAGGAGGGACTGGCCCTCCCTCCGGTTATGGAGGAGGCCTCTTCGCGGGGCGGACCTCATTCGCTTCTCCCAGCCCCTCGCTCACCAGAGGGGCTTCTTGAGGGTGAAGAGCCATGGCCGCCACAGACCTTGTTGTTACTGCAGCCAACTGTGTCTGGATGGTTGCTGTGATCATCTACTAAATTATCGCCAACAGCCCCGGGGACAGCCTGTCTAAGGAGGCATATGAGAAGTGCTATCGTGATGGGGATCCCATGGAGGATCAACGAGAGCAGAGGGTTCAGCCTCATTTCGTGCAGGGCCCATAGGAGCTCCAGTCAACACCTGTAATGCCTGAGGGTCAGCAGCAACGTCGGTTGCCTTTGGCTTATTGAGTCCACTGTTAGGAGTATCATAGTTCTCATGTCCAGTTTTTCCACAGACGGGCCCACTTGATGTGAGCAAAATATGCTCGATTCTAGAGATGAATTTGGGCCAGAGGGTCCTGATATCGGATTTTATAGAAAAAAGGACCTGCAAAAAGCATCTGACGAAGTGCTGTCGTGAGGGGAATCAAATGGAGGATCAACAAGAGCAGAGGGTCTAGCCTCATTTCGTGCAGGGGCCACGAGAGCTCCAGTCAACAGCTGCAATGCCTGAGGGTCAGCAACAACGTCGGTTGTCTTCTGCTTGTCGAGTCCAATGTTAGGAGCATCCATAGTTCTCACGTCCTAGTTCTCTGTTCACACAGACAACCCCACTTGATGTGAGCAAAATATGCTTGGTCCTAGAGATGAATTTGAGCCAGAGGGTCCTGGTCCTGATATCGAATTTTATAGAAAAAGAGACCTGCAAAAATTCGTTACCACTCTGACGCTCAAGTCAGCAAATTATTAGAGAAATAATATAATTAAAGAATATGAAAAGAATGGTGAGTATGATCACATTAGGTGTAGGATGAAATGAGTGTGTAATGTGTAAAATTTAAAAATACGTTACCAACTTAGGGTAAAGACCTTATTTTTATAGGCGAAAGAGTCCTCCCATGCAAAAGCCCGCATATTCTGAAAGGAGGCCCAAAAGGGGCACCGGCCCAGCCCATAGAAGGACCAGGCAGGCCTCCCCCCCAGTGAGAGAGAAGCCCAACCCAGGCAAAGGACGAAGCCCAACAGGGAGGCCAAAGGCGGAAGCCCGAGATCATCAAGTCCGGATAAGGGTAGACTCGGCTTTGTCCTTATCCACGAACGAACCCTCCAACTGCCCAACCCAGTACTTGGTCCTCCTAGAGTCCAGGTCAATGAAGAGTCCTTCCCAGCTATGGCTCTTTCCTCTATAAATACCGGTCTACTTGGCTGGCTCAAGTAACGTTTTCTTAGCACCCTAACACAGTATTTTATGCTCTCAACTAGCACTAAATTCATTTTCTGCTCATTGTTCACGAAATCTCATTGTTTATTTACTTTATTCAAATTTATTCTTCTACAACTGCTTACTGACTTGAGAGTCGGAGTGCTAATGATTTTTTTGCAGGTCCCCTCTTCATAGCTTGCAAAAATTCAAGGTCCACTCCACTCAAGCCCAAGAATAAGCTCTTTTAGATGGGAAGAGGAGCCCCCAGAAGAGAGGGGAGGAGGAGGAGGAGGGGGGAGGAGGGGGGAGGAGGCACGGCAGTGGAACGGGTGGCCACTCGCAAGCAGCTTCTCCATGGAGAATGGCTAGATGAGCTTCCCTTCACCCGCTTGGAGGACCCTCCGTGGAAAGGAGCAACTGGTCGCTTCCCGTTTTCGTCATTAGGGACTGAAGTCCCTTCAGGAGTCCTGACAGCGAAAGGAGTCCCCGCTGAACTCCCTTGAGCACTCTCTCTGAGGAGCTTGTCTAACATGACTTTCTCTGCACAGAAGAAAGAAACAAAAGTCATCATTCAGAAACACTCAACAACGATTAAATGAATCATAAAGCAAAAACGAAGGATACCCAGGGCTCTTCCAAAGGGACCTCCTTGGGACTCAACCCAAACCGACAAAGAAGCCTCTCATCTATGAGGCCTCAAACATCGTAGGGGTCCTCATTCAGCTCTTCCAATAGGGCTACGAGGGTTGGGGGCCTGTCCTTCCCAGATATGGGATTGACAGGATGTAGATCAGAAATGCACTCGCAGGGGAAAGACCAAGGAAGGGGAGGGCACACGAAAAAGAAATTGCCCCTCCAGGACTTAGGCGCGCTAGGGGCGGGGAGGAAGCGAACCCCCCATTGGGGGAAGAAGTGGAAGGTGCCAGGCTCTAACTTCCTCAACGTAAAAATCAAGACCCTCCTTTGGGGGAGGAAGCAAAGCCCGTGTAAAGGAATGAGGCCCATGAAGGAAGCCCATCCAGGCCTAGGATGAAAGACCTGTGGAGGAAGGATTTATAGAAAAAGAGATAGACCCAGTCAAAGAAGTCAGATAAGGATTGTCCAAACACTCCCTCCTATCTAGGGCGGATCTAGCAAATCGCCTGCCCCCTTTTCAGGAGGTCAGTCCCAATAAGACTCTAGAGAGGCGCCAGTCAAGCCCCCAAGGAGTCCTAACCCCTTAGAATTCCCCTACTTAAAGGAACTCTCCCTATAAATACCAACCCTCTTGGCTGGACATGTAACATCTCTCTACTATCTGAATCTTCGAATTTCTTTCTAAATTACACTTAGCACACATCGTGCTCATTATTATCACTAATTTCTTTTTGCATTCAAGTTCGTTTATTCTAAAAATTATTTGCTGATTTGAGCGTCGGAATGCTAACGTTTTTTTTTCTTTTTGCAGGTTCCTTGTCCAAATTTGCAAAAATCCAGAGCCACTTCGTTCAAGTCCAAGAAGACAACTTTGATTGAGATCTTTTTGCTCACATCAATCTAAATTGTTAAAATTTGTTATAATTAACCATTGTCAATGACTATTAATTAAAAATTTATAACATAATAATTACATTGTTAAAGTCCCAATAGTATTTTGTTAATTAGTAGAGGAGATAAGTGGTTCATCTAACATATAAAATGAGTTTTTTTTCTTTTTTTTTTTAAGAATGATGGTTAATGAGAACATGGAAGTTGTTTTTTAAGAATGAGGGTTCGTAAAACCAGCATATTAAGTAGTTTGAAAATTTGGTATGAGAACTACCACTATTATGTTGAAAATTTACTTTTGCCCTCTATAAATTATAGATTTCACTTTGTAGAAAAAAATATGAAAATTAATTATGCAAAAGCAAAGGGTAAATTTTGTAAAATACCTAAAATAAGTTCCATTTTAGACACAATGGAGCCTTTCTTTCTATAATTAGTATAGATTCGCAGTTAATTTTCATTCAAAATTAAATAAATGAATTGGTGGTTATCATGAATTTTTATGTAAAAGCACTTATCAAGAATATTATGAAACATAGGGAGATAAAAAGTAAATCATGGGAAGAGAACAGACAATAAAGAAAAAGAAATGAGAGAACAGGGAAAAAAAAAAGGAAAATTTTGATTTTCCTTTTTAAAAATTTTTAAAAAAAGAAAAAATGTCGCGGGGGCAAAGTTGATAATTCAAAACTTCCATTCAAGGATCACATAATTTTATCGAACATTAAGGGTATGATTGGTAAGAGGGAAAGGGTTAGGAATGGAATGAACATCCCTAATCTTATTCCAAATACATATTTGGTATAATTTAGGAATAGCAATACCCATTTTCTTTGGGAATGTCCATTCCCATAAGCATGGGATTAGACATTCCCCCACTTACCCATGATTTTAGCTATTCCCAATAAATTGGGAATAGATTTTTTTTATATATTGCTAAAATAACTTTTAATATAATTATAGTTGCAAGATTTATAGTCACAAAATTATATATTATTTTGAATACATTAAATAAAATAAATATCATATAAATTATTTAAATATGTGTTACCAAAATATAAAATATATAATAGAAAACAATAAATTCTTAAATATTTTATTAAATATAATATAAAATTATTAACATCTTTATACACATTTTACCAAATATTACTATAAGTATAAGCATTTACCAAATAATAAGTATTTATTAAAAGAATTTAAATATATGAAAATGTCCAACAATATATATTATAAACTTATAATTAATTTAACATTTCTTATGTCATTAATGAGACGTGGCTTAGTTATTTATTATTTTAATTTTTAAATTTTATTATTTAGAAAATATATAAATGAGTAATTTGGAAAGTTTTGATTCAATTCCCTTTTTCATTCATTTGGTATACCAAACGTAGGAATGGCATACCAAAATCATTCCATTCCTACTTTTATTCCGTTCTTAATTTCATTCCATTCCAACTCAATTCCATCCCTATATACCAATCATGTCCTAACGGACATTGGTAATTTTTCAAAAAATAAGGAGTGTTTGTAATTGTCCCAAACTTTACGAGAACTCATTGTAATTTATCCTAAAAAATATTGAAATTACTGTTATAATCAAATTTTTATTGAAGGGATGAATTAAATTAAATGGTAATGAATATTTAAAAGTTGACACGACAAACAAGTTTCTATTGTATAATACTATTGATATAGTATGTACCAATGTTTTAAAACCCAAATTGTTGATTGAATTAGAAAATTGAGTGGGTTGAGGGTCATTGGTTCAACCGTCGGGTGAATCGTGGTCGAATCAGTGATGTCATAATAAAAATTAATATATAAAATTATATTAAAATAATAAAAAAAACAAAAATTTAAATATTTTTTTGAAGTTCATATAGGAATTAAAAGTATCTCAGGATTTGATAGTAAAATAAAAATATTAAAGATTTAGGCCAAGAATAAAAAATTAAAGAATTGCGTAAATAACAAAAACTAACGAACTATTTACCATTATAATTAAGTTGTAACTAAATTTTATTTCCAACAAATAGTTAGCATCCCTTATTTTTAAAATAATATATAAATTTTATTCTATTAATTATTTAATTAGACATTAAGTAATCATAGGAGATAAAATTTTAATTAGATCACGGACTTAATGAGTTTGTTCATTTATAAATATATACTTCAAACAATTATTACAATGTCGGTGTTGATTTGTTAGTATTTTCTCATTTCATATGAAAAGTCATGGTTTAATTTCAAATTGTATCAATTTTTTTGAAAATTTTAGAAAGTTCATGAACTGGCCGATTCACTTAATTCGGGACCAGGTCAACTGGGTTACTAATCCAGATTTTTTCATTTTTCTTTTTGCATTTTTTATTTTATTTTTAATTTAGTCTATAATTTAGTGACAATTACACCCCCTTCCATAAAATTCGGTGTGATTATATATAAACTCTCTATGATTTAGAAAATTACATCTACTATTTTGTGGTTTGCTTCTATCTAACAAATAGATCATTCCGTTAGTTAAAATTCACATAATTTATTGATATTAACATGAAAACTGAATGAAAGTCGATATTTAGCATCGATTAACTTATTACTGATTTATTACAAGCCAAACAAATTTTTTTATGACCAAACTACCGATATATATTTTTGCACGTTAATGCATATGAAGATGTACTTTCACCTCATAAAAGATTTATTTGGCCAACAATAAGTCAATCGAGAATAAATATCATTTTTCATTCATTTCTTTTTTTATTAATATCGATAAATTCGGTGAACTTCGACTAACAGGTAACTTATTTATTAGAAAGAAACAAATTTCAGACATACTAAATATAAATTTTCAAACCACATAAAATTTATATATAATTATATCAAATCTGATGAGAGAGGGATTATCATCCCAATATCTTAATACAATTTTATTATTTTTACAAATTTAGATAATAATAATAATAATCAATATATTTTAGAAGAAAATACAACAAAACAACTTTAGTATTTCCTCGGGAGGGAAAAAGCTATAAGATTCCCAACATCGAGAGAACTGATGAACAGTCTCTTGCTGGCCTCTTGAGCTTTCTCCCAACCCCCCGCCTCCCCAACTCCACCCCCCTTTCTTCTGTCGCTCAATCGCACGAGACGAAGTACAAAGCTCTTCACATCACTCCAACCCTGAAAATGAGGCCCGAGAAACTGAGTTTCATTGCAGACGGAGAGGAAGAAGAAGATAAGCAACAAGCTCTTAACGAGGCAGATGAAGAAACCGATTCTGATTCTGAGTCGGAAAGCGAAGAAGAGGAAGGTAAAGCAGCGGTTCCCCCGAAGAAGCCCAAGTTGAATCCGCCGCGTGAAGAAGAAGGACCCGTACCTGGAGAGCAGGAGTCGGAATGCTCTTCCCCATCTGCGTCCGATTTCATCATCATGCCTGCCGCAAAACCCGGCGAGAAGAGCACCCCTTTTGTTAAGAAATTCTCTGAAGAGGATGAAATTGCTCTTCTTGAAGGCCTGGCCATTTTCTGGGCTGACGGGAGGAACAACAGGTGGGCCGAGTTTTACAACTTCATCAAGGACAGTCTTCCGCATCAGTTTACGAGAACTCAGGTGTCTGAGAAGATTCGTAGGCTAAAGACGAAGTTTGAGAACAATTATAAAAGAGCCCGCGCCACTGGGGGCCGGCTTGATCTATCGGACGCCCATGAATCCACTGTGTTTGAGGTGTCTAAGACACTGTGGGGAGAAGATCAAAGTGAAGCTGGGGATAAGCATGGTGGAAAAGAGAAGGAGACACCACACTGGGGAGACAAAAGCAGAGCCCAGAAGAAGAGAATAAGAACTGGGAAAGAGCATGATGCAGAAAAAGAGATAGTGAAGAACCAAAAACAAGTGGGGGAGATTGGCAAAGAGGAGTTTGCTTCTGCGTACCCACTCTTGTCGTCGTCTTTGGATAAATTTGGATATCCCAACATCATCAAGGAGAATATTGTTTTGATTGGCAAAGAGAAGGCACAAGAGCTGGAAGAGAAGTGGAGGGATGTGAAAGCTGCAGAGCTTAACCTGGACCTTAAAAGGATTGATTTGATTAGGAGGGACCTACACAATCAACTCTCAAGCAAATGAAGGATTTTGAGATTTTTTGGCTTTTGAACAGGTATAACATAAGGTTGCTGTCCATAGAAGTGTTATTTTGTAGTTGTTTCTGAATGTTGACATCATCATATATGCTGTTTTATTGAGTTGATGTCTGTTGTTGGAAAATTAGATTTCAGTTTCGTGCTGTACGTTTCCATTTTCTATTACATTTGGATTCGATGGATTCCTTTTTATGTCTTTGAGAGAGTTCTTGTTTCTGAAACCTTACAGCAGGTCTGCAGATTATTTACATAAATTAGGGGTACTTGCCTGTTTGCACAATGAAGTTTCTTTGCCTCATCATGCATGGAATTAGGATATAACTGCTAGACGCAAGCAGCAGCTGCACTTCGAGTGCACGAATACTAGGGCTTAGAATGTCGTAAAGTACTCTTAACGAGTTATTAGTTCAGGTAGGATTCCAGTCTAATAATTCAGAGACAGTCAACGGTTAAATAGTTTCACAAAATTTTAGTTTGTTGCTGCAAAGCCACAAAGATATGGCAGCTTCTCATTCCCCCTGGCTAAAAGCATTAATAGATAAGAGCTATCTAGACCAAGTTGAAACAAGCAGGTTTCCAACAGAACTCGAGAAGTTTACTAAGATGCATACATTCATATTCCTTTCATTAAAAATGTATTTTATACAATGCATGATTTCACATTCTAATCATGAATATGGTATTGGAAGTTTCTAGTCTTGACTGACTAATTTTGCGGTAATTGTATGGCGCCTACATCCTTACTATATAAATCCCATCTTGCTGCTGCTGTCCCAAAGAGAAAATGAAGATAAATAGTACATGTGAATAAAGAAAAGTAAAGAGAAGGGCAAGGGGAAAAAAAAAAGGTTATAAATGAAATGTGACATCCCAGAAATATATTTTTAGAGAATCAGATGCATTAGTCAACTAACTGTTCTAAGGAAAAAGTGAAAAATAAAGACAGAGCAGGAAAGGCAGAGAGCACAAATCAGAGAGAATATTTCCTTTGGAAAAGCCGTATGTGACTTAGGAACAAGGGAGTATTGTATGAACAAAAAGAACACAAGTGAGTTTTTTCTGTTTTCTGGTACGTAGACAAATAGATATTTCCAGACATTTTGCAGCCTCATTACGTTATTTAATAGCAGATATGACATCATTGAGTCGCCCTCTATATTCGGATCTTTCTATTTGATTTATTATTGTTTTCTCTGCTGTCTTATTACATCATGTTTTGATTCCTTTGAATGTTCTTAATTAGCCAATTAAGAACTGAACTCGGGCGCGACTGCGTTACATGCATGCAAGATCCAGCTTGGACTAATGAAAATTTGGTGGCCTCCAAAGCTCAGCTAAATCTTTTAATAAATGACCTATTTTGTCCAAATAATAGAGATTTCTTATATCTAGCATATGTTACTATGTTTGTATTGAAAAAGGAATACTTAATTAATGCATGTGATTGAGAAATTGAATAGACAAGCTCGATGAGTTGATGAGACTTAAGAAAACCATAGCTGAGTAGAGACTTCCTTTGTAGTCTTAGTAGTTCTTATTTGTTATCCTTCCGTAAAAGGATTTATGGGAATTTTAACATCAATTTGTTGTTTCAATTAATGAACTGTAGGTAGATCTTTAATGCTGGACTTGCACATGATGTTGTCCCATAATAACATGCGTAGCCAATCTATTCAAGCTTTTGCTTCATGTTTATCCAACATTCCAAATGCAAAGGCTAAACCATTACCTGAGCGTTTCTTCATTGTAAAACAATTTAATGGTATTTGCCTAAACCATACTCAACTGGTGTATTTGATTTTTACTGTTCTCCAGGATTTTAACCTGCTTGCTGGCTTTTGTAATGTGTTTCATTAGCTTTCACCTATGTAGCTAATTTTCTCTCAGAATCTGGCTTTTGTAATGTGTTTGATTTGCTTTCACCTATGTAGCTAATTTTCTCTCAGAATCTGATACTTCGTCGTAGAAAACTCATGCATTAAAGTTTCTTCTTTATTTCTTGGACGTTGTCGTCATTTTGATATAATTCCATAAATGATTTTGCTTGTTGTGGTTATGATTATGGTCGTACACCCCTTCCCATCCTTCCTGGAACTTGTTCGGATCCCTGCTATTACATGGATTTGCATTATGAGAAAGCCTTTTTCTCTTGGATCTGTTAAAAGGCCAATCACAGTTTCAAGCTTTTCTACTTTGTTATTCTTCACAATTTCAGAGTGTAATTATGCAGCTTAGACATAAATATGATGATATGGTTTCCTAATTTACCTCGGAATGGATCTCAATGAAGTCAATGTAAATGAATCACTTTTATCATTTGTTTGTTGCCCAACTGCATTTGATGTGGATGAGGAGTTTTCAAGAGATTGCATCATCTTTCAGGCATTAAAGGATTCAGAATCGCCTCTGACTTTTGTGGATGTTGTAAAGTTTCTTGCTGAAAATAGTAATTTTGTAACTAGAGTGAAGATGAAGCAAAAGTTATGGAAGGAGAGTAGGTAGAAGCAGCAGAAGCAAGAAGGTTAAGAATACTTGATCTCTGGTAATCAAACTTGTCATATCTCACAAAAGAATACATCTTTTGAGAACTTAATTCCATCATAGTGTGAATGATGTTTATACAACTTAGTGTTGTTTAACAGTGGGTGGAAGGAGAACATACCATAAGTACCACCTGCTTCATGCATGATTAATGTTATAAAACTAAGGATTTGGTTTTGAACTGTTTTATTACATCGACATCTATGGAGGTTAGGACTAATTATGCGAACGTCATTTGTCATTTGTAAATTATAGGGATAATTGCGATTTTGGTTCTCAAACAGAGCCACTTATGCAGTTTTGGTTGTCAAATAATTTGAGGTTGCAGTTTTGGTTCTCAAGTTATTGCGTTGTGTGTGTGTTTAGTCCTTTCGTTAATAAACCATTAAAGTTAATGGCAGTTTCATTTGAAGGGAAAAAAAATTTGCCATTTACCTCCCATTTTGTGGTATTTGCTTTGGTCCAACGCTCATTTCATTGATTTTTCTTCAAGCTTCAAAGGAAAAAAAAAAAAAAAAAAACAATAGAATTTAATGCAATATGTGCTACATATGTTATATGCAAAACACAACATCCATACTAAAAATTAGATATTCTTGAATTAATTAAATGACAACACAATTCAACATAACATTTCACAATTAAATTAATATATATAAACATATCAATTTAAGATGAAGGATATAACACCACATATATATATATATGGACAACGGTCTTTTGGCAATAGATCCTTCCACCTTTCAATAAAAAGGTTGTAACATTTACTATAGTATCCCTAATTTCTGTGCAAGCAGTAGTTCCAGACTTAGAAAAAAAAAAGGGAAAAAGGAAAATTGAAAATGAAAAAATGAAAATTGAAAGAACGAAAAAAAAAAAAAGAAAAATTCATCTGTATTCAACAGGGAAGAATAACAATCATATTGGTTTTCTTATCCCTGACATCTGCTATGGCAGCTGCATCTTATCCCTGACATCCACTACGGTAGCTGCACGACTCTACCGTGGTAAATTATTGCCAACATGATTGACAACCACCAACGAAATTTCAGCAAAATAGATGCATCGAAGACTCAGAAGTCCATCAAATTTTAAAAATAAACTCAATTGGAATAGGCAAAGAAGAACTCACTTTGGAGCATTCTTCACACACTCTCTACTACTCTTTAGCCGTACATATTTAGCAAGATCTTGTAATATTCAGGAGATAGAAAAAAGGATGTCTTTGATAGTTCATATCTCTGAACATCTCACAATTCTGTAAAAAGATTCATGTATTCCTCAAAGTTCAGAAAATTATTGAGTAAGTTCTTGGTTCATTCTTCTTGTTCTCTATATTGTTAAAATTTTTCATCTTCTTGTTCTCTATATTGTTTAAATTCTTTCAATTATTTGTGATTATTTCTACATATATATTTTCAATTTGAAGATCCTAAAATTCCTTCGTATTTCAAAAATGGTTTTTATATTCGAATTCTTATTGGTAGTGATATTCTAGTACCAAATGATATATTTATAATTTTTCAAATAATGAGAATATTTATAATTATGATAAACTTTGAAGGAGAAAGCTGTAATTGATCTAAAATACTATTATCAGTAATCAGGCGAGCCCTAAAAAGCAGATTGGGAGGGAGAGAAATTTGATCAAGATACAATTTAAGTGTATTAGTTATCGCTTCGGAAGCTATTTTATAAACCACATACACAACTAATGGGCCTAAATCGTGCAACCACTTTTAGGGATTTAACTTTTGGGCTCAAGAAAATGTGAGTAAAATTCAACTCAGGATGGATGACAGTATTGTTCAAAATATTTAATACACAATGCATGATATCCGCACCCACAATGTGCAAAATTTTTTTGGGGTTAAATGCAATTTGCCCCTTGTATTAATCAAAAAGAGCAATTATTCATCAATAAAAAAATAACTAGTAATTTACCTTCCTGTGTTATTCAAAATGCAGCAAACAACCCCCTCACAGGGGGGTTTTTTGCTTCGTTTTTAGAGAATTTTTTGCTCCATTTTTTAAAATATAGGGGATAAATTGCTATTTATTTTTTTATAGGGGATTTTTTACATATTTTGCATATCACAAGGGGGTAATTGCATTTTTCCCAAAAAATTTATGAAGGGAGAAAACCATCAAGCCCAGAGGATTTTAAAGAAGATATTGAGGAAACACATTTGAGTTTTGGGTTTTTGGGAGAAGGCATAATTTTATCTAAGCAATTCGGATATTTTATTGTGCATGCATAATTTAAGTTTTTATTATATCAATTTAATTAATAAGAAAAAAATAACTTACTAGAATTGATATCTTTTAAAAACATTTTTTTTGTTAATTTTAAATAAAAATACGTGAAGAATATTATTACTAGAAAATGTTAAGAATATAACCATTTTGTGTAATACTAAGTATGGTTGAGGATATTTTTGTTAGCATATATTTTGTTAGTTACTCTAATTCCTCCACAATAAATAGTTGTAGAAATCTGAGCATACTACTACATGCATCAGCATAATTTAAATTTCTATTATATTTTGATATCCTTAAAAAGGATAGGGCCAAGCGGCCCAAGACAATGAGAGACCGAAGAAGGCAGAAGCAACAGTTCAATGACAAGTGGAAAGCTCCAGCTCAAGAAAAGGCCGATTGGGGGCCAAGTCTAAGCCCAAGCGCTCCACCAACCTGCATGCATGGATATCAAGCTGTCTCCGAGGGAATAGGGACGACACGTGGTTAGCATCCCTGCTAGCTAGCTCGGAAGAGGAGTTTGGCTCTTGCGAGGTCACCCGGAGATCGAGGACCCCGAATGGAGAAATTCGCCTAATCGTCCTACAGGAAGATGAAGCCATCTTATTCATAAGGGGACACCTATCCTCAGAAAGCTACTCCTGAGGAAGTCAGGATTCAACCAAGGATGGGGTGCGACCTCTTTCCCGAATGCATGAGAGGGAGGACCCCTCCCAATGGATGGAGTCAGGCTATAAATAGGCCTCTCATCTTCATGTGAAGGGTAACATTATTTTGACACTTGCACACGAGAAAGCCTCATCACATAAAATTATATTTGCTTTTTTCGTAATTATCTTTTTCACGATTGTTACTGAATTGAGTATAATGTGCTAACGTATTTTTTGCAGGTTCCCTTTTCAAGGCTTGCAAGAACCTAGACCCAAAGACCTAGAGTTGGACTTGTTTGAATAAGTAATTTTTTGCTCGCATCATATTTATTTAATCAATCAAAGAGAAGAAATATAAATAAATATGTTATCCGAATTGATATTTCTCGAACAAACTTTTATTAACTTTAATTTCTAAATAATTATTTTATTAAGTTTAAATGTAAATTAATAGAATATTATTAATAGAAATTTTTAAGATAATAGTTATTTCGTGTGAGAATAAATATATTTGGAAGTATTTTAATATACATTTTATAAATAAAATATAAACCATGTTTTATTTTATCATTACCAACCCTCCAGACCTACTAACGAATATAATGAGTAACAGTAGTTTTTGCCAAAACATTGGTTTGATGGAATTTTTTCCAAAAAAGATTATATAAAAGGGGGACCAAATAGCTTTAAGAATTGCGTTTACAGTCGAGTCGAATAGGTTTTCACTGCTCAATTACAGGATCAGACGGCATATTAACTGCTTAATCACAGGATCAGTCGATGGCGCATTAACATCAATACATATGGCCGAGGAGGCCTAGCTTAGTTGGCGAAGTTGAAACTCCATGATCTTAAAGGTCATGAGTTCGAACCTCTGCGTGGGTTCATGTTATTTCTACTATATAGTAGGTATAATTTGCTGCTGTAATAGTAGGTGTTAGTTTATGTGATATTATTGATTTGATTGTTTGTAATTGTCTCTATTCGATATTGATAGCCGACAGGACTAAATGTAATCACTTTAGTTTCGATTAATAAAATTTATCGCTTTCAATTAAAAAAAAAAAAAAACCATCAACACAAATGATTAAATAAAGTATTTAAAGAATCAAACTAGTGAGTATTTAAAAACTTAAGCAATAATTTAATTGAACAAATTCTTACTCAATACTTATAAAATATTAAACCCCTGATTAATTGCATTAATTCTTTTCTATTCTTCTTTGATTTGTTTATTTTTTTAAAAAATGGAATTGATTGTAAAATATCTAAAATTACATAAAACTAATGTCAATTTTAAAAGTTTTTTTAAGTGAAAGGAATAAATTATTATTATTTGAAATAAATCAATAAAATCATTCTCGTCGAATGTCAATCTAATAAAGACAACTACAACAATCATATAATGATCAATAATATCATATTACATGTAAACAACACCTACTCTTTACAGTAGTAAAACCACAACTACTATATAATAGACAACATCCCACGTATTGGTGTATTTGAACCCATGACCTTAAAAGGTCATTGGGCATCAACCTTAACTACTAGGTCAATTTTAAAAGTTCAACTACAATTTATGAAGGTAAAAAATAAAATATTAAAAGAAGCCATTTACTTAATGAATTTCATATAGAGAGATAGCAAATGGGTGGGTTGGGCTGAGATGGGTTGGGGGTCCAAAATGGGTTCAAATGTATAGGTCAGATATGGTTTGGGATAGAAATGGGCCGGTCTGAATATCATTGAATTTAATATAATAAGATAAAGGAAAATTGTGAAAGAATTTTGAATTGTCATCAAATCTCGCTACTAATTTTTAGCAAGTTATGTGTGTTGTTATGATGTTATATATAATTGATGCCCCCTCAAATCTATCGGGCCAACTCAAGAGCTAGAAGCAGGCCTATAGGCCAAGCAGCCCAGCAAGCTGAAGCCACCAGACCCAAAACAGTAAGAGTTTTTCATACATAAGCCCAGTTTTAAAAGGCTCGTACAGCAAGCCTAATCATCAAACAGCTCGGATTTCATGTCACACAACCAACACCTAAAGCCACGTCAAGTTAAAAGATCTCATCCAGATTCCCAATAAATTGGCTAGAATCCGGATGTTTCTCAGCAAGTAACTGTTTTATCGAAAAATCTGTTAGATATGGCAAAGTCAACTTAAACGGCTATATTTTCACCAATTCAACTCCGATTCATGTGCGGTTTATTGGGATAAGAAGCCAACTCTCCAGGCTTTCTAATGGCATATGACACTCAATAAAACTCCTCCAAAATCGAGTTCATCACTGGCTATGAAAGCAATACACTGTACAGTCAACTGGAACAACTTAACATCTTGCATTTTGGCAACTCTCAAGTAACATCTACTCTATCTTTCACTCACTTGGCATACGAAATTCTCTCTATTTTTCATCATATCATAACACAACAAATCACTTTACCATTATTCTCACTTTATTCAAGTTTCTCTTTATTTTATTCAAGTCGAACATTACTGACTTAAGCATTGGAGTGCTAACCCCTCTCTGCAGGTTAGTCTTTCCTACAATCTTGGGACTTTCAAGAAGATCCCTCGATATTTTGTAGTGCTACTGGGCCCTGGTATGCATCATTGGCGCCGTCTGTGGGAAAACTTGAGCTTTGATGTGAGAAATGGCACATTCATACATTGGAGGCGACAATAGATCTTTCGATAGAAACACCTCTATCCCTGTTGCAGTTGGATCTACCATTCTACCTCTGAATCAGAACTCTGGCATTGCTAAGGCCCCAGCCCCAGCTGGTGGCCTTTGTGCTCCAACTAGTTGCAGACCTGCTCCGGCTGATGGTCGTCCTGCTCCAGCTGGTGTCAGCCTAGCTCCAATTGGTGACCACCCAGCTCCAGCAAGTAGCAGCCCCGCTCCAGCTGACGACCTCCCTGCTCCAGCTAGTGACCTCCCAGCTCCAGCTGATGACCTCCTAGGTCCAGTTGTCGACTGCTCCGCTCTAGCTGCGGCTTTCCCTGCTCCAGCTAACGCCCTCCCTACGCCAATTGTCGTCTTCTCTGCTCCAGCTAGCGTCGCTGCTGCTTCGAGTGGCGACCTTCCAGCCCCGGTGTCCAACCCCATTACTGCTCTTGCTGACTTGGATCCGCTCCTGTGCGAGCACCTCTGACAGTTCATTGTGGAGTCTATCCAATCCACACTCTGAGGCTCCCCAGCCAGCGGAGCAGGAGAACCTTCTCAGCAGGAAAATAGAACTAATCCACCAGTTCCTGCGGCTCTGCAGCAGGACAAACCTACACCTGCTGACCTTGACAGCAAGGAGGCAACACCTCTAGGGCCTCCTGAGTACTGGATCTCTCTCATAAATGAAATAATGGAACTCCACGAAGAGGTCATAAATGAGGCCTTGCCCGCTAAACGAGGCATTCCCTTCAGCGCCGATATCATGGAGGAAGAGCTCTCTGCTCATTTCAGGATGCCTTCGCACCTGCCTGTCTACAATGGTACTATTGACCCGACTGAGCACATGCGTAGGTTCGAAAATGCAGCCCTACTACACAGGTATACCGATTTTAATAAATGACGTGTTTTTCTGACTACACTAACCGATTTTGCTCAACAATGGTTCAACCAGCTCCCAGCTGGATCAGTTAGATCTTTTGCAGAATTTAGCTCCCTTTTCCTACACCAGTTTGCTAGCAGCAAGAAGTACCAAAAATCGGCTATCAACCTTTTCGGAGTCAAGCAAGAGGAAAAGGAGACACTAAGAGACTACGTGCAACGTTTCAACAATGATGTCCTGAAAGTCCCTACTGCCCACCAGGAGGTGTTGATCAATGCACTTACCCAAGGACTTCGTGTAGGACCACTCTTTGAATCCTTGGCTAGAAAACCTGCAACTAATTTCCATGAAGTACTAGCTCGTGCAGAGAAGTACATGAACCTCGAGGATGCCTGGATGGTCAAAAAAAGGACAACAAGGATAAGAGGAGAGATGGAGACACTTCCTCCGCCCATCGAAGCAAGGAGCAGGTCGTTGACCCTGCCCCCAGGAGGGAGCACAGGAAGTTTTATCCCTAAAAATCGTGCTCTTCACTCATAACTCTACTACTTGCTTAATCATCATTATACTATCTGAATAAAGTGCAGTTTCTGCTCCTTTGCTATACTATGCTTTATCATTAGGTTAATCACCTTGCTGGCTCCTAGCCCACATAAACCGTCTTGCTGGCGCACGCAGTCAATAAGCTGCCCTTGCTGGCACACACATCTCATAAGCCGCCCTTGCCAGCGCACGCTCATAATAAGCCGCCCTTGCCAGCGCACACATTTCATAAGCCGCCCTACGGGCGCACTCTCACTGGCTTCAAGCCTTGATAAGCCACCCTGCTGGCACACTCTCATTGGCTTCGAGCCTTGATAGGCCCCCTTGCTGGTGCACTCTTACTGGCTCCGAGCCCTCCTGGCGCACTTCTACCGGCTGTAAACGCCCTAATAAGTTGCCCTGAAGGGCACGTCTTTGCTCATTTTCCAGACTGAAAAGTCTTAATAACTTGTCCTCATAAGGCATACTTATCTAGCTGTGATAGCTCATACATAACAACATGCATATGCTTACTTACTACTCGGATTATCCCTCTACTTGTTTTTTCTAGCACTTGCTTACTGCTCATTGCAGCAGGTCTTGTTCTGCTACTGCTGGATAAAGCTGCCAACAAGAGGCTACCAAGCCAGACCAGCACCTACCCTGTTGATGACAGGAGGCTGCTGACCAACCTGCTCCACCAGCAGGGGAATTATACATAGATTGGCCATTGGTCAGCATTCAAGCCTGCTACCTTGCTGCAACAGGTGTATTCCTACTTTAAATAAGAACCTCATAATAGGTTGTATCCCTTAAAACACCTCTCTACTTTTATCAAGCAGGCAATATTGAAACTTGCTCAGTATTTGCACTAGCCAGGAGTGCTTACAACTTTCCTGCTCTTGTATAGAATTAAGTCTTGCTTCCCTTCTTGTGTTATTCGCAGGCTCAGTTCTCAGCTCCCGACTGACTCCAATAAGCTGCCTGCTGGTGCACACTCCTAATAAGTCGTCCCCAGCTAGCATGCGTACTTACGTAAACTTCCACTAGCCGGCGGACACTTTTACTAAGTCGCCCTAGTTGGTGCACACCTCTACATAAGTCGCCCCTAGCTGGCGCACGCTTCTACATAAGTTGCCCCTGGCTGGCGCAGTGCTCCTAATAAGTTGTCCCTTGCTGGTGTACGCTCTAACGTAGGTCACTTCCAGCTGGTACACGCAGTTGCATAAGCCACCACTAGCTACCGCACGCATCCAACTCAACCCCCAACAACTGACACACTCACTCCAGTTTTTAGTTGCCTTCTATTAGCACATATATTTCAGCATAATGCTTATAAAGCCTGCTTAGGCTGACTTACTATTTGAGTTCTATCCGCACTCCTTTGCTATGAAATGTATTCTCTCTTACTAAATCACATATTTCTCACTAATAACAGGAACAACAGGATCCACCTTGCGGCCCTACTGGTAAACACCAGGATTGGAACAGCACAACAGGACCTTCTCCTGCTGGGGTACCCAGGTAGATAGCTCTTGTTCTAACCTTTGAAGGACTGCTTACTTCTACTCCACCAATCCGACAACAAGTCTCGCACTACTGGAGTAGGGGGAGTGATGATGCCCCCTCAAATCCACCAAGCCAGCCCAAGAGCTATATCTTCACCAATTCAACTCCGATTCATGCGCCGTTTGTTGGAATAAGAAGCCAACCCTTCAGGCTTTCTAATAGTATACAAAACTCAACAAAACTCCTCCAAAATGAGGTTCAAAATTGGTTATAAAAGCAGCACACTGTGAAGTCAACTGGAACAACTTAATATCTTGCATTTTGGCAACTCTCAAATAACATCTACTCTATCTTTCACTCACTTGACACACGAAATTCTCTCTATTTTTCAGCATACCATCACACAATAAATCACTTTACCATTATTCTCACTTTATTCAAGTTCCTCTTTATTTTATTTAAGTCGAACATTACAGACTTAAGCATCGAAGTGCTAACCCTTCTTAGCAGGTTAGTCTCCCCTACAATCTTGGAACTTTCAAGAAGATCCCTCGATATTTTGTGGTGCTACTGAACCCCAGTACACATAAATAATTATGAATTGTTAGCCTTTAATAATTGATTTTCTCAATATTGCACCAACATTTTTTTATTTATTGAAATCTCGGGTCGATTCCATTCGATTTAATTTTAATGAATGAACACTCCTAAGAATCAATAATTTACTAGTTACCGATATTAGAGATCTATCATGCTTCTTTTTTATTCAAATTGAAATTCAAATATATTTATTTAGAATATATTTTATTTATATGGTATTAAACGAAAATTAAAAAAATACTTTACAATCGTGAGTATGGCAGTACCTTTTTTTTCAATTGTATAGTGTTATTAAAAGAACAATATTTGTAATCAATTTTTTTATAAAAAAAATGATTGATTAATAAGAAATAATTATAATGAGATCCATTCAGGATTCACTATAAACAATGAGATTTAGCTAGTTGGATTTAATTAAACACACAACTCACATTGAAATCACGACGATTATAGTGTTCGTCACTATTGGTGTTTACTTTGTTACGCTCATTTCACATATGTTAAAACGGTATTTTACTTATATCACAAAAAATTCCACAGACCACGGTTAACAACTCATACAGTTGGGCCACGCATTGGATGGTGGTTATGAAACCAACTGATTAAGAGTTGGGTCTGAAACGTTCCAAGTCGAGGACCTCGAGACAGGGCATTGAGAGTCCTATTGAGACTTGCATCAAGAGTCGTGTTCATTGGATGAGTGTCGTGTTTCATCGGCGACAGACGTGGGACACCTACACGATCTTGATAGGTTGGTCGACTGGGGTCGAGCTGACTGAACTGACTCGCGGGGATCATCATATGGAAGCCTTGGAGGCTTGGTTGGTATGATTGGATTTTCCCTGTTCCGGTAGTATGGGAGTAGCCCTCAGACTTGAGGAACCATGGCAGTCACATGCACAGGACGGCTGTATCTTGGATCTGGCGAGAGGTGATCATTCTGTAAGATGATCATTATAAGCCTTGTCCAGTGCAGTCAGAATATGTAGCGAGGACGGTGGATTCCAAGAAGAGGACCCGTCCCCTGTCAGTATGTGACAGAGGTATCTCCTATGCACTCGGAGACACGTTCATGCTGTTTAAAGCTGTGGCCACAGTGGTTGGTCGAACAGGGAATGGTTTTCTGTGTCGACGCAATGAAGCATACGTAGTCTCGAGTATTAAGTATAGATGTCTAGTCAAGGATGGAAACCGACGCCCAATTCCATACCCTAGACTAAGGCCGGGAGACGGTAGACGAAAGGACCATACCCGTACGAAATCGGTGCCTAAATGTTCACGTCAACATTCACCTAGTTTCTGGTGCCATAGACCGTTGATAGATGGTCACCTATGGTAACGGGCCCTTGTGGGACACGGGCCTAAGTCTAGCTGAGGGTGAACCTAAAGGGTCACACACAAATCACCGAGAAGGTTGAGAGATTGACTTGGAGTCAATCTCGAAGGATAAATAAGTAATTGGATTACTTAAAGGATAGTCCATTGGATGGACGGGCCGATATTGTATCGAGCCCTCATTTAATCGGTAAACTGGATTTATCGATTAATTATGGAAAGTTGAGATGTTGGATCTTTTGATTGGATTAAAAGACCAACGGGAATAATTTAAGTGGACATTAAATTGGATTTAATTTTGGGTTCATCGTAATTGGATTACGATAAAACCCGGTCTGTTAAATTTTGACCCGAGAGGAGAATTAATTCCTATTTTGGAATAAGAAGAAGTTGAACTTCTTCCCATAAAGAGCATGGCCGAAAATGCTCCCTTGGAGGAAGCTAAAATCAGTCATGCGTCATGCAAGGTGGTAGTTGATTTACCTCTTTTGGAAAGAGACGAATCAACTCCAATCAAGCCCTTCGCTTTTGGTATGATTTGATCATACCTTAAAAGTTGGTAGGCTTGATTGAAGAATTAATGGTGATTGATTGGGATGTATCTAGACATCCTTGGATGAACCTAGACACATTCCAATAATCACATTAATTATGTATATATATGAGTATATACAACACTTTGTGTAAGAAAATCATTATTCATCTTTTCTAGGAAAAGAAGAACGCATTTTCGGCCTCTCCTCTCTCTCTCTCTCTCTCTCTCTCTCTCATTCTTGGCCTCGCTCCCCCTGTCCCGCTTGTGTTCTTCATTTGATCTTGGATCAAAAGGAAGAACAAAGTAGGTTTAAGAGAACACTAATTCATAGTGTTTTTCTCGTGAACCGATTCCTTCCTAAACAAGTTTTCTTCTAGCAAGAAAAACATGTGTTTCTTCCGGTATGGTGTGGATCACCTTTGGGGAGTCCATACGTTTGGACTTTGTGAGCATTTCGGAGAAGGAGCATCGCAAGTAGCCGTGCATACATGAAATCTATAAAGGTAACGGTTATTTATGCTTTTGTAGATTTAACTCTTCATCTATGCCCTATGTGTTATATATGTTTTAAATATTAATACATCATACATCGAACGCCCGGTTGAGCACCCAAGGGTACACCCCTTGGGATTTCGCTTTATATGCGATTTAATTTAATTTACGTATTGATTTACGCTTTCTCGCTTCTGCTCGTGCTCCCGGGCGATCCGCTTGTCCTACAAGTGATATTAGAGCCCGGTCCGATGTAAGGGGCATAAATCTATGTGCTTGGCATGATCTACTTTCTTTCATGGCTTTAATGGCATGTTAGATAGCATGAATATATGAATAAATATGATGATTCCATTGTTTAAATTTGATGGACGTTAAGCATGCTAATTTTGTGAGATTGAATCTAGAATTACATGCTCATTTTCAGTTTATTATTGTTGTTTTGTGTTGAAAAGAATGGCGAAAAATTATGGAAAAATGGACAGCAGCGGAAGCGGTTGGCTGCCGCCCCCTGCCGGCCGGTCACTAGCTGGTAGGCCCACGTAGGCTCATGCCAACATAGGCCTGGCCGGTGTGCCTGCCAGCGTGCGTGCTGGCAGGGGCGGCCGCGCATATCGCGCGCGCGTGCCTGTGTATAGACATGCCGCTGCCGGCCTAGGCCAGTGCGACACAGGGCGCGCGCGCAAGCCGCGCAGGCTGGCTACCTGCGTGCGCGCGCGCGGCTGGCCGGTAGGCACAATGGCTAGGCCGTTTTGTGCCGTTTTTTCGACGTTTTCCGAAAAATTTGATTTTCTGCTTTTTTCTGCACATTATTCTGAAAATGTATTAATTTTGCAGATTTGATTTTGGAATAATTGGATTGTTCCTTAGATCAAATTTACTTAATTAATTTGGGATTAATACATGCATTGGATGCATTGTTTATAATGTCCATTGAATTTGAAATTTGAATTTTGCATATTGTTTATGTATTTATGCTTTGTGACGTTGGACATCACTTGGATATTTGGTATATCTATGGTTTAAGCATAATTATTTGGAATAATTGTGTTATGTGCATTGATGGAATCAACATGGGATGATCACAAGAGCCCTAGACCTTGTGTATGGATGAATGTATGATTATTTACATTTCTGTTGAGTGGGGCCTCCGTGCCTCTTGTTTTGGGACTATGATCTCCCGTATTTCAGCCTCATGATGTTAAGGCTTGTTTTTATTTCCCATGTACTTTCAGTTGTAAAATGAGTAGATAGGATTGATGAGGCTTTTATTTTTAACAAGCTTATGGAGTCGGAGACCCAAGGTAGAGCATCAAAGCGTGAAATAAGAGCATTACAAGGCCCATTGGAATGACAATGGGTGTATTATTTTGTAATAATATAGGACCATTCTAGACAGACTATAGACTCACTGTGGGCTCAGTGGGTCGCATAGGTTGGGCTTGTGATCATCCTAATAGGGGTATGCTATGTTTTCTGCATGCGGCGTATTTATTTATCGCTTTAAATATTGGATATTTATGCATGCTAAAACACCTTAATGTGATGAGTTCTCGATCATTCATTGAAACTCTCATTTGGTTGGACCAAATTAAATATTAGGCCCAGAACGGACTTGGATCAAAATGGTATTCTGATCTGTTCGAGCCTTCCATCCACAACAATATGGTGAGGAAGCTACCATTACCCAAGTGTGGTCTCACGAGTCGTGGCACATTTGGATTAGGGGAAAGCTGCACCATTGTTGTGAACAAAGAGACTGCACTCGTTGTTTTCCTATCTTAGGAGTCGTGGGGGGCGACAGTTTGAGGCATGATTTCGTTGATGGGTCGGGCCCAACACTGAGTAAAATGGTTCGCTTGGAGTCCTCGGAACCATGCGAATAGGTGAAGCAAAATATCTTGGGAATCTCATGGGATGAGAATGATATTGGATATCTCCCACAAGTTTTTCTTCATGTGAATAGTAAAAGCGGGGCATGAAGATTACGCTTGTGGATCCCAAGCCCACTAGAAAATGGTTTCCCGAAACTCCACTTGAGAGTGGCGGACTTTCGTATAAATAGTGGGAGGATTAAAGAATAAAAGACCAAGTCTTCAACTTGAACAATAATATTACCATCATCTGCTGATTTCTGCTTTACATTTTATTAATGTAGATATGTCTAAGAATCCATTAACCATGGTACTTGAGACTAATAAATTAAACAGAACCAACTACTCAGATTGGCTGAGAAACTTGAGGATTGTCCTCGGTTTCGAGAACCAAGGCTATGTCTTGGACGAGCCGCAGTCGAGCAACTTACGGGAAGGGTCCACGCTAGAAGAATGTTTGACGTTCGAAAAATGGCATGAGGACAATCGGGAAGTACGCAGTATCATATTAGCTTCAATGTCTAACAACATCCAGAAGCAATATGAGAGGCTGGACAACGTCTCCGCCATAATACTCCGCATGAACGAGGTTTATGCGGTACCAAATAGGCATATTAGATATGCCGCCACAAAAGCATTCTTTGGCACCGAGCTTGCTGAAGGATCGTTTGTACAAAGTCATGGGGTTAAGATGCTCTCCCTAGTGGAGAAACTCGAGGACCTTAAAGCTGGGCTTAACAACGACACGTACATTGACGTGATCCTCTAGTCGCTTCCTCCGTCCTATGACCCGTTTGTTGTAAACTACAACATGAACGGACTTGAGAAGTCTATTCATGAGTTGATCAACATGCTGGTCCAATACGAGGCAACGACCCACAAGTTGGCACCGACGGCATTGATAGGAGAGGCTTCAACCTTCAGGGCGAATGGCAAGAGGGCCGGACGCTGGAAAAGGAAAAAGGGAAAGGGGAAGACGGTTGCGACCCCTGCTGACGTTCCAGGCGCCCCTGTTGCCCTGGTGGGATCGGGCAAAGGGAAAGGGAAGGCCCGTGGTTCTCAGTGGTCCAAGGCAAATGATGTCTGCATGAATAGCCAAAGAAAGAGGCATTGGAAGAGGGAGTGCTCACAACTCCTCTCCAATCCAAATATGTTTGTGTTCAACGGTATAATTGGATTATGACTACGGAATACAAACGGAAATTTGATAATCAAGATAATGCACAAATATGGCATACGAGATTAGGTCATATTTCTAAAGATAGGATAAGAAGGTTGGTGGACTCAAAGAGTCTAGAAATAGACGATTTGGACAACCTACCGACCTGCGAATCCTGTCTGAAGGGAAAAATGACCAAGAAATCCTTTGTTGGACAAAGCACGCTAGCCAACGGTTTGTTGGATTTGATCCATACGGATGTCTGTGGCCCACTAAATACTCAGGCTAGAGGTGGGTACTCGTACTTCATAACCTTTACCGATGATCACTCACGTTATGATTATGTTTACCTGATGAGGTACAAGTCTGAAGCCTTTGGAAGGTTTAAAGAATACAGACTTGAAGTAGAGAACCAAACCGATCGAAAGATCAAAGCCCTTCAGTCGGACCGAGGTGAAGAGTATTTGAGTGGTGAGTTTACTAATTATCTAAAAGAGAATGGGATTCTCTCTCAGTGGACCCCTCCTGGAACACCACAGCTTAATGGTGTGTCTGAAAGAAGGAATTGGACCTTGTTGGACATGGTCCGATCCATGATGAGTTTTACCAAACTCCCCTTATCCTTCTAGGGATACGCTCTTGAGACGACAGCCAAAGTTTTGAACTTGGCGCCAACTAAGAAGATATCCCTAATGCCATATGAGATATGGCATGGCAAGCCTGCTTCCTACAAACACTTAAAAGTGTGGGGTTACCCCGCATATGTCAAGAGATTAGTGGGAGATAAACTGGACTCGAGGTCTAGTTTATGTAGGTTCATCGGCTATCCGAAAGAAACTGCGGGGTATTATTTCTATGATCCCTCGGAGCAAAAGGCTTTTGTCTCGCGAAACACAGTGTTCTTGGAAAAGGGTTTTTCATCAGATAATCGACGCGATGACGTACTCCTTGAGAAATCAAGTGAGGTACTCCATGAGGCGGCAGTGACATTTGAGCCGGTAGTTCCCACTGATAATGTTCCAGTCCTCCATAGGTCGGCCAGAGTATCCCATGCACCTGATAGGTATGGATTTCTGGGCCTGACCGATCAGCTGGATAATGATCCAAAGACGTACGGAGAAGCGATGTCGGACATCGATACGGATAAGTGGCTTGAGGCTATGAAATCCGAGATGGACTTGATGGGTACAAACCAGGTTTGGACCCTAGTGGACCCACCCAAAGAGGTAAAACCCATGGGGTGTAAATGTGTCTACAAACGTAAGCTTGGAGCTGACGGGGAGGTTACAACCTTCAAATCCAGGCTTGTGGCGAAGGGTTACACTCAGCGACCCGGGGTCGACTTTGAGGAAACCTACTCGCCTGTAGCAATGGCTAAGTCCATTCGGATACTGCTTGCCATAGCAGCATGGTATGACTATGAAATATGGTAGATGGACATGAAAACGACCTTTCTCAACGGTTTCGTAGAGGAAGAGATCTATATGGATCAGCCGGAAGGTTTCACATCTGTTGGAGAAGAGCAGAAGGTCTTCCGTCTCCAAAGGTCCATCTATGGCCTCAAACAAGCTTCCCGAAGCTAGAACATACGTTTTGATGAAGTCATACGGGGATATGATTTCATCAAGAACGAGTCCGATCCTTGTGTATACAAGAGGATCAGTGGGAGCTCAGTTGCATTTCTGGTGCTTTACGTGGATGACATCTTGCTCATTGGGAATGATGCTAAGATGTTGGGTACCACTTAAGCTTGGTTGTCAACACAATTCTCCATGAAGGATATGGGCGAGGCATCCTACATCCTTGGCACAAGATCTACAAGGATAGATCTAGAAGGATGTTAGAAATGGTCCAGTCCTCGTATATTGAGAAAGTCTTGAAGAGATTCAAAATGAAAAACTCAAAACGAGGATTCCGTCCTATGAGGCATGGAATTAAGTTATCCAAGAAGCAGTCTCCTAAGACTGATGAGGAGCTTAAACGGATGTTGGACATCCCCTATGCTTCAGCCGTAGGCAGCATACAGTATGATGTTCAATGCACTAGACCTGATGTGGCTTTCGCTTTGAGCGTAACTAGTCGATATCAGTCGTGTGCCGGGGAGGCACACTGGAGTGCGGTCAAGACTATCCTGAAGTACCTAAAAAGGACTAAGGACATGTTCTTGATCTACGGCGGTGGAGAGTTGATACTAGAAGGCTATAGCGGCGCTAGCTTCCAGTCGGATGACGATGATGCCAAGTCTCAGTCCGATTATGTGTTCAGACTTAATGGTGGCGCGGTTGCTTGGAAGAGTTCCAAGCAGGCTACCACGGCGGACTCCACCACAGAGTCTGAATACATAGCAGCTTCGGAAGCTGCTAAAGAAGCGGTTTGGTTGATGAGCTACATCCAAGGGTTGGGTGTAGTACCTAGCACTGCTAAGCCTGCAGTTATCTTCTACGATAACAGCGGGGCGATAACACAAGCAAAAGAACCGAGATCTCATCATGATCCGAGCATATTCTTAGATGCTACCATCTGCTTAGAGAGATGGATAGCAGGAGTGACGTTCGATTAGACCGACTCAGCTCCACAGAAAACATAGCAGATCCACTTGCTAAGCCCATGTTGCAAGTTGCCCATACTGACCATCTGGATAAGAGGTTCGAGGTCAATCGGTGATTGGCTTTAGGTCAAGTGGGAGATTATTAGAATAGGTGACCAGAAAGCCAATAGGTTTGGAGTTTTGTAACCTATTTGACAACTTGATGTAATGTAATATTATTATGTGATGAATAAAATAAGTGTTTATAACTATTGGTGTTTACTTTGTGCGCTCATTTCACATATGTTAAAACGGTGTTTACTTATATCGCAACAAACCCCACAGACCACGGTTAACAACTCATACAGTTGGGCCACGCATTGGATGGTGGTCATGAAACCAACTGATTAAGAGTTGGGTCTGAAACATTCTAAGTCGAGGACCTCGAGCAGGGTATCGAGAGTCCTATTGAGACTTGCATCAAGAGTCGTGTTAATTGGATGAGTGTCGTGTTTCATCGGCGACAGGCGTGGGACGCCTACACGATCTTGATGGGTTGGTCGACTGGGGTCGAGCCGACTGGACTGACTCACGGGGATCATCATATGGAAGCCTTGGAGGCTTGGTCGGTATGATTGGATTTTTCCAGTTCCGATAGTACGGGAGTAGTCCTCAAACTTGAGGAACCATGGCAGTCACGTGCGCAGGACGGTTCTATCTTGGATCTGGCGAGAGGTGATCATTCTGTAAGATGATCATTATAAGCCTTGTCCAGTGCAGTCAGAATATGTAGCGAGTACGGTGGATTCCAAGAAGAGGATCCGTCCCCTGTCAGTATGTGACAGAGGTATCTCCTATGCACTCGGAGACACGTTCATGCTGTTTAAAGCTGTGGCCACAGTGGTTGGTCGAACAGGGAATGGTTTCCTGTGTCGACGCAATGAAACATACGTTGTCTCGCGTAATAAGCATAAATGCCTAGTCAAGGATGGAAACCGACGCCCAATTTCATACCCTAGACTAAGCCCGGGAGACGGTAGACGGAAGGACTGTACCCCTACGGAATCGGTGCCTAAATGTTCACGCCAACATTCATCTAGTCTCTAGTGCCATGGACCGTTGCTAGACGACCACCCATGGTAACAGACCCTTGTGGGACACGGGCCCAAGTCTAGCTGACGGTGAACCTAAAGGGTCACACACAAATCACCGAGAAGGTTGAGAGATTGACTTGGAGTCAATCTCAAAGGATAAATAAATAATTGGATTACTTAAGGGATAGTCCATTGAATGGACGGGCCGATATTGTATCGGGCCCTAGTTTAATCGGTAAATTGGATTTATCGATTAATTATGGAAAGTCGATATGTTGGATCTTTTGATTGGATTAAAATACCAACGGGAATAATTTAAGTGGGCATTAAATTGGATTTAATTTTGGGTTCGTCGTAATTGGATTACGATAAAACCCGGTCCGTTAAATTTTGACCCGAGAGGAGAATTAATTCCTATTTTGGAATAAGAAGAAGTTGAACTTATTCCCATAAAAGCATGGCCAAAATGCTCCCTTGGAGGAAGCTAAAATCAGCCATGCCTCATGCAAGGTGGTAGTTGACTTATCTCTTTTGGAAAGAGACGAATCAACTCCAATCAAGCCCTTCCCTTTTGGTATGATTTGATCATACCTTAAAAGTTGGTAGGCTTGATTGAAGAATTAATGGTGATTGATTGGGATGTATCTAGACATCCTTGGATGAACCTAGACACATTCCAATAATCACATTAATTATGTATATATATGAGTATATACAACACCTTGTGTAAGAAAATCATTATTCATCTTTTCCAGGAAAAGAAGAACACATTTTCGGCCTCTCCTCTTCTCTCTCTCACTCTCGGCCTCTCTCCTCCTCTCCACTTGTGTTCTTCATTTGATCTTGGATCAAAAGGAAGAACAAAGTAGGTTTAAGAGAACACTAATTCATAGTGTTTTTCTCTTGAACCGGTTCCTTCCTAAACCCGTTTTCTTCTAGCAAGGAAAATGTGTGTTTCTTCCGGTGTGGTGTGGATCACCTTTAGAGAGTCCATACGTTTGGACTTTGTGAGCATTCCGGAGAAGGAACAACGCAAGTAGCCTTGCATACGTGAAATCTACAAAGGTAACGGTTATTTATGCTTTTGTAGATTCAACTTTTCATCTATGCCCTATGTGTTATATATATGTTTTAAATATTAATACATCCTACATCGAACGCCCGATTGAGCACCCAAGGGTACACCTCTTGGGATTTCGCTTTATATACGATTTAATTTAAATTACATATTGATTTACGCTTTCTCGCTTCCGCTCGCGCTCCCGGACGGATCCGCTTGTCCTTCAGACAAAGATTCTACAAATAAACTATTTACAACCAAATTACCCTTAGCGTCATTCCTTCTTTTTTCTTTTTTTATTTTACATAAGAAGCATATTGTAGGGTAGCAAAATTTTACGGTCCAATCAAATTGAAATAAATAATTTTGATATTTATCTCTAGAAAATACAAATGTTAAGGAGATAATATCAAAATTGACTAATCAGGTAACTCTAAATATTTAATGTATTTAACTCTTGAAATTAAATTATAAAGTGGTAATACGAAAGGCGATCAAGTTCACCAAAACTCTACCTCTTTGATACTTATATGAAGGGGTCCTTGAAGTTGATTCAAGATACACACACACACACACACAGTTGAAGACACAAGCAAGAAAGCATTAAAGAAGTCCCAAAATCCTCTCAAGTACAAATCAAGGAAGATCCACGACGTTCAAGGCAAGAATCAAGACATTCGTCACGGAACTCATCCCAAGTCAACATTTGATTCGGGAGGAAGTCGGAAGACCTAGGAATTAACGTTATCAAGACACAAATCCACATTGGCGGAAGATCAAAGCTTCAAGTCCACCAATAAATATTCAAATCCAATTCAAATATTCCAAGTTTATAGCGTTCAATTCGGGAATAAGTCAACAACCCCCAATTAACGTTATTTGAAAATTGAAGTTAACGTCGAAAGGGATCAAACGTCAAGTTTCACCTCCAAAATTTCCGAAATCAAAGATCATATTCTTGAAGTGAAGAATCAGAAGTTCCAAATAGAAATTTGCACCCACAAATATTCAATCAAATCAAGAAATTCATTTCTAATATTTTCTTGTTTCAATAAATTGAGAAACATGAAAACTTGTATTAAATTTTGGCACGCCCAATGGGGCCTCTCATTTCTTCCCTTCATCAAACTTTGAAGTATTTAAATGGATACTCAAGGAAAAACAACGAAGAAGGGGAATTCCAAACTCGCCATATCGAAGTCTTCAAGTTCTAGTACGAAGAGGATCAGTGTTACTATAAGGAGCATGTCGAAGAAGTTTAAAGATCTTCCTACATGAATCCTCCCATTGATTTCGCCCAGAAGGACTTAATCATACCTAGCCATGCAAGTGAAGATGATGAAGATAAATCTCCTCCATCCTCTCATCGCTCCGTGTCTAGCTACTCCTTCCCAATGAATGTGGCTCCAATCATGGTGATGAATGCTAAACAACATGGAAGAACAAATTGCAAGTCTGACAAAAGCCATCGAAGGATTCACAAAGCATGTCCAAGAGCAAGATGCCCAAATTTCTAGGTTGATGAACAAGCCAAATAACGTTGACACAAGCGATATAAGGGGGAAACAAATTGAGACTCACAATGAATAAGAGGCATCCATGAAGCAACATTATACCGAGAAGGATAAGCCTGCAAAAGAGCTTCAAATCTCATTTGATAGACCGACTAAAATAATTCATTGAAGGAACCATCAGAAGCAAGATCGAGGGAAGCTCAAGGTGATCCTTTCATTGCACAAAGCCATGTACGCAAAGAATTGATCATCTGAAGATATCAATCGGCTATCAACCTCCGAAGTTTCAATAGTTTGATTGCAAGGGTAATCCGAAGCAACACGTGGCTCACTTCATTGAGATATGAAACAATGTAGGGACTTACAGAGATCACCTCGTAAAACAATTTGGTCGATCTTTGAAGGGAAACATATTTGATTGGTACACCCAACTTGGAAGCCAACTCAGTTGATAATTAGGGGCAATTAGAACAAGAGTTTGTCAATCATTTTTACAGTTCCAAAAGGACAGTCAGCATGATCGAGCTTACGAACTCGCACCAATAGAGGGAAGACCCCATCATTGATTATATCAATTGTTGGAAAAATTTGAGCCTTAATTGCAAAAATCGATTGTCCGAGACTTCAACAACTGAAATGTATATCCAATGAATGCATGGGGAACTTTGCTATATTCTTCAAGAAATAAAATAAAAAACTTTTGGAGAGCTAGTGACTCGTGCACATGGAATTGAAATGAGCTTCACTTGCAAAGAAGATGAATACTCAAATGATATCAATGATGATGTTGATGATAATGCGACACCATGAAAATCTCAATGCTCCTGGACATGGGCATAAACTATCTAATCTCCAAACAAAAATCTCAATGCTCCTATATATGAGCAAAAACTATCTAATGTCCAAAAAAAAAAAAAATTCTCAATGCTCTTGGATGAGCATAAACTATATAATGTAAAAAAAAAAAAAACTCAATGCTCATGGATGGCATAAACTATCTAAAGTCCAAAAAAACATCCCAATGCTCCTGGATATGAGCATAAACTATCTAATGTCCAAAAAAATCTCAATGCTTCTGGATATGAGCATAAACTATCGAATGTCCAAAACAAGTCTCATGATCCTGGATATGAGCATAAACTATCTAATGTCTTAAAAAAAATTCTCAATTCTCCTGGATATGAGTACAAATTATCTACAACTTCAAGTTGAAGAACTCATTGATACGAGTATAAACTATCTACAAATTTACTTGAATAACTCCTTGATATGAGTATAAACTATCTAAGTTGAAGAACTCCTTGATACGAGTATAAACTATCTACAAAATTACTTGAAGAACTCATTGTATGAGTATGAACTATCTACAAATTCAAGTAAAAAAAACTCTTTGATACGAGTATAAACTATCTACAAATTCAAGTTGAAGAACTCTTTGATACAAGTATAAACTATCTACAAATTTACTTAAAAAACTCCTTACTAAGAGTATAAACTACTTACAAATTCAAGTTGCAAGACTCCTTGATATGAGTAAAAACTATCAACAAATTCAAATAAGCTCAAATCAAGAACTCCTTGATATGAGTATACACTATCTACAAAGTCAACTTTGAAGACTCCTTGACATTAGAATAAACTATCAACAAAATTCAAGTGAACTACGTTATAACTTGATCATCCTAAAAAGGTACGTAGGTATCATGAGCTTTGTTTTAAAGTTCATTCACATGTTAGAAGGAAAAAAACATCTCATGAAGAATCAATTTCATGACATGTTCACTCCTTCACTTCATTGCAGTAGATGTCCGTAAATCTCAAGTGTAGACAAGCAAAAACTCACGCTCCAATCAAATCGAGACGAATAATTTTGATATTTATCTCTTTAGAAAATACAAATATTAAGGAGATAATATCAAAATTGACCAATCAGGTCACTCTAAATATTTAATGTATTTATCTCTTTAAATCAAATTATAAAAAGGTAATACAAAAGGTGATCAAGTTCCCCAAAACTGTACCTCTTTGACACCTATATAAAGGGGTCCTTGAAACTCATTCAAGATACACACACACACAATTGAAGACACAAGAAAAAAAAAAAAAAGGTAAAAAGTTTGAACGTTTGAAAAGTTCTCTCTCTACAAGCTCTAACCTCCCTCCTCCTTGACGACTCCCCATCAGCCCATCACCATCACCACCGTCGCCGGTGGCACCATCCTTTTCTCTCCCCCCTAGCAAATCCCTTCCCTGCATAAATTTCACTTTCGGCAAGCTACAGGCTTACACGCTACCACCCCCTTTTGGATCGCCTCCTTCGAACCTCACCATTGTTTACCTTTCCTGATGACCTAAGGCGCCGAAATCCCCCCCCCCCCCCCCCCTCCCTATTTTCTCTCTATCCAACACCCATGACAGCCCTATGCTCAATACCCATCCATCCCTCCATTGAGGCGGACCCCCCTTCTTCCACCCCTCCTTATCTTCCCACCTCCCCTCCTAATCTACTTGACCCTAAGCTTCCTCTAGCCAATCCCTCTCATACGCCTGTAGCACTCCAACCCAAGAGGTCATATGCCAAAATTCTACAAAGCACATCAGAAGTTCAATTTCAACATGACCCCTCACGGTCGGCCAAAAATTCCTTTCAAAGTTGTGACCTTCAACTTCTGGGAATAGCTACTGCCTTCAAAGGTGAGCGAGGTATGAGATTTTCGAAAGAGGAAATTGATATGCTTGCAGAACACCTTAAATTTGCTCTGGTAGGTAAGTTATCTCATGGTCTCCCTAGTATGAAATTTTTAAAAAGTAGGTTGGTTAAAATTGCTCTTAGAGGATCAGTATCTGTGGGTGTCATAACTCTTAAACATATGTTGATACAACTATCTCATGAGGAAAACTTTTCTAGACTTTGGTTAAGGGGTTAAAGGCACTTTGATAGCTACCATATGAGAGTCTTTAAATGGATCAAATTCCCCGAATTCCCTTGCCATCTATTTCAGAAAAGTGCTTCATTTGGTCTAGCTAACTTGATTGGAAAACCTTTGAGAATGGATGAAGCTACTGTCGACTTATCTAGGCTAAGTTTAGCCTGGGATGAACTTGACCTTACTGCTCCTAGGATCTTGGCTACTTTTATTAAGGTTGACGATCACACCTTAAGACAACCTGTTATATATGAAAATTAGCCTCAATATTGTGGACTGTTTAAATATTTGGGACACGATCAATTAGCTTGTTTGATAAAAGTAAAAGTGATCAATAGAGGTCAATTGCAGTGGGTAAAACTTTGACAGAGAGATCTCAAAGTGGTGGGGCACCTACCAACAATTTTGCCAAGAGAAAGAAGGTGTCCTTCACCAATGCTACTTCAACACAATACCAAGACAAGCATAATGAGGATTCTTTTATAGCTAACATCAAGTCAAGAGAAACTTAGCCCTCCTCAAATTAGCCCCATATCAATGAATTTGTGGCTGATTTTGAAGACTCCACCACAGAAGATAACCAAAATAGCATCTTGCAAAAACACGCCCTGAAATCTGGTTGTTAACAGCCCAGAAGACTTCAACTATGAGGACCCTCTAATTGTTGAATTGCTTGACAGAGACTGGGATGCAAAGAAAGCTAACTATACTTTCAGTGGGCCTCATCAACTAGATAACTTGGTACTCAATAACAACAATTATGCTACTGAGTTTAAGGACTAGAATATTTCAGAGAAAGAGGCCGACACTCAATCAAGGGTTAACTCACTGGGATATGGCACCACTAAAGCCAAGATAATTCTCAGAGGGGAAAGTAGCAAGCAGAAAAGAAAAGGAGATATGGCTAATGCAATGGACATTGTGGAAGTACAAGAACTTAGTCAAAATAGCTAAGCAGAGGAGGAATCCACCCCTATTTTCAATAGGTTTCAGAGCCTAACTGATGAAACCACAGGGGATCCACCACTGGAGCAGGAAGATCACTATGAGAAGGATAAATCTACTCTTAGGGAGGCACTGGAGACTACTGCACAAGCACAACTCGAAGGACTAGTTGGGCCCCAAATTGTATTGCCTTCACCCTCCCAAAATGAGACATCCCAGACAGCACCCATGACAACCTGTAGGATCATATTCTCAAGGACTCAGTCACATCCAGAAAACACAAAAGAAACATTTCTCTGGATAACAACACCAAGACAACTAAAACTAGAGGTAATAAGAAAAGTAAAGGTAATAGCTCCACTAACACTCTCCCTAAGAGGCACAAAAGATCATCTTCGTCCTCGTCATTACAATTTTAATGTTTAAAATCATGATTTGGAATGTTAGAGACAATGGAAAAGTTGATAAACAAAATATACTTTTTGATTTGATAATTGAATAGAAACCATACATTTTGATTTTACTTGAACCCTTTCTCTCTAAGTTTGGTGTTGAGGTACAGGTCATACAGGACAATCCTCTACATGTCAAAATCTCTTCTGACATCCTCCCTGAAGACATTATGTGTACCTTCATCTATGCCAAGTGCTATAGGACTCCAAGAAGACTTCTTTGGGAAGCACTCAAAGAATTTTCTCTACAAAAGAACCCATGGATAGTAGGGGGTGATTTCAACACTATCCTACACTCTAAAGAGAATCAGGAAGGGATAATTAACAGCCTCGGGCCTATGAAAAACTTCTATGACATGATTTTTTAGAATAGTTTAATTGATGCTGGATTTGAAGGGGAACCTTATACATAGACCAACAAGAGAGTTTGGAGAAGACTTTATAGAATCCTATATTCCAAAGAATGGGCTGAGTTGTTCAACATTACTAGAGTGATGCACCTGTCAAGGAGGCTTTCAGACCATCATCCTCTGCTTATTTTGGCAACCAAGACAGGGGTGAGGTGTCCCTCTTCTTTCAGATTTCAGAATATGTGGACCAGACATCACAACCCCCTAGAGACTATTAAACAATCGTCAAGCCACCCCCTACAAGATTTTGGTATGGCAAACTACAACAAAAAATATATAGGCTTAAGGAGCACCAGAAAAGTTGGAACAGGCAAACCTTTGGAAATGTCTTCTCATTGATGGATCAGGCCAAGGCAACAACAAAAATGAAGTAGAGAAACAATTTGACAGGAACCCCTCAGAGGACAATCTTATTTCCGTCAAAAAAAGTAATGCAGTCCTGGTGCAAGCTATCATGATGGAGTCAGAATTTTGGAAACAGAAAAGTAATTGCAAATTGCTAGAGGCTGGAGAAAGGAATACCAAATTTTCCACTCCTTGGTGAAGCAGAAAAGACTTAAAGCCAGGATAAATAGGTTCTTTGGGAACCAAACAAGAAATTACTAATCCAAACCAGATCAAGTTATGTGCAGCTGCATACTTCAGAGACTTGTTGGGGGGAAACCAAATAGCATTGCAAAAGCGACCTTCCCCTTCCAATTCCCTTAAATCTCAGCATCAGTGTCACAACAACTATGCCTCACACCCATTATAGAGGAGGTCAAAGAAGTAGTCTTCAACATCCACAAAGACAGTGTGGCAGGACCAGATGGTTTCTCCTCAACCTTCTACCAAAGTTGTTGGGATATCATTGCAGAAGACATATATGAAGCTGTTAAAGATTTCTTTACTGATACCCCCTTTCAAGAAGCTTCACTACTACCACCATCACACTCATCCCCAAAACTGATTCACCCCAGTCTTGGTCAGACTTCAGGCCCATTTCCCTTTGCAATGTCACCAATAAGATCATCTCTAAACTACTCTACAACAAATTAGCTCACTCACTACCTAAGCTTATCTCACCTTCACAAAGTGGCTTTGTCCTAGGGAGGCTCATTGCAGACAACATATTACTTGCTCAGGAAATGATTCACTACCTGGACCTGAGCCATAACAAAGGCAACTTCGTCATCAAATTGGACATGTCCAAAGCGTATAACAAGGTTAATTGGAATTTTTATATTCAGTTTTAAGCAGTATAGGTTCAATCAAAGATTCATATTCCTCATTAAGAATGTTATTGAGAATTGTTGGTTTTCAATCCTCATCAGTAGAGAGCCAATTGGTTTCTTTAAATCTACTCAAGGCCTCAGAAAAGGAGACCCCATCTCTCCAGCCCTCTTATCATTGCAGCTGAGGCCTTATCCTGAGGATTGGACCATCTCTTTCAGAACAACCTGAGAAGTAGTACTAAACAGGATGCAAGCTTAAAGTTTCTCATCTTGCCTACGGAGATGATGTAATCATCTTCACTAGGAGTGAAGAAAATGCTCTTTCCACCTTAATACAGTTCCTCAAAGGCTATGAAGAGCAGTCTAGACAGAAAATCAACTACTCCAAAAGCACTTTCATACTAGGCAAGAAAGCTAATCTGGTTGTGTAGAGAGTCAAAGCCATCACTGGCTTCGTTTTGAAGTCCTAACTATCACCTATCTGGGAGCTCCTCTTTTTAAAGGTCATAAAAAGAAGGTTTTGTGGAACTTCTTCTGGAGAAAATCAGAAACAGGATTATAGGTTGGGAACATTGTTAGCTCTCTTATGGTGGAAGGCTTCAACTCATTAAAAGTGTTCTGTCCTCCTTGCCCATTTACCTGCTCCAAGTTATGTCTCCCCCAGTGGGCACCATTCAAAAGTTGGAGCAGTTGTTTGCCAAATACGTTTTAAGTGTCCACAACAGAACATAGGAAAATCCACTAGACCAAATGGTAGACAATCTGCTACCCTACATCAGAAGAAGGTTTAGGGATCAGAAATTTAAGAGATGTAATCACAGCCTTCTCTCACAAGTTGTGGTGGAGACTCAGAAAAAATAATTCTCTTTAGGCCAATTTTACTATGAGGAAGTACTATAAGAAGACCACCCCAGCCTTGGCGAAAGCAAAAAAAGAAGATTCTAGCATCTGGAGAAGACTCTATAACACCAAAGCAACATCTTTTGGAGTCTTGGAAAAGGTGACATACCCTTTTAGCGTGACTGGTTGATTCCTGAAGGTCCTCTACAAGAGCTTCACCACTCTAACACTCATCTTCACAACATGCGGCATACTGCCAATCCCGATCTCACTAGATCATAAAGACCACATGCACTAGAAACTCACTTCTAATAGCTTCTTCACCACAACATCTGCATGGAACGTCCCTAGGGATCACAATCTTATTCAAAGATTCTACAAAGATCTCTGGTCTCCATTTGATCAAACCAACCATATCTGTGTTTATGTGGAGACTTCTCAAAAATTGGATTCTAGTGGAGTCAAGGCTGAAGCAAAAGGGAATTAACGTTACATCCAGATGGTGTTGTTGCTCCTCAGAAGAAGAGACCCTCTCACACTTGTTCCTCCACAATGGAGTTGTCTCTGAAGTTTGAAAATTTTTGTTGATGCTTTACAAACCAATATCCCCCATAGAGAGAATCTGAACATATTCCTTCAGGCCTGGAAATGCAGACATCAGTCCCAAGATCACACATTAGGAACCTTATCCCTGTCATTGTCCTTTGGAACATATGGACCCTTCGAAATGATGTCAAATATGAGGGAGCCTCCTTTAAGCCGAATGTCCTCATCGTGAGAGCAATAAACTATCTTCAGACGCAACACAAAGCTAAATTGTTGAAATTGGAACATTGAAAAAGTGATAGGTTTGCTGCACAGTTCTTTAAGATTATCATTCCCATTAGAAAACAAAGTTCAAAATCAATTCTTGTTTAATAGGAAAAGCCATAAGTTGGTTGGGTCAAGCTTAATACAGATGATGCCTCCAAAGGAAATCCAGGACTAGCAGGAGCAAGGGACGTTTTAGGAGATCGTCAAGGACAGGTACTGTTTGCTTTTCAAGAACCCCTTGGCACCGCTAACAATTTGCAAGCTAAAACTAAGGCTCTTTCTAGAGGCCTTCAAGTTTGCATAGGGAAAGGTTACCAAAAAAGTATGGATTAAGATGGATGCATCCAACATCATTAAAATCCTATCTCACCCTTTTCATGGAGCTTGATATCTTCAGCCCCTACTCCAAAAAATCAGGCTGATGTTGTCTCAAGTGGAGCACAAACTCACCCATATCTTTCAGGAAGGCAACCAAGTGACTGACTTTTTTTTCAACCAAGCCTGCTCATCTTCCTAACTCCAAGTCCTCTACAGAGACCAAATCCCAGGTAATGCTAAAGGTATTGTTAGATTGGATTACTATTCCCTGCCCCATATTAGATTTCTCTAATGTTATACCTATGTCGCATTGATCTTTGTTGATGATTTTTGTTGAAACCATTGTTGAGAATTGGTCCATCGTACTTGTGTGGGAAATGGTCCCCTTTATTGCTCTAATGATGGCTTTTGATTATGCTACCTACCCTTTGCTTGTTGGAACTTTTGCTATTCCTTGGGAAGTTGTACTTCCATTTTGCTTGTTGGTTTATTTAGCATAACACAGGAGCTGGACATTACATGTTGTACATAGATATGTGCCCCTTTGTAAACCCTCTCTTGCAGGCTTGCGGTTGGACTTTGTTGATATGTTCTTGGCAAACTAGTAGAAACTTTTTGACTTCCCAAGTGTTTTCTCCAATGCCTGCCAAGCCATTAGAAGTTTTTTTTGGATGCTTTTTTATTGTAAGGGAATAGTACTCTTTATTTATGTTATCTCAATTATTGTAAGGGAGTAGTACTCTCTATTTATGCTTTTGACTTCTATAAGAGAGTAATACTCCTTATTTATAGTTATTCTAGAAATCTTAGGGAGTCAGTACTCCCTGCAGTAAATTGATTTGGTTTGGTGTTTAATAGAGAAGGGGCGAGGACCCCAAAAAACTCCCCCACCTTCAGGTGGTTTCTTTAAAAAAAAAAAGTAAGACACAAGCAAAAGAACATTAAAAAAGTCTCAAAATCCCCTCAACCACAAATCAATGAAAATCCACAGCGTTCAAGGCAATAATCAAGACATTCGTCGCAGAACTCATCCAAAGTCAACGTTTGATTTGAGGTGAAGCCGGAAGACCCGCGAATTAACGTTATCAAGATACAAATCCACCTTAGTAGAAGATCAAAGCTTCAAGTCCACCAAGAAATATTCAAATTCAAGTTAATTATTCCAAGTTTATAGCATTTAATCCGGGAATAAGTTAACATCTGCATTAACATTATTTGAAGATTGACGTTAACGTCGGAGGGGATCAAACGTCAAGTTTCATCACCGAAGTTGCCGAAATAAAAAAATCACGTTCTTGAAGTAAAAAAATCAGAAGTTCCAAATAGAGATTGACACCCACAAATATTCAATCAAATCAAAAAAATATTTGTAATATTTTTGTATTTGAATAAATTAAAAAACACGAAAATTTGTTTACACATATAATCATTTTTATACGTAAGATATACATATATATGTATATATTATAATTTTCTAAGGCCTTGTTTACAATGGTCTATTGGACTAACACATATAGTAGTAGGAGGCTACTATTCATTGTATTAAGGTCTATTGGATTGGTAGTAATAGTAGGTGTATTAATATGATGTGTAGTTAACTATCCAACATATTACATTGGATAGGAATGAAGTTTACTCTTATGCCCCCACAATTTGTTCAAACCCCATAGCACAAAGATGTCAAATTTTTGCAGCAGAAGACCCTTCTCTTCTTCGCACAACCACTCCCCTTCCCCCCCCCCCCCCCAAGCATCGAGATCTACAACAACGCGACTGAGCCACAACCCTTTCTTCTACCAACAAACCTACATAAACACAAGGGCAAGATTTTTAAACCAAGGAAATACGAGGAAAAAAATTACTAATTTTTTAAGAATCTCTGTACATGAAACTCTTACAAAAGAATACACATTGGGAGAAAAAGTAAGTGGAGGCTCCCTCATATATAATGAAGATTTGCATTTATAACCCACCAACCATCAGTCCAAACAATAAATTTGTAGTGAAAATTTTACACAAATGGAGGGACAAGTGTGTAGTAAATAACCTTTGTTGCAACAGTTGAAAAAGGTGTACAATGGCTGATGTGGTGTTTTGAAAATTTGAGAGCGTGGAAGATGATGGAGTGAAGAAGAAACCCACTTACGTTGTGAGAGAGAGCATTTAATGTTGGCTTATGAAAATTTCCTCAATTTCAAGGGCAATGAGGTAAAAATTAAGGATCATGACAAGGACAAAATGGAATAAAATTTTTTGTAGGGAGGGTGGTGGGACCCACTGATTATTAGTATGGGCCTCCCACCCAAGATTGCTATCGGTCAATTAGCAAGGGGTTGTAGGATGCATTAACGGGCTTGCTATTTTTTAAATAAATGCCCAACTCCTACCTACTAGCTACTATTAGCCAAGATATGGACCTTAGTAAAAAAGGCCTAAGAGTTTTTAAAATTGTCATATTTTCTAAAAGTTTTTCTTTTCCTATTTCTTTCCTCTTTCTCCAATTTAGTTCTTTCTTTTTCTAATCTTTTTCTTTGTTTCTACCTCTTTAAGGGTGTGAAGAATAATACTTAGAACAATTTAGGATCAACATTCTTATCTAAAAAACGAATTGATTAAACTAAATATTGAAAAATTTATTTACATGTAAATATATAAAAAGCAACGATCAAAATGTGTACTACGTGAAATAATTTTAGTAAGAATACATATAAATAAACATATTTCCTGTTGAATCAGTATTTCAAAACATAAAAATTAGAATAGAAATGAAACCAAGCTAGTTTTTTTTTTATTTTTTTCGGGGGGGGGGGGGGGGTTAATCACTTTGACACTCCTGAAATTAGGATTAAATACAAACACCTCATACCTTTATAAAATTACAGTTGCACCCCTTGATATTATAGTTATAATTTCAAATGCACCCCCTATACAATGATAAAAAACTGCACAAACAACCCCTAAAGTACATTACATTAACACTTCCTAAGGGGTGTACCCATAATTTTGCAAAAGCAGAAAATGTTATTTACACCTAAATTCAAGGAGTGCCCATATGATTTACCCTTTTCTTTTTATGAATATATTTCAACTTTTACCTGGAAAAACAAAAAAGAGAAAAAGGGTGCCTCTACAGCTCTTAGATCCTCCTAATTACTTTTTTTTTTTTTTTTTAGGGGAGATCCTCCTAATTACTTTCAAATTATGTTTTTGCAATTTGCATATATTTCCATTTTCAATTTTCAACCATTCTCTAGAAAAATTAGCACTTAGATCGAAAAAGTAAACACAGTCGCAATTGCTCATCTCTTGCATGTAATGATAGAGCTTGCACTATTTGCTCTTCCCATAGGAAGTTAAACTTGGAGAAATACAATACGAATTCGGCAACTGCAGAAATAGCAAACCACTACTTTTATTTGAGCTGAGAAAAGGGATGAAAAACTCAAATACCTCTGCAACTAATTTATCACTTGAGTAGTATGAACAAAATGAAAAGTAAGAATGCGTATGTGGATGCTTTATACACAATTACTGATATACAGTGTTCATTTTGTAAGCTACAGGAAAGGCTCAAAATTTTGGCGCCAAAAAGAGAACGCTTTCTCCGCCTAAATGACAATTAATCTAGCAAAAGAAAAGCAGTATGCACCTTTCACTATCTGTAACACTTTGTGAAGCTTTCTCTGCTCCAAGATATGCGCAGCAACGGGATTTCAAAACCAGCCTGTGACACAAAAAAGGGTTGTATACTCAGCAATTTGATCAGTTGGGTTAGATATCTTTATATAAAGGTTAAGAGAATAGAGCCGATAAACAATCCAAGTTTTTCCCTTTCCCTCAGTAACAGCATACAGTATTCACAGGGTCGAAAATGAGTTTAAGGAGCTAGCAAAGACAGAAAAGCTGCTGGCAGTTGCTTTGATTTCATTGGAAACGTAACATGTACTGTACAGAGCTGACAGCAAAATTAAGACAGTATAGTGGGTAGCCAGAGCTACTTTATAACTAGGAAGAATGTCATGGAGAAATTCTGGACAGCGACAAGCAGTGCTGTGTAGTATTGTACATTGTGGTGGGAGATGAAGAAACAAATTTATTATAGACACATTCAGATTGCATTAGTTGCGAGACAAGGAAGCGCAGCCAAATAAGTGCTCGTTAAAATGACTAATTACTTAAACACCATAAGGTTTGATCATACTACTAAAAGACCCATCTTCGTCTATGCAGAAGTCATCCAAGAATTAATGCACCTTACTAATTGACAGAAATGGTGTCTAAAACCATTGCAGAAATGTTTTGCTGCACTGCATAACTTGAAAATTAGAGCATTACGCACCAAACAAAGGAAAAGATGAAGAAGGAAGACAAAGAGAACATCATTTCAAGGGGAAAGCAAAACCTGTCTTTAGACTGCTAGGACCCGTTTGTTTGGCAGAAATGGAATATGATATCCGCAATAAAATTGCAGGGAAATTGATTGTTAGAAATCTTATCCAAATGTTTGAATACTACAATGTATTTAATAGGAAAATTAATCAAAACCCTTAGGAAATGTTTGGCATGCTACATATGGCAAAGGAATGGAAATTATAAAGCGATATTTTTATATACACACATAATTATATACAAATATAACATATATTTATACATATGCATTTATGTTTATGGAAATATATATTATATTACTAGGACAAAATAAATATTGCGAAAATATATTAGGTGCAATATATTTGTATTGGCAGATTCATGAGGGAAAGAAAACAAATACTATCATAATATCAAGATTTGAGATCCCCGGATTTTCTATGCATATTCCCAATTTTTGGGACTTCGTTTCCTTTCCCGATATTAAAATTATCTAGCCAAACAGAAACATATGATACCCGACAATTAAATACCCTAAAAAAATGCCATTCCCTATCAAACAAACAGGGCCCTAGAGATGTCATAACAGAAAGAAAGTAAGTTCAATAAAAAGTTAGACAACGGCAGCCCTTACTAGCTGTTCGAAAGAAATTTATAAATTTAGAAACGTGTCTCAAGAAAATCTTGAAGCGCAAGGTTTAAATCAATCGCAAGCAAAACAACCAGGGAATTGTTTTTGGTGAGATCTTTTGTTGCATGGACCTTTCGTTCCAAAGAAAATATATGAATGGGAAAATGAATATGATCCCAACCAATAACTTACCTCATAAAGAATAATGAGAAGACATTAAATAGAGCTTCCGTTGTTGCCTCCTATAGGTAAAGAGAAGCATTAACTATCAGAATTTCTTAATGGAATGAAGAAGCATATAGTGGTCCCTCAGCAATGTCACATCACTCACATCATGTCAAGGATTGAACAAACTTGAACCACCCATGTTGATAGCTATAAGAAATGAGATACTTGCAACGATAGCAAGCCAAAACAAAGTTGATCCTGCAAATTAGAGAAACTCAATGGTCTTCTGAACTAACAAGAAAATTCTGAAGAGGCAACCAACTTAAGAACACAAGCACCAGGTATTTGGCTATTTAAAAAAGAAAGAGTACCTTGAGAACTACCAGAGTCCTCTGCAGAAATTTGCTGTCCGGATCCAACAGTAAGCACATTTGGTTCTGATGCACTGGCATTTATCCCAGCATCTGAAGACTTGGTATTCACTGTTTCAGATGCCACTATACCTCGGAATTCCTCACTTACCAACAATGCTGCTAGAACATTAATGAAAGATTCCTTATCTGATTCAACAATGTATTCCTTTGCACGCTGCTCAGAAGTTGTGACATTCGGTTCGTCGGAATCAGACAACTCATCCTCAGATGAAGATACTTTCTCAGACCTATCATCTTCTTCATCCTCAACATATGCTTTGTATGTCAAACGCAAGAGGATTTCTCCAGCTGAGGGATTTCCGAATATGCTCCAACCTCCTCTAAGTACCACTATCCTGTCTGCTGGAACAGTATCTTTTAGAGATCCAAGATCAACCTGTAAAGATTATTTCCAAAGGGATTATCCAATGCAACACTTTCTAATGTTAGTAAAATCTAAATAGGAGAATGGGGAAGGTCAATTTTAAGTACAACAAGTAAGGTTTCCATCAGTGTCGGCAACAGTTCACAAGTTCATTTGGCTAATAGTGGATATGCACATAAAACAAATCGGATGCCGATGATTTCATCAGTCAGACAACTGTTTATGAATTATGGTATGAAACAAAAGGGAGCAAGATCATCCATTTACCATCCAAAGCCTCTTGCAAGGGCCTCCAGATGCCGTGCTCACAGCCCAGTGGTAAAGCTTATGTTATTCTTGGTACTTTGGAAAACCATAAATATCAGTAGAGATATAGAAGTTCTGATAACCTATACTGAAACTAAAATTATTTGACCAACCTACAACCAATTAACTCAAAGCAGATGAAAAAATTAAAAGAGGAGCAAGGAAACACAACCATTTTCCTCATATTTATAAGTATCTTGATGTTCAATTGCATTGTTCCTCAAGTTATCAGAGGATGCCGTCAGGTCAACAGAAATCACTGAGTATCTAGCTCTCCAAGGTTAAGTTCAATATTTCCGTATATCTTTCTTTGTTTTCAGGACACTGCTGAAGTCAACTAAGTGATTTTGAAATGCCATCTGAATAATTGATGTCCTTGTTAAATATCAGTTTTCAGTAACTAAGTTACTCTTGAACTATTTCCTCAGAACTTGTTTTAGTGTAGGACCTTACTTGGTTGTGCAGCCAACAGGAGTGCATTAAGATGATAAGATTAAATGCTAGAAGCTTGTCAGTTTCCTGGTTCTTCCCAAGGATTAAAGTAGAGAATAAGGGCCACTTTATAGCTCTCTGCCTAAAAGATGGTAATGCAATTAAATATCGTGATTGCAGTGCAAGTATACACACAAGCATGCTTGGTGTAGATGTGGGAAAATGGGTTGCAGTCCATTAGCCAGCCAGGAACCACCCAACAGACTGAGGTTCACCTCAAGTTCCAAAGATGTAAACTGTATATTACACCGTACAACTATGCAGACGAGCATTTAGGTTGTGCTTATTTCCTCTTTTTTTATCAATATATCCATGAGCTCAAAATCAGATGAAAATACATCTGATCTACTTCATTATGGTTTTTATGTTCCACACAAAACCGATTAAATTCATCTAATTTATCTCTCTTTTTTTTCATTTTCTTTTACCTTAAGGAGTATGATTTATTTACTTAATTCTATGCTTGTGTTCTTCAGTTGTTCCAGAAAAGAGCAAGGTTGAAGATGATTTCTCCATGAACACCATATTGGTTCAACCAAATATACAGACCTCAGACCAATTCCCATTAAAGCATTTGTTTCCAGACAGTTGAGGTTTCCATATGAAACATGCATATTTTGCACCAAAGGAAACCAAAATGACAACGAACAAACATTTATAATTTTCAGCTGGAAAACAGATGTAAGTGTGTCTGCAAATTCAAGATGTCTTACCTCTGCAGTACCTACAGTCAAGTCTGTGAAACCCAGAGAATCCTTTACTTCAATGTATAATTTTTCTTTCCTAGGGTCAGCAACTAACATGTGAAAATCCTATGAGACATATAAAGTATCATTAGTAATAGATCCAGAGCTTCTCATGAAACCACACATCTGACAATTGCAAGCAGTTAGAGAATTCACCTGATTCCAAATTGGCTCGCCAGGAGGTCCAATAACCGTAGTTTGACTGTTTCTTTTACTACGTATTACTTGATCTCCCAATCTTAGAATAACATATGGATCCGTTTTACCTGTAATATTGCAGGACAGCAATTGTGTCATGGTATTACATAAGGAGATACTCATGCGAATTAGAGGCAGCAATTGCAGACAAGCTATCGTAACTTATGACAACTTAAGAATCTAACACAGAGCTAAACATTCCACTTGGAAACCAACAGTACAAAGTAAAATTCATACCATAGAATATATAACTGAGTTTTCGTGCATCTAAAAGAGTCACGGACAATTCTCCAGCAAAGTCATTATTTCCCTCTTGGATTTCTCCAGATTTAGAATCCTTTGGAACAGGTCCAACAGCTTTTCCCTTCTGAAAATCTAGAACTATTTTTTTTGGACGCACGAATAGCTTAGGCAAATCCTCAGTGAGAAGTTTTGTCAAAAACCTGAAATGAAAGTGCTCTGCTCAGCATTACTAACAGAGAAATGAACATTGCAGAAACAAAGGTATTAACTAAGATACACCAAAATGAAAGACAAAAGACAGGACATGGATAGAGAACATTACTAGCAGAAAAGCACAGGAACTCAAGTACAAGGTACTGACTAAGAAGACTTCAACATGAAATTGAAATAAGAAAGGGAAAGTAAATGGATACAGATATTAGGAGCAGAAGATATCAAGTGAACAGCAAATCAAGGAGTTTATTTTACTGGAAGCAACTTCACACAATTTCCCATGTTTGCTTTAGACGAAGAATTGTGACAGTAGATTGACCTAATTCAGTAGTAAAGGCATGAACGTCATCAATAGCATTAACTCACAAAAATAATTTGCTAATGTGCAGGGTCAAGATTCTCTAAAGAATTGAGTTGGACTGGAGAGTGTGACATATCTATATAAATAATGAATATAGATGTGTGACCAGCTCATGGTAAAGTTGCACAGGGATTTGGTATATTTATGCTAGGGTTTAAGCTACTGAATTAGATGCAGGAACAATATCTTAAGTGAAAACAATTTAGCAAAATCGTGTTTTTAGAAGGCATTTCATTTTACTGATCTCAAAATTCCTCCTCGTATAGGACAATAACCAAAAGTAAATTCGATTTGTAATGTCACAAGACATCACCGGTTAAATATCTAACAGAAAAAGGAAAAACAAATTATCGCCTCTGGAAATGAATTCATAAATAAGAATATAAAAAGTAAGGGTGCAGAACCATGAAGGGGAGGAGTGGGAAAAAACATCAGTCTGCTCTTGGATTATATACAATTGAAGAGACAAACAGTTAACTCTCAATTGAAAAGCTCGGGTACATGCTAAACCATATGACGAATAAAAGAAATGATGACATTGCGAGATAAGTTGACAATATTTAAAATAAGCTGGAAGAAGGATCACTTACATTGAGAGAACAGGTATTGCTGAATTGATTTCCCCAACACCAAAAAAAAAACATGAGAAACAAAAGTTAGTAGGTTCTCCTGATATATGAAGTCAAATGTAGCATTAATGTTACATGAATTACATGAAACATTCTACAAGAAAAAGCTTGCGTTGCATTAGATGAAAATCATCTGATTACTCACATTCACAGAACTGCCATCTTTAGACCACAGATGTCCTTTTTTTATAATGACCACAGATGTCATACTTTCGTTGATCTGAAATTAATTTACAAATTTCAATCTTTGTCCATTGCGTCCAAGGACGATAGTCGCACTTTATGTTCTTGGAACCAGCAAGCACAAACACGCAACACTCTCATCTGTTCATGGCCTATTAACAAACCACTCAATCATCTACCCTCAGACCAGCAAACAAGCACTCTATTTGTTTCCCTCACTTGTTCGCTATACAATTATTCTAGCAAGTTAAGGAAAACACAAAGTACAGATTCCAAGAACTAGTCATTTACTTAATCAAATCATTCACACAATCAAATTTCATGTTTGATTTTCCAATTGATCATCCATGTCATTACTATAAATTTTCAGATGCTTGTCTGAATCGTCACATATATTTCAAGCACTCTCATAACCATCGTGGATCTGTTACTTAAATTGCATAGCAAATGCAATAAATAATTACAGATCCTACATTTGCGAAAATTTCCACAAAGAAAAGAAAAGGTAGTGGCATAGGCTTGACTGGTAAAAACAAAAAATATGGAAAGTTCATGGACTTGACACTCGAATTGAACAGTCATATGAAGGCCCACAAGAAAGTTAAATCTCAGATTGAAGGAAAAGGATTAATCGCGGTTAAATATTCCTAAAGCCTTCCAATATCCAGTGGATATGCTGATTTCTTTTGGTCAAATTATTAACTAAGCTATTGAGACAAATGATAAGAAACAGCTTACGAGGTCATATAGGGAGAGAGAACCCCTTGGGAGAGATGTTACCTTATACCTACGCAGCAGGAAGGATATGGAAAAAGAAACAAGCAAAGGCATGAACAGACTTCTCATGTGTAACTCTAATTTAGTAGGGCTCAAACATATTGAAGAATATGAAAAACCAATAAAATTAATAAACACCAACATATACAGAGGTAGAACTTAATTTCAACTATGCATGTCCATAAGTCAGGCTAGGAGCTTAGACAGCTGATAATGTGAAATATTAACATGAAAGCAGAACTTAGCATGCATTTGCAAAGAACTTGATACATTATCAATGTTACTTTTTTACATCAAACTGTTACTTATTCTTCTTATTCCATTTTCAAAAAGTGATTGTAACATAGTTTAAGGATAAAATGTCCTTTCACTTTTGTCAGTCCTGAAAAATTGAATACAGTATGTACACCTGTTTCAGTCATAAAGGGTGATCATTTGTCAAGAAAGGATAAAAGATGCTTGATTGGGCAGTCCCAAATTATGGTTAGCTTTTTTGAAGTGATCCCTAAAGTATTTCATTTGCTCTACCAGTATCCATCTTTTTCATCAACTTTCATTTTGCATGAGAGAAGAAGAGTATTATGACAATGCTCTAATCAAACCATGATAAGAGAAAGTTGATGCAGAAAGTGAGACTATAATATACCCATTAGATTGAACAAGCGGAATGGTGACAGCTCAAACTTTATCTTTGGAAGAGAAACAAAGGCCCAGGAGACAGCTCCCACCCATGGCTCTGTTGGTATCAGTCGCAGTTTGACCCAGAGTTCCCCATCAATGTCAAAGTCTCGCACGCCCACTGGTACAACGATGGGAAGGACGCTGAATTTAAGTGACAAAAGTAGGAGCATACGTGCGCCACCAGTGTAGCGAAGGCCTATCTGGTATCTTGGACCAAGAAAGGAAAATGTATTAAGTTAAACACAACTCAAAGTAATCACCATCTGTATAGATAAGATAGAAGCATTCAAGCATTGTAATGCATCATCTGTCAGACAATATCAGCATGCAAACATGGTAAATACATTCTTGCAGCTGAAAGTAGTAGTACAGGCACAGTGTATTTCACGATTACCAAACAAACTAGTATATATACCGAACAGGTTTGCATCAGTACAGCACTATTTTGCATGGATTGGTTTCAAATGGATATGCACCTCACTCGTCAGAAATCCACCTGGTTTTCTAATCCTTCAGAGAATGGATAGATAGAGATATTAGAGAAAATCTAATATTCATCAGAACTACAGATTAGTTTCCTAAACCCAAAATTTCATCCGTTATAGTTTTGACCTTTGTTCCTCTTTTGCTTTGCTATTTTTGTGCCACAGCTGAATTTCACCTCTAACTTATACAAGAAAAGATTAAACTTTAACCATATCAGCCTTGATGTTTGTCAGAGTTAACAAACTTATTAGCTAATTTTAACTCAAAAACACAGCCTAGCTGCTTCTTGCAGCAGAAAGGTATAATTTTTCTCCGAATTTGTTATTTCATTTAGGACGGAAGCTGGAATGGCTTTTGACAGAATTATTCTTTAATATTTATTTATTTATTTTTGAAGCAAGAATGATGAGACTAAACATTCGTCTTCTATGTACTTCTGTTTCGGACTTAATGACTGTTTCTGAAGGCAACATGTCTCATCCATTGCCATCAGATGACATTGAAGGCTGCCTCTCCGGCTGACCAATACAGCTACATAAGATTAGATGACAATATCTAATTATTAGCTACATAATGATAAATATTCAATACAACATCAACATCTTCTTTTCCTGTTGAGATATTAGCACTGTATTTTTGTGCAAATTGTATAACAAGAAGTCCCATGTAAGGAACAAGATCTCTCACCCGGTTTTAATCAACTTATAGGGCATATTCTGGGCAAAAATGATCAGATGCTCAAAGTTGTTTATAAAAAAGTAAATCAACATATACTGCAAGGGAGAAATACTCACTGCAAGTCATTAGCACGACGAGAAGTTCTGCGCTCGACACTCCTAACAGACAATGGCTCATCCCCCAATGAGAACTGCTTGATCTCAACCCTCTGTACATAATCCGGTTTCTTGAGATTGTCAATCACAGGCTGCAGTAAACCAATGATCCAATTCTCAAGCCCACCCCTGTACACCTTCCACAGCTTCCCCAACACCATGTTCACCCACTCCACCGACTCTTTCCTCTGCAAATCCTTCTCAAGAAACAAGGACAGGCTAGTGGGCACCTGCGGCCAACTCCCCGGCTTACTCTCGCTACTTCTTGCATTCTTCTTTCTCGATGTCCACAGCTTATCGAATACAACACCCACGAAGAAAAAGAAAGCAAAAAGACCAAAAATATTCCGATTTATTGGAGGAGAGGGAATGGGGTGGATGACACCCAGCTGATTCCTCAGCTTATCTACTATAGGATCTTCCCCAAAATTGGTACTATAATAGTTACTACTGTTAGTATTCAAATCAGATGAAGCAGCATAATCGAACTCTTCCTCATCTGAAAATCGCTTCAAAACTATGCTTTTGGCGCCCCTTCCTGCGGCGGCACTGAAATGATGTTGTGGATTTCCTCCATTGATGCAGGCCTGAGCTTGAAGCAGAGCCCATCTCACATTTCTAACTATAACTCCTCTCTTTCTGCGGCGTAATTGAAGAAGGGGAGGATTAGCAGCACAAGGGCACAAGCTGAAAAGGGGTGAAGTATTGGAAGCCGACTGCAAAACCATTAAAATATGGGCAGCCGATATGGACAACAAGAAGAAGAATTACTGGGAAGCATGAATCAATTCAGAAGAACCACCAGAAATTCCGCTGCTGCTGCTTCTCTTTCCTTTGCCTGCTTGCAAGCAAGACTACAGCTTCAATGGCGAAGAGAGAGAATTCTCGGACAAAAACTTGAGCCCCAAAGGACGACGATTGATGAAGACGAAGAAGATGACAAAGAAGGGTAGGGTAGGATATTGAAAAAGTTTGTAGTTCACGAATTTGAGTTGGGTTCTGATTTTGGGATGAAAGATGATCAAATTCAAGGACAGGGTTTCAACTCCAAACCAAAAATCCGGGGACACAAAAATGAATTGGCATACGCACAAACATACCAACTATATATATATAGTTAGCAAGTCGAAATATACTCAATATATATTTATAATTTAAATTTTTACATATTTATTTAATAATTAAATAAAAATTAAAAAAATAAAATGGATGTTCATTAAACTAATAAAACAAATGAATGTTAGATATATATAATTATTAATATAATTAATTAATCAAATAAATGATCATTCATAAATAAAATAAGTATAAATAAGGACATTTTAATCAAATTAGTATATATAGTGATTTGACACTATTGAACTAATTTTTTCTGATTTCAATGAATTTTTTTAAGTATTTTTATACTATTATTCTAAAAATTAATAATTCAAATGTTAAATTTTATTTCAAATAAGCTAGTATGTTTTTTTACAATATTTCTTCTCATTTTTGGTTGCAGAGGAACTGGTAAATAACCGAACATCCATGTCACATATTGATATTATATTCATACAGGTATAGTACGTGATTTTTTTTAAATAAAATATTTAATTTAAATATTTGTATTATTATAAAAAAGAATCTTTTGAATTTTCAAAATACCCTTTAATTTATTTCTTTCATTCAAAGCAAATTTTGGTCAGAATAATAATTTTCATTTTTTTTAATTCACAGTCATAATTTATTTATTTTTTTAATAAATTACTCCATGTTACTCTTTCACCTCATTTCTCCATGTTTTTTTTTATATTTATGGGACAACGTGCAACAACTACTAGTATTTTTTAAATTAAAAAAATAAAAATTGCATATCAATCACTCGTTAGTGTTACATTAAGAAAAAATTCTAGTTCGAACCCAATTCGATCAAATCTGAACTAATCGTATGACACGTGTAATACACTTGCAGTATGATTAATTTACAACTTAAAAAAAGTAAAAATCACATAACAAATACATCACACTTATTCCATAATTAATTTAATTTAATCAAATTTAATCCGAGCAAGAATTTTCCAAGGCTGTGATAAAAGTGCAATAGAAATCCAGAATTGGAGAATGTGGGCATCGGTTTGAGCTAGTCAATTAGTCATGCGGAATTAAGAAAGGGGAAATGAGCAACGAATAATGAGATTCACATGGGTCGGAGCAGACGCGCTTGATTCCTATGTCAAAGATATTAAATTATTAATAAATGAGAACCATTAGACCTCGTTTGGTTTTGTTCTAATTTGTAGGTTTTTTGTTTTGAGTTAATTACACTTAGACTCTTTCTGAAAATACGAATTATATTTTTTTTGAAAAAATTTTAAAATTATATTTACATCCATTTCAAAAATTAACCATTTATATATGATCTTCTTTTATCAGGATTGGACAAAAAATGTTGACTTAGCAAAAAAGTTACATAAATTTTTAATTTTGCGTCTCATTTAACATTGTTGTGTAATTGTTTTGTACTTATAAGGGGGAAAATATAATACTATTAACCTCACTTCATATATATACATTACATTTATTCTCTCATAAGTACAAAAATATACATTAAAATGTTAAATAAGGGGCAAAATTAAAATTTATGTAATTTTTTTTGCTGACGTAAACATTTTTCGTCCAAACCTAACGAAAAGGGTAAAGTGTAAATGGAGAATTTTCTAACGGGGTATAAGTGTAATTTCAAAAGATTTATGGAGAAAGTATAATTTTATATTTTTAAAAGGAGTCTAAGTGTAATTAACCCTTTAATTTTCGATATTTTCCGGTGAGTTTTTATTTTTACATTGAATTTTGTATAAAAATATAAATTTGTGTTTGAATCAGTATAATCTTTTATGGTAGATTTTCTTATAAAAAGACCTCATAGATATGAAATGTTTTCGTATTTTATGTAATAATTTTTTTGTAAGAAAAGACCTGATAAAATGAAAATTACGTTTGGATTAGGATATTCTATAATGACTTTTTGTATAAAAAGACATGATAGAGTGAATAAATATTTGTATTAGGTTATATTGTGATAATTTTTTGTACGAATAAAAAAAAGTATTTTGTAATAGTTTTTTTTTCTTTTTCTATGAAAATATGTATAAAATAATTTTTCTTAAATTTGTAGTCCAATCCTATAAAAAAAAAGGTCCAACCAAATATAATTTTTACAGTTAAAAATAGTATAAAATAAAACATGGGTTTTGAAAACAAACCTAAATAAAATCTTATGCCATGTTCATTTTTAATTTTTAGCTTTTACAATAGTAATGAAAGTGAAAATAAGTTTGTTTGATACGTATTTTTAATAAAAATATTATACTTTTATTTTCATCACAATCATTACATTATTATATATTGACATACACCTAAAACAATTAAATGTTAATTTTATAAATTAATAATATATTTTTTTCATAATACTTAAATATAACTTCACTAATTCCGATTGATAAAATATAACTATCAGTTTTATATAATAAAAATATATTTGATTCAACACTACTAATAATATTATTAATTTAATATTACCAACAATATAAAACACATTATCATCAAATAGCCCAAATATATTCTCATTTACGCATAAATATCATCACAAAATTAAAAATCCATATTTCACACTAAAAAATAAGGGTGAATTACAATGACTTTTCTTGAGGTTTGACATAATTAGGGAAACCTCCTCGTTTTTTTAAAAATTACAAATACTCCCTGGAGTTTCTAATTTTTAACCAAAAGCCTAAAATTATCCATTTTACCCTTGATTTTTTTTAGATTGTAGAAAAATCAATCGAAATAAATTATATTTTTACCCCTCTGTGTAAGAAACATAAAAGACTTTTTCCTGCGTATTGTAGTCTAAAAAAATTCAAAAAATTTAAAAATTAAATAAAAATTATTCAGCTTTGCATAAGAGCATTATGGTCAGTTCACATATAAAAATGAATGAAAATGGGTTATTTGTTAGAAAGTTACAAACTTTAGGATGGTATTTATAATTTTTGATAAAATAAGAATGTATCCATAATTATGTCAAACTTCATGAAACGTCGTTGTAATTCACTCAAAAAAAAAATAATAATAAAGGAAGAAAAAACAAACATGGCCTAAATTTTTTCTTTAGGGTAGAGCGATGTGTATGTATACTTGAGCAGTATGACGTGTGAAACGCGGGACGGGCCGTATTATTTTGACTCGTACTAATGACAATTGGACTAAGTAGATATTAAAAGCAAAGTAAGAGTGGAAGAAGTAGGCTTTTTTTTTTTGTTTACAAGAAGTAGGCTTCAGTCTTGCACGTTGGTGATTGGTGTGTTAGAATTTAACTTGTTTTTTTATTCTATTAATGAAAAATAGTAGATTTTAGATCAAAAAATTAAGGATTAATTACATTTATACTTCCTCTCAAAATATAAAAATTACGCCTTTTTAATTTTTTTTTTAATATTATACTTACACTCTCTTCAAAAATTCACTATTTATACCTGATCCCCTTCCGTTAAAATTTGGAAGGAAAATGCTGATATTAATAAAAAAATACATAATTTTTCAATTTCATCTCTTATTCACAATTTCAATGTAATATTTTTCATACTTGTAATAGAAGAATGTCATATATATATAAAGTCAAAAAGATGTAATTGTAATAAAATATCGTTCTCAAATTATAGCCATTAAATAGAAATATTATAGGGTATGTTAATGAGGCATAAAATTAAAATTTTATATAATTGTTTTTCTAAATTCAGCATTTTTCATCTAAATCCTAACCAAAGGTGTAAATAGAGAATTTTTGAAGACTGTGTAAGTTTAACTTTAAAATATTTTTTGGGAAAAAGTATAATTTCACGTATTTAGAAGGGGTCTGAATATAATTAATCCTAAAATTAATTGAAATGGAAGGAGTATCTACAAGGTAAATTAGTATCTTTTTTTATTTTGTTTAAAGAGCACTTGTAGTAGCAAAATTGTTTATTATGAGTTACATTATTTTCATTGGGTCTATCAATCCTTCATGTAGTACAATTTCATATTTGTAAGGGTTAATTATACCTAAATTTCCTTCAAAGATATAAAAATATATTTTTCTTGAAAAGCTTTGAAAATTATATTTACACTTCTTTTCAAAATATTTTATTTGTTAACTGAAAAGGAAGTGGTAAAATTATCATTTTACTCATAATTTAAAAAATTAAGAAAAAAGTATTTTAATAATAAGATTCTTAAATGTCCGTTATGCCCTCGGAGGGATGAATTTGTTACGTTCAAATATTTGAAATGATGTCGCCGTCAAATATTTAATTGGCTAAAAGTGAGAAGTGAAAGTATTCTACTAAAGATATAATTTGGTAATATCATCATGACTTTAGCCTCGTATAGTAAAAACACAAAATCAAATACTATGAGTAATGGGTTTATGGACCATCACTAAACTTGAAAGGTTACAATATAAGGGCATTTTAGTTAATTAAAGATAAAAAAAAGTCAAAACGAGCAAAAAATCAAGCTTAATCGCACTTTAGGCGCGTGCACCCCACCTTCTGTTAATTTCTAACAGAAAGGAGGTTTTATGCTGCATTTATAAAACACAAGGGGGCTTTTTTTGCCTATTTGCAAAATACAAAGGGTTTTTTTAGCTACTTTGCGAAAACAAAGGGGGGTAAATTGGAGTTTAGCCTAATATTTGAAGTAATCACCCCAATATTTGAAGTGCCTGGCTGCTGCATGGAGAGCTCGGAAACCATATACTTAATAACCATGTACCAACTGTACCGAAGGGCCATGAGTAGTGGTTCCCTTGCCGCGAGAGCCTCCGCCATCTATGGATGCACCTATTTAGCCTCTAGCCACCATAGACAAAGGTCACTAGCGTTCATTGCAACCACACCATAGCCATGCTTCCATATCATGTATACTCTATGACACAATTTCCATGGAATAGAGGACAAGTACCACACGTGCCGCGCAGAAGGATAGTGAATGGAGGCGTGAGCAATATCTTCCTCCTCCATGCGAAGAAAATGCCCTTAAAAGAAAACATCAAACGAGAAAATCAAATGTTTGGTTAGAATTTACAATTATTGATATTGATAATGGAAACAAGAAGGCAAAATGCAACCATTGCAATGCACTAATTGTTGTCAATTCTCAAGGTTCAACAACCTAATTCCACTGACACTTAGAGATTTTTCCAATTTGTCTTGCTTCTACAAAAAAACAAAAACTTTAAACCACTCAACGCTTAGGGCCAAATGACTTTGGAGGTGGCTTAGGTGGTACAATTACTACTACATGTATGATAAAGAGAAAGTTCGAGAATGTCTAGCTGTACATGAATACTCATTTAGAATGTTGGAACATGAATTATTTGTTCTATTTTGCAAAACTTTGAATCCTCAATTTGAAAAGATATCACGGGTGACACTAAGGAGTGATTGTCTAAAGTTGTATGCATTTGAGAAAAAGAAGCTAAGAGTTATGTTTGCAAGTTTTGATAGATTTAGTTTAACTGTTGATTTATGGATCTCAAACCAGAACATTGCATATTTATGTTTGACATGCCATTTTCTTGACTCGGAGTGGAAGAGGCAAAAATGCATTCTGAACTTTTGTGCATTGGCGCCTCCTCATACTAGAGTTGCTATTTCAGATTGCATATTCCAATGTCTTATTGATTAGGGAATTGAGGATAAAATTTCAACTATCACATTGGATAATGCATCATCAAATGATGTAGCTATAAGAAACTTGAAGGAAAATTTTGCAATAAACGGGAAGCTATATTTCAGTCGGAAGATTTTTCATGTGCGATGTTGTGCACATGTATTGAATATTATGGTGCGAGATGGTTTACACCAAATACCAGATGTCATTGAAAATATTCGTGAAAGTGTAAAGTATATCAAAATGTCACCATCAAAGCTTTACAGGTTTATGGAGACATTACAAGAAAAACGCTCAGTAGCAACGAAAAAAAACCAGCATCAAGTTAATTAGCAAGTAAAATTTTCGTTGCTAATGCATTATTTAATACAAGAAATTTACTTGCTAATGAATTTGGTAATGAAAATTTACTTGCTAACAAATTTAGCAATGAATTGTTTAAAATATATATTAAGTAGTGTAGATTAGCAACGAGAATTTTACTTGCTAACTAGTTCGACGTTGACTTCAGCAACAAATTTCTTCATTGCTATTAAGCAATTTTCTTGTAGAGAGATAGTAAAGCAACTTTAGATTCCAACCTCAAAAGGTTTAATCCTTGATGTGCCTACCCAATGGAACTCAACATAAGAAATGCTAGAATCAGCAATGGTATTTACAGATGTGTTTCCGAGGTATAAAGAAAGGGATCCAATTTACATATGATTGCCATCTTTAGAGGACTGTGGCAAGGCAATGGAAGTCTGTAAGTTTTTAGAAGCTTTTAATGTGCCGCACATATATTTTCAAGTGCTTATTACCCTACATCAAACCTATTCCTTCCTAAAGTTTGGAAAATAAAGCAAATTCTGAATGAGAAGTTTAGTACTAGTAAAGATTACCTTCAAAAGATGACTTTCGAAATGAAGGAAAAATTTGATAAATAGAAGGAAAATTGTAATTAATTGATGGCTATGGGTGCAGTTTTGGATCCTCGATACAAGATGAAATTGATTGAGTTTTGCTACTCTAAGATTTATCCAATTTCTCAAACTTGTGAAGAGATTGAATTGGTGCGCTTTTTCATTGCAAGAGCTTTACAATGAAAATGTTGCTAATTGTTCTTCTAGTCGTATGAAGCTAAGTGATTAATCAATAGTTAGCTTTTCCATTGAGAGTGTTAGTAGCCATAAGATGAAAAGTAAAACCAAAGGTAGAGCAAAATTTATCTTGTGGGCACAAGAACTTGATACCATTGTACCTACAAAATTTGATTTGGATATATACCTTGAAGAGGGTCTTTATGTATGTAAAGGAAGATTCACATGTCGATTTTAATGCACTAGATTGGTAGAAATCAAACACTCTGTAGTTTTGCACGTTATCCAACGTGGCACAAGATATACTATCAATTCGTATAATAACTGTAGCCTTAGAATATGCTTTAGTGTTGGAGAAAGAGTACTTGATCAATATGAAAGCTCTTTGAAACCCAAGATTGTTTGCGTAGTGAATAGAAAATTGCAAAATGTATGCTAATTTTCTATTGTAACTTAAGATTTTTATGAAATTGAATTGCATTTAAGTTCAAAACTGACTAATTTATATATTTAGATTTATAAGAAGGACATTCAAAAGAGTTGATTTTGAGTGAATTAACTGGAATAAAGATGTGCTCTTAAATGTAGGTACGCCTCACTACTACACTATTATTTTTAATGTTAATGTACTATTAGATATAAAATTTACGCCTTAAATATTTCTTCTCTTGTTCCTATGTGAAGTTGAAGAATACCAAGGTGAAAGAATTGGGTACGGCCCGGGAACGCAACGGAATCGTAAAAACATAAATTTAAGGCATAATTTAAACCGGATTCGAAGGAGTGTTCCCTTTAAAGTTTTCGGGTGTTTGGTGTTTGTCAAAGCATAAATAACAAAAGAAAACATGCTGGACATGTGGCTAAAAAGGAATAATGCTACATAAAATGTAAAAGGAAAACCAACCTTTGTTCAATCTTACGTAGAACGGCTTCCACCGTTGTTCCTTTCTTTCTTTCTTTGTTGGTCCACTTGAGAGCTCAACGTAGAACTCCTCCAATATCGTCCAAACCATACTAAGGATATGATTCTACTCTATTGCTAGATAGAAAGTAGAAAGGAAGACGAAACACTTCCAAGAAAGCACTATGGATTAGTGAACCTTAGAATGTTTTTGTTCAATCTTCTCTAGCAAGTATGAACACTAAAGAGAGAGTTTTTCAGAATATTTTTTGGCCCAAATCTCCAGCAAAAAGAAGCAAGTTAATTAGTGAATGTCTAGCAAAGTTGTTTTGTGTATGTAAAATGTAGAGTTCAAAAAACCACCTACATTAGTGAACTCCAAGGCAACGTCCACATACACACACTTCTAGCACATCCACTACACATGATAGAAAGAGAAAACCACCCACAAAAGACCTCTTGGTCGTGCATATCAAGTACATATGTGGAGGAGTTGAAACTCCTCCTTAACTAGCTTCAACTTGCATAAAAGATGGACTTGGATCTTTATGTTTTTGGACTTGTATTTAATCAAATTAAATAAAGTCCAAACATGTATCCATTGGGTATTAATTAATCTAATTAATTTCAATCCAATTGAAGCCCAATTATTTATTTAATCCAATTAAACAAATATAAGTCCAAATTACGAATAATTGATCCAATCAATTATTCTAGCCAAAACCCAATAAATTAATCCAATTAATTTAAAATTTCTTAGTCCAAAAAATTAACTAATCCAATTAATTAAATCTTGGCCCATCCATCAGATGGATTTCTCAATAAATGATCCAATCATTATTTCTCTCTTGAATAAATTTAATCAAATTAAATTTATTCGCTCCTTCTAAAATTAATTCCAAATTATCTTCCAAACATGTATCCAGTGCCAGTAATGAATACTTACTCTATTCATCAGGATAATATTGTATTAATAAAGATTGGCGAATAGTTCCCAAAACCGCCAATCCAATTGGCTTTCTGGTCACCTATTCTAACAACCTAACATCTTGACATCATTTCCAGTGAGCAAGATGTCGTCCACATAAAGCACTAGGAACGCAAGCGAGCTCCCACTGACCTTCTTGTATACACAAGGGTCAAACTCGTTCTTGATGAAATCATAAGCCCGTATGACTTCATTAGAACGGATATTCCAACTTCGGGAAGCTTGTGTGAGACCATAGATTGACCTTTGGAGATGGCAGGCCTTCTAAAGGGACAAGCGGATCCGCCTGGGAGCGCGAGCGGAAGCGTGAGAATGCAATGTATTAAAAAAAAGAGCATAATCATAAAATCCCAAGGGTTGTTCCCTTGGGTGCTCAACCGGGTGTTCGATGTAGGATGTACCAATATTAAAAACGAATATTGAACATAGGGCATAGATAATAATAATAAACTACAAAAGCATAATAAACCGAATTTACCTTTGCAGTTTATCTCTCAATCGGCTACTTGCGTTGCTCCGTTCCGGAAACGTTCACCAAGTTCAAAAGTATGAACTATCCAAAGGTGATCCACACCACACTAGAAAAAATGCTCGTTTTCCTTGCTAGAGGAAAACGGATCTAGGAGGATTTGTTTAAGAAGATCAACACTATCAATTAGTGTCCTTCTTAAACTCACTTTGTTCTTCCAATTGATCCTAGATCAAATGAAGAACACAAGTATAGAGAGGGAGAGGTGGCCGAGAGTTGAGGGAGAGAGATGAGTGTAATTTTTCTACTTCTTTTCCTAGAAAAGATGAATAACGAATGTGTCTAGGTTCATCCAAGAATGTCTAGATTCATTTCAATCAATCACCATCAATTCTTCAATCAAGCCTACCATCTCTTAAGGTATGATTATATCATACCAAAAGAGATAGGCTTGATTGGAGTTGATTTGTCTCTTACCAAAAGAGATAAGTCAACCACATCAAGCACCAAACATGGCCGAATTTTGCTCCCTCCAAGGTAACATTTTCGGCCATGCCTATTTAAGGAAGAAGTCCAACTTTTTCTCATTCCAAAAAAAGGAATTAACACACATCTCGGGTCAAAATTTAACGGACCGGGTTCCACTGTAATCCAATTACAACGAACCCAAAATTAAATCCAATTTAATTTAAGGTCCACTTAAATAATTCCCATTGATCTTTTAATCCAATTAAAAGATCCAAATTCTCAACTCTCTATGTTAATCGATAAATCCCATCTACCGATTAAATGAGGGCCCGATACAATATATGCCCATCCATCCCATGGACAATCCCTTAAGTAATCCAATTACTTATTCGTCCTCCGAAATTGACTCCAAGTCAATTTCTCCACCTTCTCGGTGATTTCTGTGACCCTTTAGGTTCACCTTCAGCCAGACTTAGGCCCGTGTCCAACAAGGGGCCAATACCATGGGTGGCCATCTAGCAACTGTCTATGGCACTAGAGACTAGGTTAATGTTGGCGTGAACATTTAGGCGCCGATTCCGTACGGGTATGGTCCTTCCGTCTACCATCTCCCGGCCTTAGTCTAGGATATGGAATTGGGCGTCGGTTCCCATCCTTGACTAGGCATCTATGGTTAACACTCGAGACTACGCATGCCTCATTGTATCAACACAGGAAACCATTTTCTATTCGACCAACCACTGTACCCACAGTTTTAAGCAGCATGAACGTGTCTCCGAGTGCATAGGAGATTCCTCTGTCACATACTGACAGGGGACGGATACTCTTCTTGGAACCCACCGTCCTCGCTATACATCCTGACTGCACTTGACAAGGCTTATAATGACCATCTTACAGAATGATCACCTCTCGCCAGATCCAAGATACAACCGTCCTGTGCACGTGACTGCCATGGTTCCTCAAGTTTGAGGACTACTCCCGTACTATCGGAATTGGGGAAATTCAATCATACCGACCAAGCCTCCAAGGCTTCCATATGATGATCCCCACGAGTCAGTCCAGTCGGCTCGACCCCAGTCGACCAACCTATCAAGACCGTGTAGGCGTTCCACGCCTATCGCCGATGAAACACGACACTCATCCAATGAACACGACTCTTGATGCAAGTCTCTATAGGAGTCCCTGTCTCGAGGTCCTCGACTTGGAATATTTCAGAACCAACTCTCTATCAGTTGGTTTCATGACCACCATCCAATGCATGGCCCAACTGCATGAGTTGTTAATCGTGGTCTGTGAGCTTTGTTGCGATATATGTGAAATACCATTTTAGCATATGGAAAATGAGCGCAACAAAGAGAATACCAAAGGTAACGAATACTCATTTTATTCATTACATAATATTACATTACATCAAGTTGTCAAATGGGTTACAAAATGCCAAACCTATTGGCTTTCGAGTCACCTATTCTAACACCTTTTGCTCTTCCCCAACAGATGTGAAACCCTCTGGTAGATCTATATAGATCTCTTCCTCAACAAATCTGTTAAGGAAGGCCGTTTTCATGTCCATCTGTCATATTTCATAGTCATACCATGCAGTTATGGCAGGCATAGTCCGAATGGACTGGGCCATGACTACAGGCGAATAGGTTTCCTCAAAATTGACCTCAGGCCGCTGAGTATAACCTTTTGCCACAAGCCTAGTCTCGAAGGTAGTCTCCTCCCCGTCAGCTCCAAGCTTACGTTTGTAGACCCATTTACACCCTACGGGTTTGACACGTTGGGTGGATCTGTTAGAATAGGTGATCGAAAAGTCAATTGGATTGGCAGTTTTAGGAACTATTCGTCAATCTTTATTACTACAATATTTTCCTGATGAATAGAGTAAGTATTCATCACTAGCATTGTGTTTGTTGTGCTTACTACTAACGTTAAATGACGTTTCAACGTCACAACAAATGCCCACAGACCAATTGGATAACCCATGTAGGTGGGGTGTGCATTGCATGGCGGCTATGAAACCAACTTCTGAGGGTTGTTCTAAAACGTTCCAAGTGGAAGACCTCGAGATTGGGCATCGAGTGTCCTATTGAGACTTCCACTAAGTATTGCATTCACTGGGTGAGTGCTGAGTTTCATTGGCGACAAACGAAGGTCGTTTATGCAATTTTAGTGGGTTAGTTGACAAGGTGGTCGACTTACTGAACTAACTCGGGGGAATCGTCATATGGAGGCCTTGGAGGCTTGGTCGGTATGACTGGAATTCCCGATTTCGTTAGTACGGGATTAGTCCTCGAACTTGAGGAATTATGGCAGTCACGTGCATACGAAGACTATATCTTGGATGTGGTGAGAGGTGATCATTCTGTAAGATGGTCATTATAAGCCTTGTCCAGTGTAGTTAGAGTATGTAGCAAGGACGGTGGATTCCAAGATAGGATCTATCCCCCGTCAGTATATGACGGTGATGTCCCCTATGCGCTTTGAGATGCTTTAGACTCTGAAAGTCTATGACCATAGGAATTGATTAAGTAGGAAAGGGTTTCCTACGTCGATCGATAGAGTAAACGCATCTCGAGTATTAATCATAGATGCCTAGTCAAGGATGGGAACCGACCGCCAATTCCATACCTTAGACTGAGGCCAGAAGACGATCGACAGTAGGACCGTACCCGTACGAAATTGGCGCCTAAGTATTCACGCCAACATTCACCTAGTCTCTAGTGCCATGGACCGTTGCTAGACGGCCACCCCTGGTGACGGGCTCCTGTTGGACACGAGCCCAAGTCTAAATGAGGGTGAACCTAAAGGGTCACACACAAATTATCGAGGAGGTGAAGGAATTGACTTTGAGTCAATTTCAGAGGATGATAAGTAATTGGGTTACTTATGGGATTGTCCATCGGATGGACGGGCCGATATTGTATCGGGCCCTCGTTTTATCGGTAAATGAGATTTATCAATTAAGTAGAGAATTGAAGCTTGGATCTTTTAATTAGATTAAAAAATTAATGAAAATTATTTATTTGGACCATGAATTAAATAGGATTTAATTATTGGGCTTATTGTAATTGGATTACAATAAAATTCGGTCCATTAAATCCTGGCCCAAGAGAGGTGTTAATTTCTTCACTTTTGGAATTAGAAGAAGTTGGACTTCTTCTAAAAGGGGATGACCGAAAATTACTTCTTTTGGAAGCAATAAAATTGGCCATGAAGGCCTTTGATGATAAGTTTTGGAAAGAGACAAATCAATCCTAATCAAGCCTCTTTAACTTGGTATGATTAAATCATACTGTATGAAATGGTAGGCTTGATTGATGATTAATGGGGATTGATTGGAATGTATCTAGACATCCTTGGATGAACCTAGACAAATTCCAATAATCACATTAATAAAGTATATACATGTGTATATACTATCATCAAAGACAAGAGTTTTATTATTCATCTTTTTCTAGGAAAAAGATGAACACTCTGTACATACTCTATCAAGCCATTTTCGACCCCTCTCTCTCTCTCTACTCTCCAAATCCTCTTTGTTGCTTCATTGATCTAGAATCAATTGAAGAACAAAGTAAGATCAAGAAAGAACACTAATTTGATAGTGTAATCCCTTCTTCGATTTCATCCTCTAGATCCGTTTTTCTCTAGAAAGAAAAACGAGATCTCTCCCTGTGTGGTGTGGACTACGTTAGAGGGTCTCTACATTGGGACCTCGTGTGGATGAACGTCGGGAGGAATCAATGCGTGTAGTCGATCGAAATACAAAATCGAGAAAGGTATTCCGATTTACATTTATGCTCTCAGTTTCTTCTTTTTCTATAGCCATGAACGCTTGTTTATTTTATATATGTTTATATTCTGCGTTTATACACCGATAGCTCAGGAATGTTTAAGGGTACACCCCTTGAACGGGATTTAAATTCTTTTAGTCCGCATGTTTTTATCTCCACCGCGCTTCCGCCGCGTTCCCGGGCCAATCCGCTTTCCTTCAAGATCTACTAAGGTCCAAACCTTGTTTGAACTCATAGAGTTCATTTCGAATTTCATGGCCTCAACCTATTTTTCCGAATCGATGTCCGACATTGCTTTTTCCGTAGGTTTTTGGATTATTGTCCGACTGACCGGTCAGACCCAGAAATCCATACCTATCAGGTTGATGGGAAACTCTAATCGACCTTCGGAGGACAGGAAAATCGTTAGTGGGACTACAGGCGCAGATGATGTCGTTGCATCCGTTTGAGGTATTGCACCACTTGATTCCTCAAAGAGTAATTCCTCATGACGGGTATTCGCTGGAAAACACCTTTTCAGGAACACTGCATTTCTCGAGACAAAAATATTTTGCTCGGAAGGATCATAAAAATAATACCCCGCAGTTTCCTTAAGATAACCCACGAACCTGCATAAACTAGACCTCGAGTCCAGTTTGTCTCCCACTAGTTTCTAGACGTATGCATAGCTACCCCACACTCTCAAGTACTTGTAGAAAGCAGGCTTCCCATGCCATATCTGATATGGCGTCTGGGACACAGTCTTAGAAGGTGCCATGTATAATAACTTAGTCGCCGTCTCAAGAGCATAACCCCAGAAGGATAAAGGCAGTTCGGTAAAACTCATCATGGATCGAACAATGTCCAACAAGGTTCGATTCCTCCTTTCAGAGACGTCGCTTAGTTGTGGCGTTTTGGGAGGAGTCCATTGAGAGAGAATCACATTCTCTTTTATTTAATCCAAGAATTCCCTACTCAAATACTCACCACCTCGGTCTGACCGAAGGGCTTTAATTTTGCGACCAGTTTGATTTTCAACTTCAAGCCAGAACTCTTTAAACCTTCCAAAGGCCTCAGACTTGTACCTCATAAGGTAAACATAACTATACCATGAGTGATCATCAGTAAAAGTTATGAAGTAAGAAAACCCTCCTCTGGCCTGTGTATTTAGTGGCCCACAGACGTCTGAATGGATCAAATCCAACAGACCACTGACAAGCGTGCTTTATCCAACAAAGAACTTCTTGGTCATTTTCCCTTTTAGACAAGACTCACAGGCTGGTAGATGATCCAAATAATATATTTCTAGACTCTTTGAGTCCACCAAACTCTTAATCCTATCTTGAGAGTCGTGACCTAGCCTTGCATGCTAAATCTGTGCATGTTTTTGATTATCCATTTTTCATTTGTTTTGAGTAGTCATGATCAAATCACGTCGTTGAAGAATATAAAGACCATTATGAAGTTTACCTAGCAGATGTGAAGAGCCAATCTTCATCAAATAAAAACAGTTTTTATTGATTATAAACTCAAAACCAGCATTGTCCAACAACGGTATGGAAATGATATTCTTGATCATGCTAGGTACATAATAGAAATATTTTAATTCTATCCTAACTTGATTACTAACAACTAAGTGGACTAGACCTACAACTTCAAAATCAATAGCCTTGCCATCACCCAGCCTCAGCACGACCTTATCCTTACTTAGCTTTCTGCTTCTTTCTAGCACCTACAAATCATTGCAGATGTGAGCTCCACAGCCGGTATCCAATACCCAAGAAGCAGAATTACTAATCATGTTAACCTCAATAACAAACATACCTTGATTGGAGAGGAGCTTGGGACAGTCCCTCTTCCAATGCACTTTTCCATGGCAATGTATGCAGACATCATTTGCCCTCGACTGTTACGGTCCAATCTTTCCCTTTCCTTTGCCCATCTACACTGGGGCAACAAGAGTGCTATGAGCGCTAGCAGCAGCTTTTGCCTTTTCCTACTTCCTCTTCCAGCATCTGGCCCTCTTGCCTTTCGCGTTAGAGGTCGAAGCCTCCCCAACTAGTATCGCCGGTGCAAACTTTTTGGTCGTTGCTTCGAACTGGGTCAACATGTTAATCAACTCGTGTATTGACTTCTCAAGCCCATTCATGTTGTAATTCATGACAAAAGGGTCATAAAAGGGAGGAAGAGGCTGTAGGATCACATCTACATATGTATCATTATCAAGCCCAACTTTGAGATTCTCGAGTTTTTTCACAAGGGAAAGCATCTTGATCCTATGTTCATGTACAGAGGATCCTTCAGTCATCTTGGTGCCGAAAAATGCTTTTGTGGCGGCATATCTAATATGCCTATCCGGAATCGCATTCATATCCTGTAAGCGGAGCATTATTGCGCTGATATGGTCCAACCTATCATACTGTTTCTGGATCTCATTGGTTATGGATACTAGTATGATGCTGCGTACCTTGCGGTCATCCTCATGCCATTTTTCGAATGTCAAACGCTCTTCTGGCGAAGAGCCTTCCGGCAAGGTCACGAAAAATGGCTTATCCAGAACATAAGCCTGGTTTTCATAATCGAGGACAATCCTCAGATTACGCAGCTAATCATTGTAGTTCGTTCCATTAAACTTGTTAGTCTCCATAATCATAGATAACGGATTCTTAGACATCTACATTCAAAATGTAAAGCAAAACTTAGCAAACGAATTGTAATATTAATTCAAATTTATGACATGGTCTTTAGTCATTAACCCTCCCACTATTTATACGAGAGTCCACCACTCTCAAGTGGGGTTTCGTGAAACCATTTCCTAGTGGGCTTGGGATCCACAAACGCAATTCTCTATGCCCCACTTTTATGATTCACATGGGAAAAACTTTCTGGGAGGTATCCAATACCATTCTCATTTAATGAGATCCCCAAGACATTTTGCCTCACCTCTTTCACATGATTCCAAGGACTCCAAGCGAATCATGTTACTTCGGCGTTAGGCCCGACCTATCAACCAAATCATATCTCAACTATCGCCCCCCACGACTCGTGAGACAGGGAAACAAGAGCATATTCCTTTGTTCGTAAAAATAATGCATCTTTTTTTCATTCCAATACGTGCCACAACTCGTGAGACCAAACTTTTTAGATGAAAGTAGCTTCCTCATTATATTATTACAGATGGAAGGCTTGGAATACCCAAACCATTTGATTTTAATTCCATTTTTGGCCTAATATTAACTTGGACCATCCAAGTGAGAGTTAATCATTTAATTAAGACCGATACCTCATCATTATTAGTATTTTGTATGCTGAAGATTTATACATATAATGTAATAAGATGCATCCCAAACACACCATACATCAAAGCATAAAAAACTTAAGCACATGCAAAAAAAGCCTACCACGCCCCTGTTAGGATGATTACAAGCCCATTCCTAAGTGATCCAGTGAGCCCGCAGTGGATCTTTGGTCAAACTAGGGTAGGCCTACACTATTACAATATATGCATCCCATTATCATTCTAATGGTGCCTTGTAAAAATTCCTCCTTTGTTTTTCTTGACCTTCCATCATGGGCTCCGTCCATCGGACCTTCATCTCCTTGAAAGCTTACATTTAATAAAATAAAGCTTCACAACCTAATCTACTGTCATTACAACTTAAAAGAAACCCCAATCATAAGTCTGGGGGAGTACATTAACAGAGAGGAAGAAAGCTTCATTATTTCAAGGCTAAAAACGATAGAGAGAGAAGAAAAAACAAAGAGGCACGCAGGCCTTACCCAACAATAAATTAAACCATACATAGGCTAAAAATGGCTAGTGATCATCCTTATTGTTTATCAAATAAACAACAACAACAAAGCACATTTATATCAAATATAAATATGCCAACAAATAAATACATTCCATGCATTTATTACAAGATATCCAATATCTTATCATAAACATAATTAAATGCAGAAAATAATACATTAATAATGCAATTGGAAAAATGGATATCACCCATACATCTAATGTATAAACAATTTTAGTTTGGTAATCATTTCCAAAATAATCTAAGGCATCAAAAATAATTTTAGAAAAATTCAATTTAACTAAAATTAAAATATGCCAAAATTACTCACATTCAGAAAACAACAAAAATCAGAAAATTGAAATTTTCACAAAACATGGTACAAAACAGCCCAGACGCCCCAGATCGGCTGATGGTCGGCCGCACGCGCGTGCGCACTGGCGGAAGCCCGCGCGCAGGCCGTCTGCCTGCACTACCCGCCAGCACACATGGCCAGCGGGCACGCGCATAGTCCACTGCCCATGCATGCGCCCGGCCTGCGCGCCTGCTGGCCTAATGACCGGCCGGCAGGCAGCAAAACTAAAATATAAACATGCATTTACAGAAAATGACCGGCCGGCAGGCAGCAAAACTAAAATATAAACATGCATTTACAGAAAATCAAATTATCATAAAATGCATGGATATCCATAATTTCAAAAGCAAAGTTAACACATATTTTCATACATTTAATCATGCTAGAACAATTGTAAAACATGCTTTCAAAAAGCGTTTCAAACATGTTGTACATGCTTTACACATTATCACATGTAAATCCTTAGAGCCACAACACTGAACCAGGCTCTGATATCATTGAAAGAATTGAGTACGGTCCGAGAACGCTACGGAAGCATAAAAACATAAATTTAAGACATAATTTAAACCGGATTCAAAGGGGTGTTCCCTTTGAAGTTCCCGGGCATTTGGTGTTTGTCAGAACATATATAACAAAAGAAAACATGCTGGACATGTGGCTTAAAAGGAGAAGAACAAAGCTACATTAAATGTAAAAGGAAAACCAATCTTTGTTCAATCTCACGTAGAGCGGCTTCTAGCGTTGTTTCTTTCTTTCTTCCTTCGTTGGTCCACTTGAAAGCTCAACGTAGAACTTCTCCAATGTCGTCCACACCACACTAAGGATATGATTCTACGTTATTGCTAGATAGAAAGTAGAAAGGAAGAAGAAACACTTCCAAGAAAGCACTATGGATTAGTGAACCTTGGAATGTTTTTGTTCAAACTTCTCTAGTAAGTATGGACACTAAAGAGAGAGTTTTTCAGAATATTTTTGGCCTACATCTTTAGCAAAAGGAAGCAAGTTAATTAGTGAATGTCTAGCAGTTGTTTTGTGTATGTAGAATGTAAAGTTCAAAAAACCACCTATATTAATGACCTCCAAGGCAACGTCCACATACACACACTTCTAGCACATCTACTACACATGATAGCAAGAGAAAACCACCCACAAAAGACCTCTTGGTCGTGCATATCATGTACATATATGGAGGAGTTGAAACTCCTCCTTAACTGGCTTCAACTTGCATGAAAAATGCACTTGGATCTTTATGTTTTTGGACTTGTATTTAATCAAATTAAATAAAGTCCGAACATGTATCCACTAGGCATTAATTAATCTAATTAATTTTAATCCAATTGAAGCCCAATGATTTCTTTAATCCAATTAAACAAACATAAGTCCAAATTATGAATAATTGATCTAATCAATTATTCTAACCAAAACCCAATAAATTAATCCAATTAATTTAAAGGTTCTTAGTCCAAAAAATTAACTAATCTAATTAATTAGTTCTTGTACCATCCATCAAATGAATTTCTCAATAAATGATCCAATCATTTATTTCTCTCTTGAATAAGTTTAATCCAATTAAATTTATTCGCTCCTTCTAGAATTAATTCCAAATTAATTCCGCCAAATTCAAGGTGATTTGTGTGTGACTCATTAGGTTCACCCTCAGCTAGACTTGGGCTTGTGTCCAACACAATTGGTCAATTAAATTCAATTTAATTAACTATTTTTTGATTAACCATTATTCGGAAAAACGCCCGTCACCATGGGTGGCCGTCTAGCAATGGTCCGTGGCACTTGAGACTAGGTGAATATTGGAGTTAACATTTAGGATCCTGAGTTCAAAATGAGTGCGGTTCTTCCATCATCTGTCTCCTGGTCTAAGTCTAGGGCATGGTAAGCGTCGGTTCCCATCCTGGACTAGACAACTATGCTCAACAACTCGAGACACGTTTACTCTATCTATCGACATAGGAAACCATTCCCTACTCGACCAATCGCTGTGGCCATAGACTTAAAGAGTTTGAACTGTCTCAGAGCGCAACAGGTGACGGTACCTATCTTGGAATTCACCGTCTTCAATACATATTCCAATTGCACTGTATAAGGCTTATGATGAACGTATCCTAGATACATACATCTCTTGCCAGATGCTAGATACAACCATCATATGCATGTGACTTCCATGATTCCTCACGTCTGAGGACTAATCTCGTACTATCAGAGCCGAAAATTCCAGTCATACCGATCAAGCCTCCAAGGCTTCCATATGATGATTCCCGCGAGTCAGTTAAGTCAGCTGACACCCTTGTCAACTAACCCATGAATATTGCATAGACGTCCAATGTTTGTTGCCGATGAAACACGACATTCATCCAATGAATGCAATCCTTAGTATAAGTCTCTATAGGACCCTCGATGACCTGTCTCGAGGTCCTTGACTTGGAATGTTTCAGACCCAGCCCTTAGAAGTTGGTTTCATAGCTGTCATCCAATGCGCAACCCAACTACATGGGTTGTACGTTTGGCCTGTGGGCTTTGTTGTCATGTTAATAGAATAAACATAAATAGCGAGCACAATAAATGGAATTGCCAAACATGAATACTCACTTTGTTCATATAACAATATTACAATTACAATTAAATTGTCAGAAATAGATTACATCATGACCAATCTAATTGGATTTCCGGTCACCTATTCCTATGTGAAGCTGAAGAATACCAAGGATGCTTGCAGTAGTGTTTGTTCACATAAATTAATATTGCTATTGGTTGGAGTATTTCGTTAATTACATCTCGAATCTATTGTTAATTTTCATATTTTTTTTGAGCTTCTTGAAATTAGATTAAACTAAGTCTATTAGTTATCATTGAATATGTTTTGGGCATCATACTTTATTGACAATTGAGATACTTTTGTGGGATAAATGTGCTCAATATCCCGTGACCTTTTTTGTGCATATTTGCCTTCAAAACTGGTATTCATCATGACCCTTCAAGGGCACTTGAATATTTGACATTAAGAAACATTACAGTAGAAAACATGGCAAGAATAAATAGAAGTGTGAGAAATGCTCCAAGAAGTATGTTATCCAGTCTGATTGAAAAGCTCATACTATGGAGCTATCTTCTCCAGGTTCTCCACACGCACCTCTCCTTTGTAGTGTATATTACTTAGTTATTGACTTATTGTAGAATATGCATATATTTCAAGAATTGAATGATACTAGACTCAGTGAAATTAACTAATTAAGAGTTGTATTTTTGGTGAATTGAGTTTAGTTAATTTGTGTTTTTTTTCAAAAAAAAAAAATGATAGCTTTATCACACATAGAGCCTTTCCTGATGCATCAGTCCATGAAAATTCAGGATTAACCCCTCTTGTTCCATTTGCAAATCTAAACATGAGAAGAAAATTAAAGGAAATTTGTGTGAAGCCATAATTTCACTTTATTACAGTAACATTAATCAAAGTCAATTTTAAAGATGATGTGTTCAGAAGCACTCTTCTACATGTTGGTAAAGAGAGTTCGTGACTTGATAGATACAACTTGTTCATTGATTTCTATGTATGTGACTTGATAATTAATAGAAAAGGAATGAGAAAAGGAAAAAGTATTGCTGCAATTTGCATTTTTAGCTACTAACTATGTACTTTTTTGCAGGTTGTCACTTTTATTGCTAGCTACTAGCTATTTTACTCTTATTGTGACAGCATTCTTCCTTTTAGCTATATCAAGAATAGGACAAAAAAAGTGAATTAAGCCAATTCCTCGAGCCGAGCTGAGCCGAGCCGAGCCGAGCCGAGTAGTTTGTGAACTCACTCGAGCCAAGTTCAAATAAGAAAAGAGTAGGCTGGCTTGAGCTTGAGCCGAGCTTAAACCCAAATCAACTTTTCAAAGTCGAGTTTGAATAGGTGAGTGTTTGGCTTGTTTGGGCTCATTTTTACCCATAAGTACGAGGTTAGTCCTCGGACTTGAGGAATCATGGCAATCGTGTGCATACTAATATCTTGGATCTGGCGAGAGGTGACTGTATCGTCAGATATGGTCATTATAAGTCTTGTCTAGTGTAGTTGGCATATGTACCGAGGACGATGGATTCCAAGAAAGAATTTGTCCCTTGTCAGTATTGTGACAATGAGATCTCCTATGCGCTTTGAGATGGTTTAAACTTTGAAAGTCTATGGCCATAGCGATTGATTGAGTGGGAAGGGATTTCCTACTTCGATGGCCATAAACGCATCTCAAGTATGAAGCATAGTTGTCAAGTTAAGGATGGGAACCGACGTCCAATTCCATACTCTATACTAAGATTGGGAGATGTTTCACATAAGGACCGGACCCGTATGGAACTTGGAGCCTAAATATTCATGCCACTATTCACCTAGTCTCTAGTATTGTGGATTGTTGCTAGTCGACCACCTATAGTAACGGGCTATTTCTGGTTATAGGTTAATCGAAAATAAATGTATTGGTCACAAAGCCCAAGTCTAGATAAGGGTGAACCTAAAGAGTCACACATAAATAACTGGAAAGTGATGGAATTAATCTGGAATTGGTTCTGAAAGAGGAGAACTAATTTAATTAGATATCATAAATGATTGGATCATTTATGTTGAGTTATCCATTGAGGATGATCCAAATTTAGTTAACTCGATTAATTGAATTTTGAATTTGGCCTTTAAATTAATTGGATAATTTAAAAGAGGTTTGGGCTAATTAATTAGTGGATTAAATTCGTTAATTAAAAATGAGCTAGAAATAATTAGTTGGACTAATTATGTTCGTTGGGCTTAATTAATTAACTGGATTGAATTTATTTAATAAATAAATACAATTTAGGCTTGGGAATATTTAATTGGATTTAATATTCACTTGGGTTTCTCTGTTAGTTTTTTTTTAATTAGATTAAATAATAAGCCCAATCAAATTAGTAATTAGGCTCAATTTAATCTTTTGGACAAATTAATCGAGCTCAGTGCAAATGCACCCAGCCTAGCCCATGTTGACCTTGTCTAGGTCAACATACCTTGTGTTTAAGGTAAAATCGAATGAAAGGCTGATTTTTTGTGGTGGAGTGTTTATGGGGAGTTGGTGGAGATAGGAAAGTTACTTAGTTGACTAGGCCTTCCTTCATTTTCTCCCAACTTCATTCCAATTCCTCCACAACTCTTCCCTACATCCCTTAGCCGATTTTACTCTCCCTCGACACACAAAGATTTGTCCATTTATCTCTCCATTCTCTAAGGTTCTTCTTGGTTTTGAACTAAGTCAAGAACAAGATAGATCGAAGAATACACTAGTCAATAGTGTAGTTTTTTTTATCCCTCTTCCCGGATTTATTCCTTGCTAGGAAGAGAACAAATCCCACATATCCGGTGTTGGTGTGGACGATATGGAGGGTCTCTGAGTTGGGGCCTTGCATGGATGAATGCTGGATCTCGGAGAAAAAGGAACAACGCGTGTAACTGTTACGAGAAAACAACAAAGGTGTGTTTTATTGTACGTTTGTGGTCCTCTTTAATTCCATAGCCTAGATCTTAGATCTAGTGTTTTCATTTTTTCTACGGTTTATACACCAGTAGCCCGGGAACTATTTAAGAGCACACCCTTGGAATCCGATTAAATTATTTTAATTATCCCTTTTTCGTGCTTCCTCCGTATTCACGGGCTAATCCACTTTCTTTAAGTGGTATCGGAGCCCGGATCGGTTTATTAGGCTATGGAATAACATGTCCTATGTGTTTGTTGCATGTAATACGTGTTTCTCGGCTTTAACGACATGGTTTAATGCTTTGGATACATGATTATCTGTTTTAGAAAATATGTTTAATTTTGGTTTTAATTATTGGATATTAGTGTATTTTTTAGAAACTTGATGCTTTCTGAAAAATAGTCATATTGGGTTATTTCAGTTTGATATGAAGAAATTAAAAAAAAAATCAACAACAGTTTTTTTCAGGAAAACAGTGCAACATTAGTTGACCGCGCGCAACGCACGTCGTGCTGTGCGCAGGGTCTACGCGCGCATGTAGTGCTGCCTGTGTGCGTGCACTGTTGGCCTGGGTGTGACCGGCCGGTCGTGCTTGAACAGCTGAGCATTTTTTCTATTCTTTTTCGAGAAAATTAACTTTTTTTTCTATTTTTTCTGCATATTTTCTGAAGTAGTTAATATTAGCTGAATTTAATATTAGTTGAGATTGGTTATTTCCTAGAATTAAATTGCTAAAACTAATTTGGAATGGGTTACCATACCAAAATAAGTTTTGCATGGGTTGCATTAATATCCACCTTTTAATTGCATTGTTTTACATGTATTTTTTAGCACGTGATTACGTTTTATATTGTATAGGTTATCATGTATTTGAATACATAGTTTGTATTATTTGGAGCATAATTATGTGGCATACATAATTGTGCTGTATGTTGTTAATTGGATTAACGTGGATGATCACAAACCCTAGTGGACTTATGGATGGTTTTAATTTTGTTGAGTTGGGCTTCGTGCCTTTTATTTTATTTTTTCTCCTGTTTTGTGCCTTGTTATTAAAAGGCTTGTTCTTCTCCCTATTTATGTACTCCCTCCAACTTCTGTTTTGGGAATCTTAATTTTTGATGTAATGAGAGTAGATAGGAGGAGAGGTATATTTCTCTTTGTAGATAAACTGCAAGGAGCAAGCCCAAGGTGATGGAGTCCCATGGAGGAGGTCATGGGTTGGCCCATAGAGGATCCATGGATAAGAGGCCCGACAGAGGGAGCCCTTGATGGAGAGTCCAAGAAGTAAAAGATGCATTACAAGGCTCATTAGCATGGTAATGGGTTAAAAATCATTTAATAGTTTAGGGCTACCCTAGATTGACCATAGATCCACAGTGGGCTTAATGAGTTGCATAGTATGGGCTTGTGATCATTCAACAGGGGAGTGCTAGGCTTTATTTTTCGTATGTGTGCATTTATTTTGGATGCATGCTCTAGTAAATGCTATAGTATTTAAACACACGTGTAAATTCATTAAGTGATGAGGTCTCGGTCTATAACCTAAAACAAACTCTCATTAATATGAAGCCCATAATGGAATCAAGACAAACGCATTGTTAAATTCTAAGCCTTTTCCATCCACGATAATACAATGATGAAGCTAATTTCACCCAAACATGGTCTCACAAGTCTTTGCACATTTGAAATGAAATAAAACTGCACTATTTTCGTGAGCAAAGTGAATACACTCCTGTTTTCCTGTCTCACAAGTTGTGGGGGGCGACAGCTGAGGCATGATTTGGCTGATGGGTCGGGCCTAACGCCAAGTAGCATGATTCGCTTGGAGTCCTCGGGATCATATGAAAACGTGAGGTAAAATATCTTGGGGATCTCATTAGATGAGAATGGTATAGGTTAGCTCCCACAAAGCTTTTTTCATGTGAATCGTAAAAGTGGGGCATGAAGAATTGCATTTGTGGACCCCAAGCCCACTAGAAAATGATTTGCTGGAACTCCATTTGAGACTGATGGGCTTTCACAAAAATAGTGCAAGGGGTTAAGGACTAAAAACCAAGTTTTAACTTGAACTTAATATTACTATAATCTACTTATAATTTTCTATTTAATTATAGAATGTCTAAGAACCCACTAACACCAGTACTTGAGGCTATTAAATTCAATGGAACAAAGTATAACGACTGGCTATGAAAACCTCAAGATAGTCTTAGGTTTCCAGAATCAAACTTACTTTCTGGATAAGGATCTTCCTAAGACCTTGTCGAAAAGGTCAACAATTGAAGAATGCTCGGTGATTGAGAAGTTGCACGGTGACCACCAATAGGTCCACAATATTGTACAAGCCTCGATGACAAACAAGATCCAAAGGCACTACGAAAGGATGGATGATGTTGGCTCATTTATGCATCGTATGCAACAAATCTATATGGTCCCTGACCGACATGATAGATATGTTGCAATGAAGGCATTCCTCGAAGCTAAGATGACAGAAGGGTCATCTGTACAAGAGCATGGATTGATGCTATCCCTAATGGAGAAGCTCAAAGACCTCCAAGCAGATCTTGAAAAAGAGACGTGCATCGACATAATCTTTCAGTCTCTTCCTCCTTCCTACGACCCATTTATTGTCAACTACAACATGAATGGGCTTGACAAAGACCTTCATGAGTTGATAAATATGTTTGTCTAGTATGAGGCAATGATTGAAAAATTTGTGCTGACGATACTAGTGGAAGAGGCTTCAACCTCTATAGTGAAAGGTAAGGCTATCGGAAGCTAGAAGAGGAAGAAGGCTAAGATAACATCAACTGCTGCTAGCACTTTAAGTGTTGTTCCTGTTACATCGCAGGGTGGAGGTAAAGGAAAGAGGAAGAGGGTTCGGCGGTGAAGGATTCCAAATGATGTATGCATTAACTGCTGTGAAAAGGGACATTGGAAGAAGGAGTGTCCTGAGCTCCTCTTCAATGAAGGTAACATTTGAATTGAGTAATAACATAATTATTGTCCTACTATTTGGTATTGGATACCATTCAATCATAATTTGTGAATGATTTGCAGGTGGTGATGAGAAGGAGATGGCTAAGACGGACAATCCTAGAGCTTAGCGATGGCAGGGCTGTTGCTGGAAAGACTTAGGACTAGTTAGACTTAGTAGTGTTCATGTTAGGATAGAGTTTTATATGAATTATATAACCTATTATGATCAAAGTATGTTTATTTATTTGGACAAAATTTTGATTACATACATTTGATCAATAAAATTATTTTATTTACATTGAGTGGCGATTCATGTTTGCTGGGTTGTATGCATAAATCCTTAAATATTGTCGCATAATTAGATTACGAATACTCAACACCAAATGATTAAAATGGATAATCAAGAAAAACTTACGTATTTTACAAGCATAAGCTAGTTTTCCTGAAGTTAAGGATGAGGAAGTTGGAAGATTCAAAGATTCTAGCAATAGACAATTTGAATCGACTAGCTTACAATTTTTTTTTTAGAGGGAAAAGTCTGTAAAGCTCTTTTTTGGACAAAGTGGGCTTGCCAAATAGTCTGTTGAATTAGATCCAGTTAGACATATGTAGGTTTGAACACACAGGACCAAAAGGGGGTTCACAAGTCTAAGGACCTATTGTAGGTTCGGAAAAGTTAGACTTGAAGTGGTGAACCAAAACTGGTTGCAAAATTAAAACCTTTCGATTGGATCAAAGGGGCGTGTATTTAGTGGGAGTTCTTAAATATCCAAATGAGACTGAAATTTTCACTCAATGGAATTCTTCTTGAAAGGACCATGGTAGAACGATCTGTCATAAAGGGAGAAATTGAACCTTGTTGGACTTGGTTCGGTAGGGGTTCCATTGGATTACCTTAACCCATCTAGACATGAACTTGAAAGGTCATTAAGTTCAGAAATGGGGCACTTTCTTATAGTCATGTTCTAGTTACCATACTGGATTTGGGCTGACAAGCCTGTATTCTTACAAAAGTTCTGGAGTATGTGGGATGATCCTGCACATGTTAAGGGGCTAGTGGGAGACAAATTAGACTCGTTATCTGATTTGTGCAGGTTTAATGCAGATGAATGCAAACATCATTTTCAATCAAAGATTATTTCCACTAACTATATTACCGTCCTCTAAGGAAGACTAGAATGCCTTAGATACCTTGTAGGTATAGGTTTCTGGGTATGTCCGGTCAATTGGATTATGATCAATAGACAAACGAAGAAACAATGTTGGACATCGATATTGGATCAATGGCTTGGAGCTATGGGATTCATCATGAAAATTCAAACTAGCTTTGAGATTTCATGTAACTGGAATAATCAGTTTTTTGATAAGCTCGTACGGAATATGACTGGGTCAATAACGAGCTTTAGGGTCAGTTGGAGTATAGTTGTCTTCCGAGTGTTTAGTGTGTAACGTCTTATTCATTTGAAATGAATTTAAGATGTTAGGAACACTGAAAGACTAGTGTTGTTCACGCAATTCTCCATGAAAGGAATTGAATTTCTACTTATAGGGATAAGCGTCCAAGACTCAGTCACGATTGATTGATAAGGAGCTTAGATGTATAACATCACATCTTTGCCTTAGTGTTGCTCGGTGCACTGAGCTTGATGTTGTGTGTGGGTTGCGTATAACACAACGGATATCAAGTGTGTACTGAGGTGGCAATAGACATCTATCAAAAGTAGTCTTTAGTACCTGAATAAAGATTAAAGAAGTGTTCTTGGTGCACGTTTTGTGGAGAGTTCATTTTGGAATGCTAAAGCGATACTAGCTTCCAAATTCATGTGAATAATATTTAGTCTCAATATGTATGTACGTTTTGTTGGAATAGGTGACCAGAAAGTCAATGAGGCTGGCTGTCCTGGGAACTATTTGCCAATCTTTGAACACAAGTAATATTAGGTGGATGAATGTAGTAAGGATTCATCATTAGCAGCATTGAGTTTGTTGTGCTTACTACTAACATCGAACGTGTTTTGATGTCACAACAAATTCCCACACACCGAATGGTTAAGCCCAGGAGTTGGGTTGCACATAGATTGGTAGCTATGAGACCAACTCTTGAGGGCTAGTCTGAAATGTTCCAAGTCAAGGAACTCGACACGGGCATCTAGTGTCCTACAGAGACTTGCACTAAGTACTACAACTGTGTTTCATCTGCAGAAGACATAGGTCGTCTATGTAATTTTAGTGGGTTGGTCGGCAAGGTAGTCGACTAACTAAAGTGACTCGCTGGAATCGTCATATGGAAGCCATGCGGACTTGGTTGTTATGAATGGTATTCCCAGTTCTGATAGTATAGAATTAATCCTCAGATTGGAAGAATCCCGACAATCACTTACGTATGAAGGCTATCCTTGGATTTAGCGAGCGGTGACTGTATCATGAGGTATGGTCATTATAAGCCTTGTCCAGTGCAGTCAGAATATGTAGTGAGGGTGGTGGATTCTAAGATAGAACCTGTCCCCTATCAAAGATTATGACTGCGAGTTCTCCTATGCACTCTGAGACGGTTTGGACTCTCAAAGTCTATGGCCATAGCATTTGATCAAGTGGGAAAGGTTTTTCTATGTCGATCAAAAGAGTTAAACTTGTTTCGAGTAATAAGCATAGGTGCCTAGTCAAAAATGGAAACCAACGCTCAATTTCATGCCCTAGACTGAGACCGCGAGACACGGTTGATAGTAGGAACGTACCTGTATGAATATTCGGAGCCTAAATATTCACGCCGCTTATTCACTTAGTCTCTAGTTTCATGTCCCGTTGGTAGACGGCAACCCATGGTAACGGGCTACGTTATGGGATAATCAGGAGTAGACCCAACTCTAGTTGAGGGTGAACTTAAAGAGTCATACACAATTCATTGGATGTGAAAGGAATTAATTTAGAATTAATTTCAGGAAGAGATTAATTTTAATTGGATTAGATTAATGTCTTAGAGAGAATAAATGATTAGATCATTTATATATATAAAATCCATGGGTTGGATTTTTCCAGAGATTAATTGATTGGATTAATTTTGGATTTTAAGCCCTTTCTAAATTAATTGGATTAATTTTTTGGGCTTAATTAATAAATTGGATTTATGAATCAATGAGATTGGGCTTCGCTTTTAATTGGATTAAAAGGATGGATTTATTGTTGGGCTTAAGTATTCAATTATGTTTAATATAAAGTCCACTGGACATTTGGACTATTTAAATTAGATTTAAATAGGTCTGGTCCATGAAGCCCAAGGAAGATGAGGGGATGAGATTTGATCATGGAAACATTGAGGTGGATGGCCGAGATTGATTCTAGAGTAGTTTGGACTAGGTCAACTCTCTAGAGTATGTGTGTTGTATGTCTCTTTTGAAAGAGTTTGTGTAGGTAAAGTGACCTAGTCACTTAAATACACATTAGCACACAAACACACACACACACACACACACACACTAGCAGGTGCCCCTCTCCTCCTTCTCTCGTCCACTCTCTCTTTTCTCCCTCTCCAAGAAATTCCTTGTTCTTCCTTATTAGATCAAGGAAGAACAACGAGACATCGATCGTGTTAATCCATAGTGTCGTGTTGATGTCTCTCTTCCCAACAATTCCTTGCTAGCATGATAATTTCGTTATAATCCGGCGAAACATGTGGATGATTTGGAGGATCATTATGTTGAGATCTCGGAGATGTGATTCCGAAACAACGTGTGTAGCCGGTGAAGAGTTCTACAAGGGTGTGTTTTCTTGTTAAATTCCTGCGCTTTTAAATTCTATGACCTTCCATGTTGTGAGGTTTTTGGACATGAGATACACCAAACGCCCGGAAGAATTAAGGGAACACCGATTTATCCAAATTAATTTAGTTAAATTTGTACATGTCTTGCTTTTTACGCTTTGATTCCTGTTTTTCCATGCTTTCGCATGTGTCTCCTGGGCCAATCCACACTTTCAATGATATCAGACCCCGGTTTGGTGCATAGGCCTAGAATTTTTGTGCTACACGTGTTTTACAGCATGCTATACATGTTTCGATTGTTTGTTCAGCATGATTTATGTTTTGGAGCATGTTGTATGCGGATCTTGTTGTGTGTTTATTTTGCATAAAAGTTGGATCTTGGAATTCTTGAATATGTGATTGTATTATTGGATTAATGGTTTTGGTTGTTCAGAAAAGAAATTCCAGGAAAAACTTCAAAACAGGAAAAATTGAGGCAGCCGGTAGTGGTTGCCTGCTGGCCAGCCTAGCGGGCGTGACCAGGCGCGCGCGACAAGCAGTAGGCGCTCGTTTGCGCGCACGGGCAAGGGCCTGTGCACGCGCAGGCGTGGCGCCCTTCGCAGGTCGCATGCGCGCGCTGGGAGCACAGGCACTGGTGCCTCCGCGCGCCTGGCCGAGCGGCTGGGCCGTTCTTTAATTTTTCGTCGTTTTCATGCGTTTTCAGAAATTTGAATTTTTTTTGCAGTTTTTGGGAGTTTTTTGACTAGATTAACTTGGGACATTTTAATTTTGGTTGAGATTGGAATTTTCTAGAATTAATGTTGCCTTGTTAACTATGAAAAAGGATTTTCCAACAAAAATAATTTTGCATGAGTTGCACCATTGTCCGACGTTTTGTGTGTAAATTTTGTATGTATCTTCTGCACTTATTCTTGTGATATGGTATATCATAAATGTTTGAATGACAGTAATTATACGGGATGTGTATTTATGCTATTTACATTAATTGGATTAACGGTGGATGATCACAAAGCCCTTAGACCGAATATATGGTTTCGATTTAATGTAAGGTTGGGGACTACGTGCCTCTTTGATCTTCTCACCTTTCTCGTTTTTAACCTTGGAATGATAAGGCTTGCTTTCTCCCTCCTATTGTAGTCCCCCCAACTGCTATTTGGGATTTCTTATTTGTTTATGATGTAATGAGTGTATATTAGGAGTGAGGTTTTATTTTGTAAATAAATGTTAGGAAGCATGGAGTATGTACCTCCGAGCTGCTCTTGGAAAAGACACGTACATTGACGTGATCCTCTAGTCTCTTCCTCCCTCCGACGAACCATTTATTGTCAACTACAATACGAATGAACTTGATAAAGATCTTCATAAGTTGATACATATGTTGGTCCAGTATGAGACAACAATTGAAAAATCTACACCGTGGGTACTAGTGGGAGAGGCTTCAACCTCTAAAGCGAAGGACAAGGGTGCCAGACGCCAAAAGAGGAAGAACGCTAAGGTGACATCTGCTGCAGCTAGCACTTCGATATTGTTCCTATTATGCCGTATGGCGGAGGTAAAGGAAATAGGAGAAGGGTTCAGCGGTCAAGTTCAAATATTCCTAAGAACGTATGCATTCACTGCCATAAAGTGGGCCATTGGATGAGGGACTATCCAGAACTCCTCTCCAATGTTGGTAAAATTTGATATTGAGTATTGACATGATCTCTCTATCCTTTGATATCGGATACCAGCCTAAATTGCGAATGGTTTGCAGGTGGCGAGAAGGAATAGAAAGCTAAGATGGTTCTAGCATCCAGTAACGGCAAGGGTGTTGCCGTAGAGACTAGAGACTTGTTAGGTTTATGACAATGAGCATGTTAGGATAGTCTATCGTAGGAATTATGTAACAGAGCATGATCAAAAATATATTTCTTTTGTTGGACAAAAGTTTTTGATTCATACGTTCGATCAATAAAGTTTTATTTGACATTGAATGATGATTCATATCTGCTAGTTTTTATACATAAGTTCCTAAAACATTGTCCCATAAAAGATTTATGAATACTCAAAATCGTATGATCAAAATGGATAAATTCATATGGACTTCCATATTTGGTATCTGTTAAAGCTAGGGCAGTTTTTCTCTTATTAAGGATAAGTAAATTGAAAGATTCGAGGAATCTAGCCATAGATGATTCGAATAAACCAAGCTTACAAGTCCTTTTTGAAGAGGAAAAAGTCCGAAAGCTCTTTGTTCGAGTATGCTTGCCAAATAGTCTAGTGGATGGGATCCAGTGAGAGAATTGTAGGTCACTAAATACACAAGAGGGTTCACAAGTCTAAAGGTCCCATAGGAGGTTTGGGAATTAGACTTGAGGTTGTGACCCGAAATTGGTCGCAAAATTAAACTTTTTCGGTTGGATTGAAAGGGCATGTATTTAGTGGGAGCTCTTGAGCATCCAGTTGAGAATAGGATTCTCAATGAAATGCTTCCTAAAAAGACCAAGGGTGGATAGTTGAGAATAGGATAAAGGGAGCGATTGATCCTCATTGGACTGAGGTCGATTGAAGTTTCATCGAATTCTCTTAGCCCGACTAAATGTGGACTCAAAAAAGGTGCCAACGTGAGGAACATGACGGTTTTCTAGGAGTGGCGTCCTAGTGTGCCATGGTTTGGAAAGCTTTTGGTCCGACAAAGTCCTTGAGTATGTGGGATGGTCCTGCACACGTCAAGGGACTAGTGGGAGACAAATTAGACTAGGTGTCTGATTTGTACAGGTGCATGTTAGAATAATGCAAACTTTACTTGGAATCGTATTTATTATTTCACTAATCTTATTCCAGCTCCTTTCTTGAGAACAACCCAAATACTGTAGAGGTACAAGTGATTCTGGGTGAGTTCGGTGGAATGGATGGCAATCCAAACGGCATGCGAAGAACGATGTTAGACATCGTGGTCGAATTTGTGGCAAGGAGTCATAGAATCCGCTAGGAAAACTCAAACTAGGTTTGAAAGTCCGCATAACCGAAATAATCATTTTGAAGAGCTCATACGGAGTATGGCTCGTACAGTAACGACCTTAAGGATCAGTCAGGGTGAAAGTTGTGTTCTGAGTGTTTAGTGTGTAATGTCTTGTTCCTCAAAGAAAATTTGAAGACATTAGGAAACACTAAAATACAACCGTTACTCACAAAATTCTCTGTGATACTTTTATTGGGTTCCCACATATATATATATATATATATCGACAATTAAGTGCAAGACTCAGTTATGATAGGCTAATGAGAAAGCTCAGATATATATTGAGGGTTAAGCTGTTCAAGACTCGGTCATGGTAGACTGATGAGAAAGCTTAGATGTTATGATTAAAGCGTTAAGCTTTTCAAGACTCAGCCGTGGTAGGCTGACGAGAAAACTTAGACGTTTAACATCCCCATTTCTTGGGCCCAAGACAAGCATGAAAGATTTTGGTCAATACATGGGACCCAATGTTGAGTGTGCTTTGGGCATGACACAACGAAAATCACAACGAAAATCAAGAGTGTACTGAAGGGGCAGAAGACAACAATCAAGAACAATCCTTAGTACCTGAATAAGGACCAAAGATGTATTCTCGATGCACCATTTATGGAGAGTTGTTTCTTGAAGGCTAAAGCGATACTAGCTTCTAGAATGTTGTGAAAATTGATCAGTCTCATAAAGTGTGCACATTCGGGCTGAATGATGAGTGTGGTGGCTTGAAAGGATTTCAAGCCGGATACCACGAGGTTTTCATCATTAAAAGATGAACGCATGGTGACATTGGAAGTCATCACTGGATAGTGGTTATGGATAAAAAATGCGTCTATGAGATGGACGGTGTGCCTAGCACAACCGAGCCAGTGGTCGCCTAGATGGCAGACAACTTGGCTGTGGTAAAAATTATGGCCCGAGACCTCATCACAGGATCCACGAAAAATTCTTAGACGATCGTTATCTGCAGGCAGCGATGGTAGGAAGAGGTAACACGGTTGAACCGTATTACTTTGGCAGAAAATGCAGCAGAGTCACGAGACCTCATTTAGTATCATAAATTACTCATGCTCAGAAGGCTCTAAGCAAAGTGGGTAATTGACTTGATGGTCAAGTGGAAGATTGTTGGAATAGGTGACCAGAAAGTCAATGAGGTTAGCTGTTCTGTGAACTATTCGCCACTCTTTGAACACAAGTAATATTAGGCTGATGAATGTAGTAAGGATTCATCATTGGCAGCATTGAGCTTGTTATGCTTACTGCTAATATCAAACGTGTTTTGATGTTACAACAAATGCCCACATACCGAATAGTTAAGCCTGAGAGTTAGGCTGCGCATAGGTTGGCAGCTACGAGACCAACTCCTAAGGGTCGGTTTGAAATGTTCAAGTTAGAGGAACTCGATATGGGTATCGAGTGTCCTATTGATACTTGCACTAAGTATTGCAGTCGTTTTTCATCGACAGAAGATGTAATGGTTGGTCAGCAAGGTAGCCTACTGACTGAAGTGACTGACGGGAATCATCATAGAGTAGCTATGCAGGCTTGGTCGGTATTTATTGGTATTCCCGATTCTGATAGTAGGGGATTAGTCCTCGGACTTTAGGAATCACGACAGTCGCTTCCATACGAAGATTGTGTCTTCGATTTGGAGAGTGGTGATTGTATCATGAGGTATGATTAAGCCTTTGTCCAGTGCAGTCAGAGTATATAGTGAGGATGGTGAATTTCAAGATAACTTGGTGAACGTTTGCCATCCATTCGAGAGGGAACAACACTAGTAGCGGTGCACGAAAGATAACTACAAAGGTAACCCCTGTTTATTTATATGTAGTTCTCTTTATGATTGTTTATGTGCCCTATATGATATACTTGCTTATTGAGCATGTTTATTGCGTAAATGTATGAAGTAATGCACTTGATTAAATGTTTAAGTTTGATGGACATCATGCATGTATTTTGTGAAGTGAGTTTCAAACTTATATGCCTCATCTTCGGTCTTTTAATATGCAGAAACAAAAAAAAAAAAAAAAAGATTTTGATGGACGGCAACGACACTGCCACCCCTACTGGCTGGAGAGCATGCGGTCGGGCGCGCGCGGGCCTTGGCCAGTGCACTACCTGACCAGCGTACCTGCCAGCGTGCATGCTGGCAGGGGTGGCTATGAACACTGCTCATGTGGCGTGATCTACGTGCGGTCGGACGCGATGGCTGGGTCAATCTATGTCGTTTTTGATGTTTTCTAGAACTCTTCTGATAATTTCTGAAAATGGATTAATTTTTCATATTTGATTTAGATTAATTGGATTTTTTTCTATGATCAAATTGCTTAATTAACTTGGATCTTAACGTCCATTGCTTGCATTGCGTATAGATACGTCTATTGGATTTAAAAATTGAACTTATAAATTATTTATATGTTTATGGCATGTGATATTGAATATCACATAGGTATTTTGTATATTTATTATGAGCATGAGTATTTGGTATGACTGTGCATTGATGTTGCTTAGATCAACATGGGATGATCACTGAAGCCCTAGACCTTGCGTATGGATGTATGCTTTTTTACATTAGTTTTGGGTAGGGCCTGCGTGCCTCTTGTTTTGGGACTTTTATCTCCCGGTATTTTGCCTCATGATGTTAAGGCTTGTTTTTCCCTCTATTCCATGTATTCCATTTCCAATGTAATGAGAGAAGTAAGGAACTTTTGGTGAGGTTTTGCAGTTCATGTGATAAAGCAAGCCCACGGAGTTGAAGGCCCAAGGTGAGACATCAAGGTGAAACAAGTAGAGTAAAAAGCCCATTGTAATGACAATGGGTTAACATACTCTGTAATAGTGTAGGACCATCCTAGACAGACCTTAGACCCACTGTGGGCTCAGTGGGTTGCATAGGTTGGGCTTGTGATCATCCAACAAGGGTATCCTAGGTTTACTTGCATGCAACGCATTTATTTAAATGCTTTATAATATTTGATATTTATGCATGCAAGACATTAATGTGATGAGGTCTCGGTCAATATCTATTCAAATCAAACTCTCACTTGGTTGGACCAAGTTAAAATGTTAGGCCCACAATGGACTTGGATCAAAATGGTTTTGATCCATCCAAGCCTTCCATCCACAGTATAGTGGTGAGGAAGCTACCGCTACCCAAATATGGTCTCACGAGTCATGGCACATTTGGAATAGAAGAAAGTTGCATCATTATTGTGAACAAAGAAATACGCTCATTGTTTCCCTGTCTCACGAGTCGTGGGGGGGGGGGGGGCGACAATTGAGGTATAATTTAGTTGATGGGTCGGGCCTGAAATCAAGTTTAAATATTAGGCCTACAATGGACTTGGATCATATAGTTTGATCTGTCCATGCCTTCCATTCATAGCAATGCGATGAGGAAGCTACCGCTACCTAAATGTGATCTCATGAGTCGTGGCACGTTTGGAATAGAGGAAAGTTGCATCATTGCTATGAAAAAAGGAATACACTCGTTGTTTCCTTATCTCATGTGTCATGGGGGGTGATAGTTGAGGTATGATTTGGTTGATAGGTCGGGCCTAACATTGAGTAGTGTGATTCGCTTGGAGTCCACGCGATCATGTGAAGAGGTGAGGCAAAACATCTTGAGAATCTCATTAGATGAGAATGGTATTGGGTACCTCCCACAAGGCTTTTTTCATGTGAATCATAAAAGCGGGGCATGAAAAATTGTTCTTGTGGATCGCAAGCCCACTAGGAAAAGGTTTCCCAAAACCCCATTTGAGAATGGTGGGCTTTTGTATAAATAGTGGGATGAGTTAAAGACTAAAGACCAAGTCTGAACTTGAACACATTATTACGAATAATCTACTTACTTTCTGCTTTACATTTTGAATGTAGAAATGTCTAAGAATCCACTTACCACCTTTCTTGAGATTAATATATTTGATGGAACTAATTACAATGATTGATTGCGAAATCTAAGGATTATCCTCGATTTCGGGAATTTGGCTTATGTCATCGATAGGCGACTTCCGCAGACCTTGCCGGAAGGGTCCTTGCTAGAAGAATGTTTGACATCCAAGGAATGGCTAGAGGACAACCGCAAAGTCCGCAGTGTCATACTTACTTCCATGACTAATGAGATACAAAAGCATTATGACAGGTTGGACGATGTCTTTTCGATAATACTTCGCATGAAACAAGTTTATGCGGTTCTGGATTGGCATATTAGATTTGCAGCGACGGAGGCATTATTCAGAACAAAGATGTCTGAAGGATCGTATGTACAAGAGCATGGGGTAAGATGCTATCCCTTGTGGAGAAGCTTAAAGACCTCAAGGCTGATCTTGAAAAAGAGACGTACATTGACGTGATCCTTCAATCTCTTCTTCCCTCCTTTGACCCATTTATCGTGAACTATAACATGATTGGTCTTGAGAAGACCATTCATAAGTTGATAAATATGTTGGCAACGATTGAAAAATCTGCGCCGTCGATATTGCTTTGGGAGGCTTCAACCTCAAGAGCGAAAGGCAGGGGCATCGGACGCTCGAAGAGAAAGAAGGATGAGAAAGAGTCAGCCGCTAGGAGTGCTCCTGTTGTCCCACTGGGTGAGGGTAACAGGAAAAAGGGAAGATGGTTCGACAGTCAACGATTGCTAATAACGTTTGTATCAATTGCCGAAAAAGGAGGCATTGGAAGAGGGAATGTCCTGAACCCCTCTTTAATCAAGGTAAATTCATTATTGAGCAATATGATTATTGATTCTACTTCCTGGGTATTGGATACCTGCTTTGGAAGCTCAATTCTGCATATGATTTGCAGATGATGGTAAAGAGTAGAAGGCCTTACAGATGGTCTTTAGGCTAGGCGATCGCAAGGCTGTTGCTGTAGAAGCTATAAGACTAGTTAGCTTAGCCGTTAATAATCATGTTGGGATAAGATAATTGTGTAACCTAGCATGATCAAAGTTGTGTCTTTCTTATTGTTGGATAAATTGAAATACAAGTTGATCAATAAAAGTTCCTTTTATTTGACGATGAGTCTGCTGGGTTATCTACACAATTATTTCATTGTATCCCATAATTAGATTATGTTTGCTCAAAAACAAACTACATGATGGATAATCAAAGATGAAAATTATAGAATCTGGCATATAAAGCTATACCATATTCTTCTAGTCAGGATAAGGAGGCTGGTAAATTCAAGGAGTCTAGAAATAGATAAACTGAGTTCACTAAACTTATAAATCATTTCTAAGAAGAAATATGACGGTACAGCTCTTTGTGAGACAAAGTATGCTTGCCAAGTGGTCTGTTGGATTAGATACAATCAGACATATGTAGGTCGCTAAATACACAAAATCACTAGGAGGTTCACAAGTCTAAGGGCCTTTGAAAAGTTCGGGGAATTAGACTTGAAGTGGAGAACCAAAACTAAGTGCAAACATAAACCCTTCGGTTGGATCGATGTAGCATGTATTTAGTGGGAGTTCTTGAATATCCAAATGAGAACGGAATTCTCATTCAATGGAATTTTTTCTGTAAGGACCATTTTTAAACAGTCTCTGATACGGGAGAAATCAAACCTTATTGGAAATGGTTCGGTCGGTGTTTCACCGAATTACCTTGCTCCATCTGGACGTGGATTTTGGAAAGTTGCCGAGTTGAAAAGCATGGCGCTTTCTTAAATCCATAATCCAGGCACCATATTAGATATGGTTTGGCAAACCTGTATTCCACAAAGTACTTGATTATATGGGATGGTCCTACTTACATTAAGGGACTAGTGGGAGACAAACTAGGTTTGCGCAAATTCATAGGTTATTCCAAAAGAAATTGGATTTCAGAGGATAACCAACGTAAGGAGTAGCACCTTGAGAAATCAAGTAGAGAAATACTTTAGTAGAATAAAGCAAACGTCATTTGTAATCAATTCACCTACTGACTATATTCCTGCCCTCCTATGGACGGCCGAAAAATCTAGCTACCTGTAAGGTACGGGTTCTCAGATTTGACTGGTCAATTAGACTACTGTCCAAAAGACACATGGAGAAGCGATGTTGGACATCATAATTAGATCAATAGCTTGGAGCCACGGGATCCATCATGAATTCAAATTGGATTTGAGATTTCATGCAACTAGAATGTTCGTTTTGACGAACTCATACTGTGTATGACACAGTCAGTAACGAGCACTGGTGTCAGTGGGTGGATAATTATGTTCCAAGTATCTAGTGTGTATCTTAATTCATATAGAATGAAGTTAAGATGTTAGGAAACACTGAAGCACGAGTATTGTTCACATAATTCTCCATGAAAGGAATTGAGTTCCTATCTATAGGGTCAAGCTATCCAAGACTTAGTCACCACAGACTGATGAGAAAGCTTAGATGTTCAACATCCCCTACGTCTTTGTCGTAGACAACACAGGAATGTTGTTTGATGCATCGTACCTGATGTTGTTTATGCTTTAAGCATAACAACGGAGATCGAGGGTGCACCGAGGAGGCAATAGACAATTGTTATGAACTATCTTTAACACCTCAATAAGGGTTAAATAAGTGTTCTTGACGCACATGAATGGGGAGTTGATTCTGGAAGGCTATAGCGATACTAGCTTCCAGACTCAGGTGAATAATGTTATAATCTCAATACTTATGTATGTCCGGACTCAATGATAAAAGTGGTTGCTTGGAAGGGTTCATAGCAGGATACCACGTTTCATCATGAAAGTTGAGTGTATGGAGACTTTGGAAGTCTAACCTGGGAAGTGGTTTGGATGAAAAAAAAATTATTACACCCAATGGTTGGGTGCGATGCCTAGCAGAGCCGAGTCAGTAGTCACCTTGGAGGACGACAACTGGGCTATGGCATAAGCTAAAAGGACCTGAGACCTCATCACAAGATCCATGTAAAATCTTTAGACACCACCATCTGTTTAGAGTGATGTGACATGCGGTTAGACCGCATCACGTCGGCAGACATAGTAGTAGGCCGTGAGACTAAGCCGATATCGCGGATTGCTCATGATCAGATTAATCTGAAAGACATGGGTGATTAGCTTTAGGTCAAGTGGGAGATTGTTGGACTAGGTGACCAGAAAGCTAATTGGATTGGCGGTGTTTGGGAACTATTCAACAATCTTTATTAAAAGTAACTTTGTATTGATGAACATAGTAAGTGTTCGTCATTGGCACATGTGTTTGTTGTGCTTATCGATTACGTTAAATGATGCTTTAACGTCACTACATATGCCCACAGACCTATTGGACAACCCATGTTGTTGGGCCGCGCATTTGATGGCGGTTAGGAAATCAACTGATGAGGGTTGGGTCTAAAATGATTCAAATCGAGGACCTCGAGACAGGGCATCGAGAGTCCTATGGAGACTTTCACTAAGAGTCATATTCATTGGATGAGTGTTGTGTTTCATCGGTGACAGGTGTGGGACGCTTATACGATCTTGGTGGATTGGTCGACTAGGGCCGAGCCGACTGAACTAACTCGCAGGGATCATCATATGGATGCCTTGGAGGCTTGATCGGTATGATTGGAGTTCCCCATTCTCGATAGTACGGGAGTAGTCCTCAGGCTTGAGGAACCACGATAGTCACATGAACATGATGGCTGTATCTTGGATCTGGCGAGAGGTGTTCATGTCGTGGACATGTTCATTATAAGCCTTGTCCAGTGCAGTCAGAATGTGTAGCGAGAACGGTAGGTTGTAAGAAGAACATCCGTCCCCTGTCAGTATGTGACAGAGGTATCTTTTATGCACTCGGAGACACGTTCATGTTGTTTAAAGCTGTGACCACAACGGTTGATCGAGTAGGGAATGGTTCCTGCGTTGATACAATGAGGCATGCGTAGTCTCAAGTATTAAGCATAGCTGCCTAGTCAAGGATGGGAACCGATGCCCAATTCCATACCCCAGACTAAGGCCGGGATACGGTAGACGGAAGGACCGCCCCCGTACGAAATTGGTGCCTAAATGTTCATGCCAACATTCACTTAGTCTCTAGTGCCATGGACCGTTGCTAGATGTCCACCCATGGTAACGGGCTTTTGTTGGACACGGGCCTAAGTCTAGTTGAGGGTGAACCTAAAAGGTCACACACAAATCACCAAGGAGGTGAAGGAATCGGCTCAGAGTCAACTTCGGAAGATGATAAATAATTGGATTATTTATGGGATAGTCCAACGGATGGACAAGTAGATACTGTATCGAGCCCTTGATTAATTGATAGATGAGAATTATCAATTAAGTGGAGATTAAGGGCTTGGATCTTCTAATTGGATTAACATATCCATGGGCATTATTTAGTTGGACCTTGAATTAAATTAGATTTGATTCTTGGGCTTTCTTTAATTGGATTACAATAAAACCCGGTCCATTAAATCTTGGCCAAGAGAGATATTAATTCCACTTTTGGAATTAGGAGAAGTTGGACTTTTCCCAAAATGGATGGCCTTGATTGATGTAGTTGACTTGTTCCTTTTGAAAAAAAACAAATCAACTCCAATCAAGCCTCATTTACTTCGTATGATTTAGTCATACCTTGTAATAGGCCTGTAAATGGGTCCAATTTACCCAGGCCCAGACCCATTGTAATGGGTCTAGACCCAGGCCCAGACCCTATATTAAAAGTTAGGCCCAGACCTAGGCCCCAGACCCATTAAATTAAAAGAATTGGGTCTGGGTCGGGTAAAATACCCCCTCTACCCATTCATTCCCGTACCCATCCCCATACCCATCCCTAATTCCATTCCCAATTCACATCGGCAAGAACAAAAAGTGCTTTCTCATCTTCTCTCTTCAGCCTCACCCTTCTCCAAATCCGCCGTCTCCGGCACCATCTCCGTCGCTCACGCCACTCCATCGTCGCACTGGTCGCTCCCGCCGCCTCCATCGTCGCACTAGCCGCTCCCGCCGCCTCCATCGTCGCACTCGCCGCTCCCGCCGCCTCCATCGCCACTCTCGCCTCTGTCGCCGCACTCTCCGCCCCCATCATCGCTCACGTTTCGTTATCGCATTCCGAAAGAAACCCATCTCGGGAGTTGGGCATGATTCTTGAGTTCACAGAGGTATAAGCGTAGACTTGCCCTGTTTTTTCTTTTATGTTTCTTGAGGTGTTTCTCTTGTTATTTTGCGGTTGTTTTTGAAATCAAGAGCTTGTTTAGATACTAGTAACTTCAAGTTTTTCTATGTTCTTGGATTTTTTAGTGCTCTTTATGGTTTCCGCCCTTTGTTAAGCCTTGGATTTATGATCTTTCTTGTAAAGGATAAGTTTTGAGTTATGACTGATCTTTAGTGGAGTTTACTTTCGTTTAAAAAATAATTATTGCCCTTGTTGTGGAAGAAACAAAGACTTGATATGTGGATTTTTATTAAAAAGTTGTGATAAAGATTAGATTCTATATTTTTATTAAATATTATATATTTTCTGTTCAAGTTATTCATCCTATTTTTTGTTCAAGTTGTGGCATTTGCAAAGTAGAAAATATTAATGAATTAGAGTAGCTTGCATTTGTTGAAGACATGATTTTGTGAGAATGTATTTTCTGGGTTGTGATTAGAGTAGTTTGAAGTTGATGAACAGATCAAGAATTAAGAAAATATCTGTCAGTTGAGATTATTTTCTTCCTTTTGGTTGAGTGGCCTTTCTCCTTACATAAACTGATATTTTGGCCTCTTTAAACTCAATAAACTTCACTTCTTTGTTTCAAATATATATTTGCATCAGTTCAGGTTTTAACTTCTTGCATATATATGCCTTAAATTATATTATATATAGTTCAAGAACAAAGATTAAAAATCTATTAAAAATCATCAATTATTATGTTTGGCGTCATTTTTTGTTTGAGTTTGTCCCATTTTTATAGTGAATCTTATCTTACTAATTTTTTGCACTAAAATATTTTGCAGAAAGCTTGGTTGGTGGAAACATCAATGCCGCACGATCATCACTCGGCATTTTGGAAGAAGCGATTGTGATTTTATTTTTTTCCTCTAAATTGAAGACCTTTTTCTATTCTAGTTTTGTCCAAGATGAAATCTTGAATGTGAATGATAAGAATATTGCTAACAGTTGACTTTTGCTTGATTTATGGGGTTTGTGACTTTGTATTGTAGTAATTTTGTTTTTGTTTGGTGAATATGAATTCTTTCCTTTGATTACGTGATTTTTCAGTTTTCACTTGAACCCCTTTTCTTCTAATCCAGATTCTAATTCAATTTTAGCTTCGTTTTCTTGTATAAGTTAAAAAATTATGAAATTTTTGTGTTATTGTATATTGGAATTACATGTTTGAATAATTGAATCTCTTTTTTATTTCTTGTAAAATTCTTGAATTATGTGTGGAAAGTTGGAAACATGAAATGGAGTTCTTTATGTTAGATTTAGTTGTTTGAGAGAGAGAAGAAGAAAATATAAAAAAAAAAAAAAAACAAAACAAAACAAAAATCGGGCCCGGGTTCGACCCGGCCCAAAAACTCGGGTCTGGTCGGGTCTAGAGACCCATGGGTCTTGAATTGGGTTCAATGGTTTGGGTAGGGCCTGGGTAAATTGTGTTTTTAGTGGGCCTCCTCTGGGCTTGGGCCTGGGTAGGGCCTTATCCTTGTAAAGTGGTAGGCTTGATTGAAGATTAATGGGGATTGATTAGAATGTATCTAGACATCCCTTGGATGAACCTAGACACATTCCAATAATCACATTAATGATCTAATCAAACCTCCTTTACTTGGTATGATTTAATCATACCTTGTAAAGTGGTAGGCTTGATTAAAGATTAATGGGGATTGATTGTAGTGTATCTAGACATCCTTGGATGAACCTAGACACATCCCAATAATTACATTAATGATATATATATATATATATATATGAGTATATACAATCATCAACAAGAGGATTAATCATTATTCATCTTTTTCTAGGAAAAAGATGAAGAATTCTCATATCCCTCTCTCTAACTCTCGGCCCCTTTCTCTCCCTCTCACTTTGTTGCTTCATTGATCTAGGATCAATTTAAGAACAAAGCTAGATTAAGAGGATACTCTAATACGATAGTGCAATCTTTTTCTTAATCTCATCTTCTTAGGTCGATTTTTCTCTAGCAAGAAAAGTGTGACTTCTCCTAGTGTGGTGTGGACTACGTTAGAGGATTCATACGTTTGAATCTTGGTGAACATTTGCCATCCATTCTAGAAGGAACAACACTAGTAGCGGTGCACGAAAGATAACTACAAAGGTAACCCCCATTTATTTATATGTAGTTCTCTTTATGATTGTCTATGTGTCCTATATGATATACTTGCTTTACATTGTCATATTCTACATTGAACGCCCGGTTGAGAACCCAAGGGTACACCCCTTGGGATACTTTATTATGATATACATTTTAAATATCATTAATTCCTCATCTCTCACTCTGCTTGCGCTCCTAGGCGGATCGGCTTGTCCTTCACTTGGAGAGCATAAATGATTAGATCATATATATATATATAATCCATGGGTTGGATTTTCCCAAAGATCAATTGATTGGATTAATTAGTTTTTGGTTTTAATTTTTAAATTAATTGGATTAATTTATTGGGCTTAATTCATAAATTGGATTTATGAATTAATGAGATTGGGCTTCCCTTTTAATTAGATTAAAAGGATGGATTTATTTTTAGGCTTAAGTATTAAATTGGATTTAATATGAAGTCCATTGGACCTTTGGACTATTTAAATTAGATTTAAATAGGTCCGGTCCATAAAGCCCAAGAAAGATGAACGAACGAGATTTGATCTTGGAGACATTGAGATGGATGGCCGAGATTGATCCTAGAGTAGTTTGGACTAGGTCAACTCTCTAGAGTATGTGTGTTGTGTGTCTCTTTTGCAAGAGTTTGTATAGGTTAAGTGACATAGTCACTTAAATACACATTAACACACAAACACACACTAGCCGGCGCCCCCTCTCCTCCTTCTGTCGTCTACTCTCTCTTTTCTCCCTCTTTAATAATTTAGAGTCATGTTGATGTCTCTCTTCCCAATGATTCCTTGCTAGCTGAGAGTTTTGTTATAATTCAATGAAACGTGTGGAAGATTCGGAGGATCTCTATGTTTAGATCTCAGAGGTGTGAATCTGGAACAACGCATGTAGCTGGTGAAGAATTCTACAAGGGTGAGTTTTCTTATTAAATTCTTGCGCTTCTAAATTCTATGGCCTTCAATGTTGTAGTGTTTTCGGACATGAGATATACCAAAGGCCCGGGAGAATCAATGGAACACCTCTTGATCTGAATTAATCTTATTTAATTCGTACATGTCTTGCTTTTTATGCTTTGATTCTCGTTTTTGCCATGCTTCCGCGTGTGTCTCCCGGGCAGATCCACCCTTTCACGTTCGAACTTAATGGGGAATGTGGTGTCTTGGAAAGGTTCCAGTGTGATACCATGATAGTTCAATTGGGAAAATGGTTTGGATAGAAAACTGCATCTATTGGATGGATGTGGTGCCTCGCCTCGTCGAGCCAGTAGTTGCCTAGAGACAAACAACTAGGCAATGGTAAAAACTTTTGTGCCCAAGATCTTAGCACAGATCCATGGGAACTTCTTAGACAACCACCATCTCCAGGTAGAGATGGTAGGAAGAGGTGACACGGTGAGACCGAGTTACTTCGGCAGAAAATATAGTAGACTGACGAGACCGAGCCGGAATCGCAGGTTACTCATGCTTAGAAGGTTCTGAGTTATATAGGTAATAGGCTTTGTGGTCAAGTGGGAGATTATTAGAATAGGTGACCAAAACGTCAATCTGATTGGTTTAGGTCTGTCGATGTTGGGGTATTACCCTACCCGGATCAAGGCCCGATAAATACCCATAGTTGTTACTTATGTGTTTTACCCAGACCCTACCCATAGAATACCCATTGGGTCTTACCCATTCTATACCCAAAATAATTGGGTCCATTATGGGTCTTACACATATTAAAATGAATAAATCAATTATACATGTTTCTTTGTAAATGATATCCCAAAAATATATTACTAAATTAATTTATTAAATATATTTCATGAACTTGCTATCAATAAACTAAATTAAAAGTTATTTGAATTTCAACATGTGCTGATTGAATATCGTTGAAATATATAAAACGATCTTGACTTTATTCAAATAATGTATCATTATGAACCAATTACAAATCGACATAGATTCAATATAGGAACGTAAATTGAATAAGCAATAGGAAAAAGGTATAAAAATTATATTTTAACTTTAGAATGATTTTTTATTTATTTGAAAATGCATTCAACTTTCATTTCATGAGTTTTTTACAATTCAAATTTAATTTTTTTTTAGTACCATATATTACTTGAGCTTGACTTATCACTTTACGTTCAAATTATTTTTATCAAAATTTAATTCGCAGTTGTCACTATGAAAATAAAGATGAAAAATTCTAGTTCAATGATTTTAAGTTAATGGATATTTATGAATCTTTATAATATTAGATTTTACCCATTTAAGACCCATACCCGTGTGTATTTTTGGGTCTAGACCCTACCCATATCTGAAATACTTATTTCAATGGGTATGTGTTCGGGTCTGGGTCTAATATAAAAGTAATTGATTCGGGTTTGGGTCTAATATAAAAGTAATTAATTTGGGTCCGAGTCTAATATAAAAGTAATAGATTCGGGTCCGGGTAATGCCCACCCATTGACAGGTCTAGATTCGTTGTTTTGGAAACTATTACATTGATGAATGGAGTAAGTGTTCATCATTGTCTTAAGTGTTTGTTGTGTTTACTGTTAGAATAGGTGACCATGTAGCCAATCTTGGCAGGCAAAATATAACCTATGTCTAGACAATTTCAGGGATTTGATAAATCATTAATGAATAAAGAAGTGAAATTCATTTGGCATTACTTTGTTTGTGTTCACTTTATTTGCATTATGTATCTGTTCACTAGGCAAACAAAGCCCACGGACTGAAAACGTATTTCGGGGACTGGGACTACGCTTGGAGGTAGGTCCATGAAATCAGTCTCGCCGAATCAGTCCGAAAATCTCCAAGTCAAGGAATCTCAAAAATGGGTACCGAGATTCCCCTTGAGACTTACACTAAGCATCTGCTGTCGTATTTCATCGACGGGTGACGAAGGTCGTTTAAGCAGTGTTAGTGGGTTAGCCTGCTAGGGAGCAGCTGACTGAGGTGACTCGTGGGAACCATCTTACGGATGACCTTGAGTAGGGTCGGCTAGGTATGACGTGTATTCCCGGTTCCAACGGTACAGGACAAGTCCTTTGACTTGAGGAACTGCTGAGTTTACCTGTATATCAGGTCTGTATCTTAGATATAGTGAGAGATTGCCAAGAAGCACTTGAGTAGTTATAAGCCATGTCTAGTGCAACTCTTGTGTACAGAGTGACAGTAGTTTCCAAGAAAGGATCTGTCTCCTGTCAAAAGGCTTTGACAGTTGAGTGTCACATATGCTTTGTGTCTTGTCCCTAAAATCTGTGGCCACAGTAACTGAACAGAAGGGAAGGTTTCCCTTACGGTGTTTAGTAAGGACAGACCGACACTTAGGTCCAAAATGGGTACCAGCATTTTCCGTGCCCTAAACCCTAAGTGGTGAGACTGTAGACAGAAGGACAAGTGTACTGTTAGAGCCTAAATGTTCATCCCCGAATATTCACCTAGTCTCTAGTGCCATGGACCGTTACTAGATAGCCACCCATGGTAACGGGCGGATTCTAGGAATCCGACCAAGTCTAGCTGAAAGGTGAACCTAAAGAGTCACACACAATCCACACACATTAAATATTTAATTTAGAATTAAATATTGGAGAAATGAAATGATTAAATTGGATTTACTCAGGTCCTTAATTTTCTTGGAGAGAATTAATTCCTTTTATTAGATAAAAGGGATTAATCTAATAAATTAGATTTATTAGAAAATTAATTTAATGGGACTAGAATAAATATTTATATTTATTATATTTATTTATTTCCCTTTGGAATATTTAAAACTTATTTAAATATTCCATTAAATTAAATTAATGGTTGAGATTAAAAGGAGAGATGGATGGCTAGGATTAAATTTGACTAGGTCAAATACTACGTTAACTAGGACTTTGACTAGGTCAAAGTCCTAGTCAAATTAGTCTTCTAGAGTTGGAGTTTGAAGAGGATTAAACTCCTCCTCTATAAATAGTCCTAGCCCCTCCACATAAGAGATGATGATGAAACTCCAACACACACACACACACACTCTCTCTCTCTCTCTCTCTCGTCCTCTCTCCTCTCGTCCGCCCTCTCTCTCTCTCTCTCTCTCAAGAATATTACTTTCTTGTTCTTTTGTTCTTGGAACAATTGAACATAGGAGGATTAATCCCGTTAACTTAATAACGTGCAATTGATCCATCCTCTCCAAAACACTTGTTCATTCGCTAGCACGACGTGCAAGATACATGGGTGGATTGTGTGTCACAATTTGGAGAGTCTCATACACGAGATTTGGTGCAAATCGGGGAACAACGCAAGTACCAGTTAGAAGACGAAAACGACAATCGGTAGGTCCCGATTTATTTTTTCATCCCTCTTTTATTTTAATCATATGGCCTCCATGATTCTTTCTATGCTTTCTAATTCATGAGATACACCGAATACCCGGGAATTTCAAAGGTACACCCCTTGAACGTGTTCTTTAATTTACGTAAAGCATGTTTAAATTTTTGTTATTTAATTTTATACCGCGCTTCTGCATTCGCGCTATTCCGGGGACGATCCACAATCTTTCATTTACCACTTACATTGAACGGCGTTTCAATGTCACAACAAGTGCCCATAGATCAAATAGTTAGACTCGTGGAGTTGGATTACACATAGGTTGGTAGTTATGAGACCAAATTCTAAGGGTCGGTCTGAAATGTTCCAAATTGAGGACCTCAAGGTTGGGTATCGAGTGTCCTATAGAGACTTACACTAGTATTGCATTCACTGGGTGAGTGTCGAATTTCATCGGTGGTAGACGTAGGTCGTCTATGCAATTTTAGTGGATTAGTTGGCAAGAGAGTTGACTGACTGCACTAACTCACAGAAATCATCATATGGAAGCCTTAGAGTCTTGGTCAGTGTGACTGAATCCTGGGTTCTTATAGAACGGGATTAGTCATCGAACTTGAGAAATCATGACAGTCGTGTGCATACGAGGACTATATCTTCGATCTAGCGAGAGGTGACTGTATCGTGAGATATGGTCATTATAACACTTGCCCAGTGCAGTCGAAGTATGTAGCGAGGATGGTGGATTCCAAGAAAGAATGTGTTCCCTGCCAGTATTGTGACCGCGAGATCTCCTATGCGCTCTGAGATGGTTTAGACTCGAAAGTCTATGTGAAAGTTTGGATCGGCTAGGGAGACACGCGCGGAAGCATGGGAATAGTGACGTTAAAAAATGAAAAACCATAATCAAAGCATGTAAAACCATAGATCAATGGATGTAACATTGATCCTCCCGGGCGTTCGATGTATTTTCATGTTATGTAAAATATAAAGAAAACATGAAAAAGGCTCTAGAATACATGTAAAATTGCAAGAAACGTAAATAGGTATACCTTCTTGTCATTTCTTGCTCGGCTACTTGCGTTTCACCGCCACACATCTCATCATCACCAAGATTAAATCTCATTCGTCCATTCTCTATGAGCTTTATGAAATGGACCTATTTAAATCTAATTTAAATAGTCCAAAGGTCCAACGAACTTTATGTATTAAATCTAATATAATACTCAAGCCCAAATAAATAATTCCACCTTTTAATCTAATTAAAAGCGAAAGCCCAACATCTCAAATCTATAAATTCGATTTACGAATCAGGCCCGCTTAATACAATTAATTGATAAAGGCTAATATCTCCAATAAAGAAATTAATTTAATCCAATTAAATTAGTTCTTCTCCCAAATTAATTCCTTTCACTTACAGTGAATCGTATGTAACTCTTTAGATTCACCTTCAGCTAAACTTGGACAAATTCCTGATTATATCAAAAATAGAATTCGACCATCACCACGGGTGGCTGTCTAGCAACGATCAATGGCATTAGAAGCTAGGTAAAAAACGGCGTGAACATTTAGGCTCTCGAGTGCATACGAGTACGGTCCTTCCATCTACCATCTCCCAGCCATAGTCTAGGGAATGGAATAAAGTGCTGGTTCCCATCTTGGACTAGGCAACTGTACGTAAGGCTCGAACCCTCGTTTACCCTACAGAAATGTCACGGGGATCTCGTTCCACTATTCAGTCACTGTGGCCACAGATTCTAAGGTACACAGGTGCCAGAGTGTATAGGAAACACTATGTCAACTCATTAACAGGAGACGAATTCTATCTTGGAATGCACCGTCCTCACGACATACTTTGGCTGCACTAGATAGGCTTATAAGGACCATGTCTATAGACACAGAAGCTGCTCCCAAACCTACGATACATGCATCATGTGCATGTGTTTGTCGTCGTTCCTCAAGTCTGAGGACTAATCTCGTACTATTGGAGCCCGAAATACCAGTCATACCGGCCAAGCCCCCACAAACTTTCATGTGACGATTCCCCTAAGTCACCTCAGTCAGCCAATCACCAAGCCAGCCAACCCACTGAGACCGCATGGACTACCCACGTCCCGCCGATGAAACTCGACTACGATCCTTAGTGCAAGTCTCTCTCTCGGACCATTGATACCTAATCTCGAGGTCCTCAACTTGGAGTGTTTCAGACCTATCCACACAAGTTGGTTTCATGAACGTCAACCTATCCGTAGTCCAACTTCTTGGATTCACATGTTCAATCATAGGCTTTGTTGTGTAGTTAATAACAATCAACATAAATTAGTGAACACAACAAAGTACAGTCGCCAATGAATGATATCACTCTTATTCAACATATGGATATTACATTACATCGAAATTGTCAGAAAAGGATTACAAAAGCCCAGTCCAATTGGCTTTTCGGTCACCTATTCTAACACTATGGTCATAGTGATTGATTGAGTGGTAAGGAATTTCCTACAATGATTAATATAGTAAACGCATATCGAGTATGAATCATAGTTTCCTAGTGAAGAATGGGAACCGACGCCCAATTCCATACCTTAGACTAAGACCGGGAGATGATCGACAGTAGGACTGTACCCATATGGAACTCGTTCAGCCTAAATGTTCATGCTACTATTCATTTAGTCTCTGGTGTCATGGATTGTTGCTAGACGACCACCCATGGTAACGGACTATTCCAGTTATAGGTTAATCTAAAATAAATGTATTGGTCACAAGCTCAAGTGTAGCGGAGGGTGAACCTAAAGAGTTACACACAAATCACTGAAATTTGATGGAATTAATTTGGATGCCGAAAGAGGAGATTTAATTTAACTAGATTGAATCAAATTTTGGAGAGCATAAATGATTTGTTCATTTATGTGAAGTTATCAATTGATGGATGATCCAAATTTAGTTAATTGGATTAATTGAATTTTGGATTCGGCCTCTAAATTAATTGGATTAATTTAAAAGAGGCTTGTGCTAATTAAGTAGTGGATTGAATTGATTAATTAATTAGTAGATGGCTTCTCTAGTTACTGGATTGGATTCATTAATTAGAAATGAGCTAAAAATAATTAGTAGGACTAATTATGTTTGTAGGGCTAAATTAATTCAGTGGGTTAGATTCATTTAATTAATTAAGTGCCTTTTGGGCTTGTAAATAATTAATTGAATTAAATATTTGGGATTTCTTTGCTGGGTATTTTATTTAATTAGATTACATAATAAGCCCAACAGAACTAGTAACTGGGGCTCGATTGGATTTGTTGGACAAATTAATCGAGCCCGATCCAAATGAACCAAGCCTAGCCCATGTTGACCTTGTCTAGGTCAACATACCTTGTGTTTAGAGTAAAAAACTCGGCTACTGAGGTGAATGAAAGGCTGAGTTTCGGTAGTGGTGTGTTTATGGGGAGTTGGTGGAGATAGGGAAGTTACCTAGTTGACTAGGTCTTCTTTCCTTTTCTCCAAACTTCATTCCAACTCTTCCAAAACTCTTCTCGACGTCCCTTAGCCGATTTCTCTCTCCCCCCAACACACAAAGATTTTCCCATCTCTCTCTCCACTCTCTAAGGTTCTTCTTGGCTTTGAACCAAGTAAAAAACAAGGGAGATCGAAAAATATACTAATCAATAGTGTAGTTTTATCATCCCACTTCCCGGATTTGTTCCTTGCTAGCACCAGAACAAACCCCACATATCTAGTGTGGTGTGGATGATTTAGAGGGTCTCTAAGTTGAGAGCTTGCATGGACAAATGCCGGATCTTGGAGAAAAGAGAACAATGCGTCTAGCCGATGCAGAAAACAACAACGGTATGCTTTATTGTACGTTTGTTTTCTATTTAATTCCATACCTTAGATCGTAGATCTAGTGCTTTTAGTTTTGTTTTTATGATTTATACATCCGTAGTCCGGGAATGATTCAAGGTACACCCCTTGAATCCGATTGAATTATTTTAATTATTGCTTTTTCGCGCTTCCGCCGCGTTTGCAGGCCAATCCAATTCCGTTTTAACTTAGGATTCCCATGTTGACTTCGGGACCAATCCTCATGAATGTGCAGCTCACAGTTTGGCCCATGGAACTTGTCCACCCTTCATTTCTTCTGAAACATCATGCTTGCTACTTTGAGCTTAATGAACATCGAAAAGTGGTCTTGTTGATGCAAAATGCTGGTTTTTTCACTTCGAAAATAAACCGATCCAATGTGAATCCCCAAAGCTCTGTACAACCTTTCTCTGATAGTAAATGGTGCTTCTCAATTATTGCTCCAAGTAAATATATATATCACTGTCAAAACCTAAATCATATAACTCGCATTGATAGTGTTTGCCAAGAATTTCTCATTTGCCAAGAAGGCAACAGGGTACCTCCCTTTTATTCTTCATCATTCAAAATCTTATTGAAATCCCTTGTGCACAACCGAGCACATGAGGATCTCTTTGCTAACTCTGAGAGAATGTCCCAAGATTTTGTTCCTTTTTTCGCATCTGCATTGCCACAGAAACCAGTCACAGAATCCACCAATTCTATTGTAATGTTAATGTGATTTGTTGAAAATCAATGCAAGCATATCGAAACCTAATTATCCCACAATAAGATGACACGTCCACCCTTGTTATAAGCATAAACTCTAACTTCAAATATGTCAGAATTTTCATTTCAAATAGGCAACTTGACTACTCTTACACTTGGTCTCCGCCAAAAAAGACCAACGTGGGTTGATTCACTCGAATGATGTTTGCTAGCCCCAAAAGTATCAAAGGCCCCCCTATCCCTTGACATTTCTAGCAAAGGATACCTGTGTGGACCCACAGGACTATGAGGCAATCTCTGTTGCTTGTGTTTGTGATGTTGGATAAAGGTAGTTCCACCTGTTATTTTTAAGGACCTTATTGCATGCTATCCATCAACATAGTCAGGTTCTCGACTTGCTTTCTTTTCCTAAGAACAAATACAAATTTTCTCTCTAGCGGTCTCTGCCTTTTCTTTTCTTTTCTTTTTTTGGGCTAGACATAAAGGAAGCAGGTGTAAGAAAAGGCAGAGAAGGTGAGAGAGATGTTTACAAGGTCAGAACGTAGAGGTGGCGGTATGTAGGATGTGGTGAGGAGGTACTATATATGTAGGTTAACTGTCGGGCTAACATAGGTTAGATTTTCATAATGTATCATGACTAATTGGATTTGGAGTTGTATATATGGGCTAGGAGTGTGCATAGTATTTGAGGGACCCGCTAGAGTGGATAATTATGGCTAGACCGTTTGGGTGAAGATTATCCGCGCGTGGCTTCATAACTTGAGAGGCAGAAGGTGTTAGTTTGGTTGCGGATCGATTGAAAAAAAAAAATATGGTTGGACGTTTATGGATGAAGCTAGTGCAGTGAATTAGGGTAATTGTAGCTTGAGGAGCCAAAGAAGTAGGTGGCAAAGACCTCTGCAAATTACCCAAAAATTCCCTACCTTGAGTAACACCTTGTGTGCGGAGCCACGATCCGAACGGGGGATTATCACCCAGATGAATAAAGCCGTTCTCAAACTATTTAGAGGATAGTTTCGAAATATGATTACAAATTTGGTATTCGCTCATATGTAAAGGAGAGAAGCAATTTATCACCCAATGCAGAAACTATCTTCATTAGTTAGGTGAGTTGTATGTTCATGTTATGAGCTACTCGGATATGTAATGAAGACCCGCATACACCTCCGTTCGGGTCCATGTCCACATCCTTGAATTTTCCCACCCATTGTCTATGAAGCTAGCCATTTTGATCGTCATTTTCTAATAGAAGATTGTACACATGAATATGGAACTTACACCAAGCAAGAGACATATGCGTCAGGTTCTCATCCCCACCTACTACATGGAGTACAAGCAATTTTTTTTTTTCTTTATTCAAAAGTCCAAGGACAACCAATCATAATTCTATTCTGATTAAGAACTTACTGAAACTTGAAAAACAAGTAATCAGTATCAACCGTAAATCGATCAATAGGCGGGCATTACTTGGGCCCAGATCCAGACCTAAACCCAGACCCCGAATTCATTACTTTTATATTAGACCCGGACCCGGACCCATACCCATTGAAATAAGTATTTCGGGTACCCACAGGTATCAGTCTTGAATGGGTAAAATCTAATACTATAAAAATTCATAAATATCCATTTACTTAAAATCATTGAACTTGTAAAATTTTAATAGATCAATCGAGTCGATTAACTTGTCATCTAAAATTCTTAAATTTTGTACATAATTTTTTTTGTACGTATTGATATTTTGAAAAAAATTGCTAGAGTTTTTCATCTTTATTTTCGTAGTGACAACTGCGAATTAAATTTTGATAAGATTAATTTGAACTTAAAGTGATAAGTCAAGCTCCACTAATATATGGTACTAATAAAATTTGTTTAAATTTAAATTGTAAAAAAACTTATGAAATGAAAGTTTAACACATTTACTCCTTGGATTGCATGCTCATAGCACCTCAAATAGTTATCACCTTGCAACATAAATCCATAATATGGACAAAGCAATTCAGAAAGTAAGAAACTAAAATAGAAAACTGAAACAAAAAACATAAAAGTGAAACTGAATCTGAAACTAGAAACTAAAAAACTCACCCTATAAACATCATGCACATAATCTTCTGGATCTTCATTTATGCACCATATAGCTTATATGGTGTGTCTGCAAGGGATACCTGTTAAAGCCCATCTTCTACAACTGCAACTCCTATTCAGCAGGACCACATTGTGTTGGTCAAATGGCCCCATGATTTGGAAACGCCAATCATCTGATTTCATGGGGATATATTCTGCTACCTCTTTCATATTGTTTGCTAGGATCATTCATGTCAAACTTATACATCATCCCCCTCCTAAGACAATGAGTTTCAATCATCAATTTGGTTTCTTTTTTGGAACTGAAAACAAGGCCAAGGCTCAAGCCAAGGTTTTTATTTTATGTTTTGGGGTTAAACTTGGGAAATTTGAGAGTTATATCATCATCAGACTCATGCGCACTCTGAAAATCATCACTGTTTTCATCTCCTTCACTGTGCTCCCCTTATATCATATTATGCATCTCCTCACTTAACACTTGGTTATGAACAGACTTACCCTTCCCCACCTCTCCATCAAACTCTACATCATGATCTACCCACTTCTCAAATAACTTATCCTCCTCCTCCATATCATAATCACTATCCTGAAAATCATCACAATCTGATTTACTAAACTGACAGCGAATGAGATTAGAAATATTGACATTATCAAGGAAAGATAAGTCAATTTCAGGATCATCTACATGTTCCAAATAAATTTTAACTACCCTGATCTTGCCTATGTGGTTGATTATCCCATGCACATCAATGTCTGTCTCAAGACAAACACTGCCCAAAATGTAAGTTAAGCCCAAATTGATGCCATGATCTAACATTTTCTTTATTGTAGCCTAATTCCTCAACAAAATCCCTCATTTCGATCAACCTGAACATTTTCTACATCTACATAATCAAAAAAATCAACTTGCCCCCCTATATAATACCTAAGTGGTTCAGTATTCATTATACTCCCATGATGTTTATACTAATCATGGTAGCTTCATACTGTTGATCTATATAATAATAATAATAAAAAAAGAATTTCAGCACAATCAAACCAACGGGTAATCCAAACAAAATCTATAATTTCAACACAATCAACTAAACTCGACGAATTTCATACAACAAAACTCAACAAATTTGAGCATAATTTCAGCCGAATTTCAGCATAATTTCAACAAAATTTTATCATAGTCAAAAGATCCTAAATTTTTAAAACCTAATTTTAAGAAAGCCCCAATTTTTAAATTGTATAAACCCTAATTTCAAAAAAGCCCAAACCTTAAACCCTAATTTCATACCCCCGAATCAGATGTAAACTTCACTTCCTCCATAAATTCATACAAAAACAAAATAAAACATACCGTATTGAGGGCCATCGATCGACCGCGGTTGTCTTCTCCGAGCCATTATCTTCGGTTTCAACTACTTGCTTGCCGAATCGCCAAAAATAATCGGTCTAAAAGTCTTCTTTTCACAATTTAAACGATAGAAATTGCCTTTTTTTTTTTTTTTTGGTTGATCTAGGTAGATATGGCTGAAACAATTGGGACGAAAATTTGGGGTTTTAGGATTTTTGAGAGAGAAATGAACATGGGAGCACGAGATGAGAACTGGGCAAATGGAGAAACACCCCCTCCAGTTGCGTCACATGTGCTTTGTGTCCTTTGACCGTTTGTTTTAACAGTCAACTTAGAGTATATTTGGTTAGAGGAAAAGTGGAAGTAGAAGGGGATGTATAAGAAAAAGTTTAGTATTTGGTTTGGGGGAAGAGATGGAGGGGAAGTAAAACTGGATGTATATGAAACCCCTCCGGAGTCCAATTTCGTTTCCGTCCGATTGGGCGGAAAAGTGGATGTATAAGAACAAAAGACAAAAAAATACGTTTTTTTTATTTACTCTATTGCGAGTATATATATATTTTCCTCCAATTCTATTCTTCTTCTAGATGAAAATACCATACATAATCCCCAGAAAAAAGATAACCAAATTGTTGGAAAAAACTACTACGTCAAAGGCAAGAATCCGGTAAACATACTTTGCATTTGGGATTTTTAGAATTTTTTATTGCTAATTTGCTATTAATCTTGATTGAATAATCATTTTCCCTAATCGTGTTCCCTCTTCCCGCCGTCGGCACGAGTAATTTTTATTTTACTTAAACAGAATAGTTTAAAATAAATGAACAATATTCGTTTTAATAAATATTTTTATTAACAAAAAATATTATTGTTCTTGTTTGATATATATTTTTATTACTAAAATTTTTAGATCTTTTGTATTATATAATATTAACTTGTTTATTTTCTAAAACAAAATGAAGAGAAAGGGTTAAACTGTAAATTTATAAAAATTAATTTTTTCTTCTCAATCTAATTTTCTCGTACCAAACAAGAAAAAATATTTGAGATTTAACTCCCCTTCCAGTCATTCCAAATAACTTGAAGGAAAACTATTATTTTTTCCCTCTCCTTCCCCCTTCCCCCTTCCCCTCGCCTTTCACTTCTCATTTTCTCTCATTTAAAACCAAACGAACCCTTAACGAGGGTATTCAAGTGGATGAAAAATACAAACTTTGAGTACCAAGTCTGATGACTTGGAAACTTGAGATAACTGAAAAGGTGTATAATTTGGATATAAACACTGAAATTATCCCACTATTTTTTATACACACCAGAGTTTTAACCATTTTGGTATAGTATTAGGAGCATTTACGAAATTTACCCAATACTTTCTCTTATGTTATATTTGGATTAATCAATTTAGAGTTAAAATTTTGAAGTTCATAATAATATCTTGTTCGTATAATTCTGTAGTGGAGAAGATTTGAAATGCATCAATTCTTACTTTGAGCTATTTTTAATATCATTATAGTAAATTTCAAGTATATTTCATATGAAGTTATTTTAAAATTATTTTTTAAATTTCTGATTGGGATCCAAATTTGTTCATCCAAATAGTGCCACGAGTGTTTTCACTTTTCACCCTAACATTCACTATGAAAGAAAACGTTTAGATGATGGTGTTGGGAAAAAATAAAAAGAAGAAAATGGTCTATTTCACTGCGCTACTGTACCATTTTCTTGAACATGTCCATAAACCGAAAGGGAGTATGAATCCTGGCTGAAGATACATACCAATGGCCGGAACGTCTCTGAAATCCCTATCTCCGCCGGAATGGGAGTCGCTAATTGACGACTACAACCTAGGCGGCGGCGCCCGCCTCCAACGGTGGACCGCCGATGCTCCTGTACTCGACCTCTGCCTCTCCTCCCTCCTCCGTAAAGATTTCCCCCTCCAACTCAAACTTCATATCCTCACTTTCCTCGAGCATTACACTCTTGAAGATTCGCCGCCGCCATCGTCCTCGCTGTCCCGCCTGCTCGATGCGCTTCGCTCCGTCATTCAGTCCCCCAATGACCCATTTTCTCTCAAAGACCAATTCCTCATCTCCACCACCGCCGTTTTCATCGCGTCGCTATTGGATAACGATGATTTTAGCAGGTGCGCTCCACTCAGTGGCCTCGTCGAGCTCTTGTTGACTATTATCAATCGCCCCAATCACGGCCTCGATCGGCAAACGCGTGGAATCTCGTGTGAGTGTTTGCGTCAATTGGAGCTGGCTTTCCCTTGTTTGCTCTCCGAAATTACTCCCCATTTGTGGTCCTTGTGCCAAAGCGAACGAACCCATGTTTCACAGTGGTATGTTCTGTTATTGTCCACAACCATACGCAATCTTGTCAAGCTGAAGCCGAGTGACACTATTGCGTCTATTAGTAATGCTACGATCCCTTTAATCCCGTTCAATTTCCCGCAGTTTTTGATTGATGGGGTTGGTGCGGATTTTGTGTGGAAGGAGAAGGAGATTTGTTACAAAGAGCTGCGGAGAGTGGTTGCATTTTTGCTGGAGTGTCCGCAATATTTAACTCCATATGGATTGGTGGAATTTATCGTTGCTATCATTCCTGTAGCTGAAGAGCTAGAACTTCAGGCTTCTCTGTTGAGGGTGCAGTTCTCATGGTTGCTGTACACGTTCGAGCCATTGCTTTGTCATGTTTTTTTGGGACTGTATTTGAAGTTTTTGGATTCTTTTGAAGGACAAGAATTTGAGGTATCTTCTCGCTTATTGTTAATGTCGAGAGAATCGCAACACCATCTGGTTTTTAGGTTGTTGGGACTTCACTGGATATTAGGCTTCTTTGCTTTGATAGTTGGTAAGGATGATACAAGAAAGAGAAGCATCCTTGACATGAGATTACGCTTTTATCCTACAATTTTTGATTCCCTGGCTATGAAAGCCTTGAAGCTTGACTTGCTTGCGTATTGCTCTAGCTTGCTCGTCAATCCTGGAGATGCAAGTGGTGTAAAGAATGTGGAGGCTGATAAAGAGGTGTATGAGGTGAAGCTATTCAAAGATGGCCTTGTTTCTGTGTCAGCTTTCAAATGGCTGCCTCCATGGAGCACAGAAACTGCAGTGGCATTCCGCACTTTCCATAAGTTTCTGATTGGTGGATCACCACATTCTGATCCTGCTTCTTCTTCAGTTGGTACTCTTATTGAGTCAAACATCTTTTACACCTTACAGGTATATATGCCTCTTGAGTCTCTATTTCATCTTCTTTATCCCGTTATCAATTCTTTGGCTTTGTGAGCTGGGCAAGATAGTTATCTAATTTGTTCAAAGTTTTATATGTGTAAGACTGTAAAAACATCAGAAAAATGGGAGGATGATAATATTAGCATGAGGGTTATGACAGCCTTTCTATTGTGAAAATTATGAGTCTGGAGGAACCTTTAGAATTGTTTGGTATGCAGTTGATTTAAGAGAGAAGAACTTTCTAAAGAATATCTTTTGCCTGGATTGTCGAAACTACTTTGAATATCTAGAAGTGGAAGCCTTAATTCTTTGGGAATTTGTATGCCTTTTAAAATTTCTATGACCAGTTTCAGCTACAGAAACTGCCAGTATAGAGAAAAACAGTCAAAAGTTTAAGATCAAACATACAGGTTTAGAGAAGTAGTTAAGACCATTTGTCTAAACTATTTGGACTGAATTCAAGCCAGTATAGAAGACAACTTCGAAGTCTGGAAGCTCCAACTACAGCACCTTTCGTCATGGTTATCTTTACCATTCTTCTTTGATTCTCTTCTTCTCATTGTAATCTTCCTCTATTTCTCTTCTTTTCTCTGTTTCCTCTTTTCTTCCTTGCAGGCAAAGTGTGTTAAGAATTGCCCTCAACTCTAACCAATCAGACATTTATATTCATATCTTTCATTTTTTCACATTCATGCAATTAGTCTTCATGGAGACACATATACAAAACCTCTAACTTCAGACTCTGTCTCTCTCATTCAAATACACACGCACACACAAACTCACACCCGGCGACCATTGCAGTTTTAAATTTTAAATATCTCCTCCCAAAATGGAACTCCGTTTTAAAGAACTGTCCCTCAATTAAAGTAATAATATGACACTACTAACTCTCAACAAATACATTTTAAGGGCAATAGTGTAAAAGGTCACATAACACTTTCTAAACTCTCATAGGGTGAAACTAGATCGAAATTTTTTGGGATGGAGAGTATGTATTATAGAAAGAAATGACAGAACTCTCTTCAAGAAAATGGGCTGACAGGAAGTAGACCATGGGTGCTGTCTAACGGAATCATTTATTTTCTGGGCACAATGATCAGAATTGAAGACTTAGTGCTCACTAGTTTTTCTTTGGCGCCTCTAAACTATAACATTAACCTTATTTAAAGTTTAGAAATAAATACTATAACAACCTTAGAAAAGTTGTAAGTTGACGTCCTCAAAACATTAAAATAAGACCAATTTAGTAAATCATATTTTGGTCAATTTAGATCAAATGCATTAGTATTTTCAAACTAACAAAGTGATATTATGGGGCGGCGCCCTTACTCATACCTATTAACTGATATGAAAACTGTATGTACTGACTGAAGCATGTGTAAATTGACAGTGGGGCAAAGAAAATGAGTAAAAAGCATGGAATGTATGTTGACTTGGTACAAGATCAAGATTAGGTAGACAACAACAAAGTGGCAATTGGTGGTTTTGGTCTGTTGATGTTCTTATAAATGTGATTTGATGCCTTAGTCTCATTAAGTAGCAATGCTTTTTATGTGCTTGTGGTGGATATCAGAATGATTTTGGATCTCTCCTGTGGTATTTCTTTTTGCTCCCTGATCGTGAAATATGAATGAAAGCACGTTCAAACTAAACTTCGAGTTCTCTACATATTCACTTAGATACAAGAGATTTACCACTCTCAGTTCATGTTAATAGATTGTTCTAGAAAGTTGTGGCAAATCTTATATAAATAGACTTTGGCATTTGACCTGAAGCTTTGATATTTTTACAATTGGCAAAGTATAGGCAAAGCTTTTCAGAGCTGCTCATTTACATTTCTATCATGAATCTGCAACATAGTCGCGTTAACCTTTTAATGTGCAGAAAATGCTGGTGGACTCGACTTTCGAATTTAAGGGATTAGTTCCAGTAACTGTTGCATGCATAAATCGCTTGCTGGGATGCCACAAGCATCTTTGGTTGGGAGAGCATCTTCTGGAAACGCTGGATAAGCATCTGCTTCCTAAGCTCAAAATAGACTATAGCCTGGGATCTTACTTCCCCATATTTGAGAGAATTTCTGAAAATGATAAAGTTTCACCTAGTGGGCTGTTAAATCTCCTCATGAGATTCATGGTCTTCCTTGTAAAGAAACATGGTCCTGATACAGGGTTGAAATCTTGGTCCCATGGCAGTAAAATTCTTGGCATTTGTCGAACAATGCTGATCCACCACCACGGCTCTAGCTTATTCACTGGTTTATCTCATCTTCTTGAAGCTACTTGTCTTCATTTTCCGGATTTGGAGGTTCGAGACAATGCAAGGTATGTCTTGGAAATATAATTAACATGGTTAAAACTTTACTTCCTGGAAAAATGTTGAATCAGTTACCAGCCCAGGTACTTTATCTTTCCCATCACATCAGCAAGTTGAACTATTTTCTCACTCAATGTGGTTAAACTGCAGATTTTACCTCCGAATGCTTATCTGTATACCGGGGAAAAAGCTCAAACACATACTGAACACGGGGGAAAATTTGCCTGGGATATCTCCATCCACTCATTCCGGCTCATTCTTTAGTCTTCAGTCTCTTCAATCTTTCCCCGACCTTAAGAGATCTGGCAGTATTGCTTCTTATATCCATATTGAACGTGTGATGCCTTTATTGGTCAAGCAGTCATGGTCCCTGTCTCTGCCGAATTTTGGCACCAGTGCTGACAAACCTGGATTCTTCGAGGGCATCAGGGATAATGAACCAACAAGCGAGGAGAGGGGCTCTGACTCAAGTATGAATGATGATATTATCTCAGAAAATGAAATACTTCATCAACAAAAAGTACCTTTGCGTGTGATGGATGCAAAAATTTCAGAGGTTGTCAGGGTACTGAGAAGGCATTTCTCATTTATTCCTGATTATAGACATATGCCAGGCCTCAAGATTAAGATTTCCTGTAGTTTGAGATTTGACTCGGAGCCATTTAGTGGTATATGGGAAGGTAATACATCAGCTAATGTGTTGGATGAAGTGGACAAACTTCCTGCGTTGTACGCCACAGTTCTTAAATTTGCTTCTTCTGCACCATATGGAGCTATTTCGTCATTTCATGTTGCCTTCCTTCTTGGCTCACCACCTAAAAATGCTAAACCTTTGAGCCAAACCGATTCATTAGCTATTGTTCCGGTGGAGAATGGTCACCATATAGAAGAAGATGACTTCACGGCTCCCGTATGTATAGAATTGGAGCCACGAGAACCGATGCCTGGTCTGGTTGATGTCTCCATTGAAACTAATACAGACAATGGTCAGATAATCCACGGACAGCTTCATAGTATCTCCGTGGGAATTGAGGATATGTTTCTGAGAGCTATTCTTCCAGATGATATTGCTGAAGATGATGCACCTCATTATTATGTGGACCTATTCAATGCATTATGGGAGGCTTGTGAGACATCATCTAGCACAGGTAGAGAAACCTTTGTCTTGAAAGGTGGAAAAGGGGTTGCTGCAATAAGTGGGACTCGGTCTGTAAAACTAATTGAAGTTCCCGCAACATCTTTGGTTCAAGCTGTTGAGCGTCACCTTGCACCTTTTGTTGTTTGTGTTATTGGTGAACCACTTGTTGATATGGTCAAAGCTGGGGGTGTGATCAAGGACATAATGTGGAAGGATTCCAGTTCAGATTCTTCACTTGATGTCACTTGTTCACCAACTACCTCTGGAGGGCCCCTTTATCTCAAGTATTTTGGCGATGAAGACGAGGGAGAGGGTCAAATCCCAACTAGTCGGAAAAATATTGGTTACTTCCACATTTTGATATTTCTTCCACCAAGATTCCATCTTCTTTTCCAAATGGAGCTTCGTGATTTTTCAACTCTCGTTCGGATTAGAACTGATCATTGGCCGTGCTTAGCTTATGTTGATGACTATTTGGAAGCTTTATTTTTGGATTGAAGCTTGTTTTGTACCCAAAGTGGTTGCTTCTTCTGTTGATGCTGCCTCGGAACTTAAGATCTTCACTTGAAATTCTTTTATTCTTCTTTACCTCAAAGAATAGGGCATTATTGTGCTTGAAGTATGGAACAGGTACGAGCACGCTCTTTATCTGTACTGTTATATTTCTGATGATCGCGGTGCTCTACCTTGCGCTAGGGGCAATTTACATGGAACGGTGGTTTTTAACTTCTTATGGTTCATCTGCGTACACCCCTGCCTGAAGAAAAGGAACCGTCAATAGAGCTTCTTAATTCACTCCTAATTGAAAATGATCAGCAGAGGTACAGTGTGGACAGTGTGAAACGTAAAGACTGCAAAATCAAGATCTGGATCAATCCATGGTTTCTAGCTGCAGTAATCATATTGTATAAGTCGAGACGTGTGGGAGAGAGACGACTGTGAAGAGAAAACGAGGCATATTAGATGATGACATGAGATTGATGCATTCTTCTACAAGGTAAGATAGATTTGAAACATTATGGCACTATGAATTGAACTCATTTGTTAACAGTAGCGTAATACAAGGTCTCGAACATCTTGTGGCGAGATGCAGTTGAGGTTCCCTGTGCATAAAGTTTTCAATTGTATACTCTGTAATCGTATATCTTCTCTACTTTAGAGTGCTTTGCTCTTTGAGAAAATTCGTGGACATCAATTATTCAGACAGACGTTTCTTTCTAGTCTGTCTGATGAGTTTGGTCTAGATGTTAGATTCTGTAAAGATTGATTGTTCCTTTGCATTCAACTTTCGGAAATGAGGTATTCAAATAAATTGGAATTTGGTTTTGAATGTTCAAATAAACTGAACTCGGGGGCCGAATGAATGTTCATATTGTGGGCTTCAAATGGGCCATTAAAGTCATAATGGAACAATAAGTACTTCTAGAGATTTATTGCAGAGAAAGTTAAAATTTGCAGGAGAATCCGAACAGGCACAATGAATATACCCTATCGTGATATCAGAAAATTTCAAACACCACCATGCGTGGAAACAACAAATAGTAATTTGTCTCCTTGAATTTTTTAGGGTAAATTACGTCCACCCTCCCTACAATTTGTCATAATTACCATTAGGGCAAATATCACATTTAGTCCCTTAAATTTTCATTAAGAATCACTTTAGCTCCTTAAATTTATTGTTTGACATTAGCATCTCTAAACTTTGGTTTTTGTCCCAGTTTGGTCCCTCTGACCATTTTCCGGTAGAAATGTGGCCGGATTTTGACTTTTTAGAGGGTAAAATGGTCAAATTAAGTTTAATTTTTCTCACTTTAGTCCCTTAAGTTTATAAAATTGTCAAAATAGTCCATTTTTTAGCCAAGAAATCATTTTTGTTTATATTTTTATATGTTGAAAATGATGTAATTATACTATGTGAATAATTAAAATTTTGAAATGTTGTAAACATAATAATAATATATTACGTAACTTAAACCAAAATAGTCTCTTCTTTTTCCATTTTTCGAAGTTACAATAAAAATTAAAATTATGAATAAATTTTACAGAATTTATATAATATTAAAATATAATAAAAAAATTTAAGTTAGTAATTTTTAATCTTAGGGCTCAAAAATAAGTCTAAGAAAATAAATTTTAACAATATTATGAAATATTAACAGTTGGGGTTTTAAACAAAAAGTTGGTGGGATGTACTTGTTAACTAGATTATTTGGTGATTTCAATATATATATATATAATATATATATATATATATATCGAAAAATCTAGTTCAAAAGCATATTCCACCAAATTTCTATTCGAAACTCTAATCATTCAATAAACATTTTTAAAGTTTAACTTTTCTAGACTTAATCTCTAACACTTAAGATAAGAAAAAATTATTGATGTAGATTTATTTATTATATTTTCCAATTAGATAATTTTTATAAAATTAATTCATAATTTTGATGTTTTTTTAACAACTGAAAATGAAAAAAAAAAAGAAAAAAGAGACCGCTTATCTTAAATTAAGCAATATGTTATTATTATGTTCACAAGACTTCGAAGTTTTGATTATTCGCATAAGATAATTACATCATATTAAACATACAAAAATATAAAAGAGTTATTTTTTCACTTAAAAAAGGACTAATTTGATAATTTTACAAACTTAAGGGACTGTAGTGAAAATCAAACTTTGATTGACCATTTTACCCTCTAAAAAGTCAAAATCCGATCACATTTTCGTCGAAAAATGGTTAGAGGGACCAAATTGAGACAAAAATTAAAGTTTAAGGATGCTAAAGTCAAAAAATGAACTTGAGGGACTAAAGTGATTCTAAACGAAAACTTAAGGGACGAAATGTAGCATTTACCCTTACCATTATCATCCCGTTGTTTCGAAAATTACCATGACCCCCTATAATTAAAAATAATTATGTAAGTAATTAACTGCAGTAGAAAATGTCATTAATACCCTTATCAAATTAAAAAAAAAATCTAAGTAAATAGAAATATCTTTGGAGGTGAATTACCTAAAAGCCCTTTTGTGTTTTTTTTTTCCTTTTCCCACTTCTGTCAACGAGAAGAAGAAGAAAAAGTCTCAGAAGTTGAAAACCCTATTCTCCTTTATCTTCTCGCCATTTTTTTCTCTCATTTCTTCTGAGTTCTCCTGCGAATCCAAGAGAAGAAATCGTTGTTCTAAAGTTTGAAGGTGGTTCGCAGTCGTTGTTGTGTAGAAAGAGCCGCATTTCTTCTATTTTGGACGCACCAGGTAAGAAGAGTCTATCCAAGTTTTCATGTTTTGTTGGAGATGTAAATGTTATATCAAATTAAGATCATGTTTGTTTTCTGTTTTTTTCAACCAAAAATGGCGTTTTCTCCTCTGTTCATTCAAAGAACTCCATTTTCTGCGTTTGTTTTTGTTTCTTTTTTGGGTTTTTTTGGATCAATATTTGAAATATAAATGAGTTATGAAATTTACATGTTATTTTATCTCTTATTTCAAGTGTGATTTTAGTTTTCCAAAGAAAACCCAAAAATGAGTTATATTACTAGGTCAGCATTTGGGGGTTTTGGATGACTGTGTTAGAAAATGATCAATCATGAAAAAATCATATGACTTTTTCGTATATTTTAGTGTTATTATGGTTCGAACATTTGATTGGTTTAAAGTTGCTTAGTTTAACTCCTTTTGGTTCTACATTTTTGTGTTACATTTCTCTGTTAGCAGTTTTTGTGAAATATTTGTTTATTTATGCTAGTATTTTTATTATTTTGAGGTGAATAATTTATTTTTATTTTGCATTTGTTCTGCATGTAGGTATGGATGACAAGGTGTTCTCCATTGTGGTGCATTATATGAGCCAACAGTCTAAGCTACACAATATTGACAGAGATAAGTATACCTATCTCAATTTAGTTTCAGATATTCATGATATGCATGGGATACAAAACACTGATCTTAGCCTCACTTGTAGTATGCCTGGTATGCATGTGAGAAATGACCAAGATGTGTTGAATATGTTTGATGGAAACCAAAGTAGAGATGAACTTGATGTATTTGTTGTGGTTAACCAAGAGGGTGGGAATAATGAGGTTGGGGGCAATCACAATGAGTCTGGGGGCAGTCATAATGAGTCTGGGGGTAGTGACAATTGTAAATTTTGGGAGATTGCTGGAATCCCTTGTAGGCATGTTGCTTTAGGGATTGCTCATAGGAGGGAGGAGTTAGAAACTTACACTGATGTCAGATTTTCAAAGCAAAAGTACATGAGGTATATGGTCATTGTAGTGATCCCATCCCTGATCCTTCATTCTGGCCTGAAGAAATGGATGTTACTCCTACTGATCTTAATCCTCCAGCTATTAAAAGAATGACAGGGAGGCCAAAGAAAAGTAGGAGAAAAGAACCAAGAGAGGCAGCAGGAGCTGTTAGACGAGTCAATGTGTTGAAGTGCAAGATTTGCAATGGCAATGGGCATAATAGAAGAACATGCCCAAACAAGGTAAAATGTCAAGCATCTAAAGTAAATACATTTCAGTCTAAACACATGTTTCTAAATGTATGTTGCTATTGTGTAGGATGTTGATTTAAATGTTCCAATATATCAATTGGCTAAAAAGAGGATGAGAGGCAAAAGGAGCAGAAATGAGACATTGGGAATGTCATTTTCTCAACCACTGCCCACAAATAGGGATGAGCCAATGCCTGTTTCAGCATCTCAACCATTGCCCAGGGCATGCTCTCAGGCTGAAGTTGCACAAAAAAGACCTGCAACAAAGAAGTCAAAGCCAGCTGCAAAACCAGCACCAACAGCCTCTGCAACACATACTCTCAGGCTAGCTGCATCTTCTCAACCATTGCCAAGTGAGCTGCTTTTGCCTCCTTCCCTCTTCAGATCGATTGGAGTCCTGTCAAATGTCCGACTACCTCCAAATGAACCAAAGGAAAATGATCCAAGGGAATGTCCACAAATGTGATATTAGTGTTTCTTTGGTGTATTTTGACAATCATGTTTTGGACATGTATTTTTGTTGGCATGTGACTTTGGACATGTATTGTTGTAGACATGAGACTTTTGAACATGTATTCCGTTGACATGTGACTTTTGGACATGTAGCTTTTGTGGATCAATATGTCAAGTTGACTTTTGGATGTATCCTTTTGTTATGCTTTGGTGATATTTAAACTTTCTTATGTTTATTATGATCATAGCAGATATTGTCCAAGTTTAATTTTTAAAGCTGAAATTGTTAAGGCTACAATGATCTAACAACAACAAAATATGACCTTCATAAATGATTTTTTTTTTTTTGCAGTTTTCAACAATTTTACCATTTATTAAATACAAACTCAACATTTACATACCATAATATAGTAAAATCTTACATTTTAATCCACAAGGGCATTTTAGTCCTCGAAAATTGGATAAAAAATACTAAAATTTAATTTCTTGCTATACCAAGGTTAGTTTGGACAATTCACTATAAAATTCTAACGGAACCCTAACGGCATATGATGGAAGGGGGTCCTGTGTTAAACGGCCGTTAGTTCCAGGGGGGTCATGGTAATTTTCGAAACATCGGGGTGGTAATGGTAATTATGACAAACTGTAGGGAGGGTGGATGCAATTTACCCAATTTTTTAAGAATGAGCAAATGCTCCTCACGCGAGGGGTGAAATATGCCCGTTGTTTTTGTTTTCTTTTGTTTTTTGTTTTTTCTTTTTCAAATTTTATTTTTATTTATTTTACAATTGTTGAATTTTATTTAACACAAATTTATGTACATATTATCTCCATTGAATCTACATGAACCCTAAAACTATGATTGATATTTTATCTTTACAAATTTACATCTATAATTTATATACAAAAATTACAAAATATATTTTTATAAAGATATGTATAATATATATTTATAAATATATGTATAATAATATATATATATATATATATATACATATAACCCAACTCAACCTATCCTTGAGCCAGCCACCCCTCGCACACCGTTGATGCCTGCGTCGGTGCGCCTTCCCCTACCCCGAGCATATTGTCCCTCCCCACTACCATTGCCACTTACCCCCATCACCTGCGCCTCCCTTCCCTTCCCCCAACCCCCAGCATCGCCGCCCCTCCCCGTACCACTTGTCAGTGCCCGCCCCCTTCACCCCTCGTCGCCACCTCATCTACCCCATCCCCCCACCGCCTCCCCTTCCCGGCTCCCCTTCCCCCCTCCCCTTTCCTGATCCGGCGACTGCCTTCCCCATGCTCTGTTTTTCTTTTTCTTTTTTTAGGCTTAAATGTATAAAAAACTCCTGTATTTTAAAAATTCAGCTAAAAACTCTCATACATTTTAGGAAACAACCAAAACCCTCCTCCTTGTTTCCTGAAATATAGCTCAAATCGCCCATCTCCGTTAAATATAACTAACGGCATTAACTTTTTGACAAAATGACTGTTATGGCCTTACTTATTATATATTATTTCTTATTTTAATGACCGATGTATCTTTATTGAATGTAAGAAAGCCGTTAGATCTAATCAATTGATCTTAACCATTAAATCTTGATTTATAAAAAGACCAAAGGTTTAAATTTAATTAATTATAAATATATATTATAAAAATAAAATTATTATTTAAAAAAATTAATCAAATAATCATCAACCTCCAATCCCCACCGCCCCCACCCCAACCTGCTTCGTTGTCGCCCAGATCTACACTCCTCTAGGCGATGATGATGAGTTTTTCTTTTTCTTTTTTTTTCAAGTTTTTTATTTTATAAATTTTTAATTTAAAAAATTACTAAAAAATTTAAATGAATTAAATTTAAAATAATTCAATTAAACATTTTTAAATTAAATAATTAAAGTAAAGTATTAAATAAAATTTCAATACTTATTACAATAATTTAACTTTTAATATTAATTTATAATAAATAAAGATAATTTATTTAAGATTTTAAACTAAATAATAATTTAAATTATTTAATAATATAATTTTTTTTATTATTAATTCACATTTATATTTTATGTAAGCTGAAAGAGCTCGTTCTTGGGCTTGAACGGAGTGGCCTTTGATTTTCTGCAAGCTATGAAATGGGAACCTGCAAAAAAAGTGTTAGTACTCCGACGTGCAAGTCAGTAAGCAGTTATGGAAGAATAAACGTAAAGGAAACAAAAATAAGATGAACTCTCGTGAGTGAAGAGCATAAAATAAGCAGAGTGTGAGTGTGACAGCATAAAATCATGTATTAGAATGCTAGAAAAACATTACGCGAGCCAGCCAAGTGGGCTGGTATTTATAGAGGAGAGTCATGGTTGGGAAAGACTCCCTGTTACCCTAGACTCTGGAAGGACTACGTGATGGCCTTCCCAAACTTCTGCAGCCCTTGACCCTTGAAAGTAGGGAGTCCGTTGAAGCGGTCTTCTGCGGATAAGAATAAGGGGTAGACTTGGTCAACCCTTATCCCCTCTTGGTGATCCTAGGCCTCCGTCTTGGGCCTCCTTATTGGGTGAATCTTCTTAAGCTTGGGCCGGACTTCCTCCTTGTTGGGGCAGGCCTAGTTAGTTCTCCTTGGGCGTGGGCCGACTGCAGGCTGTCAAAATCCAGTGCAGGCTTCTTAGCCAGGGATTTGAAGAAATCCCCATCTAGAAGCCCTTGAGAGAAGGCGCTCACTTTGACCTCCTACGTGGCCACATGAACCTCCAAGGCAGCAGCGTTGAAACGATGCAAGTAGTCCCTCAAGGATTCGGGATCCTTCTGGCGAACGCTGAAAAGGCTGAGGGAAGTCTTGCAATGCTTCTTGCTACTAGCGAATTGGTGAAGGAACAGCGAACAGAACTCCTAGAAGCTCCTCACACAATCGGGGGTAGCTGGTTGAACCACTACTGGGCCGCTCGGGCGAAGGTGGTCACGAAGACCCGACATTTTGATCCCATCTGTGTATCGATGGAGGAGCGCGACCTTCTCAATTGTGACAGGTGATCTTGCCGGTTAGTGGTGCCATTGTACTCCGCTATGGCTGGTGTTCGGCAGTTGGGAGGAAGTTCGTCCGCCATGACCTCCTCGCTGAACAGGATACCGCCTTGCACCTCCAACGGGATTCCCATTATCTTATGTTGCACATCTCGTAGGCTTTTCTGCAGGTGCTCCAGTTGGGCCTCGCAACGCGGGGGACGGTCGTCTCGCACTAGGGGAGGAGGAACTGGTTCCCCTTCTGGTGGTCCGAGAAACCTCTGCTTTGGAAGGGCCTCACCATCTTCCGCCGGCCCAGCGGGCACTGGGCGGCTCCCTGGGGCCATTGCCGCCAGGGGGGCAGTATTGAGTGTTGCCATCTGGGCTCGTATGGCGGACGTAATTATCTGCTGGATGGCCGCCATCCATCCCGGGGACAACCTGTCAGAGGAGGTGTCCGAGGGAGTACTGTCCCGTGAGGGGTCCGACAGGGTTTAGAGGGACCGGAGGGTCCAGCCTCCCCCGTCCCGGAGGGAGCCAAGGGGGCTCCAGACAACACTTGCAATGCCTGAGGGTCGGTAGGAGCTTCTACGACCTTCTGCTTGCCTGATCTGCTGTTGGGAGTGTCCATAATCCTCACATCTTAGTTCTGTGTTCCCATAGACGACACCAATTGATGTGAGCTAAAAGACCTCGTTCTTGGGCTTGAACGGAGTGGCGTTTGATTTTCTGCAAGCTATGAAACGGGAACCTGCAAAAAAAGCGTTAGCACTCCGACGCTCAAGTCAGTAAACAGTTATGGAAGAATAAACATAAAGGAAACAGAAATAAGATGAACTCTTGTGAGTGAAGAGCATAAAATAAGCAGAGTGTGAGTGTAAGAGCATAAAATCGTGTATTAGAGTGCTAGAAAAACGTTACTCGAGCCAGCCACTGATATTTATAGAGGAAGAGTCATGGTTGGGAAAGACTCCCTGTTGCCCTGGACTCTGGAAGGACTACGTGATGGCCTTCCCAGACTTCTGCAGTCCTTGGACTCCTTGAAAGTAGGGAGTCCGTTGAAGGGGTCATTCACGGATAAGGATAAGGGGTAGACTTGGTCAACCTTTATCCTCTCTTGGTGAGCCTGGGTTCCAACTTGAGCCTCCTTGCTGGGTGTCTCTTCTTAAGCTTGGCCCGGACTTCCTCCTTGTTGGGCAGGCCTGGTTAGTACTCCCTTGGGCGTGGGCCGGTACCTCGAATGGGCTTCCTCCTGCGCATAGGTGGGCTTTCGTGTAGGGCTCCAGCACCTTCTTTCGGACACCTACAAGTATCCTTGGGCTTTTGGGCTCGATTTTGGGCTGGTTTTTTGGAATATATCAATATTTATTAAGATATTTAAATTTTGAAAAATAAGTTTACTATATTAGACTTTGTATTGTGATTTTACTTTAATATTTTTAATGATATACCTTTTCGTACTTTAAGTAAATATACTTAGAAAAAAATATTAACTTTTTTAGATAGATGAAAATGTAAACAAAAACCACTGAAAACAAGTAAAAAATGCCCAAGTCAAATATAGACAATATGAAGGTAGTTTAGTCGAAAACACCCAAAAATTAGGTCAAAAGAAGCTAAAAAGCACCCCAAAACGCACAAGACGCACGCGTATTGCACCTCCCGTTAATTATTAACAAAATGGGTGTTTTCTAACTTTACAGAAACATAGGGAGGGTTTTAGCGTACTTTCAAAACATATAGGTGTTTTTAGCTATTTCAACAAAATGCAGGGGTCAAATGTATTTTAGCTTTTTTGTCTTATTAATAATATAAAAACTGTGTATATATATGTATCAATGATGTATAATTTATAATTTCTTCTTGTAAAAATTTCCTTTTCTATTTTATAAATTTATTTTCATAACTTGTATAAATTTGCTCCTTTGGTCGAATTTTAATAGATATGGGGCATGGATTTTATATATCAATATAAATCATTGCTCTAAATAGAAAAAGAATTTAGGCTATTGATTTGCTTATTCAATCGTAATCGTTGATATATATATATATATATATCTATCAAACAAGATCTAATAGTTCACATCTAAGGGCATAAAAATCACTTTATAGGTAGAAATTAAGAAAAAACACAAGTGGGGGCGCGTGTGTACACCCTATACTCTAGGAGTATTTTGCTCATTTTTTGAAAACAAAAGAAGATAAATTGCTGATTTTATTTTTATAAGAAGACTTTTTGTCTGACACAGGAGGATAGATTGCATTTCGACTTAACCAAAACTTGCATGATTGTGAAAATTATTGAGAAATAGATAAAAAGTTAAATTAGGCATGTTTGGAAAAAAGCATTTTTAGAAAGAGTTTAATTGATTAAGGATCCTTTTGGCCCTGGGTTAAAGAGATACCTTTTCTTTTGGTTAATATGTACACTTGTTATTTGTCGGTATAATTATTTTTTTTCCAAAAATAATAAAATTTATGTCAGTTAGTATATTTTGTGTTTATTTATTTACAAATAATTATTATTTATATTATTAAGATACTAAACATTAATAAAATATTAATATTTAATGGAATAATGTTCCAACTAACGCATGCGACTGTTCACCAATGTATAACAAATAAGTTTAAGACGGTAAAAGATATTTCTTTGTTCATTATCACAAAAGTTCAATAAATTCTAAATGTGTAAATTTGAAGAATAAAGTGAGGAGGATAAATTTGGATTAATATAATTATAAAGGGGTAAAGTAATTTAAGATCAAGTTGAAGTTACGGAGATAGATTAGGCAAATTATCAAAATATCCTCAAGTGTAAGCAAATCTACGGAAATGCCATTAGAGGTAGTTATGAGTAGCAGTTAATGGGGTGATGTCAAATGACCAAGGTGCCCCTGCAGATTAAATTACAACTGTTAGATTAGAGGCGGTTGAGGGGTAGCATAGTCTTTTTTCCCCACCTCGTTTACTATAAATAGAGGTGGAAATTCTTTGAAAAGGGTTCTGATTCCATGTTTATAAATCTACTTTTTGAAGGAGTTCTGAAGTTGTTTGCCTCGCGACGTCGTTTCGAGTTATTGTGCTTAGATCAACAATCTCTCGAATCACACACCATCAGCTTGGTGCCGTCTGTGGGACACCTAGTCTAAGCATTGAAGATGAATACTCGTTCGAAAGCAAGGAGTGAGAAAGTGGGGCAAGAGGAACCCGGGAGAGGAAGGGAAGAGCACGAGCAAGGCCACACCTTGGAGAATCCGCCAATGGACAGCTAGCAGTTGGATAGGCAGGAGGAGGCCGAGGCTCCACCTCCACCCCCAATTATTCAGATAACTCCCGAGGCTCTTTGCCAGTTGGTGGAGGATGCGTCCGCCCAAGCAGCAGAGAGGGCCGTGGCCCAGTACATAGCCGGATGCGCATTACCCCCACAACCCCCTCGCTATCCTCGCAGAGGCCAAGACGCTCCCTTGGCTCCCGAGGGTGGCGAGCAGAGGCCCGAGGACGCCTTTAAAGGCGTGGACTATGAGGAGGAAGTCAACAGTAGGGCTGCGTAGAAAGAGGACGATTTTTACCCCTCGCCTCCTCGCAGGGGCGCGGGTGAAGAAGATTACTTCCCACATCCTCCGCAGGGGAGACGTAAAGACAACTACTTTCCACCTCTTCGTCAAGAGGAGATGTCGCCGGTGCAAGAAGGAGGATACCATGAAATGGGAGTCCCTCCCCCGCATGTTTTTTCGAATCCTTTGGGTCCTCCAGGATACCCAGCGCGACCTTTGGCTATGGCCCCCCCACGACGGAGTCCTTTCGCCCCCCACATACTAGCAGAAGCCATCCATCCAGGGGTCAAGATCCCGAGCCTCAATGAGTATAACAGAGTTGGGGATCCTCAGGATCATTTTGATCGCTTCATGGCTAGGGCCGATCTGCTAGACATTAGCGACGCAACCTATTGTAAGTTGTTTAGGACTACCCTCTTGGGGAAGGCAATTGCGTGGTTCAACTAGCATCCCCCAGGAACTATTGGATCATTCGAGCGACTCTCTCAATGCTTTTTGCACCATTTTGCGATAAATAGGCGGTATCCCAAGACTGCTTCTATTTGTTTACAATAGTCTAACAGGAGAGCGAGAGCTTGAGGGAGTACATACGACGCTTCTCGGAGGCTATTTTGGAAGTCCCCCACGTAAACCCAGAACTTTTGGCAAGCATCATGCAACAAAATCTAAGGAGAGGTCGATTTAAGGAGTCAATTGTTGGAAAGCCCCCTTCCTCACAAGAGGAGTTATTGTTAAGAGCCGAGAAGTATGTAAGAATCGAGGAGTTAGCAGTTTCGCGACCAACAGATCCATTAAAATGGAGGGCCGCAGAGGAGGAGAAAGGGGTTCCCCTTAGGATAGAAGGAAGTAAGCGTGAATGCAGATATGAGCTCCCGGAGGATTTGGCTCAATACACCCCTCGGAACGCCTCGCGAAATCAAACGCTCGATGCAACCAAACGACAAGGGTTGGGATCGAGGCCATAGCACGGAGGTATGTCGCCACTTGGAGAATGAGGTCGAGGAGTCGGTCCGAAGAGGTTGCTTACAAGAATTCGTGGGGCAAAGAAAACAAGAGCTCCAAGAAACCGCCTTTGGAGGCAGGCACGTGGCACGTGGGAGTAAAGCAGGAAGCAAAATGAGCTAGCAAGGTTATCTCGGGAGGCCCAGTAGGAAGAGGCTCGAGGCAAGCTGAAAGAGTCGCAGTTCGAGCAATGGGACACAACGCTAACCGTGTCATCTTTAGCAAGGTTGCAGCAGTGTCAACAGCAAATCCAAGAATGAGTCGGAGTGTTATGCGCTAAGCGAGGGGAGAAAGCTGACTTGCGCCGCGGGAGCGACATATGCGAGGGCGGACAACGACTTTCAACTTGGGGCCAAGAAAGGGAATGGAGGATACGAAGCTGAGGGAGCAGATGACCAAGTACTTAGCAAACATCCAAGTATTAAGAAGGAAGTTCCATGAGTTCACCCTAGAACAAATCCCGCGGTCATACGAGGAAGAAACAAACTGACTCGCTAACTTAGCCAGCTCATTGGCTCCTTCGGAGAGCAAAATAATAACCATACTAAGTCAAGAGCGTCACGAAGTGGATATTGTATCGGAAGAAGTCTTGACGACGAAGAGTGTGTTTTTACCAAGCTGGAAAAAAGGTCTGGAGGAAGATTGGAATTTGGGATTTTGCCTCAAGACCCCAAGGAAGCAAGGGTAATTCGAGCTAGGTCAGCAAAGTTCACGATAATTGGAGGTAAGTTATACAAGAGAGGTTTTTTGTAAACCACATTTCGGATACAACGACGGGGATAAAGCAGAGTATGTTCTACGAGAGATCTATGAGGGAGGCTACGTGATCATTCCGGAGGTAGAGTGTTAGCATGCAAGGCCCCACAGCAAAGACACCTCTGGCCTACAATGTGTAAGGATGCATGGAACTTGGTGAAGAAATCCGAGAGTGCCAAGAGATGTGAACGTCATCCACATCCCAGGGGAAAATATGGACCATCGCGACACTCCATACTGACAGGTAGGTGGAAGTAACCAGCAGGATAGTCTTCCAAAATTTGAGGACGAGGCTGGAGGAAGCTAAAGGAAGTTGGGTGGAAGAACACCCGGGAGTCCTAAGGGCATATCGAACAACCCCACGATGAGGCACGGGAGAGTCCCCGTTCAATCTAGTCAATGGGACGAGGCACGGGAGAGTCCCCGTTCAATCTAGTCAATGGGACAGAAGCGTTCGTCCCGGTGGACATAAGGGAGAAAACATTCAGTACGCGACAATAAGAACCAATCAACAATGACGAAGAGAGGCGTGCCAATCTGGATTTCTGGATAGGCTGAGGAGTGGCGTGAATGCAAGGGGGGGGGGGGGGGGGGGGAGGAGCCTACAGGGCATTAATAGCATAGACCCGCAATAACAAAGTACGGTGTCGCGAATTCCAGGTCAGAGATCTGGTACTAAGGAAAGCTGACGCGACAGGAAGCATGGCCGACTGGACGTTAAAAAGGTAGGACTGTATGAAGTCGTGTAGAATGAACGAGAAGGAAATGTCCACACACGTGGAATATTGTTAACCTCAAGAAACATTTTATTTAATGCTTTGTAGTCCTTTTCAAACACTTTGTAACCCGGAATTACGGTAATGAAATGTCCACCTTTTGTCTACTTGTTGTATATTCATCATTTATACTTTATTGGGCAAGAGAGGGGGATGACCCCTCACATTTAACACGTTATTACATTAGTACATTTAATACTCTATTTAGCAAGAGAGGGGGATGGCCCCTCACACTTACACTCTTGGAGGGGGATGGCCCCTCACATCAATATCTTGTATAAAAGAGGGGATTGCCCCTTACATGGATGTTTTGTATAAAAGTGGGGGACTGTTCCTCACATTGACATTTTTCTTATAAGAGGGGGATTACCCCTCACATTGATATTTTGTCTATAAAAGGGGGATTGCCCCTCGCATTAATATTTTATCTTAAAGAGGGGGATGGCCCCTCACATTAATATTTTATCTGAAAGAGGGGGATTGCCCCTCACATTGATATTTAGTTTAAAAAAAAGCAACTTAACATAATAAGCAATAGAGAAACAAAGTTTGATAACATAGTAATTATGAACTCTTAAGAAGTTCCCCAAGCGACAAAGAACTCCCACGAAGTTCCAGAGTGTTCCAACCAAGAGAACTTCTACAAAGCTTCCGAAGAACTCAACGGGATGCGTCGCAACGCGGCGCAGTTTGACGCGACACGATATATGACGTGTCGCGACACGAGGTGCTTCAAACATGGTGCGACGCAAATTCAACATGACGCATCACGACGTGAGGTGATTCAAATATGACGCAACATAATTACAACAACCATCGAATAGGCTAGGGCCCCCTCGCCCCCATGGTGACATACGAGGTTGCAGAGGGTGAGGGAGCGAGCAACCTCGTCCTCCTGCCTTGACGAAAGGCGAGAACGGACTCGCAAATCATGTTGGCACTCACACTAAGCCCTAATAGAACTTCTCGCTCTGAGGATTGTTGGAAAAACGGTCACTTTAAATTTTTTTTACCACCACTGAAAGGAAGAGTCAGAAGTACAAGTCCTTAACAACTCTCCTAAGGATAAACAAAATATCGAAAGCCTCAAGAGAGGAAGTTACACCAAGGTCTCGAAACATCGAAAGGAACCCTTCAAAGTACGCGATAGAATTAGGAGCGTAGTGGCTGACGCGTGACATCGAGGTCTAAAATAGGGGCTTGCGTCGTGGAAGGAAATCGAGGAGTTTCCAAATTTTTCCTAGCTTCAATTTCTGGAGAAGTCTAGCGAATCAGATGAGCACTCGGGTGAATTCCTGATGCCCTAAATCAAAATCACTGTTGTGGAGTGAGGAAGAATTAAAAAGTTTTTCTCGCAAAACAGTCATATGGCGACGTACGTATGCAAGCGACAAGCCATCACAGCATAAAAAATGTTAAGGCGAGATGCACCAAGCGCATTTCGACCAAGATCGCGGCGGGAAAAAGTTGGCCAAGACATTTCGCCTTGGCCAGATGTGGTTGAGGCCGCCTGCCTCGACCCGAAAGTCTTGGCTGAGGCAAGCAGCCTCGGCCACATGCAGGAGTTCAGGATATTTTTCGAGTCCCTGACATCCTAAAATTCTTTCAAACTGATGAGTTATTTCTATTTTTTTCGGATTGACGAAGGATGACCTCTGGAAGTCTAAAAATGAAAATTATTACAAGAAAATAGATGGAGAGCTATATACCCGAACCAACACGTTTCGACATTTTTCTGGAATGTGGCTGAGACCAAGAAGACAAAGAATCATAGAAAAGGAAGGATTTGAATAAAAAAAAAAAGGGAGTCCAAAGAGAAAACGAGTTCGGAGTTGAAGAGGATTACCAAAAGAAGAAGCTGTATCAAGTATAGACTGTCTGTCAGAACTTTCAAATTTTCCTGACACATTTGGAAGTTGGGGGGCTACTATGGAGATAGATTAGGCAAATTATCAAAATACTCGTAAGTTTAAGCAAATCTACGGAAATTCCATTAGAGGTAGTTATGAGTAGTAGTTAATGGGGTGATGTCAAATGACCAAGGTGCCCCTGCAAATTAAATTACCACCGTTAGATTAGAGGCGGTTGGGGGGTAACATAGTCTTTTTTTCCCATCTCGTTTACTATAAATAGAGGTGGAACTTCTTTGTAAAGGGGTCTGATTCTATTTTTATAAATCTATTTTTTAAAGGAGTTCTGAAGTTGTTTGCCTCGCGACGTCGTTTCGAGTTATTGTGCTTAGATCAACAATCTCCCGAATCACACACCATCAAAAGGAAGAAAAAAAAAAAAAACAAAGCAACTAGAAACCCTCTTCAAGGCACTTTTAGCTTTTGGCTGAAAAGCGATTAATTTTTTATGGTTTTTGATAGTAACAAGATCAATCCGAAGAGGAAAGTCAAAGCCTTCCATACAAAGCAAGAAGAAACAAAGACCACTTAATTTCAAGTGTTATGTAATTATTGAATTACCACCGGTCATTAAATTGTACCCATTAGATAGTGGTTGGTAGGGGGATAAAATTATCTTTCACTACAAGAAAAACACTCAATAGCAACGAAAAAAAAATCAGCGTCGAGCTAATTAGTAAGTAAAATTCTCATTGCTAATACATTAATTAATAAAAGAAATTTACTTGCTAATGAATTGAGCAACGGAAATTTACTTGCTAACAAATTTAGCAACAAATTATTTAAAATACAGATTAAGTAGTGTAGATTAGCAACGAGAATTCTACTTGCTAATTAGCTTGATGTTGATTTCAACAACAAATTTTTTCGTTGCTATTTTTTAACTATTTTCTTATAGTGTTTACGCCTCCCCATATTCATAATTTGTTTAGTATAAATAGACCATCGATTCACTGTAGAAAGGGACTTTTGGAAGAACAATTGAAGGAGGCTTGAAATTTCTGACTGTGACGTGTGAAGTGTGCTTTGATCACAGCCTCCCTAATTTTTCCCCATCAATTTTAAAAGTAGAAGCAATGCTTCTAATAATTCTGAAACAATTTTTCTGAAGCTAGAAGTCGATAAATGCTTTTTAAAAGCTATCTCTAACACTTTCATTGTCTATTTTAAAATAGTTTCATGTTAAATTTGGATGCAAAATTTTAAATTTGATGGAAGTATTTGCAAAAATAACATCATATTAAATGATTTCAAATGAATTTATATTTGAATTGTAAATGTAGTTCAAAACGAAAGTTCAAAAACTTTAAAATCCTTTAATCTATGGAATTATACAAACAAGTTTAAAATGGACTTGTCTATGAATTTTTAAATCTATCAACTCAAACACAATCGAACTTCTTGGTCATGACCTGGACGCATGGCACTCAACTCTTTGATGCAAAATTGTGAGTCAATCTTCAATCTGAAATAGAAAAAAAAAACTAAAAAATATTTAAATGATAAATGTTCTCTTTTGTTTTCATTTTTTCTTTACTAGGGAACAAGACAACGAAATGGACGGCTAGAAATGCCTAAGAAATTAGGCTCAAAATAAATTAAATCATTATATTTATTCTTTTTTTTAAAATTAAACCACCCTGAGGTGGGGGAACTTTTCGGGGTCTACATCAAGAACACTTTTTTAATCTTTATTCAGGTCTTAAAGATAGATCTTTAATAGTTGTCTATTAGTTCCCAGTACACACTCGATACCCATTGTTATGCACTAAGCATACACAACATCAGGCCCGGTGTACTGAAACAACATTCCGATGCTGCCTCCGGCAAAGACATAGGGGATGTCAAACATCTATGTTTCCTCATCAGTCAACCATGACTGAGTCTTGGACAGCTTGGCCCTATGAACAGGAATCCAATTCCTTTCATGCAAAATTGCATGAACAATACCCCATGTTTTAGTATTTTCTAACATTTAACTTCATTCCAAATGAATAAGACGTGACACACCTTAACAACTGGAAAACAACCATACTCCCACTTATCTTAAAGTTCGTTTTTAGCAAGCCATACTCCATACGACCTCATCAAGACGAATATTTCAATTACGTGAAATCTCAAACAAAGTTTGAATTCCATGATGTATCCCACAACTCCAAGCTATTGATCTGATCTCGATGTTCAACATCGCTTCTCTTTGTGTCTTTTGGATCGAAAATCCAATCGACTGGTCAGACCCATAAACAGGTACCTTTAAGGTAACTAGAGTTTCTAGTTGTTCCTTCCGGGGGACTGGAATATAGTCAGGTGCAACTATGGTTCATTCCATAGTTATTAAAAGTCATGTTTCAGACATAATAAGAGCATGCACGGAGGTTGGTGAGTTCCAATATAGGATCAATCGCTCATCATGAGATTATGAATAATCTCCTATGTTCTCTACATTGTGTTCTCCAAAATCCGCGACTACGATAGTTGATCAAATAGGAAAGGTTTTCTATGCTAATAAATGAGTGGCACAAAGTTGTAAATTTGATACATAAATATTGAACTCCAAGATGGGAACCGATTCCACTCCATGCCTAGACTTCAATCGGGAGATTGGCTCGATGGAAGGATTGTATTTGCATAGAACTCGTAATTTACAGGTTCACGAACACTCATCTATTCACTAGTGCCATAGACCATTGCTAGGTGATCACTCATGATGACGGCTACCTCCAATTAAGGAGTTAATTGAAAGTGATTAATTATGATATAATCTAATTAATTTTCTACCAACAAGAGCGTGGCACATGTTGGATAATTCATGAAAATATTTGATGCACCAAGAGGTTTATAAATACCAACAATGAAATCTGCGTTGACAACGAAATTTAAATTGCTAGGAGTTCATTTTATATCTACTATATGTATATTTGCTTTTTGTTTTGTGCTCAATAAATGTACACGTTTTGAGACTAAGAAAAATTTGTTTTCTAGTTTGATGTAGAGGTTTGGTGTGCTTAGGTGCATAAGAGATAGCAATTTATTTTAAAATATTATAAAACTAACCGATGTGCTACGTTGTTCTGCGTGCATATAATAAATATTTATTTTTATTTTAAAATGTATAAATATAAATAAAGATAATATATATAAATTAATACATTATATTAAAAGAAAATAAAGAAAATAAATTAATTTAACTATTAATGTAAAACTTGAAAGTTGAATAAGCTAGTTATTTTATCAGTTGAAAGACATTTTTTACTTAAAAAAATGATGCAGCGGTGTCATAAATCGCAGTTTGTGAGTGTGGATGGTCTTTTCTTTTTATATTAATATAGAAAAAAAAAAACAGATTTAATGCAATTCACCTCCCTGTGATTTGTAAATGACCAAGTTACCTCCTATAAAAAAAAAATAACAATTTACCTCCCTGTGTTCTTTAAAATGGGGGAGGTAAATTACTTTATTTTAAGGAATATCGGGAAGTAAATTGATTCATTTTAAATAATACAGGGGGGTCAATTGCTATTTTGTTTTTTATATGGAATAATTTACTCATTTGCAATATAATAGGGGGTTGCTTGTATTTTTATTTTTTAAAAAAAGGAGATCGTATTGTCACTTGGCCAGTGTTCACTTTGATGGTTGATAAATAGCATTGGATCTTAAAATACTATTAAGAAAACAAAAAGATAAAGTGCAAATCATGTGGTTTCTGCGTTAATGTTTACTCCGCATATATTAAGTGTTCTGACAGTTACTGGTCCTCTGTTTGCTATTATGCTTGACATTGCTATTTTTTAAAATGAAAGCGACAAATATTATTAGTTGAACTAAATCGATTACAATTAACTTTGTTTACTATCAATTTCTAATAGAGATAATTACAATAATTATACATTGATCAACAATATCACATAAATTAAATCTAAACATCTCCTTACTATTACAGTATACAAACAATCCTACAATATTTAACATTGTTATTGTTTTCACTGTATTGATGGTCACTTCTCTAATATAGAATGAATGAGACATCTGCATTCTAAATTGCAACTTCAATTTTATTTTTTTATTTTTTATTCACATATAAGTATTAATAAATGTTACGCGGACATCAAAGGAGAAGCTTTTGCAACAAGCTCTATGAAAATCCAACTTGCTCATTTTACCAGGCAACATCAAATTTCCTTTGTCTCTTGGAAAAGGCCACCTGAAGGATGGATCAAATTAAACACGAACGGTGCCTCCAAAGGAAACCCAGGGATCTCAAGGGCTAGGGGTATTTTGAGAAACCATATGGGCAAGTCATTATGGCCTTTCAAGAGCCCCTCGGATATACCACTAATATTCAAGCAGAACTTAAGGCATTGCTTAAAGGTCTGCTCCTTTGCATTGACTTGGAGATTCCCAAAGTCTGGATTGAAGTGGATGCCCAGTACATCTTGCAACTCCTCCACTCCCCCCTCAAAGGGGGTTGGATGTACCAGAATACTCTCCAACAGATTCGAGTTCCCTCAACAAAATGGAGACGAAGAGTTCACATATATACAGAGAGGGTAATCAAGCAACAGACTTTCTTGCCAATCAAGCTTGCATGGGGGATTCATTGACACTTATCTCCAGGGAACAAATACGTAAACTCACAGGTATACTAAAGCTCGACTTGATGGGTCTTCCCAATGTGCGTATATCTATTAAGTAGCTTTGGTTTGATTTTCCAGATTTGCTTTCTCTGTATTATTACTTCGGGTATGTTATGCTGGGATTACTTGTGGATTTCCTTATTTGTTTGGATTACTTTGCCTCTGCATATCCTGGCACCCTGCTGATGTATTACTTGTTTAGAGTGCACCATGCCGGTGTATTATTGTTTGTCTGCCTCATTATGTTTCTGCTAACTATTTATTATGTTTGTGTATGTGAGGATAGTTCCTATTTTGTGCTTTTTTTTTGTTGATTGGTGATGTTGTATCCGCACTACTTCTTCTATTTCCGTTGTTGTTTTTGCACTTGGCCGGTACACACATCTCCCTTTTACAGAACTGCCCCTCCCCGTTGTACTGATGGCTTTTGTCCAATCTTTTGATGCAGCTTATAGTCATATCTTCAGTGACTTGACATATTCTTTTTGGTACAATGAAGTTTTATCTTCAGAATAGTGTCACTGACTTTTGGTTTAGGAATATAATTTTTTGTCATAGGGGAGTAGTACTCCTCATTTATGCTTTCACCCCTTTTGATTGTAAGGGAGTAGTACTCCTTATTTATTGCTTTCTAGACTTAACTAGGGCTGTAGCTCTCCCCGCTGTATATTCCTTTTTTGACTATTTAATATTGAAGGGGTGGTTTCTTTATGGAGAGTTGATTCCCGGATGGCTATAGCGATAATAACTTCCCGCATCATGTGAACAATTCTAGTCTCGATATGAAAGAAAATCAGGCTTAATGATTATGTGGTGACTTGGAAAGGTTCTAAGTGGATAGCACAACGGGCTTCATTATAAAAGTCGAATGCATGACAACTTTGGAAGTTGTCCTGGAAGTTGCTTGGATGGAAAATCTACACAAAATGGTTAGGTGTAGTTCCGAACATGGCCGAGCCAGTAGTCACCTTGGAGGATGACAACTAGGTTGTAGCATAAACTTAAAGGACTCGAGATCTCATCACAGATCCAGGAAAATTTTTTAGACACCACCATGTACTTGGAGCGATGGTAGGAAAATGTGATGTGCGGTGGAACCGCATCACGTCGGCAGAAATTACCGTAGACCTGTGAGACCAAGTTGGTATTGCAAATTGCTCATGATTAGATTAATATGAAAGACTGGGCGATTGACTTTAGGTCAAGTGGGAGATTGATGGAATATATGGGGGCAGAAAGCCAATTGGATTGACAGTTTTGGGAACCATTGAACAATCTTTTTAAAGTAATATTATCTTGATGAATATGGTATGTATTCATCCTTGGCATATGTGTCAGTTGTGCTTACATATTATGTTAAACGGTGTTTTAATCTGACAACAGATACCCACAGACTAATTGGATGACGACTATGAAACCAGTTGCTGAGGGTTGGGTCTGAAACTTTCCATGTCTAGGACCTCGAGACTCGGCATCGACAGTCCTATAGACACTTGCACTAAGCGTCACATCATGGATGAGTATCGTGTTTCATCGGTGACAGACGTTAGGCGTCTATGCAATCTTAGTGGGTTGGTTGACTGGTTGAACCGACTGAACTGGCTCACGGGAATCGTCATATGGAAGCTTTGGAGGCTTGCTCAGTATCACTGGAATTCTCCGACTCTGATAGTATGGGAGTAGTGCTCAGACTTGAGGAACCATGGGAGTCACATGCACACAATGGTTGTACTTTGGATATGGCAAGAGGTGATCGTGTCATGGACATGTTCATCACAAGCCTATTCCAGTAAAGTGAAAATGTGTAGCGAGGACGGTGTAAAGAGGATCCATTCCCTATCAGTATATAATAGTGGTATCTCATATGTACTCGAAGATACATTTCCAAATCTATGGCCACAGTAATTGGTCGATAGGAAATGGTTTGCTATGTCGAACAATGGAGCGACTCCAGTCTCGAGTATTGAGCATAGATGTCTAGTATAGGATGGGAGTCGATGCCTAATTCAATTTCCTAGACTAAGGCCTGGAGACGGTAGATGGATGGACCCTACCCGTATGAAACTCGGGAGCCTATATTTACGCCAACATTCACCTTGTCTCTAGTTTCATGGACCATTGCTAGACGGCCACTAATGGTAGCGGGTGTTCCCCATTAATAGTTAACCAGGAACAATTAATTAAATTAGATTTAATTAATTGATTATGTTGGACATAAGCCCAGGTCTAGCTGAGGGTGAACCTAAAGAGTCATACACAAATTACTGTAAAAGTGATGGAATTAATTTCGAATTAATTTTGGAAGAGAATGAATTACGAATTAATTTTGAAAGAGAATTAATTTAATTGAATTAAATTAATTCCCGAAGGATATAAATGATTGCATCATCTATATGTGGAATAATCCATTCCATGGATAGACAAAAGTTTAATTATTGATTAATTAAATTTAGGCTTAACCTTTTAAATTAATTGGATTAATTTAATTGGGCCATCTTTAGTTAATAAATTAAATTTATTAATTGAACGAGATTGGGCTTGTGTCTTTTAATCGGATTAAAAGACATTGGACTATTTTAGATGAGCTTTAATTAAATTAGATTTATATTAAATTCCATTGGACCTTGGCCTTGTTTTAACAAGCTCGATTCACTAAAATGAGGCCCAATAGCCAAGTTGACTTCCCTACAAAGAAAGGAGGAGTTGGAGTCCTCCTTGTAAGGAAGGTGAGGTGGCCGAGTGGAACCTTTGGAAAGTCCCACTTGGCCACAGGTATGGTTGACAATCATGGGAATGAGTGCCATCATCTATGATGGAATGGTTGAAGGATGTTGGTGGTTGCCTAGATTACCCTCTAGGCTTTTAATGATTTGGTCATTCATCTCCCAACATCCAACACTCACACTTACACCTCTCCACCTCTCCAAACTTGGTTCCCTCTCCTCTCTCACACATGGCCCAAAATCCCTCTTCAATTTCGTAGTGTTCTTGATTTTGAATCAAGTTAAGAACAAAAAAAGATCAAACACTCTAATCGATAGTGTAGATTGGATCTCTTCTTCCCGGATTCAATCTTGTCAGCACGAGATTTGAATCTTGATTTTCCCATGTGATGTGCACATTCTTTGGAGGATTCCTACACTTGGAATCTTGTTTGAACGGATTTGGAAAAATGAGCAATGCTTGTAGCAGCTCAAAAAAGCAACAAAGATAACGGTTCGATTTACATATATTTCATCTTTGTTAGTGCTTATCTCCATGAGTCTCGTGTGTACAATTTGTTTGTAACGTTATTAAATCTACACATTTACATTGAATGCTCAGGAAAGATCAAGGGAACACCCATTGATCAGGTTTTAAACGCTTTGACTTTAAATTGTTTTTCACGTTTTCACCACGTTCCCCAGTTGTTGGAGTACATCACAAACATCTATATGGATCAGATCCAAAAGATTCATGTCATTTTGCTACTTGGTCCTACAAATAACTTAATAGTCTTTTTTCCCTTTAGAAAATATTCATAAGTTGAAAGAGCATCCAAATAATCTATTTTGAGATTTCTGGAGTCAATCGACCACTTCATCTTATCCTTGAAAATAAAACCTAGCCTAGCGTGCCATGTTTTTCCATATTCTTGGCTCCTCCAACTTTCTTTATGTTGAATATCCGTAATCGAATTATGGTCATAATTAATATACAAACTAATTGTGAATATGGATAGTACACAAACTATTTGTGTAAACACCAAGTGAGACTTTAAATAAAATATTTTTAATAGTAAGATAACTTCACTTGGCACAAAATAATATTTATTTTTATAAACCACTGATATCATTACTAACTACCAAGTAAATGATTTCTATAGCTTTATCAGCAAACTTGCATTTCATAAGCGTTAGATCACCTTGCTTTTACTTAATCATTTGCATCGTATTTGTTGTTGCAATTCTTTGGAAACATAAGCTCCATATATCTTGCAATCGTATTGCCAATATGAGTTTCAAGTATGGGATCACATACCCAGGAAGCAATGTTAGCAACCATGTTTAATTTCAATATTAAAGATACATTGGGGGTGTAGCAAGACGCTTCTCCGAATACCTCTTTCAATGGCTAGTTTTGGGGCAGTGGAAATACTCATCGCTACTTTGATTATTTTTGGTTCATTTCCTATATGAGCATAAGAACTTCCTTTCACATCGCATATTTTATGTGCCTATCTTTCACCCCACAAAATTTCCTTGTGAGCTGGTGAAAATCACACGTGTTTAGACTGAATTTTTGTATCATTATAGTAAACACTTTACTCATCGATGTTACCATAACATTTAGTTTGTGCACATCCTTTTATCCAAAAATTTGATTGTCTCACATTTTTGTTGGTGGATTCCTCAATTTGGTCAACTTAGAGAAATCTTTCCAAAAATATAGGTTTCTTGAATTCAAAACAATTTTGGAATTTCCAAACCAATCAAAGTAATTAGGCTCAATTAGTGAGCAAGTCTTATAAAAATGGCTATGAGTGGTTTTATGCATAAAAAAAAAATTCAATCAATGTTAATTATCAATTTATATTATGGTATTTGATCATAAATTGCTCCCATTATTTCGTCAAAATTCCATAAACCCTCATATGGATTTTTGTTGAAACTTTTTCCTAGTGGGCTTGAGGTCTATAGAATTATCTTCATACCCAACTATTACGATTCGCATGAAAAAAATTCTATGGGAGGTGATTTTCACCATTCTCATCTCCATGAGATCCTCAAGATGTTTTGCCTCATTTTTCATATAATCACAAGGACTCCAAATGAATTATGCTGCTCCATGTTAAGCCCAATCCATCAATCAAAAGACTCCCACACTCGTCACCCACGACTCATTCCACGAGTCGTGAGACAGGAAAATAACAGGTAATCTACTTGTTCATAGTGATAGTATAGCTTTCACTACTTCTAAAAATCATTCCACGACTCATGAGACAGTAAAGTGAAAGGTGATAGCATCTCATACAATATCATCGTCACTATGGATAGAAAGCCTGGATTATCAAACCCAATTTAACTTTATACATCAGGGGCTTAATATTTTAATTTAGATATTCCAAGTGAGCGTTCAAATAATTTGTTTAGGCAAGACCTCAACACAATATTTTATTCTTAGTTGTTCTTTTATCATATATATCAACATATATGTCGTGCAGGTATGCGAAGCAAAGGCACATAAACAAGCATAAAAGATATCAAAGCTTAGCACACCCATGTTGGAAGATCATGAGCCCAATCACCGAGTCCATGGTGAAATCATTAGTCAAAGACTCCATGATCTTTCCATATATTTATCATATAAATACATCACATATCTTACATGTAAAATAGTATAATCATAGATATATTTGTACCCAGTGCAACAAAAGAATTTAATCTCATATGTTATATCACACGATGCTTCTCATGAATGAAGTTGAATTTAATTTATGGGTACTTGATTAAAAAGTTTTAAATTAACTTGGACACTCCAAGTAATAATCCTAATCATATTAGGAAAATATCTTGTCTTTCCTAATCAAGTTGCAAGAGCAAAATAATTTTTCTTCTTCAACCTTTGAAAGAGAAAATCAACTTTTTTTCTTCAACTTTTGCAAGGAAAAACAAAGTTGTCGTCCTCAACCTCTGAGAAGACAAAACCAAGTTTTTCTTTTCCAATTTAGCAAGATAGAACAAAGTTTTCTTCCTGAACTTTTGAAGAAAAAACTAAGTTTTCTTCCTTCAACTTCTGTATGCAAAATATAATTAGAAATCATATTCTTTATATAGAAATTATTTATTCATACTTTTCAAATAATTGTCCTAATCATATTAGGAAAATTTATTTTCCTAATCAAAATGAAAGTAAAAATCAAAATTTCTTTCTCAATTTATATCCAAATACGAATTAAAAAAATAATATTTTTAATAATTCTAAAATATTCATAATAGTAGGAAAAACTGAAAAAATAAAATTCAAAATTCAAAATTTCGACACCGGTACTAAAAAGACATCAATAACACGATGACATGGCCGTGCGCGCGCGGGAATAGGTCGTCTTTTGCCGTTTTTCATTTCTTTTTATTTTTGTGAATTAATTCCAAATGAAAATAGAATACTTAAAATCAAATTTCAACCATTAAAACATGCCCAAAATTAAGTTCAACATGCCATAAATTTAACAGATAAAATTAAATTATTAAATAATTCAATAAGATTAAATCACATCAAATCCAAATAAATTCAATTGACATGCATGACCCAACTCTGATATCATTATTAGTTTCGTATAGACCTCGAGACATTAAACGCAATGAAAAATTAGAGCTTAAATTACAATACAATATTGTAATTAGCAATCAAATCGCCCGTCTCGTTCCTACTACGATGTGGATCTCATGCATAAAGGAGTCAATTTGTTTAGGATACCAATCTTTGGTGCACACTCGTTGATGTAGATGATGTGAACCTTCTCAAGAACAATCTCCATCTAAGCAATCGGTGGAAAACAACTACTAGTTCTTCAGTAAGGTGAAACCACTCCATTCAACATTCACGGCAGGAATACACATGTTTTCCCTATAAAGATAGTCCACACCACCTATGACGCAATCTTCTTTAATCCAAATGCTAGTAGACATTAAAGAATAATGATAGATCAACTATTAATCGATGAAAAAAATAAGAAAATGCGCTCGTTGAGAGTTGAACAAGAGCAACGGGAAGCAAGAGAATAAGAGAGCAATGGTGCAAAAATTGTATATTGTATTGCAACCAAGGTCTTCTATTTATCAACCTCCCTTGAAGGCAATGTTCAACTTGTCTTCTTCTTCTTATAAAAAGGAAGACAAGTTTGATTCTTCTTCTTGCAAAGGACAAAACTGTTTTGTCCTATTATATAGAGAAAGACAACTTTGCTTCATTATTTCAAGAAGAGAAGTTCAACTTTGCTTGTTCGTCTTATGAAGAGAAGTTCAAATTTGTTTCTTCATCTTAGAGAAGAGAAGTTCAACTTTGCCTTTTCATCTCCTGATGAGAATTTCAACATTGCTTCCTCATTCTCAAGAAGAGAAGTCCAACTTTGCTTCCTCATCCTGAAGAAGAGAGTTCAACTTTGCTTCGTTCATTTTTCTAAAAGAGAAGTCCAACTTTGATTCTTCATCTCCAAGTAGAGAAGTCCAACTCTGCCTCTTCACCTTGAAAAACAGAAGTCCAACTTTGCCTCTTCATCTTTAAGAAGAGAAGTTCAACTTTGCTTCTTCATCTTCCTGAAGATAAGTCCAACTTTGCCTGTTCATCTTGAACAACAGAAGTCCAACTTTGCATCTTCATCTTCTCCATAATTAATCCAATGAATTATTTTCAAGAATTCCATCATAGATTTGTGTATGACCCTTTAGCTTTACTACTCAACTAGACTTGGGTTTATATCACATATATAATTTAATTAGAAACATATTGGCATTAAATTAAATATCATATCATAATTAATCACCCTTAATTAACCTTTAATTGGAGCATCCCTGTCACCACGGTTGGCCACCTAACAGTGGTCTGTGGCACTAGATCTTCGTGAACTTGTAAGTTACGACTTCTATGCAAATAAATTCCTTTCATCAAGCCACTCTCCTGGTTGAAGTCTAGGACATGGAATTGCAATTAGTTCCCATCTTGGACTTCAATATTTTTGCTACTCATTTATCAACATAGGAAACTCCTTTCCTATTTGATCAACTACCGTGGCCAGGGACTTTGAAGAACACAATATTGAGAACATAGGAGATTCATCATCATCTATGATGAGCGACAGATCCTATCTTGGAACTTACCAACCTTCATGCATGCGCTGACTATGTCTAAAACATGGCTTTATAACAACTACGGAAGAAACCACAGTTGCATTAGACATGATCAAGTCATAGTTGTCCTATGCACAAGGTTACTTTGGAATCTCAAGTCAAAAGACCACTTAATTCGCTATCGTAACAAAGGAGAATCAAGTCATACCGATCATGGCCCACAAGCCTTCCATATGACATTTCATACGGGCTAGTTCAATGAATTTGATAACTTCTTATCAAGTACCCACTAAAATGCGTAGATATTGTACGTCATTGTCCATGAATTGCAACAATCATCATATGAATGCATCACTTAGTGAAAGTCTCTACGGAATGATGGTCGATGCACCGTCTCGACCGATTATTGACTTGGAACATTATATATTAAACCATAGAGATTAATTTCATGGTCTTCATCATATGCGCGAGCCAACCCCATAGCATTATGATCTAAGGGCTTCAACCAAATGCATAAATATACTACAATTGGTTTGAACGGTAACCAATTCTAACACGGGCAAGTTAGGCCAGACTTCTTAGCACGATTTGTTCGAATTTTTCATTTGGATTTTGAAAAAATAGATACCCCAAATGTCATCATTCTCTATACTCTAGTAAATGCAATACTTGTTTCTAGTCCTTGCTAAATCAAACTTATTTTGTTAATGTAGCTGATCAGAAAGTCAATTAGTTGGTTGTTTTTTAATCTATTGTTAATAATATTTTGATGTAATGTCAAATATTATGAATATATTTTATTCTTAACTCATCTTTGGTGTGTTATATTCTATGTTATTCCTATATTTCACAGAAAAAGCCCATAGATCAGGTAAACTTATGATGTTAGGTCGCGCATTTGATGGCGATTATGAAACCAACTTCCTTGGGTTGGTATGAAAGATTCGAAGTTGAGAACCTCTCAAGAATGGGCGTTGAAGAGTTCTTTAGAGACTTGCACTAAGTGATGCATTAATATGATGAGTGACGAGTTTCATCAACGATAGACGTACGACGTCTATGCACTTAGCAGATGCTCAAGTGGGTTGTCAAGTTCACTGGACTGAATCACAGGAGTTGTCAAATGGAAGCCGTGTGGCATGATTAAAACTCCTTAGCTATGATAGTATAGGAATTAGTCCTCCGACTTGAGGAATCATAGTAACCTTGTGAATTGGGCGGTTGTATCTCGATCTTGGCTGATGTGACTGCGGTATTGCGTGGTTGCCAAAACCCCTGCACAAGTGCGGTCAAAACATACACGGTGGTTGGTGCGCTCCAAGGAGAAATCCATCGCCAATCATGAGATGATGACGGTCCCCTATATCCTCTACACGGTGGACACAGTTGTTAATCAAATAGAAAATATCTTCTCATGTTGATTAATGAGAAACATAGTCAAGAATGGATACATAATTATCGAAGTCAAGTATGGGAACTGATTTTGAATTTCCAACTCTAGACTTTGGTCGTGATAGCTTGATAGAAGTGATCGTATTTGTATGGTACGCTCAGTTAAAGGTTTCACCAATTTCACCTATTTTCTAGTGCCATGGACCATTGCTAGAAGACCGCCTATGGTAACGGGTACTCTTGCGACATGAGTTGATCAAGAGTGATTAATTGAATATGATTCAATTAATCTAAATGCATTTAACCCCCTTGTGTTTTGTTGAAATAGCTAAAAATACCCTGTGTTTTGGGAATTGGCTAAACCCTCCCGCGTACTGTAAAACTCAACAAAAAACACCCCTTCTGTCAGTAATTAAAGGAAGGTGCAATACATACGCGACTTCTGCTTTTTGAGGTGTGTTTTACCTACTTTTGACCTAAATTTTGGGTGTTTTGGACTAAAATCTCCTCATGGTGTCTATATATTTGACTTGGACATCTTTGACCTGTTTTGAGGCTTTTTTTTTTTAACGTTTTCATCTATCTAAAAGCATAAATAATTTTCTAAAATATATTCACTTAAAAATACCAAAAAAATACATAAATTTTTAGTTTATAATTTAAACTGCAATATTAAATTAAATCACAGTACAAAATTAATACAATAATTTATATTACAGTGTGAATAAAAATGATAATTAATTATAAAACTTATATTATAAACTAATTTAATTTATTACGTAATTTAAAAATATTTAAATAAATTATCTTTTTTTACCATAAATAATATTTAAATTTAAATAACTGTTATAAATATTGAAACTAAAATTTAATACTTTTCTTTAATTATTTTAAATTTATGAATGTTTAAATGAATTATTTTAAATTTAATTATTAAATTTTTAGTCATCTTTAAATTACAAATTTAGAAACTAAAAAAAAGAAAAAAGAAAACAATAGGCAATTAGCGGCGACAGCTGTCGCCTAAATTGAGGGTGACCGCCGCCCAGATTTGGGATGAAGGCGTCGCACCTTTCTGTGTTGTTCTTTGCAGTGGCGGTCGCCCAGATTCGTGAAAGAATCAGTACGACCGAAGAACACGGCCTAACTCCTTGGGCTTGGACTCCAGTACTAGTTTAATTAATCCAATTTAATAAATAGAAGCCCAAACACTAATCAATCGATCAAATCAATTAATTACACGAAGTCCAATTAAATTAATCCAATTAATTTAAAAGTCCCAAGCCCAACACTAAGTAATCCAATTAATTAAATCTTGGGCCATCCATCAAATGGAGTTTCCCCATAAATGATCCAATCTTCTCCTTGAATTAATTCGTTTCTTCAAGAACTAATACCAAATTAATTCTACTACTTCCATAGTGATTTGTGTGTGACACTTTAGGTTTACCCTCAGCTAGACTTGGGCTTGTGTCCAACTTGCTAAGACTTCTTAAGAAAAATCGTCCCACATATCATGTATCCAAGAAAAAGTCTAGATTAACATGTCTATGGACAACAACCAATAACTATTCATGATTCCATAATGGAATCAATTCCATACCAGTTCCAAATTTAATTAGAGGCATGGTATGGTAGAACTTCGTTTGAAATGATGTGGTAGAAAACAACGTGCGACTTGAAGGACACGGTCCGTTGTGGATTTTTACATCCACCATTTTTGATTTATCTAGGCATGAGGGTGCTCTGGGCTCGACATTGTCTGTTCTGTTACACTTGAACTCCTCGTTTTTTGTTGGGTTGTAAATAGTCCACGATGGAGCTCGTGTAGAAAGGATTAATTCATTTCTCGGGGCAAGGATCTAGGGTTAATGCCAATCAATCAATTGAAACAACTTCGTAAATGTATCTTTATCTATAGAAATCGAAAGGATCCAATTCGAGCAAGTTTCCAATTCAAACGCGAAAGTTGATTAATCAAATTTAATGTAATTAATTATTTCTAATTAACCATTAATTAGTAACGCACATCCCCATGGTAGCCGTAGCAACGAATCATGGCACTAGAGACTAGGTGAATGTTAGCGTGAATATTTAGGCACTGATGTCCATATGGGTACGGTCCCATTGTCAACCGTCTCCCGGCCCTGTCTAGGGCATGGAATTGGGTGTCGGTTCCCATCCTTGACTAGGCAAGTATGCTTCATACTCGAGATGCATTTATCCATATAGAATTCCCTTCCCACTCAATCAATCGCTACGGCCATAGACTTTCAGAGTCTAAACCATCTCACGATGCCGTCACCTCTCGCCAGATTCAAGATACAGTCTTCGCATGCACGTGACTGTCATGATTCCTCAAGCTCGAGGACTAATCCCATACTATCGAAACTGAGAATTCTGTTCTTACCGACCAATCCTCCAAAGCTTCCATATGACGATTCCTGCGAGTCAATTCAGTTAGTCGACTACCTTGCAAACTAACCACTAAAATTGCATAGACGACCCAGGTCTATCACCGATGAAACTCGACACTCACCAAGTGAATGAAATACTTAGTACAAGTCTCTATAGGACACTCAATTGCCAGTCTCGAGCCACTTGGAACGTTTCAGGCCAACTCTCTGAAGTTGGTTTCATAGTCACCAAACTATGCACAACCCAACTCCAGGGGTTTAACCATTCACTTTGTGGGCATTTGTTGACATTGAAACGCTGTTCAGTGTAAGTAGTAAGTGTTAGAATAGGTGATCGTGAAGCCAATCTTGTTAGGCTTGTGTAACCTATTTATGACGATATGGTGTTTAAATAAAGATTATGAATAAAAGTGATATTCATATCTGGCGTTAATACTTTTTTTGTGTTCACTTAACTGCTTTATATTACGAGCTGTTTAATGCACAAACAAAACCCACAGACCGAAAGGTTAATCTAAGAACTGGACTGCGGATAGGATGGCAAGTCATGAAATCAATTTATGTGGATCGGTCTGATATACTCCAAGTCGAAGGACCTCGAGATAGGATATCGAGAGTCCGTTTGAGACTTGCACTAAGCGATTGCAGTTGCGTTTCATCGACAAGTGACGAGGGTCGTCCATGCAATGTTAGTGGGTTAGCCAGCTTGGTGCCGACTGACTGAGGTGACTTATGGAAATCGTCATATAGGAAACCTTTAGTGGGTTGGTCAGTATGACCTGGATTCCCAGTTCCAACAGTTCGGATTTGGTCCTCGGACTTAAGGGACTAGTGTGGTCACATACACACCGTGCCTGTATCTTAGATCTGGCAAGCAGCGACCAAGTCGAGAGACTCGGTTGTCATAAGCCCTATTTAGTGCAGTCATGGTGTGTAGTGTGAACAGTAGGTCCTAACAGAGGATCCGTCTCCTTTCAAAAGGATTAACAGTAATATCTCACTTACCCTCTGAGACTTGTCGTCTAGTAAATCTGTGGCCACAGTGACTGAACATTGGCATGGGATCCCTATGACGCTTGGTTTGGACGAGCCAATGTTTTAGTCAAGAATGGGTGCCGAGATCTAAGGTCCAGACTTTAGACTATGGCTATGAGGTGGTAGATAGAAGGACAAGCGTATTGAAGAACTTAAACGTTCACGCCATAGTATTCACCTAGTCTCTAGTGCCATGGACCATTTCTAGGCGGTCACCCATGGTGATAGATGAATTCCCATCATAGGATGATTGGAAATTCAGCCAAGTCTAGCTGAGGGTGAACCTAAAGAGTCACACACAATCCACCGGTAACGGAGGAATTAATTTGGGATTAATTCCGGCAGATAGAACAGTTTAATTAGATTAAATTGGTACCCTTTTCTTCGATTGTTAATTCTTTTAATTAGATTAAATGGAATTAACTAATAAATAGGATCTATTAAAATTGAGGAAATAGGCTCAAACTAATTATTTAATTATTTAAAGCCCAATGGATTATTTTAAATTAGATTTAAAATAATCCATAAAATCCATCTAGTGATGGACAAATGAGATCGAATGGAGTGATCGATCGCCAAGATTATGTTTGACTTAGTCTCTAGCCTAAGTTGACTAGAATTTGACTAGGTCAAAATCCTAGTCAACCTATGCATCTTAATGAGAGTTTGAAGAGGAATATGAGAATTTCTCTCCTATAAATTCTCAAGAGACACACACACACAAGGTGATGATCTCTAGCGCGCGCGCACACACACACACGGAACCTTTCTCTCTCTCGTCCACCTCCTCTCCACTCTCCAAGAATTGTCTAGTTCCTTGTCTTTGATACAAGAGAACTCTAGGCAAATCGATCACGTTAATTCATAACGCTAGGTCAATTTGTCGTATTCTCTTGTTTTCTTGCTAGCACGGGGATCAAGATCCGGTGGATTGCGTGGACAATTTAGAGGGTTCCTAATTTGGAATTTTGGTGGAAAACATGAAACAACGTGTGTAGCGGCACGAAGAACGTAGCATGTTTCTTTCGTTGTAACCATAGGGCCACCATGAACGTAGCATGTTTTATTTTATTACTCATGAGATACACCAAACGCCTGGGAGGTTCAAGGGAATGCCCATTGAACGTGTTTTTTATTTTCGTTTATTGCATTTTTAAAATTTCATGTTCTTTAATTATCGCGCTTCTGCATTCACGCTCCCACCCGGGACGATCCACGCCCGCTTTCAGTGGTGTCAGAGCCCAGTTCGGTGTATTGGCCTAGGGTTTTATGTGCTATATGTGTAAAGCATGTTTTACGTGGCTTTAATTTACGTTCTATGGCATGTTGTATATACTAGGGTTTAATGGATTAATTTTGCACATAAATTTAGGATCGTGGATTTTTTTTCTTGAAATATTTTCTTTGTTTCTTGATGGAAAAATGGGACAGAAATACCAACAAAAATAGAAAATGATGACCGCGTCATTCATCGGCTGACCGCGGGCAGTGCGCACGGCCAGGCGCGCACAGCGCGCGCACGACAGAGGTGCCTGCGTGCGCGATAGGTGGACGCTCTGCCAAGCGGATGCGTGGCTAGTTGGCCCCACGCCCAGGGAGCGCGGCCAAGCGCACACGCATGCAGGATGCGGAGCAGGGCAGCGCGCATAGACAGGGGAGCCTGTGCGCGACCGCCCTGCTGGCGCGCCCAGCGCGCAGAGGCGGTAGATCTAGCCTGCCTACACGGGCAGGAGGCTTGACCAGTCACGCGCGCCCGGCCAGCACGCCCAGTGCGTGCAGGCGGCAGGCTGGCCCGGCTAGCCCGCACATCCGGCCAGGTTGCTACCGGCTGCAGCAGCCGTTGCCCATTTTTCGTTCTCGTGGTTGTTTTCCAGAATTATCTTTCAGGGTTTATTTCTTTGATTATTTCTGCATGTTTTTCTTAAAAAGGCATTATTTAGAAATATTTTATTTTGGGATTGGTTTGGAACCACCTAAAATTTAATTTTGTTTAAATAATGAGAAAAGGATTTCCTAGCAAGAAAATTGCAACGGTTGCACCGATGGTCAAAATTATTGGTGTAGAAAGTATGCGTTTTATGATATTGGTTATCATGAGATTATGTGAATGGCATGTTCACTTGATTATGTGAAATGCTATTTGCGTTGACGAGAACAAATTATCACAAAGCCCTAGACCGCATGTATGGTTTATTTTATGTTGGGCCTGTGTGCGTCGTTTTTATTATTTCCTCTCTTTTTTTTTGTTGCCTTGGAATAATAAGGCCTTCTGTCTCCCTCTAAACGTATTCCCCCCGGGTGTTCGTCAGGGTTTCCTTTTAAGTTGTAATGAGCGTAGAATAGTTGTGAAGTTTTACTTTTAATTAAATAAAGAAGATGAAGGATGTCAAGGAAGGAGGATTCCAAGGAGTTCCATGGAGGTCCAAAACCATGGAGGCCCGATGGACAAAGAGGCAAGGCCCATCAGTGTGTTGATGGTTACTACTATTGAATGTAATAGTGTAGGACCAACCGTAGATTGACCATAGATCCACTACGGGCTCAGTGGATCGCATAGGAATTGGGCTTGCGATCATCCAAAAGGGGCGTGCTAGGCTTTATTTTTCATGTGGCATATGTGATGGATGAATGGTTTATTTATCGTATTATGGCTATATCATGCAAAATGTATTATGCATAAGATGTATGTATGTGGTGTGATGAGGTCTCGGTCTTTTAAACTCTCACTTTGTTGGACCAAGCTAAAATATTATACCCTTAATAAATGGAGAACCTATGTTGTTCGTCCAAGCCTACCATCCATGACAAAGTGAGGAAGCTAGTTTCAGTCAATTGCATGGTCTCACGAGTCGTGGCACATCTCTTGTTCTAAAAATAAGCTACACGTTTGTTGTGAACGAAGTGAACCACTCCTGTTACCTGGTCACGAGTCGTGGGGGTAGCACTGAGTGCTATGATTCGGTTGATTGGGCCGGGTCTAATGCCTGAATAACGTGATTCACTTGGATCCTCGGGATCACGTAATTGGGTGAGGAAAAATATCTTGGGAATCTCATTGGACGAGAATTGTATGGAATACCTCCCACAAAGTTGTTTTCCATGCGAATCGTAAAAGCGTGGTATGAAAACTTTCGTTGTGGATTCCAAGCTCACTAGGAAAAGGTTTCCCGAAAACAACGTTTGAGAGTGGCATGTTTTTGTAAAATAGTGGGAGCATTAAATGACTGAAGTCCAAGTCTTTAATTGTTATTTGACACCACTTTAATTCTGCTCATTGTATGCTTTATTTTAAATGTACATGTAAAACAATGTCTAAGAATCCATTATCCTGCATACTTGAGACAAACAAAATTCAATGGAACAAATTACAACGACTGGTTGTGCAATCTAAGGATAGTCCTCAATTATGACAACCAAGGCTATGTCATGGACAAGTCGTTCCCTCATACTTTGCTAGAATAATCCATGCAAGAAGAACGTGAGACGTTCGAACATTGGCAACCAGGATAACCAAAAAGTCCATAGAGTCATACTAGCATCTATGACTAATGAGATGTGGAAACAGTATGAGAGGCTAGACGATGTTCCTTACATAATGGCTTTCCTGAAGGATTGCTATGCAGTCCCAGACCGGCATACTAGGTATGTCGCTACGAAGGCGTTCTTTGGAACTAAGATGACCGAAGGATACTCTGTACATGAGCATGGGGTCAAGATGCTTACCTTGGTGGAAAAGCTCGAAAACCTCAAAGCAGGGCTTGATAACGAGACGTACATAGATGTGATCCTTCAATCACTCCCACCCTCCTTCGACCAATTTATTATTAACTACAACATGAATGCACTTGAGTAGGGTATACATAAGTTAATTAATATGTTGGTCCAATACGAGGCAACGACCAAGAAGTCTGCGCCATCTGTGTTGATTGGAGAGGCTTCAACTTCGAAAACGAAAGGCAAGGGTACCAGACATTGGAAAAGGAAGAAGGGAAAGGGAAAGGCCGTCACAACCACCGCAAACGCTAGGAGCATTCCCGTTGCCAAAATGGGGAAATGCAAGGGGAGGAGGAAGGTTGACTCAAAGCAACAGTCAAGGGCAAATGACATATGTGTTCATTGCTGTGAGAAAGGGCATTGGAATAGAGATTGCACCAAATTCCTTTCCGACCAAGGTACATTTGTGGTTGAGGTTAATATGGTCACTAACTCTGCCTCTTGGATATTGGATACCGGCTATGGAGCTCACATCTGCAATGACTTGCAGGTGCTAAAAAGAAGCAGAAAGCTAAGTAAGGGCGAAATAGTCCTGAAGCTTGGTGATGGCAAGGCCGTTGCTACAGAAGCAGTAGGAAACGTCAGCTTAGTAGTTAGTGATCATGTTAGGATAGAATTAGAGGATTGCTATTATGTACCTAGCATGACCAAAAGTATAATTTCCATTCCGTTGTTAGACAATAGTGGTTATGAATTTCTGATAAATAAAAATTGCTTTTATTTGATGAAAGGTGGAATTACTCATCTGCTTGGTACACTTAATAACGACCTCTACATTCTGCAAAAGTCTAATTTTATTAGGACTACTTAACACAAAAGCAAAATAGATAAACACGAGAACGCACAATTGCGGCATGCAAGGCTAGGTTACATCTCTTAAGAAAGGATGAGAAGGTTGATAGATTCAATGAACCTAGAGGTTGGGGACTTGAACAACCTACCAACCTGTGAATCCTGCCTTAAAGGGAAAATGACCAAAAGGCCATTTGTAGGACAAAGTAGGCTTGCCATAGGTCTTTTGGACTTGGTACGTGTGTGGACCACTAAGAACACAAGCCAGAGGCGGTTTCTCTTACTTCATAACCTTCACTGATGATCACTCACGGTATGGTTATGTTTACCTAATGAGGTACAAGTCTAAAGCACTTGTAAGGTTTAAAGACTTTAGACTTGAAGTTGAGAACCAAATCGGGTGCAAAATTAAAGTCCTACGGTCAGACCGAGGTGGCGAGTATCTTAGTGCAGAATTTTTCGATTTCTAAAAGAAAACGATATAATCTCTGAATGGACACCTCCTGGGACACCACAGTGAAACAGCATCTCGGAAAGAAAAAATCGAACCCTGTTAGACATGGTCCGATCCATGATGAGTTTTATCAAACTGCCCTTGTCTTTTTGAGGCTATGCACTGGAAACGGCGGCTAAGTTATTAAACTTAGCAACATCCAGATCCGTGACCCAAATACCATATGAGATATGGCACAACAAGCATACATCCTACAAATACTTGAGAGTGTGGGGTAGTCCTGCATACGTCAAGAGGTTAGTGGGAGACAAGTTAGAATCAAGATCCAGCTTGTGCAGGTTCGTTGGATATCTAAAGGAAACTACAGGTTATTAGTTTTATGACCCCTCGGAATAGAAGGTCTTTATTTCGAGGAATGCAGTGTTCTTGGAAAAGGGTTTTCCGACGAATATCCAACGTGATGAACTGCTCCTTGAGTAATCAAGTGAGACAAATCAGTCATCAGCGCCAGAAGCTACGGATACCTCACTAAGTACCCAACGGATTGAGCAACCTAGCGAGGCACAACATGTTGGACAGCCTCCTCAGGCCCAGCATGTCGAGCCACCTCACGAGGAGCCAACCACGATGCCTAGACCGCTGGCTCGTATCATGTCTGTGCCCACAGTTACCACTGACTTTTCAGTCCTTCGTAGGTCAGCAAGAGTGCCACGCCCTCCCGTGAGGTATGGATTCTTGGGCATGACCAGTCAGTTGGATAAGGATCGTAAGACATACGGGAACGTGATGTCGGACATCAACTCGGGAAAGTGGCTTGAGGACCAAAATGGACTCCATGAGCACAAACCAAGTGTGGACACTTGTAGACCCACCCAAAGGTGTTAAACTAGTCGGGTGCAAATGGTTCTATAAGCGTAAACTTGACGTTGATGAAGTAACTACCTTTAAGGCTAGGCTAGTGGCAAAAGGTTACGCTCACGACCCGGGGTCGATTTTGAGGATACCTACTCGCCAGTAGCCATGACTAAGTCCATGCGGATTATGCTTGTCATAGCTGCATGGTATGATTATGAAATATGGCAGATGGACGCGAAAATGACGTTCCTTAACGGTTTCGTTCAGGAATAGATCTATATGGATCAACCGAAGGGATTCACAGTCATTGGAGAAGAGCAGAAGGCTTGCCGTCTCCAAAAGTCCATCTATGGCCTCAAATAAGCCTCCCGTAGTTGGAACATTCACTTTGATGAAATCATACAAGGATATGATTTCATAAAAAATGAGTGTGACCTTTGTGTATACAAGAAGGTCAGTGGGAGTTCTGTAGTGTTCCTAGTGCTTTATGTAGACGACATTCTGCCCATTGGTAAGGACATTAGAATGTTAGGTGACACAAAAACAAGGTTGTCCATTCAATTTTCCATAAAGGATTTGGGTGAAGCTTCCAACATTCTAGGCATCCAGATTGTCAGGAAAGACATAAAAGAATGTTAGAAATGATCTAAAACTCGTATATTGAGAAAATACTGAAGCGATTCAATATGGATAACTCAAAAAGAGGTTTCCTTCCTATGAGGCACGAGATCAAGTTATCCAAGAAACAGTCACCCAAGACTGATGAGAAGTTTGAAAGGATGACGTCCATCCCCTATGCTTCTGCCATAGGCAACATTCAATATGTCGTCCATTGCACGAGGTCTGATATCCCTTACGCTTTAAGTGTAACTAGCAGATATCAGTCCTGTGCAGGCGAGGCACATTGAAATGCAGTCAAGAGTATCCTTAAGTACCTAAAAATAACTAAAGACATATTCTTGGTCTATGGTGGTGGAGAGTTGATTTTGGAAGGCTTTAGCGACGCTAGCTTCCAGTCGGACGACGATGATGCCAAGTCTCAATCGGGCTATGTGTTCAGACTTAATGGTGGAGTGTTGACTTGGAAAAGTTCCAAGCAAGACACCACAGCCGATTCCAGCACTAAGGCCGAATACATAGCAGCTTCAGAAGCAGCCAAGGAAGTGGTTTGGATGAGAAACTACATCGAACAGTTGGGTGTGCTGCCTAGCATTGCCGAGCCCATGGTTATCTTCTATGATAACAACGGGGCTATATCGCAAGCAAAGGAATGGAGATCTCATCACTGATACAAACACATACTTAGATGCTACCACCTTTTGAGGGAAATGGTGGGAAGTGGTGACGTTTGGATGGACCGAGTCAGCTCAGCAGACAACATAGCAGATCCTTTGACAAAGCTTATGTAAAAAAATTGCTCATACGCAACATCTTGAGAAGATGGGGTTAAGACTTATGGGTGATTGGCTTTAGGTCAAGTGGCAGATTGTTAAAATAGGTGACTGTGAAGCCAATCTTGTTAGGCTTGTGACCTATTTCTGACGATATGGTGTTTAAATAAAGATTATGAATAAAAGTGATATTCATGTTTGTCGTTAATACTTTGTTTTTGTTCACTTAACTGCTTTATATTACGAACTGTTCAATGCACAAACAAAACCCACAGACCAAAAGGTTAATCCAAGAAACTGGACTGCGCATAGGATGGCAAGTCATGAAATCAGTTTCTGTGGATCAGTCTGATATACTCCAAGTTGAATGACCTCGAGATAGGGTATCGATAGTCCATTTGAGACTTGCAATAAGCGATTGCAGTCGCATTTCATTGACAAGTGACGAGGATCGTCCATGCAATGCTAGTGGGTTAGCCAGCTTGGTGCCAGCTGACTGAGGTCACTCGTGGGAATCGCCATATGGGAAACCTTGAGTGGGTTGGTCGGTATACTTTGGGTTCCCGGTTCCAACAGTGCGGGTTTGGTCCTCGGACTTGGGGGACTATTGTGTCACATACACACCGTGCCTGTATTTTAGATTTGGCAAGAGGCTACTAAGTCGAGAGACTCGGTTGTCATATGTCCTATCTAGTGCAATCAAGTTGTGTAGTGTGAATAATAGGTCCTAACAGAGGATCCGTCTCCTGTTAAAAAGATCGAGAGTAATATCTCACTTACATTCTGAGACTCGTCCTCCAGTAAATCTGTGGCCACAGTGATTGAACAGTGGGATGGGATCCCTATGATCTTTGGCATGGACGAGCCAAAGCTTTAGTCAAGAATGGGTGCCGACATCTAAGGTCCACACCCTAGACCATGGCTATGAGATGGTAGACGGAAGAACAAGCGTACTGAAGTACCTAAACGTTCACGTATAATATTCACCTACTCTCTAGTGCCATGGACTGTTACAAGACAGCCACCCATGATGACGGACGAACTCCTATCATAGGATGATTGAAAATTCGGCCAAGTCTAGATGAGGGTGAACCTAAAGAGTCACACACAATCCACCGGTAACGGAGGAATTAATTTGGGAATAATTCCAGGAGATAGAACAATTTAATTAGATTAAATTGCTTCCATTTTCTTGGATTGTTAGTTCTTTTAATTAGATTAAATGAAATTAACTAATAAATAGGATTTATTAAAATTGAGGAAATGGGCTCAAAATAATTATTTAATTATTTAAAGCCAAATGGATTATTTTAAATTAGATTTAAAATAATCCATAAAATCCATCTAGTGATGGACGGACGAGATCGAACGGAGAGATCTATGGCCAAGATTAAGTTTGACTTAGTCTCTAGCCTAAGTTGATTAAGATTTGACTAGGTCAAAATCCTAGTCAACCTATGCATATTAATGAGAGTTTGAAGAGGAATAGGAGAATTCCACTTCTATAAATTCTCATAGAGACACACACGCACAAGGTGATGATCTCTAGCACACACACACACACACACACGGCACCTCTCTCTCTCTCGTCCACCTCCTCTCCACTCTCCAAGAATTGTCTAGTTCCTTGTCTTTGATACAAGAGAACTCTAGGCAAATCGATCACGTTAATTCATAACGCTAGGTTGATTTGTCATCATATATTCCTCTTGATTTCTTGCTAGCACAGGGATCAAGATCTGGTGGATTGCGTGGACAATTTAGAGGGTTCCTAATTTGGAATCTTGGTGGCAAAATGTGGAACAACATGTGTAGCGGCACCAAAAAAACTACAAAGGTTAGGTTATGTTTCTTGCCTGTTTCTTTCGTTGCAACCATATGGGCACCATGAACGTAGGATCTTTTATTTTATTATTCATGAGATACACAAACGCCCGGGAGGTTCAAGGGAACACCCCTTGAACATGTATTTTATTTCCGTTTATTGCATGTGTAAATCTTCATGTTCTTTAATTATCGCGCTTCCGCACTCACGCTCCCTCCTGGGACGATCTACGCTCACTTTTAGTAAGCACAACAAACACTTTACCCAACGATGAATGCTTACTTTATTCATAAATATAAGATTACCATAGATAAAGATTGACAAATACTTCCCAAAATAGCCAGTTTAATTGGCTTTTTAGTCACATATTCTGACAATCTCCTATTTGACCACAAAGCCAAGTACCAATATCGCTTAGAACCTTCTGAGCATGAGTAATCTACAATACCGGCCCACCCTCGTAGGTCTGTTATATTTTCTACCGAAGTAACATAGTCCAACCTTGTCACCTCTTTCTACCATCGCTACCTGTAGATCGTGGTTGTCTAAGAATTTTTCATGGATCTATGATAAGATCTCGGGCCCAAAAGCTTTCGCCATAGTCTAGTTGTCTGCCTCCAAGGCAACTACTGACTCGACCGCGGTAGGCACCACATCCATCCTGTGGATGCAATTATAATCAAAACCACTTTCCGAAACGACTTTCAAAATCCCCATAAATTCGATTTTCATGGTGAAATGTCACGGTATCCCATTTGAAACCTTTTCAAGCTACCACACTCACCATTAAGTCCACATGTTCATACTTATCGAGACTTACTATTATTCACATGATTCTGGAAGCTAGTATCATTTTAGCCTTCGAAAATCAACTCTTCAAAAAAAAGTGCATCAAGAATACTTCTTTAATCCTTATTCAGGTATTAAAAACTGTTCTTAATAGATGTCTACTGCCTCCTCACTACGCACCCGATAACCGTGGTTGTGTCCAAAGCATACACAACATCAGGCCTGATGCTGCCTACGACAAAGACGCAGGGAATGTCAAACATCTAAGCTTCCTCATCAGTCTACCATTACTGAGTCTTCGACAACTTAACCCTCTATATAGAATCAAATTCCTTTCATGGAGACTTGCGTGAACAATGCTCATATTCTAGTTTTTACTAATATCTTAAATTCATTCCAAATGAATAAGACGTTACCCACTAAACACTCAGAATATAATTGTACTCCCACTGACCCTAAAGCTGGTTACTGACCAAGTCATACCCTTTATAAGCTCGCCAAAAGGAATATTTTAGTTACATGAAATCTCAAACCTAGTTTGAATTTTCATGATGGATCCCATAGCTCCAAACCAATGATCCGATCACGATATACAATATTCCTCCTCGTTGTGTCTTTTGGATGATTATCCAATTAACCGGACATGCCCAAAAATCTGTATCTCTTAGGTAACTATGGTATACTTGTTGTTTCTTATAGGACGGAATATAGTTAGTGGTAATAAGTTGATTACAAATGATGTTTGTATTATCCTGTAATGAACTTGTACAAATTAGACCTGAACTCTAGTTTGTCTCCCACTAATCTCTTGACGTATGTAGGACCATCTCACATGCCCAAGGACTTGGTAATAATATAGGCTTGCCACACCTGAAGGACAAGCGGATCCAGTTGGGAGCGTGAGCGGAAGCGCGAGTGCGAAATAACGATATTTAAAATGCAATAGCACAATTGTCCAAGGGGTGTGTACCCTTGGGTGCTCAACCAGGCGTTCGAAGTAGAATATGATAACAGTAAAATATACATCATATAGTGTTAGAATAGGTGACCATGTAAGCCAATTTTGGCAGGAATATGTAACTTATGTCTAGACAATTTCTGGTGTTTGATAAAAAGACATTTATGAATAAAGAAGTGAAAATTCATATGGAAATACTTTGTTTACGTTCACTTATATTTGCATTTCTATTTCTGTTCACTACGCAAACAAAGCCTACGGACTGAGAATCGATTTCGGGGATTGGGACTACGCTTGGAGGTAGGTCCATGAAATCAGTCTTACCGAATCAGTCCGGAAATCTCCAAGTCAAGGAATCCCGAAAATGGATACCGGGATTCCCTTTGAGACTTGCACTAAGCATCTGCTGTCGTATTTCATCGACGGGTGACGAAGGTCGTCTAAGCAGTGTTAGTGGGTCCGCATGCTAGGAAGCAGCTGACTGAGGTGACTCGCGGGAACTGTCTTACGGAGGACCTTGAGTATGGTCAGCAAGGTATGACGTGTATTCCCGGTTCCAACGGTACAGGCCAAGTCCTTTGACTTGAGGAACTGCTGAGTTCACCTGTGAATCAGGTCTGTATCTTAGATATGGTGAGAGATTGCCAAAATACTCTTGAGTAGTCATAAGCCATGTCTAGTGCAGCTCGGGTGTACAGAGTGACAGCATTTTCCAAGAAAGGATCTGTCTCCTGTCAAAAGGTATTGACAGTTGAGTCTCATGTACGCTTTGTGTCTTGTCCCTAAATCTGTGGCCACAGTAACTGAACATAAGGGAAGGTTTCCCTTGCGGCGTTTAGTAAGGACAGACCGACACTTAGGTCCAAAATGGGTACCTGCTTTTTCCGTGCTCTAGACTCTAAGTAATGAGACCGAAGACAGAAGGACAAGTGTACTGTTAGAGCCTAAATGTTCATCCCCAATTATTTCACCTAGTCTTTAGTGCCATGGACCGTTGCTAGATGGCCACCCATGGTAACAGACGGATTCTAGGAATCCGACCAAGTCTAGCTGAAAGGTGAACTTAAAGAGTCACACACTATCCACACATACTTAGTATTTAATTTGTAATTAAATATTGGAGTAAAGGAATGATTAAATTAGATTTAATCGGGTCCTATATTTTCTTGGAGAAATTAATTCCTTCTATTTGATAAAGGGAATTAAATTAATAAATAGGATTTATTAAAGGGTTGATTTAATGGGCTTAGAATAAATATTAATATTTATTTATTATATTTATTTTTAGCCTTTTGGAATATTTAATGGAATTTAAATATTCCATTAAATTAAAATCAACGGTTGAGATGGAAAGGGGAGATGGAAGGCTAGGATTTGTTTGACTAGGTCAAACACTAGTTTGACTAGGACTTTAACTAGGTCAAAATCCTAGACAAATTAGAGTTCTTAGAGTAGGAGTTTAAAGAGGATTAAACTCCTCCTCTATAAATACCTCTAGCTTGCAACTTTTTTGAAGGATGATGAAATTTCAATACACACACAACACACACATAATTTCGGCCTCTCTCCCCTCTCTTTCGTCCGCCCTCTCTCTCTCCACTCTCCAAGAAAAATATTTTCTAGTTCTTTTGTTCTTGGAACATTAGAACTTAGATGAATCAATACCGTTAATTGATAACGTGTTGTTGATTCATCCACTCCAAAATATACACTTGTTCGTTGCTAGCACGACGTGCAAGATACGTGGGTGGATCGCGTGTCATGATTTGGAGGGTCTCAAGAACGAGATCTCGGTGCAAAACGGGGAACAATGCGTGTAGCCGTTGAAGATGAAAACGACAACGGGTAGGTCTCGTTTTATTTTTCGTCTCTCTTTATTTTCAACTCTATGGCCTCCATGATTTCTTTACATGTTGTTTAATCATGAGATACACTGAACACCCGGGAATCTCAAGGGTACACCCCTTGAGCGTGTTCTTTTTATTATTAAAAGCATGCTTTAATTTTTGTATGTTATTTTATATCGCGCTTCCGCATTAGCGCAATTCCCGGGTCGATCCACCAATTTCTTTCAGTGGTATCAGAGCCCGGTTCGGTGTATAGGCCTAGGGTTTATGTGCGTTATAAGCATGAAACATGAAATTGGCATATTTTTATTAAATCTTGATTGTCTTGATTTTAAAGCATGTCGTTTTTATTGCTTTTGATTCGTGTGTATTTTCTGAATATTGGTATTTTTCTATTTTTCTTGGAAAACGGGGTGGAAAAAATTGAACGGAAAACAAGAAACGACGCAGCCGGCCAGCCGGGAGGACTGGTCGCGCGCTGTCGGCAAGACAGACGCGCGCAGGCAAGGGAAGCCTGCGCGCGCCCGCCCAGCCGGTCGCGCAGGCGCGCGCGCACGCAGACGAGGGTGTTTTGCCGGGCGCGCTCATGCGCGCGCGAGCGCGCAAGGCTGCGCGCCTGAGAGTCCCCGCGCGGACGGACTCTGGGCAGCGCCGCCAGGCGCGCGCGCGCGCGGCAGGCGTGCCCAGTGCACGTCTGCGCGCGCACTGCGCATGGCGCGGTCGGCAGCCAGCAGGCCAGCGCGCGCGTGAGGCAAGGGAGCCTGCGCGCGCAACGGCCTGTTGGAATGCCCGGGCCACACAGCGTGTTACCGGCCAGACGCGCGCGCACGCAGGCAGGGGCCTGCGCGCGCGCGCCCGTCCAGGCAACGCTTGCGGGCGCAGGGGGCGGCAGGCTGAGCCTGCTGCCCTGTGCGTGCGCCGGCAGGCCGCTGCCGGCGGCGGCTGCTGCTGCTAGGGTTTCAAAACCCTAGTAGTGTTTTTTTGTTATTTTTTTTAATTATTTTCAGTTTTAATTTTGAATTAATTCTGAAAAATCATTTTGTGGGTTCAATTATGCCTAATTTTCTAAAGACATTATTTTAGGAGTAAAATAAATTGGATTTGGAATCCCGGGGTTATTTTACTTAAAATAATGAGGAAAGATTTTCCTAAAACGAGAAAATCTTATTACCAATATTTATGTTTTATTTTTCACACGTTACGCACATATTCATTTATTATTTTGAATATTTATGATTGGGAATCATGTGTTGTTGGTATATTGTAATTGTATGATGGGATCATGTGATTATGTGTGTTGGATGGAAATGGATGATCACGAGCCCTAGACCGAATGTATGGTTTATTTTCTGTTGGGCCTGTGTGCCTCTTTTACTGCTTTCTCCTTCTCTCTTTCTAGTTGCCTTGGAATAATAAGGCATTCTACCTCCCTCCTTATGTACTCCCCCCGGGTTTTCGCTGGGATTTCTTTTTTTATAAGTAATGAGAGTAGAATAGGAGTGAGGTTTCTAATTTTGTAATTGGTGGAGAAAGAAGGAAGGACCACATGGAGAGCCCAGACGGGAGGTCCCTTGGAGTTTTCCATGAAGTGAAGAAAGAGAAAAGAGACCAAGGCCCATCAGCATGATGATTGGGTTACTATTAATGTAATAGTATAGGACCAACCCTAGATTGACCATAGATCCACTGCGGGCTCAGTGGGTCGAATAGGATTCGGGCTCGTGATCATCCAATAGGGGCGTGCTAGGCTTTAATTTTGCATGTGGTTATGATGATGGATGAATGGGTTATTTATTTATCATATAACTGCTATGGATGGTTTATTTACGCATTATGGTTGTATGTGTGAATGTATATTTATGAGATCTCGGTCATTTACTACTCTCACATTGGTTGGACCAATGTCAAAATATTAGACCCTAGACAAAGTGGACTTGAACTCTAGGAGTTTGTCCATGCCTTCCAATCCATGGCATAGTGAGGAAGCTGCTTTGGGTCAATAGCGTGGTCTCCCGAGTCGTGGCACGTTATTGTACTTAAAGGAAGCTGCACTATGTCATGAACGAAAAATGGGCTGCTGTTACCTGTCTCACGAGTCGTAGGGTTACCAGTGGGTCTGTGGTTCGATCGATTGGGTTGGGTCTAACGCCCAATTAACATGATTCGCTTGGAGTCCTCGTGGAACGAGAATGGTATGGAATACCTCCCACAGGATCTTTTCCATACGAATCGTAAAAGCGGAGTATGGGAAAAATCGCTGTGGATCCCAAGCCCACTAGGAAAGGATTTCCCGAAAATCACGTTTGAGAGTACCGTGTTTTCGTATAAATAGTGGGAGGATTAAATGACTAAAGTCCATGCATTTAATTATTTTATCAAACCACCGTCTTTTATTTTCTGCTGATCGCGCGCTGTTTTCTAAAATGTAGATTTTAAAAATGTCTAAGAACCCATTTTCCACCATTCTTGAGACAAACAAATTCAATGGAACAAATTACAACGACTGGTTGCGCAATCTCAGGATAGTCCTAGATTACGAGAACCAAGGCTACGTCATGGACGAGCCTCTCCCTAGGACCTTGCCGGAAGGATCCGCGCCAGAAGAACGTGAGACGTTTGAGACTTGGCATAAGGATAACCGGAAGGTCCGTAGCATCATACTTGGTTCGATGACCAATGAGATTCAGAAGCAATATGAAAGGCTAGATGATGTCCCTTCCATTATGGCTCGCCTTAAGGATTGCTATGCAGTCCCGGACCGGCATACTAGGTATGTCGCGACCAAGGCGTTCTTTGGAACGAAAATGACAGAAGGATCCTCTGTACAAGAGCACGGGGTTAAAATGCTTACCCTGGTGGAAAAGCTCGAGGACCTAAAGGCAGGTCTCGATAATGAAACGTACATAGATGTGATCCTTCAGTCACTCCCACCCTCCTTTGACCAATTTATCGTCAACTACAACATGAACGCACTTGAGAAGGGCATTCATGAGTTGATCAATATGTTGGTGCAATACGAGGCAACGACTAAGAAGTCCACGCCTTCAGTATTGTTTGGAGGTGCTTCAACTTCAAATACGAAAGGCAAGGGTGCTGGACGTTGGAAGAAGAAGAAAGGGAATGGAAAGGCCGTCAAAGCAGCTACGAACACTAAGAGTGTTCCCATTTCCAAAGAGGGAAAAGGCAAAGGAAAGGGAAAGGTTGTCTCCAAGCAACAGTCGAAGACATATGACATATGTATCAACTGCCGTGAGAAAGGGCATTGGAAGAGAGAGTGCCCCAAACTCTTCTCGAACCAAGGTATTTATGTGATTGAGGTTAATATGGTCACTAATTCTGCCTCTTGGGTATTAGATACCGGCTGTGGAGCTCACATTTGCAATGACTTGCAGGTGTTGAAAAGAAGCAGAAAACTGGGTAGCGGGGACATGATCCTGAAGTTTGGGAATGGCAAGGCCATCTCGGCAGAAGCAGTAGGATCCGCCACTCTAGTGATTAGTGATAGTATTAGCATAGATTAGAGCAAGTTTATTTTGTACCTAGTATGATTAAAAACATCATTTCCATTCCATTGTTGGACAATAGTGGTTATGAGTTTAGAATCAATAAAAATTGCTTTTATTTGATGAGGTGTGGAATTGCTCATCTACTTGGTACATTGCATAACGGACTCTATATCTTGCAACAAACGAATATCGTCCTCAATGCACAACACAAACGGAAATTAGATAATAACGGGAACGCACGACTGTGGCACGCTAGGCTAGGTCACATATCCCAAGATAGGATGAAAAGGTTGGTAGACTCAAAGAACCTAGAGGTTGGGGACTTGAGCGATCTACCAACTTGTGAATCCTGTCTAAGAGGGAAAATGACCAATAAGCCCTTTGTAGGACAAAGCAGGCTTGCCACAGGTCTGTTGGACTTGGTCCATACAGACGTATGTGGGCCACTAAGGATGCAGGCCCGAGGTGGGTTTTCCTACTTCATAACCTTTACCGATGATCATTCACGGTATGGTTATGTTTACCTGATGAGGTACAAGTTTGAAGCTCTTGAGAGGTTTAAAGAATTCAGACTTGAAGTGGAGAACCAAACCAACTGCAAAATTAAAGTCCTACGGTCAGACCGAGGCGGTGAATACCTTAGTACGGAGTTCCTAGATTATCTAAAAGAACATGGTATAATATCAGAATGGACACCTCTAGGAACACCACAGTTAAATGGTGTCTCTGAAAGGAGGAATCGAACCCTATTGGACATGGTTCGGTCCATGATGAGTTTCACCAAACTGCCATTATCCTTTTGGTACTATGCACTAGAAACGGCGGCCAAGTTGTTGAATTTGGCGCCTACTAGTACATTAACCCAAATGCCATATGAAATATGGCACGGCAAGCCTGCATCCTACAACTACTTGAAAGTGTGGGGTAGCCCCGCATACGTCAAAGGTTAGTGGGAGATAAGTTAGAATCCAGGTCTAGCTTATGCAGGTTCATTGGATACCCTAAAGAAACTGCGGGTTATTACTTTTATGACCCATTGGAACAAAAGGTCTTTGTTTCAAGAAATGCAGTATTCTTGGAGCAAGGCTTCCCGTAGGATATCCAACCTGATGAGCTGATCCTTGAGGAATCAAGTGATGGAATCCAGCCATCAGAGGTAGCCACGGAACCCTCACTTAGAGGATTCATGATAGACAGTCGAAGGGCTGACCAACCTCGAGAGGTCCAACATGCTAGGCATGAAGGACAGCCTCAGGAACAGCCAGCCCCGGTTCCTGAACCACCGGCTCCGATACAGTAAGCGCCCACAGTCACCACTGACGTTCCCGTTCTCCGTAGGTCCACTAGAGAGTCCAGACCTCCAGTGAGATATGGCTTTCTAGGTACGACCGATCTTTTGGATAACGATCCTAAGACTTATGGAGAAGCGATGTCAGACATCGACTCCGGGAAATGGCTTGAGGCCATGAAAGCCGAAATGGACTCCATGAGCGAGAACCAAGTCTGGAGTCTTGTAGATCCACCGAAAGGTGTTAAGCCAGTGGGTTGTAAGTGGGTCTACAAGCGCAAACTTGGCGTTGATGGAGAAGTCACAACTTTTAAGGCTAGGCTTGTAGCTAAGGGATACACTCAACGACCCGGGGTCGATTTTGAGGATACCTACTCGCCAGTAGCCATGGCTAAGTCCACTCGGATCCTGCTCGCCGTAGCAGCATGGTATGACTATGAGATATGGCAGATGGACGTGAAAACGGCCTTCCTCAACGATTTTGTTGAAGAAGAGATCTATATGGATCAGCCGGAGGGTTTCACGATCACTGGAGAAGAACAGAAAGTCTGTCGTCTCCAGAAGTCCATCTATGGCCTCAAACAAGCCTCCCGAAGTTGGAACATTCGCTTTGACGAAGTAATACGGGGGTATGACTTCATCAAAAATGAATCCGACCCTTGTGTATACAAGAAGGTCAGTGGGAGCTCAATTGTGTTCCTAGTGCTTTATGTGGATGACATTCTGCTCATTGGTAATGACGTTAGAATGTTAGGAAACACAAAAGCATGGTTGTCAACCCAGTTTTCCATGAAGGACTTGGGTGAAGCCTCCTACATCCTAGGCATCCAGATTGTCAGGGACAGATCTAAAAGGGTGTTAGGACTCACCCAAAACTCGTATATGGAGAAAGTCCTAAAGAGATATCGAATGGACAACTCCAAATGAGGATTCCTTCCCATAAGGCATGGGATCAAGTTGTCCAAGAAACAGTCCCCATAGACTGATGAGGAACTTGAAAGGATGAAAGTCATCCCCTATGCTTCTGCCATAGGTAGCATCCAATATGCGGTCCACTGCACTAGGCCTGATATTGCATACGCTTTGAGCGTAACAAGCAAATATCAGTCCTGCGCAGGAGAGGCACATTGGAATGCTGTTAAGGGCATCCTTAAGTACCTAAGGAGGACTAAGGAAATGTTCCTAGTCTATGGCAATGGAGAACTAATTCTGGAAGGGTTTAGCGACGCTAGCTTCCAGTTTGATGACGATGATGCCAAGTCTCAATCGGGGTACGTATTCAAACTCAATGTTGGCGTAGTAGCTTGGAAAAGTTCCAAGCAACCAACCATTGCTGACTCCACCACAGAGGTTGAATACATAGCAGCTTCAGAAGGTACTAAGGAAGCGGTTTGGATAAGAAACTACATCCAAGAGTTGGGTGTGGTGCCTAGCATTGCCGAGCCTGTTGTCATCTTCTGTGATAACAATGGAGCAATAGCGCAAGCAAAGGAACCGAGATCTCATCACCGTTCCAAACACATTCTTAGACGCTACCATCTTCTTAGAGAAATGGTAGGAAGAGGTGACGTCCGGATGGACCGAATCAACTCAGCAGACAACACAGCAAATCCGCTGACAAAGCTTATGTCCAAGAGCGCTCATACGCAACATCTTGAGAAGATGGGGATTAGACATATGGGCGATTGGCTTTAAAGGTCAAGTGGGAGATTGTTAGAATAGGTGACCATGTAAGCCAATTTTGGCAGGAATATGTAACCTATGTCTAGACAATTTCTGGTGTTTGATAAAAAAATATTTATGAATAAAGAAGTGAAAATTCATATGGCAATACTTTGTTTACGTTCACTTATATATGCATTTATATTTTTGTTCACTACGCAAACAAAGCCCACGGACTGAGAATCGATTTCGGGGACTGGGACTACGCTTGGAGGTAGGTCCATGAAATCAGTCTTACCGAATCAGTCCGGAAATCACCAAGTCAAGGAATCCCGAAAATGGATACCGGGATTCCCTTTGAGACTTGCACTAAGCATCTGCTGTCGTATTTCATCGACGGGTGACGAAGGTCGTCTAAGCAATGTTAGTGGGTCAGCATGCTAGGAAGCAGCTGACTGAGGTGACTCGCGGGAACCGTCTTACGGAGGACCTTGAGTATGGTCAGCAAGGTATGACGTGTATTCCCGGTTCCAACGGTACAGGCCAAGTCCTTTGACTTGAGGAACTGCTGAGTTCACTTGTGCATCAGGTCTGTATCTTAGATATGGTGAGAGATTGCCAAAATACTCTTGAGTAGTTATAAGCCATGTCTAGTGCAGCTCGGGTGTACAGAGTGACAGTATTTTCCAAGAAAGGATCTGTCTCCTGTCAAAAGGTATTGACAGTTGAGTCTCATGTACGCTCTGTGTCTTGTCCCTAAAATCTGTGGCCACAGTAACTGAACAGAAGGGAAGGTTTCCCTTGCAGCGTTTAGTAAGGACAGACTGACACTTAGGTCCAAAGTGGGTACCTGCTTTTTCCGTGTCCTAGACTCTAAGTGATGAGACCGAAGACAGAAGGACAAGTGTACTGTTAGAGCCTAAATGTTCATCCCCAATTATTTCACCTAGTCTCTAGTGCCATGGACCGTTGCTAGATGGCCACCCATGGTAACGGACGGATTCTAAGAATCCGACCAAGTCTAGCTGAAAGGTGAACCTAAAGAGTCAAACACTATCCACACACACTTAGTATTTAATTTGGAATTAAATATTGGAGTAAAGGAATGATTAAATTAGATTTAATCGGGTCCTATATTTTCTTGGAGAAATTAATTCCTTCTATTTGATAAAGGATTGCTAGATTCTTTGAATATACCAACTTTCTCATCCTTAATTAGAGAAAAACATCCTAGCTTATGATATCAAATTCACAAGTTTATTTTGATTATCTTTTTTAATTATTTGATATTGAGTATCATAATCCAATTATGAGACAGTGTTAAGGATAATTATATTTCCAACCTAGAAGATAAGGACTGCCATTCTTTGTCAAATAAAATCAATAGTATTGATCAAACATATGTAAGAAACCGTCCAACAGTAAATTAGAACATACATCATCTTGAAATAGGTGACCAGAAATTCAATGAGGTTGGCTGTTCTGAGAACCATTCGTCAATCTTTGAAAAATAGTAACATTAAATGTGGTAAGGATTCGTCATTAGCAATGATGAGTTTGTTGTGCTTACTGCTAGCATGAAACGTAGTTTCGACATCACAACAAACACACACAGACCGAACATATGAATCGAAGAAGTTGGACTGCACATAGGTTGGCGGTCATGGAACCAACTTATGTGGATCGGTTTGAAACACTCTAAGTCGAGAACCTTGAGATTGGATATCGAGGGTCGTATAGAGACTTGCACTAAGGATTACATTCATTTGATGAGTATCGTGTTCCATTGATGATAGACGTTGGACGTCTATGTAATATTAGTGGGTTAGTTGATAAGGGTGTCGGTTGACTGAGGTGACTCGCGGGAATCGTTATATGGAAGCCACATAGGCTTGGTCGGTATGACTAGTATTCTCGATTATGATAATATGCGATTAGTTCTCAGACTTGAGGAATCACGGCATTCGCTTACATACGAAGGCTGTATCTTGGATCTGGCAAGCGGTGATTGTGTCGTAAGATATGGTCACCATAAGTCTTGTTTAGTGCAGTCGGAGTACGTAGAGAGGACGGTGGATTCAAAGACTGGATCTGTCCCCTGTCAAAGATTATGACAGCGAGATCTCCTATGCGCTCTAAGATGGTTTAGACTCCCAAAATCTATGGTCATAGCATTGGATTGAGGGGGAAAAAGATTTTCCAACGTCAATCACAAATTTGAATATATCTCGAGTTTGAAGCGTAGATGCTTAGTCAAGGATGGGAACCGACATCCTATTCCATGCCCTAGACTAAGGCCGGGAGACATGCTATAGTAGGATCGTACAGGTATGTAACTCGGAGCCTAAATGTTCACGCCATATATTCACCTAGTTTCTATTGCCATGGACCGTTACTAGAAAACCACCCATGGTGACGGACTACTTTGGTTATGGAATAACAAAAAGTAGGTCCAAGTCTAGCTAAGGGTGAATCTAAAATTGGATTAAATTGGTCCTTTTTGGAGTGAAAAGTCGTCATCAATTAAATGGATTAATCGATCTCGGTTCATAAATTGGATTGATGAATTTAGAAGTTGGGCTTTCCCTTTTTAATTAGATTAAAAGGTAAAAATTATTATTTTGGGCTTAAGTATTTAAATTAGATTTAATACATAAAGTCCACTGGACATTGGGCCATTTAAATTAGATTTAATAAGCCCATTCCATAAAGCCAATCAACAATGGATGGACGATATTTGATTTAAAGGTTTTGAGATGGAGGGCTAGTATTCATCCTAGGATGAGGTTTGACTAGGTCAAATCCAAAGTCAACTACGATTTGACTAGGTCAAATCCCCAGTTGATTAGGGTGTGTCTCTTTGAAAGAGTTTGAGTAGAATTATATGAGCTAGTCATCCAAGTACTCAACCACACACACCTCACACACTAATCTCTACACATTTTGCTACCTCTCTCTCTTCTCTCTCTCGTCCACCCTTCTTGCTACTCTCCAAGGTATTCCCTTTGTTCTTCTTGATTCATTCAAGGTAGAACGTTAGAGATATCGATAGCATTAATCAATGGCATTGTATCGATGTCCCTTCTCCCCTAAACGAGTTCTTGCTAGCATAAGAGTTCGTTGGTACCCGGTGAAGCGTGTGGACTTTTTAGAGGGTATCGTTGAGATCTTGGGGAACAATGCCTGTGGCCGAACGAAGAAACCTACGAGGGTAAGTTTCCTCTTTTACATTTCTTGTTCCTCTAAATTATATGGCCTCCATGTTATATACCTTTCTTGAACATGAGATACACCGCACGCCTAGGAGAATCAAGGGCACACCCCTTGGTCCATTATGCATGATTAATTTATGCTTTAATTTTGGTTTTAATCGCTTTTTTTTAATAAGACATGGCTCCCGCGCTTTCGCCGCGCCTCTCTCGAGCCGATCCGCTCCTTACGGTGGTATCAAAACCTGGTTTGGTGTATAGGTCTAGAATTTTATGTGTTACGCGTGTCATTAAGCCTGTTATGTGTTTTAATTTTACGTTTGAAGCATGTTTTTAGCATAGATCTTGCTTTGAGTTTTGCATAACCATTTTGATCTTGGATTTCTTGGATATGTATATACATGTTCTTAGGTTGATAATGTCCTATGGTTCAGAAAATTGCAAGGAAAATGCAAAAAAGTGAAAAAAAGAAATGGCACGCCGTCTTGAGAGGTTTAAAGAATTCAGACTTGAAGTGGAGAACCAAACTAACTGCAAAATTAAAGTACTACGGTCAGACCGAGGCGGAGAATACCTCAGTACCGAGTTCCTTAATTATCTAAAAGAAAATGGTATAATTTCAGAATGGACACCTCCCAGGACACCACAATTAAATGGTGTCTCTGAAAGGAGGAATCGAACCCTGTTGGACATGGTTCGATCCATGATGAGTTTACCAAATTGCCCTTGCCCTTTTGGGGCTATGCATTGGAAACGGCAGCCAAGTTGTTAAATTTGGTGCCAACCAGTGTATTGACCCAAACACCATATGAAATATGGCACGGCAAGCCTGCGTCCTACAACTACTTGAAAGTGTGGGGTAGCCCCGCATACGTCAAGAGTTTAGTGGGAGATAAGCAAGAATCCAGGTCTAGCTTATGCAGGTTCGTTGGATACCCTAAAGATACTGCAGGTTATTACTTTTATGACCCCTTGGAACAAAAGGTGTTTGTTTCAAGGAACGTAGTATTCTTGGAACAAGGCTTTCCAGAGGATATCCAACCTGATCAACTGATCCTTGAGGAATCAAGTGATGAAAATCAGTCATCAGAGGTAGCCGCGGATTCCTCACTTAGAGGATTCAGGATAGATACCCGAAGGGCTGACCAACCTCGAGAAGTCCAGTATGCTAGGCATAAAGGACAGCCTCAGGAAAGGCCAGCCCCGGTACCTGAACCGCCAGCTCCTATACAGTCAACGCCCACAGTCACCATTGACGTTCCCATTCTCCGTAGGTCAACTAGAGAGTCCAGACCTCCAGTGAGATATGGCTTTCTAAATGCGACCAGTCTACTGGATAACGATCTTAAGACATATGGAGAAGCGATGTCTAACATCTACTCCGGGAAATGGCTTGAGGCCATGAAAACCGAAATGGACTCCATGAGCGAGAACCAAGTTTGGAGACTTGTAGATCCACCGAAAGGTGTTAAGCCAGTTGGCTGTAAGTGGGTCTATAAGCGCAAACTTGGCATTGATGGAGAAGTCACAACTCTTAAGGCTAGGCTAGTAGCTAAAGGGTACACTCAATGACCCGGGGTCGATTTTGAGGACACCTACTCGCCAGTATCCATGGCTAAATCCATTCGGGTCCTGCTCACCATAGCAGCATGGTATGACTATGAGATATGGCAGATGGACGTGAAAACGGCCTTCCTCAACGATTTTGTTGAAGAAGAGATCTATATGGATCAGCCGGAGGGTTTCACGATCACTGGAGAAGAACAGAAAGTCTGTCGTCTCCAGAAGTCCATCTATGGCCTCAAACAAGCATCCCGAAGTTGGAACATTGGCTTTGATGAAGTGATACGGGGTTATGACTTCATCAAAAATGAATCCGACCCTTGGGTATACAAGAAGGTCAGTGGGAGCTATAGTGTTCGTAGTGCTTTATGTGGATGACATTCTACTCATAGGTAATGATGTTAGAATGTTGGGTGACATAAAAGCATAGTTATCGACCCAGTTTTCCATGAAGGATTTGGATGAAGCCTCCTACATCCTAGGCATCCAGATTGTCAGGGACAAATCAAAAAGGATGTTAGGGCTCACCCAAAACTCGTATATGGAGAAAGTCCTAGAGAGATATCGAATGGACAACTCCAAACGAGGATTCCTTCCCATGAGGCATGGGATCAAGTTATCCAAGAAACAGTCCCCGCAGACTGATGAGGAACTTGAGAGTATGAAGTCATCCCCTATGCTTCTGCCGTAGGTAGCATCTAATATGCGGTCCACTGCACCAGGCCTGACATTGCTTACGCTTTGAGTATAACAAGCAGATATCAATCTTATGCAGGAGAGGAACATTGGAATGCTGTTAAGGGCATCCTTAAGTACCTGAGGAGGACTAAGGAAATGTTCTTAGTCTATGGCAATGGAGAACTAATCCTGGAAGGCTTTAGCGACGCTAGCTTCCAGTCTGATGACGATGATGCAAAATCTCAAGTGGCTTGGAAACGTTCCAAGCAAGCAACTACTGCTGATTCCACCACTGAGGCCGAATACATAGCAGCTTCAGAAGCTGCCAAGGAAGCGGTTTGGATGAGAAATTATATCCAAGAGTTGGGTGTGGTGCGTAGCATCGCCGAGCCTGTTGTCATCTTTTGTGATAACAACAGAGCAATAGCGCAAGCAAAGGAACTGAGATCTCATCACCGTTCCAAACACATTCTTAGACGCTACCATCTTCTAAGAGAAATGGTAGGAAGAGGTGACGTTCGGATGGACCGAGTCAACTCAGCAGACAACACAGTAGATCCACTGACAAAGCCTATGTCGTAGAGCGCTCATACGCAACATCTTGAGAAGATGGGGATTAGACATATGGGCGATTGGCTTTAAAGGTCAAGTGGGAGATTGTTAGAATAGGTGACCATGTAGCTAATCTTGGCAGGCGAAATGTAACCTATGTCTAGACAATTTCAAGAATTTGATAAATTATTAATGAATAAGAAGTGATATTCATTTGGCATCATTTTGTTTGTGTTCACTTTATCTGCTTTATGTATCTGTTCACTACACAAACAAAAGCCAACGAACTGAAAACGTATTTCGGGGACAGGGACTACGCTTGGAGGTAGGTCCATGAAATCAGTCCCGCCGAATCAGTCCAGAAATCTCCAAGTCAAGGAATCTCAAAAATGGGTACCGAGATTCCTCTTGAGACTTGCACTAAGCATCTGCTATCGTATTTCATCGACGGGTGACGAAGGTCGTCTAAGCAGTGTTAGTGGGTTAGCCTGCTAGGGAGCAGCTGACCGAAGTGACTCGCGGGAACCGTCTTACGGAGGACCTTGAGTAGGGTCGGCTAGGTATGACGTCTGTTCCCGGTTCCAACAGTACAGGTCAAGTCCTTTGACTTGAGGAACTGCTGAGTTGACCTGTATATTAGGGTTGTATCTTAGATATGGTGAGAGATTGCCAAGAAGCACTTGAGTAGTCATAAGCCATGTCTAGTGCAGCTCCGGTGTACAGAGTGTTGGTAGTTTCCAAGGAAGGATCTGTCTCCTGTCAAAAGGCATTGACAGTGAGTCTCACAAATGCTCTGTGACTTGTCCCAAAAATCTGTGCCATAGTAACTGAACAGAAGGGAAGGTTTCCCTTGTGGCGTTTAGTAGAGGACAGACTGACACTTAGGTCCAAAATGGGTACCTGCATTTTCCGTGCCCTAGACCCTAAGTGGTGAGACCATAGACAGAAGGTTAAGTGTACTGTTAGAGCCTAAATGTTCATCCTCTCAAATTCACCTAGTCTCTAGTGCCATGGACCGTTGTTAGATGGCCACTCACGGTAACGGGCGGATTCTAGGAATCCGACCAAGTCTAGCTGCAAGGTGAACCTAAAGAGTCACACACAATCTGCACACATAAAGTATTTAATTTAGAATTAAATATTTGGAGAAATGGAATTATTAAATTAGATTTAATCAGGTCCTTAATTTTCTTGGAAAGAATTAATTCCTTTTATTGGATAAAAGGGATTTATCTAATAAATTAGATTTATTCGAAAATTAATTTAATGGGCCTAGAATAAATATTTATATTTATTATATTTATTTATTGCCCTTGGAATATTTAAATGGGTTTTAAATATTCCATTAAATTAAATTAATGGTTGAGATTAAAAGGAGAAGATGGATGGCTAGGATTAATTTGACTAGGTCAAATTACTACTTTGACTAGGTCAAAATCCTAGTCAAATTAGTCTTCTAGAGTTGGAGTTTGAAGAGGATTAAACTACTCCTCTATAAATACTCCTAGTCCTTCACCTTTAGAGAGATGATGAAACTTCAACACACACACACACACACACTCTCGATCTCTCCTCTCTCGTCCGCCCTCTCTCTCCTTTTCTCTCCAAGAAAATACTCCTTGTTCTTTTGTGTTAACAATTGAACATAAGGAGGATTAATCCCGTTAAACAATAACATGTGATTGATCCGTCCTATCCAAATAAAATACTTGTTCGTTCGCTAGCACGACGTACAAGATACGTGGGCGAATTGCGTGTCACAATTTAGAGGATCTCACATACGAGATTTTGGAGCAAATCGGGGAACAACGCGAGTACCGGTTAGAAGAGGAAAACGACCAACCGGTAGGTCTCTTTTATGTTTTCTTCCTCTTCTATTTTTTTAACCCTATGGCCTCCATGATTGCATGTATGTTTTCATGAGATACACCGAACACCCGGGAACTTTAAGGGTACACCCCTTGAACGTGTTTTAATTTTATACGAATAATGCATGTTTAAATTTTGCAATTTACATTTATACCGTGCTTCCGCAATCGCCCTATTTCCCAGGACGATCCACACGCCTTTCTCAGGCTTTCAGATCTCGAACGGGAGACCCTCTAATTCGTACACGCAATCCATCCACATACCTTGCTCCTCGTGCTAGCGAAAGAACAAGTGTATACTATATTTGGAGAGGACGGAATGATCAAACGCTATTTAATTAACAAGATCAAACCTCCTAATGTTCAATTGTATAAACAAAAGAACTTGCAAGAGCTTCTTGGAAGAGAGGGAGAGAGAGATTCGGTTGAGAGAGAGAGAGAGAGGGAGGAGGCCGAGATGTGTGTGTGTCTGTGTGTATGTGTGTGTGCGCTTCAAATTTCATCATCCTCTCTAAAGAGAACACTTAGGAATATTTATAGAGGAGGAATCCTATTCCTCGTCTAATTCCTACACCTTGAAGACTTCTACTTGAATAGGATTTGACCTAGTCAAATCCTAGTCATTTTCTAGCTTCTTTGGTCAAACTAATCTTAGCCATATATTTCTCTCTTTAATCTCAACCATTGATTAATTAATGGAATATTTAAATCTCATTTGAAATAATTCTAAAGGCAATAAATAAATATATCAAATATAAATATTTATTCCAAGCCCATTAAATTAATTTCTAATAAATCTAATTTATTAGATAAATTCCTTTCATCAAATAAAAAGTATTAATTTCTTCCAAGAAAAGAAGGACCCGATTAAATCCAATTTAATCGTTCCATTTCTCCAAATATTTAATTCTAAATTAAATACGTCATGTGTGCGGATTGTGTGTGACTCTTTAGGTTCACCTTTAGCTAGACTTGGTTGGATTCCTAGAACCCGCCCGTCACCATGGGTGGCCGTCTAGCAACGGTCCATGGCACTAGAGACTAGGTGAATATGCGTGGGGATGAACATTTCGGCTCTATAGTACATCGATCCTTCCGTCTACGGTCTCACCACTTAGTGTCTAGGGCACGGATTATGTAGGTACCCATTTTGGACCTAAGTGTCGGTCTGTCCTTTACCAAACGCCTCAGGGAATCCTTCCCTTCTGTTCAGTTATTGTGGCCACAGATTTAGGGACAAGACACAGAGTATTGTGAGACAAAACTGTCAATAGCTTTTGATAGGAGACAAATCCTTTCATGGAAACTACTGTCACGTTGCACACCGTGGCTGCACTAGATATGGCTTATGACTACTCAAGTGCATTTTGGCAATCTCTCACCATACCTAAGATACAGTCTCGATGTACAGGTAAACTCAACAATTCCTGAAGTCAAAGGATTTGACCTGTACCATTGGAACCGGGAACTCACGTCATACCTAGCCGACCCTACTCAAGGTCCTCTGTAAGACGGTTCCCGCGAGTCACCTCAGTCGGCCGCTCCCTAGCAGGCCGACCCACTAACACTGCTTAGACGACCCTCGTCACCCGTCGATGAAACACGACAGCAGATGCTTAGTGCAAATCTCAAGGGGAATCTCGGTACCCATTTTCGAGATTCCTTGACTTGGAGATTTTCAAACTGATTCGGTGGAACTGATTTCATGGATCTACCTCCAAGCGTAGTCCTAGTCCCCGAAATGTGATTTCAGTTTCTGGACTTTGTTTGTGTAGCGAATAGTTATAAAGCAGATAAAGTGAACACAGACAAAGTATGCGCCAAATGAATTTCACTTTCTTATTCATCAAGGTTTTATCATAAACTTCGAAATTGTTCAGACATAGGTTACAATTTGCCTACCAAGATTGGATACATGGCCACCTATTCAAAGAATCTCCCACTTGACCTTTAAAGCCAATCGCCCATATGCCTAATCCCCATCTTCTCAAGATGTTGCGTATGAGCGCTCTGCGACATAGGCTTTGTCAGCGGATCTGCTGTGTTGGCTGCTGAGTTGATTTGGTCCATCCGAACGTCACCTCTTCCTACCATTTCTCTTAGAAGGTGGTAGCGTCTAAGAATATGTTTGGATCGGTGATGAGATCTCGGTTCCTTTGCTTGCGCTATGGCTCCATTGTTATCACAAAATATGACAACGGGCTCGGCGATGCTAGGCACCACACCCAAATCTTGGATGTAGTTTCTCATCCAAACAGCCTTTTTAGCAGCTTCTGAAGCTGCTATGTATGCAGCCTCAGTGGTGAAATCAGCAGTGGTTGCTTGCTTGGAACTTTTCCATGTTACAACTCCTTCATTGAGCCTGAATACATAACCTGATTGAGATTTGGTATCATCGTCATCTGCCTGGAAGCTAGTATCGCTAAAGCCTTCCAGGATCAGTTCTCCATTGCCATAGACTAGGAGCATTCCCTTAGTCCTCCTTAGGTACTTAAGGATGCCCTTTACCGCATTCCAATGTGCCTCTCCTGCACAGCACTGATATCTGCGTCCTACGGCAGAAGCATAAGGAACGATTTTCATCTTTTCAAGTTCCTCATCAGTCTGCGGGGACTGTTTCTTGGACAACTTGATCCCATGCCTAATGGGAAGGAATCCTCATTTGGAGTTGTCCATCCGAAACCTTTTCAGGACTTTCTCCATATACGAGTTTTGGGTTAGTCCTAACATTCTCTTAGATCTGTCCCTGACAATCTGGATACCTAGAATGTAGGAGGCTTCACCCAAGTCCTTCATGGAAAACTGAGTTGATAACCATGCTTTTGTGTCACCCAACATTCTCACGTCATTTTCTATGAGTAGAATGTCCTCCACATAAAGCACTAGGAACACTATAGAGCTCCCGTTGACCTTTTTGTATACACAAGGGTCGGATTCATTTTTGATGAAATCATAACCCCGTGTGACTTCGTCAAAGCGAATGTTCCAACTTCGTGATGCTTGTTTGAGGCCATAGATGGACTTTTGGAGACGACAGACCTTCTGTTCTTCTCCGGCGATCGTGAAACGCTCCAGCTGATCCATGTAGATCTTTTCCTCAATGGAGGCCGTTTTCACATCCATCTGCCATATCTCATAGTCATACCATACTGCTATGGCAAACAGGATCCGAATGGACTTAGCCATGGTTACTGGCAAGTAGGTGTCCTCAAAATCGACCCCGGGTCGTTGAGTGTACCCTTTTGCTACTAGTCTAGCCTTGAAGGTTGTGACCTCTCCATCAATGCCAAGTTTGCGCTTATAAACCCATTTACAGCCGACTGGCTTAACCCCTTTGGGCAGGTCTAGAAGTATCCAGACTTGGTTCTCATTCATGGAGTCTATTTCGGTTTTCATGGCCTCAGGCCATCTCCCAGAGTCGATGTCAGACATCGCTTCCCCATATGTCCTAAGATCCTTATCCAATAGACTGGTCGTGTTTAGAAAGCCGTATCTTACAGGAGGTCGTGACTCTCTAGCTGACCTACGGAGAACGGGAATGTTAGTGGTGACTGTGGGCACTGACTGTATTGGAGCCTGTGGTTCAGGTACCAAGGCTGGCCCTTCTTGAGGTCGTCCTTCATGCCTAGCATGCTGGACTTCTCGAGGTTGGTCAGCCCTCTTGGTATCTATCCATAATCCTCTAAGTGAGGAATCCGCGGCCTCCACTGATGACTGGTTTCCATCACTTGACTCCTCAAGGATCAGTTCATTAGGTTGGATATCCTCTAGAAAGCCTTGCTCCAGGAACACTGTGTTCCTTGAAAAAAATACCTTTTGTTCCAAGGGGTCATAGAAATAATAACCTGCAGTTTTCTTGGGGTATCCAACGAACCTGCATAAACTAGACTTCGATTCTAGCTTGTCTCCCACTAGCTTCTTGATGTATGCGGGGCTACCCCACACTCTCAAATAGTTGTAGGACACAGGCTTGTCGTGCCATATTTCATATGGCGTTTGGGTCAATATGCTGGTTGGCGCCAAATTTAACAACTCGGCTGCAGTCTCCAATGCGTAGCCCCAAAAGGACAAGGGCAATTTAGTAAAACTCATCATGGATCGAACCATGTCCAACAGGGTTTGATTCCTCCTTTCAGAGACCCCATTTAACTGTGGTGTCCCGGGAGGTATCCATTCAGAGATTATACTGTTTTCTTTAAGATAATTAAGGAACTCAGTACTAAGGTACTCTTCGCCTCGGTCTGACCGCAGGACATTAATTTTGCAACCGGTTTGGTTCTCAACTTCAAGTCTGAATTCTTCTCAAGAGCTTCAGACTTGTACTTCATCAGGTATAAATAACCATACCGTGAATGATCATCGATAAAGGTTATGAAGTAGGAGAACCCACCTCGGGCTTGCGTCCTTAGTGGTCCACATACGTCTGTATGCACCAAGTCCAACAGACCTATGGCAAGCCTGCTTTGTCCTACAAAGGGCCTCTTGGTCATTTTCCCTCTGAGCCAGGATTCGCAAGTTGGTAGCTCACTCAAGTCCCCTACCTCTAGGTTCTTTGAGTCTACCAATTTCTTCATCCTATCTTGGGAAATGTGATCTAGCCTAGCGTGCCACAGTTGTGCGTTCCCGTTATTATCTATTTTACGTTTGTGTTGAGCATTTAGACCAAAATTCGTTTGTTGCAAGATTTAGAGGCCGTTATTAAGCATAGCAAGCAGATGAGCAATTCCACACCTCATCAAATAAAAGTAATTTTTATTGATCATAAACTCATATCCACTATTGTCTAACAATGGAATAGAAATGATGTTTCTAATCATTCTAGGTACATAATAAACTTGCTCTAATTCTATATTAATGCGATCACTAGCTACTAGAGTGGCGGATCCTACTGCTTCTGCCGAGATGGCCTTCCCATTCCCAAGCTTTAAGATCATATCCACGCTACTCAGTTTTCTGCTTATTTTCAGTACCTGTAAATCATTGCAAATGTGAGCTCCACAACCGGTATCTAATACCCAAGAGGCAGTGTTAGTAACTATATTAACCTCAATCACAAAGATACCTTATTTGGAGAGGAGTTTGGGGCAATCCCTCTTCCAATGCCCTTTCTCAGGGCAATTGATACATATGTCATATGCCCTCGACTGTTGCTTTGAGTCAACCTTCCCCTTTCCTTTGCCTTTCTCCACTTTGGCAATGGGAACACTCTTAGTGTTGGTAGCTGCTTTGACGGCTTTTCCCTTTCCCTTCTTCCTTTTCCAACGTCCAGCACCCTTGCCTTCCGTTTCGGAAGTCGAAGTATCTCCAAACAATACCGACGGCATAGACTTTTTGGTCGTTGCCTCGTATTGCACCAACATATTGATTAACTCATGGATACCCTTCTCAAGTGTGTTCATGTTGTAGTTAACAATGAATTGGTCGAAGGAGGGTGGGAGAGACTGAAGGATCACGTCTATGTACGTCTCGTTATTGAGCCCTGCCTTGAGGTCCTCGAGCTTTTCCACCAAGGTAAGCATCTTGACCCCATGCTCTTGTACAGAGGATCCTTCGGTCATTTTAGTTCCAAAGAATGCCTTCATCGCGACATACCTAGTATGCCGGTCCGGGACTGCATAACAATCCTTCAGACGAGCCATAATGGAAAGGACATCGTCTAGCCTTTCATACTGCTTCTGAATCTCATTCGTCATAGAGGCAAGTATGATGCTATGGACTTTTCGGTTATCCTTATGCCAAGTCTCGAACGTCTCACATTCTTCTGGCGTGGATCCTTCCGGCAAGGTCCTAGGGAACGGCTCGTCCATAACGTAGCCTTGGTTCTCGTAATCTAGGACTATCCTCAGATTGCGCAACCAGCTATTGTAATTGATTCCATTAAATTTGTTGGTCTCAAGTATGGTTGATAATGGGTTCTTAGACATTTTTAAATCTACCTTTAGAATAAAAAAACTACGATTAGCAAAATTTTAAAAGACGGAAGTTTTGATAAATAATTAAACACTTGGACTTTAGTCATTTAATGCTCCCACTATTTATACAAAAATACGATACTATCAAACGTTGTTTTCGGGAAATACCCTTTCCTAGTGGGCTTGGGATCCACAGCGATTTTCCCCATATCCCGCTTTTACGATTCGCATGGGAAGAATCCTGTGGGAGGTATACCATACCATTCTCGTTCCACGAGATTCCCAAGATAATTGCCTCACCCTTTCACGTGATCCCGAGGACTCCAAGCGAATAACGTTACTTGGGCGTTAGACCCAACCCAATCGACCGAATCATAGACCTATTGCTACCTCCACGACTCGTGAGACAGGTAGTGCAACTTCTTTTAAGCATGATAGTCGTGCCACGACTCGTGAGACCACGCTATCGACCTAAATCAGCTTCCTCACTATGCCATGGATTGGAAGGCATGGACGAACTCCTAGAGTTCATGTCCATTTATCGAGGATCTAATATTTTGAACTTTGGTCCAACCAAGTGAGAGTTGTAAATGACCGAGATCCCATACATAAACACATTCATCCATAATGAGTAATTTAAAGTTTACATCCCATATGATAAATAAACCATTCATTCACCATAAAGCTGAAAGATTGTGGATCGTCCCGGGAAAATAGCACGAATGTGGAATCGCGGTATAAAATTAAAATACGAAATTTAAACATGCTTTAACGAAAATTAAAGAACACGTTCAAGGGGTGTGCCCTTGAACATTCCCGGGTGTTCGGTGTATCTCATGAATTAAATACATACAAACAATCATGGAGGCCATAGGGATTAAAATTAAAAGGGGCGAAAATGTAAACCGAGACCTACCCGTTGTCGTTTCCGTCTTCAACGGCTACTCGCATTGTTCCCCGTTTTGCACCAAGACCTCATTCTTGAGATCTTCCAAATCGTGACACACGATCCACCCACGTATCTTGCACGTCGTGCTAGCAACAAACAAGTATAATTTTTGGAGAGGATGAATTAATCACACGTTATTGATTCACGGTATTAATTCTCCTAAGTTGTAATGTTCCAAGAACAAGAGAACAAGAAAAAATATTTTCTTGGGAGAGTGAGAGGGGGCGGACGAGAGGGAGAGGAGAGAGCTCGAGTAGTGTGTGTGTGTGTGTGTTGGAATTTCAAGATTCATCAATCTTCAATTATGAGAGGCTAGGGGTTTATATAGAGGAGGAGTTTAATCCTCTTCAAACTCCAACACTTTTAGTAGACTAAATTGACTAGGATTTTGACCTAGTCAAAGTCCTAGTCAAAGTAGTATTTGACCTAGTCAAATTGATCCTAGCCATCCATCTCTCCCTTTTAATCTCATCCATTAATTTATTAATGGAATATTTAAATCCTATTAAATATTCCAAAGGCAAAATAAATATAAATATTTATTCTAAGCCCATTAAATTAATTCCCTTAATAAATCTAATTTATTAATTTAATTCCTTTTATCAAATAGAAGAAATTGATACTCCAAGAAAATAGAGGACCCGATTAAATCAAATTTAATCATTCTTTTTTCTCCAATATTTAATTCTAAATTAAATACTAAATTTGTGTGTGGATAGTGTGTGACTCTTTAGGTTCACCTTTCAGCTAGACTTGGTCGGATTCCTAGAATCCGTCCGTTACCATGGGTGGCCATCTAGCAACGGTCCATGGCACTAGAGACTAGGTGAAATATTCGGGGATGAGCTTTTAGGCTCTAACAGTACACTTGTCCTTCTGTCTACGGTCTTACCACTTAGGGTCTAGGGCACAGAAAATGCAGGTACCCATTCTGGACCTAAGTGTCGGTCTGTCCTTACTAAACGCCGCAAGGGAAACCTTCCTTTCTGTTCAGTTACTGTGGCCACAGATTTTAGGGACAAGACACAGAGCATACGTGAGACTCAACTGTCAATGCCTCTTGACAGGAGACAGATCCTTTCTTGGAAACTACTGTCCCTTTGTACACCAGAGCTGCACTAGACATGGCTTATGACTACTCAAGTGCTTATTGGCAATCTCTCACCATATCTAAGATACAGACCTGATATACAGGTAAACTCAGCAGTTCCTCAAGTCAAAGGACTTGGCCTGTACCATTGGAACCGGGAATACACGTCATACCTTGCTGACCCTACTCAAGGTCCTCCGTAAGACGGTTCCCCCCAGTCACCTCAGTCAGCTGCTCCCCAGCAGGCTAACCTACTAACACTGCTTAGACGACCTTCCTCACCCGTCGATGAAATACGACAGCAGATGCTTAGTGCAAGTCTCAAAGGGAATCCCGGTACCCATTTTCGAGATTTCTTGACTTTGAGTTTTTCGGACTGATTCGGTGGGACTGATTTCATGGACCTACCTCCAAGCGTAGTCCCAGTCCCCGAAATACGTTTTCAGTCCGTGGGCTTTGTTTGCGTAGTGAACAGATAGATAAAGCGGTAAAGTGAACGCAAACAAAGTAATGCCAGAATGAATTTCACTTCTTTATTCATTAATAGTTTTATCAAAACACTGAAACTGTCTAGTCATTGGTTACATTTTGCCCGCCAAGATTGGCTACATGGTCACCTATTCTAACAAAAGCCACATACAAAATTAAAGCCTAGCACGCCCTTGTTGGATGATCACGAGCCCGAATCCTATGCGTTCCACTGAGCCCGCAGTGGATCTATGGTCAATCTAGGGTTGGTCCTACACTATTACATTTAATAGTAACCGGATCAACATGCTGATGGGCCTTGGTCTCTTTTCTCTTTCAAATCTCCATGGAACGCCTTGGATCCTCCATTCTGGGCTCTCCATGTGGACCTTCCTTCATCTCCACCAAATACATAAAAAAATATCCTCACTCCTATACTACTCTCATTACATATGTAAAACGAAACCCCAACGAAAACTCGGGAGGAGTACAATAGGAAGGAGATAGAATGCCTTATTATTCCAAGGCAACTAGAAGAGGAGAAGGAGAAAGCAAAAGAGGCACACAGGCCCAACACAAATTAAACCATACATTCGATCTAGGGCTCGTGATCATCCATTCTCAACAAACGCACATAATTACATGATTTCCAATCACATAAACATATGCATATAATCCATGATATCCAATCACATCATCCCATTATAAATAAACGAGTCATGTATGAAAAACCATGGTACAACGTTGGCAATAACCTTTCTCGTTTAGGAAGACCTTTTCTTCATTATTTGAAGGTGAGTAGTCCCCGGGATTCTAAATCCAATACAAACAACCTTCCAAATAATGTTTATTAAGAAAACATGCAAAAGTAAATAAAACTAATATTTCAGAATTATCCAAAAAATAAAATAACAAGAAAATGTAGACGTTAACTGGCCGCCGCCACCGGCGGCGTTCTGCCGGCGCACACAGGCCAGCAAGCCTGGCCTACCGTCCCTGCGCACGTGCAAGGCATGCCCGACAGGGCGCGCGCGCGCAGGCCCCTGCTTGCTAGCGTGCGCGCCTGGCCGGCTGTGCTGCGCACGCTGGCGCGCGCAGGCACCTCTGCCGGCGTGCGGCATCCTGCCGCGCCGCCTGTGTGCGCATCCTGCGCGCAGGACGTGCGCTCGCATGCGCAAACTCCATTGTCTGCGTGCGTCCGCGCCTGGCGCCTGGCTGCGCGCACGCCGGCCGGATCCGCGCGCCCTGTGCGCACCTGGCGTGGCTGCCACGGCGCAGGCTCCTCTGCCTGCGCGCGCATCTCGCCTGGGCGCACTGCGTGCGCGGTCAGCCACCGGCTGGTCGCGTGTGCCATTTTCCTTCATTTTATTTGTTTTGCCCCCCATTTCCCAAGAAAAAACAAGAAATCAACAACACCAAAATTCATATACGATTAAAAGCAAGAAAATGACATGCTTGATAATAAAAACATCAAGAATTGAATAAATCATGCCATACACGTTTCATGCTTTAAACGCACACAAAACCCTGGGCCTATACACCGAACCGGCTCTGATACAACTGAAAGCCTACGAGAGACGTGTGGATCGGCCCGGGAGTAGCGTGAATACGGAAACGCGGTATAATTAAAACTTGCAAGAATTTAAACATGCATAAACGATATAAAATAATACGTTCAGGGGGTGTTCCCTTGAATCTCTCGGGCATTTAGTATATCTCATGAATTATAAAACTACAAGATTTATCATGGAGGCCATAGGGTTTAAAAGAAAGAGGGATGAAAACTTAAACCGGAAACCTATCGATCGTCGTTTTTGTCTTCAAACCGCTACTCGCATTGTTCCCCGTTTTGCTCCAAGATCTCAAACGGGAGACCCTCTAATTCATACACGCAATCCGTCCACGTACCTTGCTCCTCATGCTAGCGAAAGAACAAGTGTATAATATATTTGGAGAGGACGGAATGATCAAACGCTATTTAATTAACGAGATCAAACCTCCTAATGTGCAATTGTATAAACAAAAGAACTTGGAAGAGATTCTTGGAAGAGAGGGAGAGAGAGAGGGAGGAAGCCGAGATGTGTGTGTGTGTGTGCTTCAAATTTCATCATCCTCTCTAAAGAGAACACTTAGGAATATTTATAGAAGAGGAATCCTATTCCTCTTCTAATTCCTACACTTTGAAGACTCCTTCTTAAATAGGATTTGACCTAGTCAAATCCTAGTCAAGTTCTAGCTTCTTTGGTCAAACCAATCTTAGCCATTGATTTCTCTCTTTAATCTCAACCATTGATTAATTTAATGGAATACTTAAATCTCATTTAAATGATCCTAAAGGCAATAAATAAATATATCAAATATAAATAATTATTCCAAGCCCATTAAATTAATTTCTAATAAATCTAATTTATTAGATAAATTCCTTTGATCTAATAAAAAGAATTAATTTCTTCCAAGAAAAGAGGGATCCGATTAAATCCAATTTAATCGTTCCATTTCTCCAAATATTTAATTCCAAATTAAATACGTCCTGTGTGCGGATTGTGTGTGACTCTTTAGGTTCACCTTCAGCTAGACTTGGTTGGATTCCTAGAACCCGCCCGTCACCATGGGTGGCCGTCTAGCAACGGTCCATGGCACTAGAAACTAGGTGAATATGCGTGGGGATGAACATTTAGGCTCTACAGTACATCTATCCTTCCATCTACGGTCTCACCACTTAGTATCTAGGGCACGAATTATGTAGGTACCCATTTTGGACCTAAGTGTCGGTCTGTCCTTTACCAAACGCCGCAAGGAACCCTTCCCTTCTGTTCAGTTACTGTGGCCACAGATTTAGGGACAAGACACAGAGTATTGTGAGACACAACTGTCAACAGCTTTTGACAGGAGACAGATCCTTTCTTGCAAACTACTGTCATGTTGCACACCGTGGCTGCAGTAGATATGGTTTTATGACTGCTCAAGTGCATTTTGGCAATCTCTCACCATACCTAAGATACAGTTTGGATGTACAGGTAAACTCAGCAATTCCTCAAGTCAAAGGATTTAACCTGTACCGTTGGAACCGGGAACTCACATCATACCTACCCGACCCTACTCAAGGTCCTCCGTAAGACGGTTCCCGCGAGTCACCTCAGTCGGCCGCTCCCTAGTAGGCCGACCCACTAACACTGCTTTAGACGGCCCTCGTCACCCGTCGATGAAACACGACAGCAGATGCTTGGTGCAAGTCTCAAGGGGAATCTCGGTACCTATATTCAAGATTCCTTGACTTGGAGATTTTCAGACTGATTCAGCGGACTGATTTCATGGACCTACCTCCAAGTGTAGTCCTAGTCCCCGAAATGTGATTTCAGTCTGTGGTCTTTGTTTGTGTACCGAACAGTTATAAAGCAGATAAAGTGAACACAGACAAAGTATGCGCCAAATGAATTTCACTTTCTTATTCATCAAGGTTTTAGCATAAACTTCCAAATTGTTCAGACATAGGTTACATTTGGCCTACCAAGATTGGCTACATGGTCACCTATTCTAACAGTATGAGTGTAGATTCGGGGTGAGGTTTTATTTTTTAGTAAATAAAATCTACAAGAGAAGACAAGCCGAAGGCATTGGAGGCTCATGGAGGAGGCTATCGGTTGACCCACAGAGGATCCATGGAGAAGAGGCCCAGTGAGACCCATGATGGAGAGGCCAAGAAGATGAAGAGGATTTACAAGGTCCATTGCATGTAATGAGTTATAAAATCTTGTAATAGCGTAGGCCTACCCTTAGATTGACCATAGATCCACTAGGGGCTTAGTGGGCCGCATAAGTTATGGGCTTGTGATTATCCTACAGGGGCGTGCTACGCTTTTATTTTGCATATGGAATGATTGATGGATGAATGATTTATTTATCATGTTTTCATGAAAGCATGCAAATTATATACTATGTGACGAGGTCTCGGTCTGTTAAAATTCTCTTAGTTGGACCCAGCTAAATATTAGACCCCTAATAAATGGACTGGAACTTACATTGTTCGTCCAAGCCTTCCATCCATGACAAAGTGAGGAAGTTAATTTCACCCAGTTGCGTGGTCTCATGAGTCGTGGCACGTCTTTTAGACTAAAAATAAGCTCCACGATTGTTGTGAATGAACTAATACACTCCTGTTTCCCTTCTCACGAGTTGTGGGGCCGATAGTGAGTGCTATGATTCAGTTGATGGGTCGGGTCTAGCACCTAGGAACTTTATTTGCTTGGAGTCCTCAGGATGACATGAGGAGGTGAGGCAAAACAACTTGGGAATCTCGTTGGACGAGAATGGTATAAAATACCTCCCAGAAGGCTATTTTCCATGTGAATCGTAAAAGTGGAGTATAGAATTTTGTTTTTGGATTTCAAGCCCACTAGGAAAGGGTTTTCCGAAAATGACGTTTGAGAGTGATGTATTTTCATAGAAATAGTGAGAGTATTAAATGACTGAAGACTAAGTCTTTAATTTGTTATTTAGTACTATTACTTTATTTTGCTTAATGCTTCCTGCTTTACTTATTGTAAATGTCTAAGTATCCATTAAGTCAAATACTAAAGACTAATGAGTTAAAGGACCCAATTGCACGAATTGGCTGGGAAATCGTAAGATGGTTTTAGATTTCCAGAACCTAACTCACATTCTAGATGAGGATGTTCCTTAGGCCTTGCCGGAGGGGTCGACAACTGAAGAACGTTAGGCGATCAAGAAGTTGAATGACCACTGACAAGTCCGCAGCATCGTACTGGCCTCGATGACAACGAGTTCTAGAAGCAGTACAATAAGCATGATGATGTGTGCTCAATTATGCTTCGTTTGCGGTATCGGACCGGTGAGTAAGAAGGGATGTAACGAAGGAATTTTTGGAGCTAAGATTACGGAAGGCAAGGGTGCCAGATGCCAAAAGAGGAAGCGGGCTAAGGTGACATCAACTACTAGTACTTCGAGTGTTGTTCCTACTATACCGCAGGGCGGAGATGTAGGAAAGAGGAAAAGGGTTCCGCGGTCAAGTTCATAGATTTCTAAGATATGCATTCACTGCCGCAAAGAGGGCTATTGGAAGAGGGAGTGCTCTGAACTTCTCTCCAATGAAGGGAAAATTTGATTTGAGTATTGACATGATCTCTACTCTCTTTGGTATTGGATACCAGTCTTATCATACTCTACGGGTGGTTTGTAGGTGATGATAAGGAGTAGAAAGCCAAAACAGTTCTAGGATTCACAATGGCAAGGGTATTGCTGAAAGGACTAGAGACTAGTTACGCTTATAATTGAAATCATGTTAGGATAATTTTTTCTGTAGGGATTATGTAACCTAGCATGATCAAAAGTATGTTTTTTTGTTGGATAAAAGATTTTGGTATCATACATTTTGATCAATAAAATTGTTTTTTATTTGACATTGAATTTAATTCATGTCTGCTAGAGTTTATGCATAAGTTTCCAAAACTATCCCATAAAAAGTTTATGAATGCTCAAAATTCAAATGGTCTAAACGGATTAGTCAAGACCAGCATACAGATTTGGCATCCGTAAAAGCTAGGGTGATTTTTTCCTATTACGGATGAGCAAGCAAGAAGATTCGAAGGATCTAGAGACAGACGATCCGAGTCAACTAAGCTTGCGAATCTTTTCTGAAGAAGGAAATCTAACAGCTCTTTGTTGGACAAAGTAGGCTTGCCAAATAAAGTCTATTGGATATGATCCAATGAGACGGCTATAGGTTACTGAATAAACAAGACCATGAGGGGTTTAAGAAGCCTAAAAGTCCCATTTGAGGTTTGGAAATTAGACTTGAGGTGTTGAACCAAAAATAGTTACAAAATTAAACCTATTTTGATAGGATCGAAAAGGCCGTGTATTTAGTGGGAGTTCTTGAAGCATCTAGTTGAGAATAGGGATTCTCAATGAAACGCTTCCTGTAAACGTCGAGTATGATGGTCCCTGATAAAGGGAACGATATAGCCTCGTTGGACGAAGGTCGACCAAAGTTTCACCAGATTACTTCAGCCCGTGTAGACGTGGACTCGAAAATTAGCAATGTAAGGAACGTGGCATTCTTCTCGTAGTCACGCACCAGCGTGCCATGTTTTGGCAAGTCTGTGTCCTTGAAAATGTAGGAGGATCCTACATACGTCAAGGGACTAGTGGTGGACAAATTAGACTCGATGTCTGATTTGCACAGGTTTGTGGCAGAACAATGCTAATGTTGCTTATACTCGCGTTTCTTACTTAACTAATCATATTCCAATCCTCTTGAGAACAAACCCAAACGCCACAGAGGTACGAGTGATCGGAATAAGTTCAGTTCAATTTGGATAGTGATCCAAACGACCTGTGGGACGTGATGTTGGACATTGTAGTCGGATTTATGAGGCCGTAGTGTTAGAATAGGTGACCGTGAAGCCAATCCTGTTAGGCTTATGTAACCTATTTTTGGCATTGGGTGTTTAAATAAAGTTTATTATGAATATAAGTGATTTTCAGTTACGACATTAATACTTTGATTGTGTTCCCTTACTACTTTGATATGTATAACTGTTCAATACATAACCAAAGCGCGCAGGCCGATAAGCTAAACCAACATACTGGATTGCGAATAGGATGACAAGTCATGAAATCAGATTCCGTGGATCGGTCTGAAATACTCCAAGTCAAAGGACCTCGAGATTGGGCATCGAAGGTCCATTTGAGACTTGCACTAAGTGATTGTAGTCGCGTTTCATCGAGAAGTGACGAGAGTCATCTATGCAATACTAGTGGGTTAGCCAGTTCGCTGCCGGTTGACTGAGGTGACTCGTGAGGATCGTAATATGGGAAACCTTAATTGGGTTGGTCAGTATGACTTGGTTTCCCGGTTTCGAGAGTACGAGATTGGTCCTCGGACTTCAGGGACTACTGTGGTCACATACACACCATGCCTGTATCGTAGGTTTGACAAAAGGCTACCAAGTCGAGAGACTTGGTTGCTATAAGCCCTATCTAGTGGAGTCCAGATGCGTTGTGTGGACAGTAGGTCCCAAAATAAAATCCGTCTCCTATCAAACGATTGACAGTAGTGTCTCACTTATACTCTGAGACTCGTCCTCCATAAAACTGTGGCCACAGTGACTGAACAATGGGATGGGAGCCCAGTGACGTTTAGTAAGGACGAGCCTAGTCTTAAGTCAAGAATTGGTACCGACATCTAAAGTCCATACCATACACTATGGCTATGAGGTAGTAGACGGAAGGACATGCGTGCTCAAGAACCTAAATGTTCACGCCATGGAATTCACCTAGTCTCTAGTGCCACGGACCGTTGCTAGGCAGGCCGCATCGTAGGCAGCAGGCGCGCGCCTGCGCGCGCACGGGCCCTTGCAGGTTGTGCACCGGGTGCAGGCCACGTGCACCGGGAGCGCGCATTTTCAGAAATCTGACTTATCTGTATTATTTTGGGAATTTTTCTGAACTAATTAACTTGAGGCATTTTAATTTTGGTTGAGATTGCTTATTTCCTAGAATTAATATTGCCTTGTCAATTATGAAAAAGGATTTTCCAACAAAAATCGTTGTGCATAGGTTGCACCATTATCCAATGTTTGGTGTGAATATTTTGCATGTAATTCTGCACTTGTTTTATGGCATGGGATATCATATATGTTTGAGTAGCATGTTTTACGTGAGATTTGTATTTATGCTATTTGCGTTAATTGGATTGACAAAGGATGATCACAAAGCCCCTAGACCACATGTATGGTTTATTTAAATTTGTTTGTTGGGTTGGGGCCTGCGTGCCTCTTTGCATCTTCTTACCTCTCTCGTTTTGCCTTGGAATAATAAGGCTTTCTTTGTCCCTCCTAATGTACTCCCCCCAACTGCTGATTGGGTTTCTTGTTTTTAATAATGTAATAAGAGTGGATTAGGAGTGATGTTTTATTTTTTTGTAAATAAAAACTGCAAGAGAAGACAAGCCCAAGGCGTTCGAGGCCCATGGTGGATGCCATCGGTTAGCCCACGGAGGATCCATGGAAAAGAGTCCCGGTGTAGGCCCACCATGGAGAGCCGAAGAAGATGAAGAGGACTTACAAGGCCCATTGCATGTAATGGGTTACTAAAAATCTTGTAACAGCGTAGGGCCTACCCTTAGATTGACCATAGATCCACTGCGGGCTCAGTGGGTCATATAGGTTTGGGCTTGTGATCATCCTACAGGGGCGTGCTAGGTTTTAGTTTGCATGTGATGTGTTTTATATGCTTTATATATTTTTACATTTGTACTTAGAATATTTATGCTATTACTCATGCAAGCCTTCCATCCATGACAAAGTGAGGAAGCTAGTTTCAGTCAATTGCGGAGTCTCACGAGTCGTGGAACGTCTTTTGTCCTGAAAATAAGTTGCACATTTGTTCTGAACGAAGTGAATACACACCTGTTTCCTATCTCACAAGTTATGGGGGGTAGCAGTGAGTGCTATGATTCGGTTGATGGGTCGGGTCTAATGCCTGAATAAAGTGATTCGCTTGGAGTCCTCTAGATCACATGAAAGGGTGAGGTAAAATATCTTGAGAATCTCGTTGGACGACAATTGTATGTTCCATGTGAATCGTAAAAGCGGGGTATGGAGAATTTCGTTTGTGGATCCCAAGCTCACTAGGAATTCGTTTCCCAAAAACAACGTTTGAGAGTGGCCTGTTTTAGTAGAAATATTGGGAGAGGTTAAGGATTAAAGACCAAGTCTTAACTTAAATTTAATATTACTTCATTCTGCTTACTATTTTTTCCTTTGTATAGTGTGAATGTCTAAATATCCACCAAATGCATTACTAAGAAGCTAATTAAATGAAACCAACTACACGAATTGGCTGTGAAATCTTAAGAGGGTCTTAGATTTCCAGAACCTTAACTCACATGCTAGATGATATGTTCCTCAACCCATGCCAGAGGGGTTAACAACTAAAGCAACGCTTGGCTTTCAAAAGTTGAAGGACGACCACCGGCAAGACCGTAACATCATACTGAACATGATATGAGATCTAGAGCAGTACGATAAGTAAGATGATGTTGGCTCAACTATGCTTTGTTTGCATAATGTCTATGCGGTCCCTGACCGGCGTGTAGGATATAATGCAATGAAGGCATCTTTGGAGCTAAGATGACGAAAAAGACGTCTGTACAAAGTGCATGGAGTGATGATGCTATCCTTAGTGGAGAAGCTCAAAATACCTCCACGTAAGTCTTGAAATTGAAACGTACATTGACGTGATCCTTCAGTTTCTTCCTCCCTCTGATGAACCATTTATTATCAACATGAATGAACTCGAAAAGAATTTTCATAGGTTGATAATTATGTTGGTCTAGTACGAGGCAACGATTGTAAAATCTGCACTGTCGGTACTAGTAGGAGAGGCTTCAACCTCTATAGCGAAACGCAAGGGTGCTAGACGCCAAAAGAGGAAGAAGGCTAAGGTGACATCAGCTGCTAGCACTTCGAGTGTTGTTTCTATTACACCGCAAGGTGGGGGTAAAGGAAAGAGCAAAAATGGTTCAACAATCAAGTTCATAGATTCCTAAGAACGTATGCATTTACTGCCATAAAGAGGGCCATTGGAAGAGGGAGTGTCCTAAACCCCTCCCCAATGAAGGTAAAATTTGATATTGAGTATTGATATGATCACTTTACTCTGTTTAGTATTGGATACCGTTCTTGTCACAAATCTGCAGGTGGTTTGCAGAAAGTGATAAGGATTAGAAAGCCAAGAACAGTTCTAGGATTCAACAATGGCAAGGCCATTGCTGAAAAGGACTAGAAACTTGTTAGGCTTATAATCGTGATCATGTTAGGATAGTTTATAGGAATTACGTAACCTAGCATGATCAAAAGTATGTCTCTTTGTTGGAAAAAGATTTTGATTTCATACATATTTGATCAACAAAATTATTAAATATTGATTCATGTTTGCTATTGTTTACACGTAAATTCCTAAAACACAATCTCATAAAAGGTTTATGAATACTCAAAATTCAAATGATCTAAATGGATTAGTCAAGACCAACTTACAAATTTGGCATCTGCAAGAAGCTAGGGCGGTTTCCTCTCATTAAAGATAAGTAAATTGGAAAGTATGAGGCATCTAGCATTAGACGATTTGAATGGACTAAATTTGCAAGTCTTTTCTTAACAAGAAAAAGTACGATAGCTCTTTGTTGGATAAAATAGGCTTGCCAAATAGTTGATTGGATGGGATCCAGTAAGAAAACTATAGGTTACTGAATACACAAGACCATTAGGGGGTTCAGAAGTCTAAAGGTACTATATGAGGTTTGAGAATTAGACTTGAGGTGGTGAACTCGAAATAGTCGCAAAATTAAACCTGTTTCGATAGGATCGAAAAGACCGTGTATTTAGTGTGAGTTCTTAAGCATCCAGTGGAGAATGAAATTCTCAACGAATCGCTTCCTGTAAAGACCAAGCATGACGGTCTCTGATAAAGGAAGCGATCGAGCCTCATTAGACAAAGGTCGATTGAAGTTTCACCAAATTACCTTAGCCCAAGTAATTGTAGACTCGAAAAATTACCGACCTGAGGAACGTGGCATTTTGCTAGGAGTCACGCACTATGGTGCCAAGGTTTAGCAATCCTGTGTCCCGACAAAGTCCTTGAGCATGTAGGAGGATCCTACATACGTGAAGGGACTAGTGGGAGACAAATTAGACTCGGTGCCTGATTTGTGCAGGTTTACGGCAGAATAATGCTAATGTTGCTTATAATCGCATTTCTTACTTAAACTGATCATATTCTAGTCCCCTTGAGAACAAATCCAAATTTCGTAAAGGTACGAGTAATCAAGATAAGTTCGGTCAAATTTGGATAGTGATCCAAACGACCTGCGGAACGTGATGTTGGACATGGTAGTCGAATTTATGGAGAGGAGCCATAGAATCCGCTAGAAAATTCAAACAAGGTTTGAAACACCGCATAACTGGAATAATCATTTTGACAAGCTCATACGAAGTATGACTCAGTCTTAAACGACATAGGTGATCAGTGGGAGCAGAAATTGTGTTCCAAGTGTTTAAGTGTGTAATGTCTTGTTCATCATGGATAAATTCAAGACGTTAGGAATCACTACAACACAACCATCGTTCACGAAAATTCTCCATGAAATTTTTAAGGTTCCCACATAACTATCGTGAATTGAGTTGTTCAAAGACTCAGTCATGATAGACTGATGAGAAAGCTTAGATATATGGAGGGATAAGTTGTTCGAGACTCAGTCACGGTTAGACTGCTAAGAAAGCTTAGGATACTATGAATAAAGCATTAAGCTATTCAAAACTTAGTCACGGTAGACTAATGAGAAGGCTTGGATGTTGAGTATCCCCTACGTCTTAACCCTAGATAAACATGAGATATGTTTACTCGGTGCATAGGATCCGATGTTGAGTGTGCTTCTTGCATGACTGAACAGAATTCGATAATGCACTGAGGGGTTGAAGACAACAATCAAGAACAATCCTTAGTACCTAAATAAGGACTAAAGATGTGTTCTCGATGCACCGTCTGTGGAGAGTTTTTTTGCAAAGCTAAAGCGATACTAGCTTCCAAAACTTAGTGAAGAATGGTTAGTCTCAAAAGTATCCACAGTCAGGCTCAATGATGATTGCATTGAATAGTGGTTGTGGATGAAAACCACGTCCATGGATGAACGTGGTGCCTAGCACGACCGAGCTGATTGTCGCATAGATGGCAGACAACCAGGCTATGGCAAAAGTTATGGCCCAAGATCTCATCAAAAGATCCACAGAATATTCTTAGACAACCACCATCTCCAGGCGGCGATGGTGGATAGAGGTAACACGGTTAGACCGTATTACTTTAGCAAGGAAATATAGCAGACTCACGACACCTTAGGTGGTATCGTAGATTACTCATGCTCAAAGGGTTCTGAACAAATGTGGGTAATTGACTTAATAGTCAAGTGGGAGATTGTTAGAATAGGTGACCAGAAAGTCAATGCGGTTAGCTGTTCTGAGAACCATTCGTAAATCTTTGAATGAAAGTAATATTATGTTGATGAATGTAGAAAGGATTCATCATTGGCAATGATGAGTTTGTTGTGCTTACTGCTAGCATTGAACATCGTTTTGATGTAACAACAAACGCCCACAGACCAGACATATGAATCCAAGAAGTTGGATTGGGCATAGGTTGGCGGTCATGGAACCAACTTCTGTAGTTACGTCTGAAACACTCCAAGTCGAGGACCTCGAGATTGGGTATCGAGGGTCCTATAGAGACTTGCACTAAGGATTGCATTCATTAGATGAGTACCGTGTTTCATTGGTGACAAAGGTCAGATGTCTATGCAATATTAGTGGGTTACTTGACAAGAGTAATGTCGACTGACTGAGGTGACTCACGGGAATCATCATATGAAAGCCACATGGGCTTGGTCGGTATAACTTGTATTCCTCATTTCGATAGTACTGGATTAGTCCTCGGACTTGAGGATTCTCGACAGTCGCTTACATACGAAGGTTGTATCTTGGATCTGGCAAGAGGTGATCGTGTCATAAGATATGGCCATCATAAGCCTTGTTCAGTGGAGTTGTAGTACATAGAGAGGACAGTGGATTCCAAGATAGGATCTGTTCCCTGTCAAAGATTATGATAGCGAGATCTACTATGAGCTCTGAGATGGTTAAGACTCTCAAAGTCTATGGCCATAGTACTTGATTGAGTGGGAAAGGATTTCCTACATTAATCATAGAGTTAAACCTATCTCAAGTTTGAAGCATAGATGCCTAAGTTAAGGATGGGAACCGACATCCTATTCCATGCCCTAGATGTTCACGCCACATATTCACCTAGTCTCTAATGCCATTGACCATTGCTAGACGGCCACCTATGGTGACGGACTACTTTGGTTATGTGATAACGACAAGTAGGTCCAAGTCTAGCTGATGGTGAACCTAAAGAGTCATACCCGCTACACCGGATGTGAAAGGAATTAATTTGGAATTCATTCTGGGAGAAGGTTTAATTTAATAAGATTAAATTATACTTCTCGGAGATACAAGCTTTGATGGATTAATTGGATTAATCCGGCTTGAGTTCATAAATTTGATTTATGGATTTAATGAAGCATGGGCTTCCCTTTTAATTAGATTAAAAGGGTGAATTAATCAGTTAGCTCAGAATACTAAATAGAATTTAGGCAAAATTGCATTTTTGGTCCCACAGTTTAGGGGTGTCAGCACTTTTGGTCCCAAGCTTTTCGAGATGGACAACTCAGGTACCAACTTTTGAAAAACTGAACATTTATGGTCCTGAGTTAACTCAGTCGTTAAATATCCTGACGGAAAAGGCATGTGAGTGTCATGTGGCCATTAGTCAAATAGGCTGGAGTCAAAATAACCGTCTGACTAACGGCCTGGTGCATGTTGGAGCCAAAAACTGGCGCTTAGAACCATTTTTTGCACATTTTTGGAGCCAAAATATGCTTGAAATGTGTTTTGATCTCCTAATTTCAGTGCATTCAACCTCCATTCACACCCTTCTCCCAAACATTTAGCATAAACCCTTCTCTTGTCATTTTGTGTGATTTTTAAACTTCTTTTTGTCCTAACTGCATGATAGTGCACTACCTCTCTCAATTCTATTTTGGTGCTAAAGATCATTCCAATTTCAAAATTGGATTCATATCTGTTTATGGAATTAAATACAGGATTTGATGGTTTTCCTTCTGCATCAGACCCCACCTCACTATCAAAATCCTCCTCACTTACACAAAAATCATCATTTGAGGAGCTATTAGATTCAAATGATGATTGCTCACCCTCACCAGCACCTTCCATATCCCATTTTTCCCCATTCCCTTTTTCCCCATCTTCCTCATCTTCTTGCTCATATTCAGATTCATGTAGACTATCCCCCTCACCAGCCCCTTCACTTTTCCCACTACCCTCCCCCTCACTGTGGAAATCATCCTGCAAAACACCCTCATCACACTCCCTTCCAGACCCTGCTCCCATATTTAATTCCCCCTCTTCATAACTATCAACTAATTTAAACACCTCAGCCCAATCCTCATCATCAAACCTAGGACTGTCTCCACCTTCTATTGCAACCCCTTTCCCTTTATGATCTCTATCTACAGCAACAGGATTTGATGAACCTATTTGTGTTGCAGGTTCATCAATATTAGCCTTCAAATATATGGTGAATTATCTATTTTTAGAGGAATATCCATCACATAGAGCTTGAACATCAGTTTTTATAAGTAATTACTCTGAATTTGTTCATATTACTCTCAAGCCTGTAAAACTTCTTTGGCCCCATATATCCTAACTTCTCACCCAACTCATTCAAGTAAGCTATGCACATATCATCAACATCAACAAAATCAAACTTACTTTTACTACCCCCTACAAATTCAGCATTAGGAGTATGTTTTAGTTCACTCAACGACCCGGGGTCGACTTTGAGGATACCTATTCGTTGGTAGCCATGGCTAAGTCCATTCGGACCCTGCTTGCCATAGCAACATGGTATGACTATGAAATATGGCAGATGGACGTGAAAACGATATTCCTCAATGGTTTCATTGAGGAAGAGATCTACATGGATCAGCCGGAGGGATTCACAGTCGCCGGAGAAGAGCAAAAAGTCTGCCGTCTCCAGAAGTCCATCTATGGCCTCAAACAAGCATCCCGGAGCTGGAACATTCACTTTGATGAAGTTATATGGGGATATAATTTCATCAAGAATGAATCCGAGCCTTGTGCATACAAGAAAGTCAGTGGGAGCTCCGTAGTGTTCCTAGTGCTTTATGTGGATGACATTATGCTCATAGGGAATGACGTTAGAATGTTGGGTAACATAGAAGCATGGTTATCCACTCAATTTTCCATGAAGGAGTTAGGTGAAGCTTCCTACATTCTAGGCATCCAGATCGTCAGGGACAGATCTAGAAGCATGTTGGGATTAACCGAAAACTCGTATATGGAGAAAATCTTGAAAAGGTTTCGCATGGATAACTCTAAACAATGTTTCCTTCCCATGAGGCATGGGATCAAGTTATCCAAGAAACAGTCTCCTAAGACTGATGAGGAACTTGAAAAGATGAAAGGCATCCCCTATGCTTCTGCCGTAGGAAGCATCCAATATGTCGTCCACTGCACGAGACCTGACATCGCTTACCCCTTAAGTGTAACAAGCAGATATCAGTTTTGTGCAGGAGAGGCACATTGGAATGCAGTCAAGAGCATCTTTAAGTACCTTTAAAGGACTAAGGAAATGTTCTTGGTCTATGGCAATAGAGAGCTGATTCTGGAAAGCTTTACCGATGCTAGCTTCCAGGCGGATGACGATGATGCCAAGCAAGCAACCACGGCTGATTCCACTACTGAGGCCGAATACATAGCAGCTTTAGAAGCTGCCAAAGAAGCTGTTTGGATGAGAAACTACATCCAGGAGTGGGGTGTGGTGCCTAGCATTGTGGAACCCGTAGTTATCTTTCGATAAAAATGGAGCCAAAGGAACCAAGATCCCATCACCAATCCAAGCACATTCTTAGATGCTACCACCTTCTAAGGGAAATGGTGGGAAGAGGTGACGTCCAGATGGACCGAGTCAGCTCAATAGACAACACAACAGATCCGCTGACAAGCCTATGTCGAAAAATGCTCATACGCAACATCTTGAGAAGATGGGGATTATACATATGGGTGATCGACTTTAAGGTCAAGTGGGAGATTGTTAGAATAGGTGACCATGAAGCCAATTTGATTAAGCGAAATGTAACCTATGTCTGAACAATTTCAGAGTTTTAATAAACTATGATGAATAAGAAAGTGATGTTCATCTGGCTCATACTTTGTCTGTGTTCACTTTACTACTTTATAACTGTTCACTGCACAAACAAAGCCCACAGACTGAGATCACATTTTGGGAACTGGAACTACGCTTGGAGGTAGGTTCATGAAATCAGTTTCGCCGAATCAGTCTAAAAATCTCCAAGTCAAGGAATCTCGAGAAAAGGGTATCGAGAATCCACTTGAGACTTGCACTAAGCATCTGCTGTCGTGTTTCATCGATGGGTGACGAGGGTCGTCTATGCAGTGTTAGTGGGTCAGCTGGCTAGGTAGCAGCTGACTGAGGTGACTCGCGGGAACCGTCTTACGGAGGGCCTTGAGTAGGGCCAGATAGGTATGACTTGAGTTCCCGGTTCCAACTGTACAAGTTGATCTTTGGACTTGAGGAATTACTGAGTTTACCTGTGCACCGTGTCTGTGTGTTAGGTATGATGAGAGATTACCAAGTCAAAGTTACTGAGTAGTCATAAGCCCTATCTAGTGCAGTCATGATGTACAGCGTGACAGTAGATTCCAAGAGAGGATCTGTCTCCTGTCACAATGCTGACAGTAGTGTCTCACTATACTCTGAGCCTTGTCCCTGAATCTGTGGCCATAGTAACTGAACAGAAGGGAGGGATTCCCGGCGACGTTTAGTGTAGGATGAGCCAACACTTAGGTCCAAGACGGGTACCTACGTTTTCGTGCCCTAGATCCTAAGTGGTGAGACCGTAGGCGGAAGGATAAATGTACTGTAGAGCCTAAACGTTCACCCCCTAGTGTCTAGTGCCATGGACCGTTGCTAGACGGCCACCCATGGTAACGGACAAATTCCAGTCATGGAATGATTAGGAATTCAACCAAGTCTAGCGGAAGGTGAACCTAAAGAGTCACACACAATCCGCACACACAACGTATTTAATTTAGAATTAAGATTTGGAGAGGTAGGACGATTAAATTAGATTTAATCAGTTCTCTTTTCTTGGGATGTTAATTCCTTCAAATTGGATAAAAGGAATTTAACTAAATTAATAAATTAGATTTATTGAAATTAATTGCATGGGCTTAAAATAAATATTATTATTTATTTTATTTATTTCCCAATGGATTATTTAAATAAGATTTAAATATTCCATAAAATAAATGGATGGTTGAGATTGAAGGGAGAGATGGATGACTAGGATTGGTTTGACCAAATCAAGAACTATTTTGACTAGGACTTTAACTAGGTCAAAATCCTAATCAAAATAGTCTTCCAAAAGTTGGAGTTTGAAGAGGAATAGGATTCCTCCTCTATAAATACTCCTAGCTCTTCACCTAAAAAGAGATGATGAAAATTTAACACACACACACACACTCCTCTCCCTCTCTCTCGACCACTCACCCTTTTCGCAAGAAAAATTATTTTGGTTCTTTTGTTTTTTACAATTGAACCTAAGGAGGATTGATCACGTTAATTCATAACGTTTGGTCGATCCATCCTCTCTAAATAATATACACTTGATTTTTTGCTAGCACGGGGATCAAGATACGTGGGCGGATTGCGTGTACGATTTAGAGGGTCTCAATTTGAGATCTTGGTGCAAAACGGGGAACAACGCAAGTAGCGATTTGAACACAAAACGACAACCGGGTAGGTTTTACGTTTTGTCGTTTTAGATTTCTATAACCCTATGGCCTCCATGATTTTGTATGTCATTTATTTTATTCATGAGATACACCAAACGCCCGGGAGGTTCAAGGGAACACCCCTTGAACATGTAGTTATAATTCTTGTATTTGCATGCTTTAAATTTTGCAATTATATTTTATACCGCGCTTCTGCATTCGCGCTCCTCCCGGGACGATCCACACGCCTATCCAAGGCTTTCAATTTCCTAGTGGCATGAGGTTGACAAACACAATTCTCCATGCCCTTTATAATTCACATTGAAGAAGGCTTTGTCGGAGGTAACCTATACCATTCTGATCCAATGAGATCCTCCAAGTTATTTTGCCTCATCTTCACATGATTTTGAGGACTCCAAAAAAATCATGTTACTCAATGTTAGGCCCGAACCCCATCAACCAAATCATACCTCAACTATGACCCCCCAAAACTCGTGAGACAGGGAAATTGGAGCATATCCTTTGTTCAAAGCAATAGTGCAACTTTCTTCCATTTCAAACGTACCATGACTTATGAGATCACGATTGGGTGGAAGTAGCTTCCTCACTATATTGCTAAGGATGGAAGGCTTGGATTAATCGTTATATTTATATCCATTATGGGCTTAATATTTAATTGGACCATCCAAGTGAGAGCAAAGTTTGTTCACGACTGAGACCTCATCAATTAATAAGTCTTGCATGCTTGAGTTTGAACATTAAGTATAAATAGATGCATTCCAAACACATCATATATCAAATATTAAAACATACACTACATGCCAAAATAAGCCTAATACAACCCTATTGGATAATCACAAACCTAGTCCTCTGCGATCCACTGAGCCCGCAAGGGACCAATGGTCAATCTAGGGTGGCCTACACTATTACAAAATTATGACGCATTATCATTCTAATGGGTCTTGTAACATCCCTTTGTTCTTTTGGGCTCTCAATTGTGCGCTCCGTCCAACGGGCCTCTTCTTGGACCTTCGTTCTCATGGAAGTGCTTCCTTACAATTTATTTCAAAAATAAATTCTCACTAACCAATCTACACTCATTACAATTTTAAATAAGAAACCTGAATCATAAGTTGTGGGGAGTATAGAGGAAGGCATATAGAAAGCCTTTTTATTTCAAGGCTAAAAATGAGAGAGAGAATAATAAAACAAAGAGGCAGGTAGGACTCACCCAACAAAAATTAATACCATAAAACACATGCGTTGGGCTTTATGATCATGCCCATTGTTTATCCAATCAACAATTCATACACATTTATATCGAATATAAGTAGGAAAAATTGCAATTTTAGTCCACTCATATAGGGGCAACGTCATTGTAAACCAGGCTTTTAACAAAATAGCAATTAAGGACATGAATTTTTTAAAAATGGAAATTTCAGTCCAATTTGCATTAATTTCGCTGAAAATGCTCACAAGTCCAGCACGTGACAAATAAAATTTGGGGGTTTTGTCGACTCCAGCTACAATTGCTTTTGTGGAAATTCAAAATTCGGCCAAGATGACATGACAGGAGATGTGTCAACCGGCCAAGAAATAGCAATTAAGGATACTGATTCTTAAAAAAATTGCAATATCAATCCATTTTTCACTTTGGCCAAGAATTTTGGGTAAAATGCAAAAAAGAACCCTGGGTTTGCGCGAAGCTGCAAAAAAACCCTTGTGATAAGAAAATAAGCTAAACACTCCCTTATATTTTCTTAAATGTTGCATACTCTTGTTCGTTAAAGTACACTAACACCGTTAACTTTTGACTGCTTGGACCATTATGCCCTAACTAATACAACCATTTGATCTGTGTTAAATGATTTTCGATCATTAGATGTGATCAAGCAATTCAAAAATTTGAATTTATGTTTTTTATACTATATAAATTTATAAAAACAAGAAATTATATTTAAACCATTATATATAAAATAAGTAAAATAAGTATATAAATATGATATATATATATAGAGAGAGAGAGAGAAACAAGCGCCGGCAATTGTCGTTGTCGCATCTAGATGGCGGCGACAGTCGTCGCGTAGAGAAGAAAAGGGGGTGCCCCTTCTTTATCTATGGGCGACAATGTCAAAACACTGGGCGATGGCCGTTGCCGCATTCCAGATGCAACGATGGCAACTATCGTCGCCTATACATATATATATATATATAAAATTCAAACTATTAAAATTTACTTAAAAGTTTTATTTAAAATAAAGTATTTATAATTTAAAAATTAATATTTTATTTATATAAATATTATTTTTTTTGTAACTTTATTTATAAATAAATTTATTTACTAATTTACTAAAATAATAGTGTATTACAATATTTAGAAACTGAATAATACTATTAATTAATAATATATAATTATTATAAATAAATATTAATAAAATTTATTTTATTTTTAAAAAATTATAATAAAAGTTTAAATATTATAATTTATTTTTATTTATTTAAAGGCAAATTGCAACTATCGAAGTAAATGGCATTTGTGTTATTTATATTAAAAACAAAGTTAATTTGGATATTCTTTCCTGCCAAAAGTGGATGAAAAATTAAAAAAAAACAAAAAAAAACCTTAACACTCGTAGGTAGAGTGAATCCCATTCCTCCATTAAAAATTAATGGAATTGAAGTTTTTCGCTGAATTATATATAACACGGGGGCTTTTTAACAGATTTACTTATCACTGGGGGGGGGGGGGGGGGGGGTGTTGCAACTTCGCAAAAATACAGGGGGATTTTTCCATTTACCTAAGATTTCTTTTTGGAATATTTAGAAAATTATTCGCATGAGTGAAATTGAACTGAAAGCCATTTTTTAAAAATTAGTGACTTTAATTGCTATTTCTTGATCGGTTTTTGAAACATCACTCTTGCCATGTCATCTTGGTTGGATTTTGAATTGCCACGTAAGCAATTTGCCGGAGTGGACACATGCTGGACATGTGCGCATTTACCATTAATCAGAAATGTTGTCACCATGGGTGGCCATAGCAACGGTCCATGACACTAGAGAGGAGGTGAATGTTAGCGTGAACATTTGGGTCTCGAGTTCCATACGGGTGCGGTCCTACTGTCGACCATCTCTTGGCCCTTGTTTAGGGTATGAAATTGGGCGTCGGTTCCTATCCTTGACTAGGCAACTATGCTTCATACTCGAGATGCATTTACTCTATTGGTTGACATAGAAAATCCCTTCCCACTCAATCAATCACTATGGCCATAGACTTTTAGAGTCTAAACCATCTTAGAGCGCATATGAGACATTACCATAATATACTGACAGGGCATGGATAATCTCTTGGAATCCACCATCCTTAATACGTACTCTGATTGTACCGGAAAAGGCTTATAACGATAATAACTCACGATACTGTAAGGTGGATCGGCCCGGGAGAGGCGCGGCGGAAGCACGGGAGTTGCGTAATCTAAAAGTATAAACCGTAGAATAAACGGAATTGAAGCATACATCAAACATGCATAAACGGATCAAGGGGTGTGCCCTTGATTCTCCCGAACATTCGGTGTATCTCATGTTCAAGAAAGTACACAAAATGATGGCCGTAGAATTTGGAGGGATAAGAAACGTAAAGAGAGAACGTTACCCTCGTAGTCTTCTTCGTTCGACTACACGCATTGGTCCCCGTTTTGCCACTGGGAACACAATTTTTTGTTAGAATAGGTGACCAGAAAGTCAATTGGATTGGCGATGTTTGGTACTACTTAGCAATCTTTAATAAAATAATATTGACTTGATGAATGTAGTAAGTATTCATTCGTGGCACTATGTGTTTGTTGTACTTACTGTTACGTTAAACGGTGTTTTAACGTCATAACAAATGCCCATAGATCAATTGGATAACCCATGTAGTTGGGTTGCGCATTGGATGGCAGCTATGAAACCAATTTCTGGGGTTGGTCTGAAACGTTCCAAGTCGAGGACCTCGAGACAGGGCATCGAGGGTCCTATAAAGGCTTGCACTAAGGATTGCATTCATTGGATGAGTGTTGTGTTTGATCAACGACAGACATTGGACGTCTATACAATATTAGTGGGTCAGTTGACAAGGGTGTTAGTTGACTGAACTGACTCGTAGGAATCGTCATATGGAAGCCTTAGAGGCTAGGTCGATATGACTGGAATTCCTGGCTCCGATAGTACGAGATTAGTCCTCAGACTTGAGGAATCATGTCAGTCACATGCATATGATGGCTGTATCTAGGGTCTGGCAAAAGATGTCAGTATCTGGGATACGTTCATCATAAACCTTATCCAGCACAGTCGAATATGTATTGAGGACGGTAGATTCCAAGATAGGATCCGTCACCTGTCAGTATATGACAGTCGAGTCTCCTCTGCGCTCCGAGACGGTTTAAGCTCTTTAAGTCTGTGGCCACAACGATTGGTCGAGTAGGGAATGCTTTCCTACGTCGATCAATAGAGCAAACGTGTCTCGAGTTATTGAGCATAGTAGTCTAGTCCCGGATGGGAACCGACGCCCAATTCCATGCCCTAGCCATCTCAGAGCGCATAGGAGATCTCGCTGTCATAATATTTGACAGAGGACAGATCCTATCTTGAAATCCACCTTCCTCTCTATGTATTCTGACTGCACTGAACAAGGCTTATGATGGCTATATCTTATGACACAATCTCCACTCTCCCGATTCCAGATACAACCTTCATATATAAGCGACTGTCGTGATTCCTCAAGTCCGATGACTGATCCCGTACTATCAGGATCGGGAATACAAGTCATACCGACCAAGCCCGTATGGCTTCCATATGATGATTCCCGTGAGTCACCTTAGTCAGCCAACACCATTGTCAACTAACCCACTAATATTTTATAGACGTCCAATGTCTGTCACCGATGAAACAAGGTACTCATCCAATGAATGCAATCCTTAGTGCAAGTCTCTATAGGACCCTCGATACCCAATCTCGACGTCCTCGACTTGGATTATTTCAAACCGATCTAAAGTTCTTGGTTCCATGACCGCCAACCTATGCGCAGTCTAACTTCTTGGATTCATATGTCCCCTGTGTGGGCGTTTGTTGTGACATCGAAACAACATTCAATGCTAGCAGTAAGCACAACAAACTCATTGTTGCCAATGATGAATCCTTACTACATTCATAAAGATAATATTACTTTGGTCCAAAGATTAGTGAATAGTTCTTAGAACAACCAACGATATTGACTTTCTGGTCACCTATTCTAACAGATACAGTCACCTTTCGCCGGATCCAAGATACGGTCTTCCTATGCACGTGACTGTCATGATTCCTCAAGTCCGAGAACTAATCTCGTACTATCAAAACCGAGAATCCCGTCCAGACCGACCAAGCTCCAAAGCTTCCATATGACGATTCCTGCGAGTCAGTTCAGTCAGTTGACTACCTTGCCAACTAATCCACTAAAATTGCATAGACGACCTTTGTTCGTCACCGATGAAACTGGACACTGACCCAGTTAATGCAATATTTAGTACAAGTCTCTATAGGACACTCGATGTTCAGTCTTGAGGTCCTCGACTTGGAACGTTTTAGACCGACCCTCAGAAGTTGGTTTCATAGCCGCAAACATGTGTAGCCCATCTGCTGGTTTAACCATTAGATCTATGAGCATTTGTTGTGATATTGAAACGTTGTTTAATGTAGGTAGTAAGCACAACAAAAACTTAAGCCAACCATGAATACTTAATCTATTCATTAATATAATATTACCTTTGATAAAGATGACGAATAGTTCCTAAATAAGCCCATTTAATTGACTTTCTGGTCACCTATTCTAACAATTCGAGGGCAACGACAACTTTCTGCGGGGGGTGTGGATACAGTTGGGGGGGGGGGGTTTGGAGGTGGTGGGTTTAATTTTATTTTAATTATTTTTCAAAACAATTTCATTTTTTTCTAATATATACTTAAAATTCGTTAAATCTAAACCCTTGATGCTTTTATAAATTTAAGATCCAACAATTAAGATTGATTGTTTTGATCTGACGACTCTCGTATAATCAATAAAGATGTATGAGTCATTAAAATAACAAATAATATATAATAAGTAAGGACATAACGATCACTGTGTCAAAAAGGTTACGCCACTAGTTACAACTAATGGAGAGGAGTGATTGAGCTACATTTAAAACGGAGCGTATTTTTAACCTATTTTTAAGACACAAGGGATTTTTACCTTAGTTTTCAAAACATAAGGGAAATTTATGCATTTAAGCTGCTTAAGTTAATCTAGGGCAAGTTAGTTGCCGGAATAAAGTGTATATATAACACAAGCCAAGTCTAGTTGATGGTGGACCTATAAGGGTCACACATAAAACACTAATGGTATTGGGAAATTAATTAGTGAACTAATTTCAAAATGGAAATTAATTATCGAATTAATTCCGCAAAATATAGAGGATTAGTTCATAGGATTTTAAATTAATCATTTGAATAATGTGATTATTCAATTGAGATCCTATGGGATAGAAAACCCAAAGTGTTAATTAATTGGATTAATTAAATGTTTGGATTCTGTGATTAATTAATTGAATTGATTAATCTTTGGTCTAAGAATTAAATAAAAATTTGATATGGACTTGAAATTAATTGATTGGATATATTAATTACTAATCTAAGTCAGAGTATGTTTAATTAAAGTTCTGGTCAAGCCTCAAGAGACCCTCAAAGGACCACAACGACCTACCATAAATTAAAGGTCCTTGATAAGGGCTTGCATCCTCATGAGTGAAGCTCACTTGCCTTTGACCTGAAGCAAGACACTCCTTCTATAGACGTTTCAGAATGTGTAGACATTTGCCGGAGTCATGTGTCAGTGGTGCTTTATTCACTTGCTTCTCGTTTTCAATATGGTTTGAGAAGGAGGCATGATTGTGGTTATCAGTGGGTTCTTCAATATTCATAAGCTCTTGTTTGCTCCTCAATTGGACGATCTGGAGGTCTTTGTCCTCCACAATCTTTTGGAAATTAGCGATGGTATAGGTTATTTGTGCTAGTTATACCTCCACTGCAGTCGCGTCGATCATCATGGAGGGAAAGATGGTGAAACAAGTGGATATTGAGTTCATCTTGATAGGGCTTTCCAACTTTGAATCGTTCAAAGTGGTCGTGTCAACAATCTTCCCCCCGGTGGAGGAATGACCGACGATAGTGGCGTCAACAATGTTCTTTTCGTTCATGATGAGTTGATCCTTCTTGGGTTCCATTAGCTATTTGGAAGTGATGGCTTGAACTTTGAAGTTGGAGGAAGGGATCTGGGGCAGAGATTGTCCCATTGGAGGTGCCAAAAGTTTGTTCACAGAAAATTTTGTTTCTGTAAATATAATTACGAAACAAGACAAAAAAATGGACAAATGAAGTTTATTAATTTATTGAAAACTGGATACAATCTCTGTCAAAAGATGAACCCCTGATATACGCTCTTAATGTAGATCGAAGGGATTGAAGCTTGTTCATGGATGTGGATGTGTCATTTTCTCTAGATTTGTGGAGCAACCAAGGCTTCGAATATTTGATGCGAGGGAGACGTGGAACCTTTATGGTTGTGGAGTTTCTTTGGACTTGACTCCTTTGACTTGTGGTATGGAGTGACTTGTGTTGTCTCTCATGACTTGATGTGGTATGGAGTGACTTGTGTTGTCTCTCATGACTTGATGGGATTGAAGCTTGTACTTGCATGTGGATCTGTAATCTCCCCAGATTTGTGGAGAAAACTATGTGTCACCTTGAAATTTGGTATCAAGGCTTGAAGATTTTATTCCATGAAAAATGTGGAACTGTCAAGGTTGTAGTGGTTCGTTGTGGTAGAGAGTTTTGGACTTGGGTCCTTTGATTTGTTGTGTTGTATGGAGTGGCCTGTGTAATCTCTTTTTGTCTTGTTTTGAATGTTGTCTATCATCCCATGACTTGTGGTCTAGTCAAGGGTCTTATTTGTATGCATGAGTAGGGCTAAAGTAGCTCGCTCTCTCGTCCGTTGAGCTTGAACACCGTCAGCTTTGACTTTGATTAGTTTTATGATGGGCTCCTTTTGACAAATTTTTGGCCCAAAATAGCCAATTCAAATAAAAGAATAATTTTGTACTTTTACCTTGGATCAATCCATCAATGTGCATAAGGCTCGAATTTAGTATGGGAATTTGTTTAGAACATATTTATAGCCGAAATTTGTTACGGACTTTACTTTGGAACCCAATTATTAGCCAATTTATTTGGGCTTTAATTGATAATTTATTCCAAAATTTGATGTCAACGGTAATGTTACCAAACAAAATAATATGATACTATATAATTCAATTCCAAAAAAAGGAATTGGAGACAACAAAGCATTTGTAATTTGCAAGGCCGAGGTCGTATTTTTGATTTGAGATGATGGAGATTCATGTTCTCCATCTTCAAGTTGCGCATGGGAGCATCTTGGATCTCATCTTTTGAGATGTCTAAGTCAAAGTTTTCATTAACACTGACGTGGTTGGATGGACGTAGCTAGATGCTTTCTTCGTCCTCTTTATTTGAAGTGCCTTCTGAATCATAAAATCGTCTAGCAATGTGTCGTTTCACGTTGATTGGCTTGTTTGTAGGCATGAGCAAGAACCACGTCTTACTCCCTTAGGGTCGAGGCACATGAAGTGCTGCATTTTCTTTCATCTTGTTTGTTTGTCATGTCCATTTTTATTCTTTAGCTATCGCGCATAACCATCTCCAAGGAGATTGCATACAGATCTTTTTTGGCGACGCCTTACATTGCAGACGAAGTCTTGCTTGTCTCGACTAGTCGTTCAAACATAGAAGTGCAAGGAGTCCCAAGTAGGTTCAATATAGTGACGCGGTTGTCTTTTGGCCTTGAACTTTCGTCGTCTTCGCCTTCCTCCACTGTGAAGTATTGCGTGGCTACACAATCATCTTTATTTTTCATGTGGAATCCTTACAGATTCGTCTGGGGTGAAGCTTAAGCTACTGCACAGTTGGTCACATGAAAACCTTGTGTTTTCAACTCGTGTTGCGTTTCAGCCAGTCTATGGATCTTTTCACCGGTCAACTCGGGATTTAATTTGCTGAGTCGAGATGTAGCAGAAAAGTCGTACCTTGATTTGGCCAAGAGGTGGAAGGCTTTTGAGCTAAATGCCCTCGGCATTTCTTCGGGGTGATTTTTTAGAAGAAGTGGTTAACTTGAGATCAATGGTTGTAGACGGGTGACAGGATTTCTTAGTTCAACCTTGGCACCTTGAGGATCGTTGAATTTCACCTTACTTGATTGTTTGACTCCTTTGGATAGTGGGGGAGCATGATCTTGTGACGAGTTTTATTTGTCTTTGGAGTTTAATTGAACCACATAGAGGAATACTTGTGAGTAAGGTGGCTCCTTTGACTTAAGACTTCTACTTGTTGCCATTTCATAGATGGCCAATTTGTCGAGCTCTTGATCACTAATTTATGATGCTGTGGAATTAGAGCATACTTCCTTGACGGGTTGACAAGTCGGAGTCCTTGAGAGCATTGCTTCTTGCATCTCGCCGTGATTGAGGTAGAGCTTGGAATCAGCAAAGCATGACTCCGCCTAGGTTAAGGGTTTCATGTTAGTGTTAGATGCCTCCATTTGTACGGCCTCAAGGTTGTCCGATCGAACTTTTGGGGGCGTTACTGGTAGAGATGGTAGGGCTTTTCTGCTCATTGTGCAAGTCATTTGTTGGAGTGACGCTGGTGACATTCATGCCCACTGTGTCTTCATCATCCAAAATAAGACAACTTTTGTAACATGGATTATGTTGGTTTTTAGGCCTCACTCCTTCTCTCGCTTGGAGAAAAATTGACAACAGTTGCTATGACGGTCATTGACTCTTTTTTCGTCAAGCTTGTCAACATTTTCATCCTTGTTTTACTATTTTTGTTATTGGTCAACAAAAAATCTTGGTTTATGATTGGCAATGTTTATCTCCATGTCATGGGCGTGGGTAGCCAATTCGTCAAAATTTCTTTGCTTGATTCCTTTCAGGAATAAACAAGACCCCAATGCATATCTCTGATGCACTTTTCTATCACTGAGACCTCCGAGAGTTTGTCTTTGCATTTCAATCTTAGAGTGCAGCAACGGTTGATGTAGTTGGTGACTGGCTCGTCTTTCCACTGCCTTTTGTTGGTGAGTTCAATCATGCTCATTGTTCGTTGGGTGTTGTAGAAGCAATTTAGAAACTCCTTTTTCATTTCATCCTAACTATTTATCACCTCGAGTTCAAGATCGACGTACCAATCAAGAGTGTTTCCTTTAAGTGATAGGACGAACTGCTTCACCAAGAGCTCACTGCTGGTACTGGTATTGTTGCATGTCTCGATGAAGTGGCTGATGTGTTATTTTGGGTTGCCTTTTCTATTGAATTGTTGTAATTTCGGTGCTTGGTATCGTATCGGCATCCTCAAGGCATCGATGCGCTTCGTATATGATTTTGAATACTCATGCGAGCTTTGGGTCATCCACTGTATTGAGCTTTGGTGTCGGTGATTATCGGTGGTGTTTTATCCAGTTGCTTCTCGTTTTCAACATGATTAGAGAAGGAGGCATGCTTGTGGCTGTCATCGGGTTCTTGAAACGTTCATATGATTTTGGTTGCTCAATAATTAGGCGATCTGAAGGTCTTCTCCTCAATGATCTTTTGGAGCTTAATGATGACTTGGACATTTTGTGCTAGTTGTTCCTTAATTGCAGTCGCGTCGGTCATCCTTGGGGGGGGGGGGGGGGGAAGGGGTAGCGAAATACGTGGATTTGGCGTTAATCTCGGTAGGAATTGTCAAGCTTGAACCATCTGAAGGGATTGTGTCAACGATCTTCTTCGGTGGAGGATTGACTGGTGGTAGTGACGTCGACGGTGTAATTTTTGTCCATAGCAACTTAATCTTTCTTGGGTTTCATTGGGCACTTCGCTGTGATGACTTTAACTTCAATGTTGGAGGAAGAGGTGAAGGACATAGATTGTTCCACTAGGTGTGCCAAAAATTTATTCACACGAAATTTTGTGTCTGCAAAAATAATTAAAAGACAAGAAAAGATATAGACAAAATGAGATCTATTAATTTCAGTATAAGTGCTTTACAATCTCTTTGTTCGATGTAACCGCATGATTCTTCTCTCCGAATTTCAATTCAAGGGTTTGAAGTTTGTTCTTAGATGTGTATGTGTAATCTCCTCCGAATTTGGAGAAAACTACATGTCACTTTAAAATTTTGTATCGAGGCTTGAATATTTGATGCCGTGGAAGACGTGAAACCTTCGAGGTTGCACTACTTCGTTGTGGCAGAGAGTTTTGGATTTGGATCTTTTGATTTGTTTTGTTGTATGGAGTGACCTGTGTTGTTTCGTCTTGTCTTGTCTTGTGTTGAATGTTGTATGTCAGCCCATGACTTGTGGTGTGGTTGAGACTCATATTTATAAACATGATAGGGCTACAGTAGCTTGGGCTCTCGTCTGTTGGGCTTGAACACTGTGAGCTTTGACTTTGACCAGTTTTTATGATGAAGTCCTCTTGACCTGTTTTTTGCGCAAATTAGCCAATCCAAAATAAAAGAATAATTTGTACTTTTACCTTGGATGCATAAGACCCAAATTTAGTATTGACACTTATGTGTTGTTTCGAACACATTTAAAACCCAAATTTGTAATGGACTTTGGTGGAACCCAATTTTTGGTCAATTTACTTGGACTTAATTGATAATTTATTTCAAAATTTTGATGTCAATAGTAATGTTACCAAACAAAATAATATGATATTATATAATTAATATCCATACCAAACAAAATAACATGATACTATATAATTAAATTCCATACCAAAAAAAATAATATGACACTATATAACTAAATTCCAAAAAAGTATGTCATTTCCTGCCTAACAAATGGGTATCTAAAGTTTATGGACAGAATCATATAAAAATACGATTAATGAAAAAAAAAAAAATTGTCGCAAGATTCATGGTTTCAATTATACCAATTATATTTCATGAAAAAATAATTATTGAAGTATTGTTCTTATTATTCAAGTCCCATACCAACTTAGCCATACTGAATTTCAATCAAAGGTTCCCTCTGTACGGGTGGATTCGCTTTTCAATCAACCATCTAAATGTTTCTGTTTCACAGATTTTTGTCATTGCTTTGAAAATTCCAAGAACGTCACTTCTTTTTATGTCTTTGTGTTGTGAGGGGAATATCATTCATCACCTCAAAAGATTTCCCCTTGATTTTCCATGACTTTTGCGAATTAAAAATACATGCAAAAGCAGTGTTTTTAAATTTGGATCGGATTCATCGGATTGACTGATCCGATCAAAAACCAATCAAGAATTCGGTCCGGTTCATGGGGTAAAAAACCCCCTCGGTCATACCAGAACGAATCGGTCAAACTCGGTGCAAATTGGTCAAACTCGATCAAAACCAATTCGCCCAATAACCGATCAACTTGGTTTTATTTATTTTTTAGAAAAACTAATGATATAGTGAAATATATATTTCACTAATCTAACATATATTTCACTAAAAAATAATATATTAAAATACACAAAGAGAAAAAAAACAAATGAAAAAAAAAAAAAACAGATTGGCTAGTGTTTCATGAACAATTACTCAAACAAACGATCACATATTTATAGGCTTAATTGTTTGAGCTTGCTTTGTCTTTTTTTCAATATGGGACATGAGAAAGTGCCCAAACTTTGCCTATACCTTTTCAATGTGGGAGAGAACCAATTTCCTTCTTCATCCATTTCTTTCTCTTTTTTTTTTTTTTTTCATGTTTTTCAATCTTTTTTGAACTTTTTTATTAAAAAATATATGAAGGCAACAATATTTAAAATATCGTTTAATAAATTGTATTTATTTTATCAATTAATATATAATATATTTTGGGGTTTTAAATTCTAAATTATTGTTAGTTTGAATTTTGAGTTAATTTTTTTTCTTGGTTTGTTTATTTTTTTATTGTTAAATTATCATAAATTGTAATTATTTATAAATTGTACCAATTTCTTAAAATGTTGTTATAAATTATATTTATTTAATATATTGATATATTACACATATATATATGTATATAATAAAGTTCGGGTCAATCGATTTTTTTTTTTTAATTTGATCCAATCGATCGAACTAATGACGCAATAACCTAATAACTTGAACGCTTCGATCATTGGTCTAATTCTGAAAACAAATATTGTGCAAAAATACTGTATCGACACAACACGACAATCTAAAAAAATAGCCACCATTATCTATTGCTAAAAAGAGAAAAAAATATTGAAATACATGCAAAACGAAGACATTTGTTCTCCGCGTTTGTATAAATATTTAAAACGTTGATAATAAAATATTATAACAATCCAATAAAATATTTTAAAAGTTAATGATATTATAATAAATCAAATTAATGGAATATGTATGGTGTGATAATTTAAAAATATGGAGAAGGACACTTGATTCTCGACAAATGTATCTATACTATTTATTAATTGTGCCGTTAGAGTAACCATTTTTAATTGAAAAAATATATTAATTAAAATACCGTGAAGCGTTTTTTTAGTAAAAAAAACATTATCATTTCTTTATTTTTTTTCTACAATATCATTCTATTCATGTACATTAAAAATTAAAAAATATTATTTAAGAAAAATATTTGTTTGATCAATTATTTATTTTCCTTTTTTATCTTAAATATAATTATAAAAATTATAAAACTTAAATTGTGCACACATATTGAGCGTGCTTTGGCTAGTATGAAATTACATCACTATGGAATTATGAAAATATATGATGCAAGCAAAAAGTTTTCGTATGGGTATACCTACAGGCCTAGCTTATCACAATTCGTGGAAAAGGGGCATACGAAAAAATATTAGCACTCTGACGATCAAGTCGGTATATGTTGATATAAATATTAGTTAAACAGAAGAAAGTGTAATGTAGAGTAACAAATTCAGTGTCACAGTGTTTGTGCAATAGCGTTTCTATGCGTGTGAGTATTATGAGAAAACGTTACCCTTTATCGAGGGAGGAGAGCCCTTTTTTATAGCCTTCATTCGAGCCTTCACTTTCGCCTTTGCATATTTTTGGGCATCATTCAATCCCATCCACTCTAGTGAGTCGGGGACTCATCACCATCTTATTAGAGTAGAAGACTTCCACTAAGAGGAGCCCCAAGTCTGCCTCTCCCCTTGGGGCAAGTTGTCATGTATTTAGCTTCAAAGGTCCCCTGCCAAAGGGGGTAGCCCAGCTTTGAAGTCCTTGAGCTTCCCCACAAGGGATAGCATCTTAATATCGTGGTGTCAAAAAATACTATGGTCGCAACATATCTAATATGCCGGTCTAGGACCGTATACACATCTTTGCATGCGGAGCATCATTGACTTGACATCGTCATGCTTATCATACTGTTTCTAGAGCTTGTTAGTAATTGAGGCCAGTACGATATTGCGAATCTTCAGATTTTCCTCATGCCAGTTTTCGAATATCAAACGTTCTTTGGGCGTGAAGCCCGCCGACAAGGCTCGAGGAAGAGACCTATCCAAAACATAAATTTGGTTCTCGAAAATAGTACCATCCGAGGATTTTGCAGTCAGTCATTATAGTTGGTTTCGTTAATTTTATTAGTCACAAGAATCACAGTAAGTGAATTCTTAGACATCTACAATATTTTGCAAAGCAGGAAATTTTTAGTATGTTGTAATACTAAATTCAAGTGAAGACTTGATCTTTAATCATTAACCCCTCCCACTATTTCTTCAAAAAGTCTACAACTCTTGAGTGGGGTTTTTGAAAAACCATTTCCTAGTGGGATTGGACTCCACAAACACAGTTCTCCATGCTCCCTTTTTACAATTCAAATGAAAATTGCTTGGTAGGAGGTAATCAAGACCATTCTCATCCAATGAGATCCCCAAGATATTTTTCCTTGCCTCTTTACATGATCCGTAGGACTCCAAGAGAATTATGTTACCTAGCGTTAGGACCGACCCATCAACCAAATGAATTTCTCAATTGTCGCCCTCCACAACTCGTGAGAAGAGAAACAAGAGTATATTCAATTCGTTCACAACAATAGCGTAGCTTTCTTCCCTTCCAAACGTGCCACAACTCATGAGACTATAGATGGGTGGAATTAGCGTCCACGCTACATTTTTATGGATGGGAGGCTTGGATTTAGCCAAACCATTTGACGTTTTAACCCACTAATGGGCCTAATATTGACGTGGACCATCCAAGTGAGAGTTTATATAGGTTTTTGACCGAGACCTCATCACTTTAATATCTTGCATGTGTTAATATCAAATATTAAAGCATGATGTGCATCCCAAACGGGGAAATAACACTTTTCGTTCTGTAACTTAGGGCCTTTTCACTTTTGATCCCATTGATTATGGGATTCTCACTTTTTGGTACCGTAACTTCTAAAAAGTAGCACTTTTTTATTCCATGCCACCTTTCCATTAGAAGTAGCACAAAACAGTCCACGTGAACGTTAACTCACCTCTGCCCCCGCCCAAAATTGCACATGCTTGGCATGAGGGTCGGAGGTAAAAACATTTTACCTTTTCACAACAACACAGAAGAAAAAAAATCACTTTCTTTCCCCAATTCGCTTTCCCCCCTTTCATGCCGTAACCTTAGCCTGATTCCCAAAAATTAACCGATAAAATTGCTAAATGTTGCATGTAAACCAAAACTCAGGTTTTCGTGTTGGCTTGGAAGAAGGACTGATGTGTTGGACCAACGGGAAAATGCTACGCCCAAAGCATTTGAACGATTGTGGAAAGATGGACTATGGTATATTTTCAAGAACTATTTTTTGTTTTTGTTACAATCTTGTGTTTGTGTTATGGTGTATTGTAGTGCTTTGTAGTTATTTTTAACTTTATAAATGGGGTTCAATGTCAGATGTTCGGGTCTGCTTTTGTTGTTCTGTCCTTTTGAAGAACTGTATTGTAGTTATTTGTATTATATTTTAAGTGTTTAAATGTTGAGTTCAACTTTATAAAATGGAATATGTCAGTGTTTTATTTTTGTTGTAACTTTAATATTCCGTTGTGATGTTGTGGTCCAAAAGTTGTGGTCCAATGCACATCCTTTATGGTCCTTTATATTGTTTGCTGGAATATGTTTTTTTAAAACTTTTCGAGATGAACACAATAATTTAGCCACAATTAGAATATTTCATGGCGGTGAATTTGTGCACAGTTCCGCTGCACAGTATAAGGGTGGAACAGTTAGTAGTTTTGACCTTGTGGATGTCAACACTGTGTCTTTAAGTTGTATTGGGAAAATGTGTGGAGACTTTCTACAGATTTCTACAGAATTGACATGTTAAGGGAATTTAGACTTTTGTTATTTGAAACTGATTTGTTTCAGTTATTTGATGGCTATGAAAGGGATGTTTGTCTATACTTAGACTCTGCGCTTTGTGATTCTGGGCCAAAAAATACTGATGATGGGAGGCATGCAGTTAATGAAATTGATAAGGGAAAGGGTGTGCTGGTATTGGGCAATGAGGCTATAAGGGACAACATAATTGAAGAGAATAGTGATTTTTTCTGATAATGATTACAATGTCGATTTTGATACTGATGATAATAGTGATGACAACAACTTTGATGAGAACATAGATCAAGGTGTGACTGACATGGACACAACTTCATCAGACTCTTCAGGGGAAAATGGAATAGAAATGAGTGGTGATGACTTTGATTCAGATTTAGGGTCAAATAAGGATGACAAGGAGCCATCTTATCCTGTTTTCAACCCTAATGAAACATTTGATCCCACTTTTGAGATTGGTATGATTTTCATGTAGAAAATGGGAGTTAAGTGGTATTCCATGCAAGCATGGGATGAATGCTATCTGTGCCCAGGTGATAGATTCAGTAGATTTTGTGCATTCTTTCTATCAAGTGCAAACATATACAAAAGTATATGAGCCTTGCATGATGCCTATGGATAGAGCCTTTTGTGGGAAAAGACAGGTTATATCCCTCCATTACCCCCTAATTTTTTAAAGAAGAGAGGAAGGCCAAAAAACATCAAGAAAAGCCATCAGCTGGAGAAGAACCATAAAGGAGTACTAAAAATGAAGATGCAACATTATACTGTGGTCTACATGTTTTGTGCAGGGTCAGCCCACAATTAAAAGGGATGCACTTGGAGAAAATTTGCAGAAGAGTTCCCACCTAAATACCAGGACAATCCTTTGCCACAGCAGCAACCAGATGTTGAAGAGTTGACAAGCAGCTAGATGCTCCCCACTGTCTTAGCCTGATAGCCCACTTGTCTCAGTCCTACTGTCTCAGCCTAAGATGACTGTAAGTATTTTTATTCACATTTCTGTTATGTATAATGTGTTAGTTCCAAACTAATGTAAATATGTATTCTTTACTTATAGGCAAGGAATAAGACTAATGCAAAGCTATCAAGTAATTTGTGTCCTATCTTACTATTGTTTTGCTTTAGTAAACATATTACAATTGCAATGAATCTTAAACAGGGAAGAAGGATTAGTAGAAATTCAATTAAAGGTGGTCAAACAAGCAATGAGCAACCTCAATGAAGTGTAAGCACCTATTCCCTATTTTACGTTGAACTATAAGGAATCTGTTCAGCTTTATATAATCTTCATGGATATGTATTTGGAGTCTGTATTTTGCACCCTCATCTCCCCCAGAATTGCCCTCAAGGGTTCAAATAAGAGCACCTGCACCAATGGCTCCAATTAAATAACGCCCCATGTGCCATTCACTTTTGTAAAGCACATATCCTGCAATCATTGTCGACAAATTATAAGCTTTGGTATATTCTCTTGTGAATTTTGAGAAGAAAAACTGTTTGTGATGGAAAGTTCCTGTTTATGTACCATTTGCGTATAACTTGACAAATATTGCATCCGAAAGATTATTTTTTGTTTGGTGTAGTGTACCGCGTGGAATGTGTTTATTCATTTTATTTTGAATATTAAATCTTTTGTTTTTAATAATACTGTATTTATTATTTCATTTGTTATTTTATTTTAAAGATAGTTGTGAACAAACATATCTTCTACTCTTTTTAGTTTCCCCCATATTATTATGGAACGATTCGTGACCCGAGCCAGCGACCCGGATCATGACCCGCTTCGTGGACCCGGAATCTAGACCATAAATTCTCTGACAGCTCATGCATTAAGATGATGCCACGTGGACCAGGCAAGTGGTCACATTTGACCTATAAATACACCCTCCGTGCCTCATTTATGGTAACGCTCATGTATCACCTTCTACATAATCTACTATTTGAGATCGCATATTATCATCTCAATCTTGGGCTGACTTAAGAATCAGAGGGTCTTTCCCGGAGACTATCCCGGCTAGCTTAACGTGCTTCTCTCTTCTCAGGACCATATCACATCTAGGTGTACACGGGAGATCGCTACCTTGGACCTCCACCTCGGACATCCAAGAGACCGCTACCCTGGACCTCCACCTCGGACATCCAGGAGATCGCTACCTTAGACCTCCACCTTGGACCTCCAGGGAGATATTTTCCACTCAGATCAGTTGGCGCCGTTTGTGGGAAACCTGAGAAGAGCACTTAAGATCGAGATGGAAGGAGCAAACACTAGGAGAAGGTGACAAAGCTACCCCACGACATGGAGATCAAATCATTCAAATCACAAGAAACGAGTTACAACGGATGATCGATGAAGCTACCAGGCGTGCAACTAGAAATGTTATAGTCGAATATGAGAGAAGGACTGCGACCCCATATGCATTTTACTCCATGAAGCGACAGTTACTCAAAATGAAAGGATATTGAAGGCGACCCTAATGAGGTGACCATTAAAAGAGGACCTATTGAGCATCATAAAACGATCGAGGTGACACAAGGAGAATTGAGTAGAACGACCAGGATCTGGTCGCGCATGACCTCGACCTTGGAAACATTGGTGATAGAATTTCAAAGGGAGAACAGTGACATGTTCGCATGGAGCCCATCAGATTTTAAGGGAATAGAGCCGGAGGTCATCGTTCACAAGCTTAATGTTGATCCGCAGATGAGGCAAGTTAAAACAAAAGAAAAGATCATCTGGAGTTGAAAGAAATAAAATCATCGAGGAGGAGGTGAACAAGCTTCTCGAAGCAGGGCATGCGCAAAGGACCCCTACCCGCTACCTCAAATAGATCTATTGGGGGACTCCACCGCTGGATGTGAACTATTCAGCATGATGGATGCATACCAAGGATACCATCAAATTTTCATGGCAGAAGAGGACAAAGGTTCAAAGACCTCATTGGCCACTCGTTGGAGGTCTATGTTGATGACACGCTAGTTAAAAGCAACAAAGAGAAGGACCACATCGACCATCTCAAAAAAGGCGTTCGAGGTGATGAGAACCTACGGCATGAAACTTAATCCGTCTAAATGCACATTTGGTGCTCGAGGTGGCAAGTTTTTGGGATACATGGTGAGCGAAAAGGGCATTGGGGCGAACCCGAAAAAAATCGAAGCTATCCTGGTTTGTCACCTTACCAAAAAAGCATACTATGTGAGCAGGATGTTGCAAGGAGCTGAAAAAAAGATATATCCAGATCAAAAAATTGGCATTAGGATTGGTCACCACAACAAGAAAATTATGACCATATTTTCAGTGCGATAAGATCATAATGTTGACAAATTATCCACTCAAACAGATCATGTCTAAGCGAGAGGTTTCAGGTTGCTTGATCGAATGGGCGATCGAGTTGGGGGAATTTGACATCCAGTATTAGGAAAGAACTTCTATTAAAGCTCAAGTTTTGCTTTATTGTAGAGCTGGCAGGTGAACAGGAACAGAATGAGCATGAAGGTGGGCTCTTGCATGTGGATGGACCATCTAATTCGAGTTATAGGGGAGCTAGAATTTTGTTGCAAGGACTTGGTGGGGTCGAGGTCGAGGTCGAAGTCGTATCAAAATTGGCATTCTCTGCTACCAACAATGAAGCAGAATACAAAGTATCAATATTGGGATTAAAGGCGCAAAGGGGTCATGGGTCGAGGAGCTACTAGGTGTATTATGGGCATATCGCACCACACCACGATCCTCAACAGGTGAGTCCCCATTTTGTTTGGTTTATGGGACTGAAGCGATAATTCCTGCAGAGATTGGTGAGGTGACAGCCAGGGTCGCACAATACAATCCTCAGAAAAATCATGAAGAGCGTGCATTCGACCTCACCACCATTGAAGAGAGAAGATATCGCGGCTACGCCAAGATTTTGCATCACAAAAACCTGATGATGCGAAGCCATAATCACAAGGTAAAGCCAAGGCATTTTCAAGTGGGGGGACTTGGCCATAAAGAAGGTCGAGGTGTCCAAGCATGTCGAAAAATTGGACCCGAGTTGGGAAGGACCCTATAAGGTCATTGAAATAAAAAAGCAAGGAACATGCAAGCTGCAAGACACGGATGGAAAGGACTTGCCAAGACCATGGAATGTTCACAATTTGAAGAAATTCTACGCATGAGAGTATCCCGGATCTCGAGTAGCTTGTGAAAGGCCCCCTTTTGCACTCAAGATCGCAGGTCGCGTGTCACCACAACAATAATCTGAAAAAGATCATCACAATGCGATTTGAAAAAGATCATCACAACAATGATCTGAAAAAGATCACCGGAATAATGATCTAAAAAAGATCATCACAATGCGATCTGAGAAAGATCACCACAATAATGATCTGAAAAAGATCACTAGAAGAATGATTTGGAAAGATCACCACAACAATGATTTGAAAAAGATCATTATAACAATGATCTGAAAAAAGACCACCACAATAATGATCTGAGAAAGATCATCACAAGAATGATCTGAGGAAGATCATCATAATGCGACCTAAGAAAGATCGCTCATGATTCGATCTCAAAAAGATCCTAAGTCCGAAAAAGACCCCATAACTTAAATCTGAAAAAGATTTATCTTCAAGGTCGCGTGTCACCCTCGATGTCGCAGTATTATCAAAAAACGATTTATCTTCAAGGAGGTCGCATAGCTCCAACGAGGTCGCGTACCTCCCATGAGGTCGCATTATTATCTGAAAAAGGTTTATCATCAAGGAGGTCGCATAGCTGCAACAATGTCGCGTACCTCCTATGAGGTCGCATTATTATTTGGAAAAAAAAAAGATTTATCTTCAAGGAGGTCGCATAGCTCCAACAAGGTCACGTACCTCCCTTGAGGTCGCGTGCCCCCACAAGGTCGCGTGCCACCCTCGAGGTCGCATTATTATCTAAAACATATTAATCTTCAAGAATGTCGCGTGCCTCCCTCGAGGTCGCATTATTATCTGAAAAAGATAAGAGCGAAAAATTCTTAAAGATTTTCCAAGTTAAACCTCGGCATGAGAGGTCAAGGTAGAAGATTTTGGAAAAAACTGGGCAAATGACTTCCCAAGTTACCAGAAATGGGAGGATTATCATACTAGCAAGAAGACGCGACTGGTCACATGGTGCCTGTTCAACTTCTTCTAGTGTAATAACTTTAACACTAGAAGAAGTGGGGGACTAATGATGGGGGTGCAACCCAAATATCAAGAAAAGACGCGAATAGCCCTAAAAAAGGGCCAAAATCACCAGAAACACCCAAGATCCGCGTATTGTCCCGTCGGGTCGGGCCACGCGACCCGACCCAGATTCGTGACCCGAGCTAGCGACCCGGATCATGACCCGCTTCGTGGACCCGGAATCTAGACCATAAATTCTCTGACAGCTCATGCATTAAGATGATGCCACGTGGACCAAGCAAGTGGTCACATTTGACCTATAAATACACCCTCCATGCCTCATTTATGGTAACACTCATCTATCACCTTCTACATCATCTACTATTTGAGATTGCATATTATCATCTCAATCTTGGGCTGACTTAAGCATCGGAGGGTCTTTCCCGGGGACTCCCGGCTAGCCTAACGTGCTTCTCTCTTCTCAGGACCATATCACATTTGGGTGTACACGGGAGATCGCTACCCTGGACCTCCACCTCGGACATCCAAGACACCGCTACCCTTGGACCTCCACCTTGGACCTCCAGGGAGGTATTTTTCACCTGGATCACCAATGTTCGCTTTGTTTTTTTTTTTTTATCCATTTATGATTTATTTTATTTAGTCAATAATAATAATGAGGATGGTGAAGAAGATGATGGTGATGATGGTAATGGTGGTTATAAGTAACCTGTGTGCACACCCAAATGAGTGCGGACAATAAATGAAAAAATGTCATATAATTACCTAAAATTTACTACAGAATGTCACAAAAATGCATAAAACTGCAAGAAATTAAATTAAAATCACATAATTACAGGAAAAATACATTTTTTCATAATAGAATAAATAAAATGTCAAGAAATAAAAGAATAATTCTGAAATTTTTCATACAATTACGGAAAAAATAAAAATTGCAAAAATATTTCTAAAAGTTTCAGAAAATTCTGAAAATATTCTAAATAATTAATAAAAATTTCAGAAAATTAGGAAAAAAAAAACAATCATTTCATATAAATTTCAGAATTTTTTCAGCACAAAGAAAGGCTACAATAATTTCTAATTTTCAAAAAACAACAACAATCATTTCATATAATATCAGAAAAAAAATAACAATCATTTCATATAATTTTCAGAAAATCTTAAATTCAGAAAAATTCTTAAAAATTACATAAAAAACATATGCAAATTTTCATATTTTTATAAAAACATTCCAAAAATATTTACACGGGAATTCACAATAGTATTTCAACAAAAATTTACACAATATAGTAAAACCTCTATAAATTAATAATGTCTGAACCACGTAATTTTATTAAGTTAAAGATCTATTAATTAATCAATAAATTAATAATTTATTAATTTAAAAAAAATTCCCAATCAATGAACTTACATGATTTTTCATGAATAAATATAAACATTGTATTGACAGAGTGAATGATGTTCATATACAATGTGACTAATTAAATATAATACATCCCCCTAAAAAATAAAGTTAATTGTAGTACGTAGTACTAGTTATAACTTAATGCAAGTTCACGTATGGTAAGGAAATCAACCACTATATAAACATTGTCAAATATTTCTAATTAGTCAATTCAAATCAAAACCAACCAACCAACCATGGCTTCACATTTAAAAGGTATCCAAAAATCAACCATGACAAATCAAATACGTAAAGCACTATGTGAGTATAAGAAATATCAACCCACATGGACTCAAAAGAATTTGCAAGCAATTATGGGGACAGAAGCACTCATAGCGGCAACAACTCTACGCAATATTTTATTGCACTTTGTGAACGCAACACCAGAGCTTTTGGATGTAGTAAGGAAAGCTATAGATGAATATAAGTAGATTTAAATTTTAAGAAGAAACAAACAATAATAGATCATATTTTACTATGTTGTCCTAGTTATATTTATAATTTTATAGAATTATTAATTTATAATATTGAAGCTAGCATAAATTTATATAAGGCTCTTTTGAAAAATTATTATCTTCTTAATTTATCGAAATTATTAATTTTGACCTTGGACCCAAGTCAGGACCGAGAAAAATTATTATTTTAGAGAAGTTATTAATTTATGGAGTATTAATTTATAGAGGTTCTACTGTATTTACAACAAAAAATTACAACAATATTTATAACATAAATTTACAACAATATTCAAAATTTACATCAATAAAACTCTGACATAGAATCAACAATTTCAACATCAACAAAATAAACCAAATCATCCTAAATTTTACTTCAATAAAATTTCAGCATTAAAAAACAGTTGAAAAAAAAAACACTAACCTTTTTGGGGGAGGGGAATGGCTTCGTTGAAGAATTCCGGTTGTGGGGGCGCATCATTGGCTTTTACCTTCGCTGGGGGTCTCCAAAAGCAATAGTAGCAGCAGTAGGTCATCGTTTCTACCGGGCCTACATCGCTTGTAAGTATCATGGGGCTCAAAATAATGGGAAGTGAATAATCCGAATTCTTCAACGATGGAAACCTCGATGTTTGCTTTGTTTTTCACCTTCTTCTTCAATTGATAGGAACCTCTCAAATAGGTACTTCCACCTATACTGCAGGGCCCTCTTATAGGAGCTTCATATGGCAGGTGAATGATGAGGTGATCCATGGAGTCGAAGAAAGGTGGAGAAAATATTTAATCAATGTTGCAAATGATGAGGACGATACTATTTTCCAACTCTTGCACCTTAGTGACATCTAGCATGGTCGAGCATAGAATATGGAATAGAAGGTTGACCTCTGTCAAATGCGCTCGACACATACTCAGTAAGCATCTCACAGATGGAAACTTGGATCAATTTCTGTATTAAGATGTGAAAATAGTCACTCTTCATGCCATGCAACCTCAACGCTGTCATGTTGATGCATCGGGCAAGGTTAAAAGCATAGTCATCATGACCTCAAACACCAAACCCAGTCACATATCCTCTTTTTCTAGTCCTTCATTAAAATACATACAACTTTAGGTATAACAGTCGGTCTGCGACTGTCTACCTCAAGCTCCAAGCAATTACGTGTCTTTGCCAAATCATTCCTTAATTCAGATCATCCTTCATTTTTCCATTTATGTGAAAACCTTGGGTAGGCATTTGGATCGTCCCGGGAGGAGCGCGAATGCGAAAGCGCGATATAAAATAAATTACAAAAATTTAAAGCATGCTTTTACATAAATATAAATTGCACGTTCAAGGGGTGTTCCCTTGAACCTCCCCGGGCATTCGGTCTCATGAGTAAATTAAAAGCATGCAAATCATGGAGGCCATAGGGTATAGAATTCGAGAACACCATAACGAAATAACCTACCCGGTTGTCGTATTGTCTCCAAACCGCTACTCACGTTGTTTCCCGTTTTGCACCAACATCTTGAATTTGAGACCCTCTAAATCGTACACGCACCGCCAACGTATCTTGATCCTTGTGCTAGCAAAAAACCAAGTGTATGTATTTAGAGAGGATGGATCGACCAAACGTTATGAATTAACATGATCAATCCTCCTTAGGTTCAATTGTATGAAACAAGAGAACCAAAACCAATTCTTGGGAAAGCGATGTGGACGAGCAAGAGGAGAGAGGGACGAGTGTATGTGTGTGTGTGTTTCTTCAATTTCATCATCATTCTAAAGTGTTAACCTAGGAGTATATATAGAGGGGGAATCCTATTCCTCTTCAAACTCCAACTTTAGAAGCTTGGTTTGACTAGAATTTTGATCGAGTCAAAGTCCTAGTCAAACTAGGCTTAGATTGGTCAAACCAATCATGGCCATTCATCTCTCCTCTTTAATTTCAACCATTCATTTATTTTATGGAATATTTAAATTCCATTTAAATAATCCATGGGCCTTTTAAATAAATAAAATAAATAATAATATTTATTTTAAGCCCACATAATTTATTCCAATAGATCTAGTTTATTTATTTAGTTAATTCCTCTTAATCTAATTAAAGGAATCAACATCCCAAGAAAAAGAGAAACGATTAAATCCAATTTAAATAGTTCAACCTCTCTAAATTTAATTCTGAATTAAATACCTTTAATGCGTGAGGATTGTGTGTGACTCTTTAGCTTCACCTCAGTTAGGCTTGGCTGAATTCCCAACCATCCTATCACAGGAATTCGTCCGTCAACATGGGTGGTCGTCTAGCAACGGTCCATGGCACTAGAGACTAGGTGAATGTTTACGGTGTGAACATTTAAGCTCTTTAGTACGTCTATCCTTCCATCTATAATCTCACTACTTAGAGTCTAGGGCATGGAAATGTAGGTACCCATTTTCGACATAAGCCTTGCCTCGTCCATACTAAATGTCACAGGGGTCCTACCCTTTTGTTCAGTTACTGTGGCCAAAGATTAATCAGGGGCGAGTCTTAGACTAAAGTGAGATATCACCGTCAGCCTTCTGACAGGAGATGGATCCTCTCTTGGGACCTACTGTCACACTACACATCTTGACTGTAGCAGATAGGGCTTATGACTACCGAGTGACTAGGACTTGGCAACCTCTCGCCATATCTAAGATATAGGCACAGTGTGCAGGTGATCACAGTAATCCCTCAAGTCCAAGGATCAACTTCTACTATTGGAACCGGGAATACAAGTTATACCTGACTGACCCTACTCAAGGTCTTCCATATGATGGTTCCCACGAGTCACCTCAGTCAGCAGTCACCTAGCTGGCTGATCCACTAACACTGCATCAACGAGCCTCGTCACTTGACGATGAAATGCGACTGCAGATGCTTAGTGCAAGTCTGAAATAGATTCTCGATGCCCTTTCTCGAGATTCCTTGACTTGGAGCATATTCAGACTGTTCCGGAGAAACTCATTTCATGAACCTACCATCCAATGCGCAGTGAACAGTTATAATAAAGCAGTAAAGTGAACACAGACAAAGTATAAGCCAAATGAATATCACGTCTTATTCATTATAATTTATTAAAAGTCTAAAATTGTTCAGATATAGGTTACATTAGCCCAATCAGACTGGCTTCACGATCACCTATTTAAACAATTTCCCACTTGACCTAAAGCCAATCGCCCATATGCCTAATCCCCATCTTCTGAAGATGCTGCGTATGAGCAGTTTGTGACATAGGCTTTGTCAATGGATCTGTTGTGTTGTCTACTGAGCTGATTCGGTCCATTCGGACGTTACCTCTTCCTGCCATTTTCCTCAAAATGTGGTAGCGTCTAAGAATGTGCTTGGATCGGTGATGGGATCTCGGTTCCTTTGCTTGCGATATCGCTCCATTGTTATCACAGAAGATAACCACAGGCTCGGCAATGCTAGACACCACACCCAACTCTTGGATGAAGTTTCTCATCTAAACTGCTTCTTTTGCAGCTTCTGAAGCTACTATGTATTCGGCCTCAGTGGTGGAATCAACCGTGGTTGTTTGCTTGGAACTTTTCCATGCCACCAAGAACATTTCCTTAGTCATCCTCAGGTACTTAAGGATGTTTTTGATCGCATTCCAATGTGCCTCGCCTGCACAGGATTGAATATACTCGTTATACTTAAGGCGTAAGCGATGTTACGCCTCGTGCAGTGGACGGCGTATTAGATGTTGTCCACGACAGAAGCGTAGGGAATGCTCTTCATCCTTTCAAGTTCCTCATTAGTCTTGGGAGACTATTTTTTGGACAACACGATCCCATGCCTCATGGGAAGGAAACCTCGTTTGGAGCTATCCATGTGAAATCTTTTCAGGATTTTCTCCATATACGAGTTTTGGGTTAATCCTAACATTCTCTTAGATCTGTCCCTGAAGATCTGGATGCCTAGAATGTAGGAGGCTTCACCCAAATCCTTCATGGAAAATTGCATGGATAACCATGCTTTGGTGTTACTCAACATTCTAACATCATTGCCTATGAGTAGAATGTCGTCCATATAAAGCATTAGCAACACTACAGAGCTCCCATTGACTTTCTTGTATACACAAGGGTTGGATTCATTTTTGATAAAATTATATCCTCATATGATTTCATCAAAGCGAATGTTCCAACTACGGGATGCTTGTTTGAGGCCACAGATGGACTTATAGAGACGGGAGACCTTCTGATCTTCTCTGGCAACCGTGAATCCTTCCAGCTGATCTATGTAGATCTCTTCCTCAATGAAGTTGTTGAGAAATGCCGTTTTCACGTCCATCTGCCATATTTCATAGACATACCATGCTGCTATAGAAAACAGTATACGAATCGACTTTGCCATGCCTACTGGTGAATAGGTATCCTCAAAGTCGACCCCCGGTCGTTGAGTGTATCCTTTTGCCACTAGCCTAGCTTTGAAGGTCGTAACCTCTCCATCAAAGCCAAGTTTACGCTTATAGACCCATTTACACCCGACTGGCTTGACGCCTTTGGGTGGGTCTACAAGTGTACAAACTTGGTTCTCGCTCATGGAGTCCATTTCGGCTTTCATGGCCTCAAGACATTTTCCCGAGTCGATGTCAGACATTGCATCTCCATGTGTCTTGGGATCCTTGTCCAATTGACCGGTCATGCTTAGAAAGCCAGACCTCACGAGAGGGCGAGGCACTCTAGCTGACCTACGGAGGACGGGAATGTTAGTGGTGACTGTGGGCACACACATAACAGGAGCTGGCAGTTCAGGTACGGGGGCTGGCTCCTCCTGAGGTTGTTCGACATGCCAAGCATGCTGAACCTCGCGAGGTCACTCAACCTATTGGGTATTTATCCTAAAACCTCTAAGTGAGGTATCCGCAACTTCTGGAATTAATGATTGATTCGTCTCACTTGACTCCTCAAAGATCAGATCATCACGTTAGACACCCATTGGAAAATCTTTTTCCAAGAACACTGCATTCCTTGAAACAAATACCTTTTGTTCGAAGGGGTCATAGAAATAATTACCTGTTTCTTTAGGGTATCCAATGAACCTGCACAAACTAGACCTTGATTCTAGCTTATCACCCACTAGCCTCTTGACGTATGCAGGGCTACCACACATTTTCAAGTAATTGTAGGATGCAGGCTTGTTGTGTCATATCTCATATGGTGTTAGGGTCAGTGCACTGGCCAGCGCTAAGTTTAATAACTTGGATGCGGTTTCCAATGCGTAGCCCCAAAAAAGACAAAGGCAATTCGTTAAAACTCATCATGGATCGGACCATGTCTAAGAAGGTTTGATTCCTCCTTTCAGAGATGCCATTCAATTGCGTTGTCCCGTGAGGTGTCCATTCAGAGACTACACTGTTTTTCTTTAAGATAATTGAGGAATTCATTACTAAGATATTTGCCACCTCGGTTTGACCGCAGGACTTTAATTTTGCACTCGGTTTGGTTCTCGACTTCAAGCTTGAATTCTTTAAACCTCTCAAGAGATTCAAACTTGTACCTCATCAGGTAAACATAATTGTACCGTGAATGATCATCGGTGAAGGTTATGAAGTAGGAGAACCCACCTCGGGCTTGCGTCCTTAGTAGTCCACACACGTCTGTATGGACCAAGTCCAACAGACCCATGGTAAGCCTGCATTATCCTGCAAAGGGCTTCTTGGTCATTTTCCCTCTAAGACAGGATTCACAAGTTGGTAGATCACTCAAATCCCGACCTCTAGGTTCTTTGATTCTACAAATTTCTTCATCCTTTCTTGGGGGATATGATCTAGCCTTGCATGCCACAGCCGTGCGTTCCCGTCTTTATCTACTTTACGTTTTTATTAAGCATTCATAAAGAAATTGGATTATTGTAAGATATAGAGACAGTTATTAAGCGTATCAATCAGATGAGTAAATCCAGCCTTCATCAAATAAAAACAATTTTTATTGCAAAAACTCATAACCACTATTGTCTAACAATGGAATGGAAATCATGTTTTTAATCATGCTAGGTACATAATAAACCTGTTCTAATTCTATACTAATACGATCACTAACTACTACGGTGGCAGATCCTATGGCTTCTGCCGAGATGGCCTTGCCATTTCCAAGCTTTAGGACTATTTCACCTCTACTCAGCTTTCTGCTTCTTTTTAACACCTGTAAGTCATTCCAAATGTGAGCTCCACAACCAGTATCTAATACCCAAGAGGCAGAATTAGTAACCATATTAACCTCAATCACAAATATACCTTGCTTGGAGGGGAGTTTGGGGCAATCCCTCTTCCAATGCCCTTTCTCACGACAATGAATACATATATCATTTTCCCTCGACTGTTGCTTTAAGTCAACCTTCCTTTTCCCTTTGCTTTTCCCCACCTTGGCAACGGGAACGCTCTTAGTGTTGGTAGTGGCTTTGACGCTCTTACCCTTTAACTTCTTCCTTTTCCGACGTCCGGCACCCTTGTCTTCTCCAAACAATACCGACGATGCAGACTTTTTTGTCGTTACCTCGTATTACACCAACATATTGATTAACTCATGGATACCCTTCTCAAGAGTATTCATGTTGTAGTTAACAATGAATTGGTCGAAGGAGGGTGGGAGTGACTGAAGGATCACATCAATGTACGTCTCGTTATCGAGCCCTACTTTGAGGTCTTCTAGCTTTTCCACCAAGGTAAGCATCATGACCCCATGCTCATGTACAGAGGACCCTTCGGTCATTTTAGTTTCAAAGAATGCCTTCGTCGCGATATACCTAGTATGCCGGTCCGGGACTGCATAGCAATCCTTCAGGCGAGCCATTATGGAAGGGACATCGTCTAGCCTCTCATACTGCTTCTGAATCTCATTGGTCATAGACGCAAGTATGATGCGATGGACTTTCCGGTTATCCTGATGCCAAGTCTCGAACGTCTCATATTTTTCGAGCGTGGATCCTTCCGGCAAAGTCCGAGGAAATGTCTTGTCCACGACATAGCCTTGGTTGTCATAATCGAGGACCATCTTCAGATTGCGCAACCAGTCGTTGCAATTGGTTCCATTAAACTTGTTTATCTCAATTACGGTTGATAATGGGTTCTTAGACATTGTTTTAAATCTACATTTAGAAGTAGAACTTAATCAGCAGAATTAAATAAAAGGTTTTAATAAAAATTAAAGACTTGGACTTCAGTCATTTAATTCTACCACTATTTCTACGAAAACACGATACTCTCAATGTTGTTTTCAGGAAACTCTTTCTTAGTGGGCATGGGATCCACAATGATATCTTCCATACCCCGCTTTTATGATTCGCATGGAAAACAACCTGTGGGAGGTATTCCATACCATTCTTGTTCCATGAGATTTCCAAGATGTCTGCCTCACCCTTTTATGTGATCCCGAGGACTCCAAGCGAATCACGTTATTCGGGTGTTAGACCCAACCCAATCAACCAAATTATAGTACTCACTGCAACCCCCATGACTCATGAGGCAGGAAACAAGAGTGTAGTCTTCTTTCATGACAAAATGCAGCTTCTTTTCAGCACGATAGTCGTTCTACGACTCGTGAGACCACACTATAGACTGAAACTAGCTTCCTAACTTTGCCATGGATGGAAGACTTGGACGAACTCCTAGAGTCCTAGTCCATTTATTAGGGTCTAATATTCAACTTGGTCCAACCAAGTGAGAGTTTGATGATCGAGATCTCATTCATACATACATCCATAATGCATTATAAACATTTGCATGCCATAGCAGTAATACGATAAATAAACCATTCATTCACCATAAAAGCCACATGCAAAATTAAAAGCTTAGCATGCCCCTGTTGGATGATCACAAGCCTAAATCCTATGCGATCCACTGAGCCCGCAATGGATCTATGGTCAATCTAAGGTTGGTGCTATACTATTACATTTGATAATAGTAACCCATCAACACACTGACGGGCCTTGCTTCCTTCTCTGCCGGGCCTCCATAGAACTCCTTGGATTCTCCTTCCTAGGCCATCCTTCATCTCCATCATGGAAATAAAAAATAAAATACTTCCTCACCACTATACTACTCTCATTACAAATTTAAAAAGGAACCCCAGCTATAACCCGGGCGGAGTACAATTGGAGGGAGATAGAGAGAGCCATATTATTCCAAGGTAACCACAAAAGAGGAGGAGGACAAATAAATTAGGCACACAGGCCCAACATAAAATTAAAACCATACATTCGGTCTAGGGCATGTGGTCATCCGTTCTCATTCAACGCACATAATTCATGATATCCAATCATCAATAATGCACATAAACCATTGTATCCAAACACATAATTCATAAAAGCATTAAAAAACAAGGTATACATGTAAACTTGGTGTACCGTTGGTAATCCTTTGCTTGTTAGGAAAAGCTTTCCTCATTATTCAAAAATATTAAAATTTTGAGGTTTCAAACCAAACAAAATAATTTCTTTTTTCAAATAATGTCTTCACGAAAACATGCAAAATAAATAAAATAATTTTAAAAAAATATTCCAAACACAAAGAAACAAGAAAACCACCGGAACGACAAGGGCCACCGCTACCGGCGGCGGCCTGCCAGTGCAGGTAGGCCCTGCCTCCCACCTGCGCGCACAAAGCGTGTTGGGCCAGGCGCGTGCACGCGTGGCCGTAGACAGGATCCGCCTGCCTGCGTGTGCGCTGGCCGCGCTGGCTGGGCGCCCACGCACAGGCGCCCCTACCTGTGCGCGTTGCCCAGCCGTGCAGCCACTCAACGCGCGCACGAGCATCGAAAGCGCTCGCACAGGCTCCGTTACCTGCGTGCGCGCATGCCTAGAGGCGCAGCCCATGTGTGCAAGGGCGTCTCCGCCTGCGTGCACGCGCGCCTGGCCGCGCATCCAGCACACACGGCAGGCAGTGCCTGCAGCTGTGCGCGCCAGGCCATGCGCACTGAGTGCGCGGTCAACCGTCGGCTGCCGCATATTCCGTTTCTTATTTTGTTTTATTATTTCTAGTCCGTTTTCCAAGAAATCAAGAAACACAAAGAACTCATGTATTACCAATGAAATAAACCACATGAAAAACGACATGCTTGAAAACATAAATAAAAAATAATGTAAATTATGTTTTTACACGTTTTTCATGCTTTAACACACATAAAACTCTAGGTCTATACACCGAATTGGGCTCTGATACCACTAAAAGCCTTGAGTAGGCGTGTGGATCGTCTTGGGAGGAGCGCGAATCCGGAAGCGCGATATAAAATAAATTACGAAAATTTAAAGCATGTTTGTACATAAATGTAAATTACACGTTCAAGGGTATTCGGTGTATCTCATGACTAAATTAAAAGCATGCAAATCATGGAGGCCATAGGGTATAGAAATCGAGAACACCAAAATGAAATAACCTACCCGGTTGTCGTTTTATCTTCAAACTGGTACTCGCGTTGTTCCCCGTTTTGCACCAAGATCTCGAATCGTACACACAATCCGCCCACGTATCTTGATCCTTGTACTAGCGAAAAACCAAGTGTATGTATTTAGAGAGGAAGGATTGACCAAACGTTATGAATTAACGTGATCCATCCTCCTTAGGTTCAATTGTATGAAACAAGAGAACAAAACTCAATTCTTGGGAAAGGGGAGTGGACGAGCAAGAGAAGAGAGGGACGAGTGTATGTGTGTGTGTGTGTGTTTCTTAAATTTCATCATTATTCTAAAGTATTAACCTAGGAGTATATGTAGAGGAGGAATCGTATTCCTCTTCAAACTCCAACTTTAGAAGCTTGGTTTGACTAGGCTTAGATTGGTCAAACCAATCTTGGCCATTCATCTCTCCTCTTTAATCTCAACTATCCATTTATTTTATGAAATATTTAAATCTCATTTAAATAATCCATGGGGCTTTTAAATAAATAAAATAAATAATAATATTTATTTTAAGCCCACATAATTTATTCCAATAAATCTAATTTATTTAGTTAATTCCTCTTAATCTAATTAAAGAAATCAACATCCCAAGAAAAAGAGAACCGATTAAATCCAATTTAAATAGTTCAACCTCTCTAAATTTAATTCCAAATTAAATACCTTTAATGCGTGCGGATTATGTGTGACTCTTTAGGTTCACCCTCAGCTAGACTTGGCCTCATTCCCAACGATCCTATGACAGGAATTCGTCGGTCATCATGGGTGGTCGTCTAGCAACGGTCCATGGCAATAGAGATATGGTGAGTGTTTATGCTGTGAACATTTAGGCTCTTTAGTACGTCTATCCTTCCATCTACAATCTCACTACTTAGAGTCTAGGGTATGGAAATGTAGGTACCCATTTTCAACCTAAGCCTTGCCTCGTCCATACTAAACGTCATAGGGGTCCTACCCTTTTGTTCAGTTACTGTGGCCACAGATTTATTACGGACGAGTCTCAGAGTAAAGTGAGATATCACCGTCAGCTTCTGACAGGAGATGGATCCTCTCTTCGGACCTACTGTCACACTACACATCTTGACTGTACTAAATAGGGCTTATGACTACCGAGTGACTACGACTTGGTAGCCTCTCGCCATACCTAAGATACAGGCACGGTGTGCAGGTGATCTCAGTAATTCCTCAAGTCCAAGGATCAACTTGTACTATTGGGACCGGGAATACAAGTCATACCTGACTGACCCTACTCAAGGTCTTCCATATGATGGTTCCCATAAGTCACCTCAGTCAACAGCCACCTAGCTGGCTGACCCACTAACACTGCATGAACGAGCCTCATCACTTGTCGATGAAATGCGATTGCAGATGCTTAGTGCAAGTCTCAAATGGATTCTCGATGCCCTATCTCGAGATTCCTTGACTTGGAGTATTTCAAGTCAATACGGAGAAACTGATTTCATGAACCTACCATCCAATGCACAGTTCCAGTTTCTTGGAATATGATTTCAGTCTGTGGGCTTTGCTTGTGCAGTGAACAGTTATAATAAAGCAGTAAAGTGAACACAGACAAAGTATAACACAAATGAATATCACTTTCTTATTCATTATAATTTATTCAAACCCTAAAATTGTTTAGATATGGGTTACATTAGCCCAATCAGATTGGCTTCACGGTCACCTATTCTAACATTATGTCCATAACGGTGCTGAAGATGTTTTCAACCACATTTTTTTCAATATGTATAACATCAAGATTATCTAGTATCAAATGCATGACCTAGTATGAAAGATCCCGAAGATGCTTTTTTCGTCCACTTGTGGTCGTTACCGTAGCCCACTAGAAGTGTCAATAGTTCTTCAACTGCATGACTAAACTCTGCCATCTAATCACAGATTCGCTCTGTGGTTAGCCTCGGTTGTGAAATCTTACTTTCCACTTGATTTCTAGGGAAGGCCTTCTTGTTTCTTCGGTACAGATGATCGTGGGGGAGAAATTATGTGTGGCAGTCAAAGTAACACGCCTTCCTCCCGTGCTGCAGATGGAATGCCCGTGTGTCAATCATACAAACTGAGCGCCCCATAATGCCTGTTGTACTCCATCAAAATGTCATCTCATAAGCGGGTAGGTCGTTCACAATTCACATTAAATTCACACGCATCATGAATGCTCAGTTCATGTCGTTGTTGTACGTTCGTACACCCACATGTCATAATTGCAGTAGCTCCTTGATCAACGGCTCCAGGTACACATCGATCATACGCTTGGGATTAGACGGGCCAGGGATCACCATCATCAGCAACATGTACTCAAACTTCATACACATCCCCGGCGGGAGATTGTACGGTGTAAGTATAATCGGCCAACATGAGTAGGTTTTGTCGTACTGTCTGTGCCGGGCAAACCCATTTGTGTAAAATCCTAGTCTAACATTACAAGGCTCTAAAGAAAAATCAGGAAGTGTCTGATTGAAATACCTCCAAGACTCGACATCGAAAGGATGGCATAAGGACCCCTCATCCAACTGATAGATGGCATACCACGTCATGTGCTCCGCCGTCGTTGGTACCTCTGCAGTCGGTTAGTAACCAGCAATTACCTAAGGACGATATACGGGGACTTCTTGCAGTGTAGGTTTCAATCCTTGGTCGTTTTTTACTTAGCATCAGCACAAAACTCGCAATACTCCAAATCAACGTCGTCCTTCCAGTAAAGCATGCAACCATTTTTACAAGCACCAATCTTCTCGATAGGTAAACCCAAATCATTTATCAACTTCTTCATGCTACAGAAATCGGGGGCAGGTTGTGATCGTGAGGTAATAACTTACTAGTCCATTGGGACATCTTATCGTAGCATCTCTCGGATATGTTGTTCTCGGCCTTGATGTGCACCAATCCAGCAACCACCGACAACTAAGATTTGTTACAACCGCTCCACAATGGTTGTTTAGCAGCGGTACTGGATCAAAAAAATGGTCTAACAACTTAGATGCATAATCAAGGTCCCCCATCATACCACAAACTAGGACCAGATCAGTAGGATAGGAACTCGGACCCTCGTCATGCACACCCCCGGCGTACGACAAAAAGCTTTTCGACCCAGCTGCATAAAAAACTATCCCCAGGGCACAGTCCATCTGCTGGTCGTCATCCCAGTGAGTAGTAGCCTCCTGTGCAGCTGGTGTTTGCTCTTCCTGTAGTAGAGCGGTCACTGCATCAATGTATTCCTGCACCCTCTCCTCGCCATGGCAAGTCCAATTATAATATTCCGACATATAATCTTTCATACATAAGTCAAAATTAACCCCGTCTAGTGTTTTGATCCTTTCGTTTTTACACTTCCCATGTAGCATCCTGTACAACAATACGCTTTGTTACCACTAATTATTATACATCCTCCATAATTAAACCCATTTTACAAGAAATTTATATTAAAATCAATAAATTGTGAAATACAAATTCAAATAAAAATCTAATATCTTTGTAGCTATGTAGCTAGAGATCTCAACCCAAGATTTCACTGTTGAACCACCTAATAAGATTGACAGCACGGGTTATGATCTAATTCAGCTGGTCACTGTGACTTGTACCCTGAAAAATACGTGATCAGGAATGAGCTGTCTACTCAATAAGTATAGCTAATTAACTTATATATATACACATATGCAATAAGATAAATATCAGGAAATGACATCAACTAATGATACTAGCCATGCAATCACAATAAATTCAGGAAGTAACACATACCAACAATCACATAAATCCGCAGCATAATACTCGATGTTATCATTTAATTTCTTAGGGCCCTGCTAACCCAATCTGGAGTGCATCACTCAATGGTATTTGTCGGCTATCATCATCTCCATCACAATATCTCATTTTTTTCTCAATATCACACAGCACACAGCTCGTATGATACCGAATGATACCACACAACACATAACTCGTATGATATCACATCATTAATCATATCAAATAGCACATAGCTCATATGATATGTCACATCACCTCAATTTATCAATTACATCACACAACTTGTCATTAATCACATCATCATGCGTTATTGCGGGTATGTCCTCCAATTCACAATATTCCCACCAATAATTTCATCAATCAATTTCATTTTAACAGTTAATTCTCCTCAATGACTTGATCACGAAGTTTCATTTAACAATTCAATCATCTATCTGACTCGTACACCATACCATAGATAAGCACATAATAAGAATTTCACAAACCATAATACAATCCAGACATATATCCAATAATCCACAGTCAGGTATACAAACAATGAGTATATATATATATCCATACTAGCTGTTGTGGCACGCCGTCCCTACGTGCATATAATAAAGTTCTTTTGCACTTTAAAATATATTATTATTATAAATAAGAGAAAATTATAAACCATTGCATCACATTAAAAAAATAAAAAAGAGAGAAAAAACTAATTTATTCAATTAGTGAAACTTTGGAAGTTAAATAAGTTGGTTATATTATCGATTGAAGGGCGTTTTTGAGCTCATAAAAAATGGTGCAGCGGTGTAAGTAACCGTTTTTTGTGAGTGTGGAATGAGTTTTCTTTATATAATAGTATAGATATAAATACAAATATATACATAAATCCAATTAACTATACTTACCTAAAATCCCAAAATGATTACGTTGATAGGAGGAGCTGTTCAACCCTTTACTTTATCATTGCATCCGATAATAGGTTATAGTATGTATAACCTATTATACAAATCTTTCGATATTTTCTTTATATTGAAATTCAAACCTCAGTTTTATTCTCTTCTAAACAATTAGACATTCTAGACTTTTCAGGAATATATTTAATTTATTGATTAACTCATAGGAATTTATTTCATGAAACTCCTCACCTTTTGTAACTAGTGTTCTTAATAACATCTCTAAATTTAATTAGGGTGAATTACAATGAATTCCCCTGAGGTTTAGCATATTTACGAATACCCCATCATTGTTTAAAAAATTACAAATACCCCATGAGGTTTGTAACTGTCTAACAAATAACCAATTTCCATCAATTTTTATGAGTGAACTAATCAAAATGCCCTTATGAAAGTTTAATTATTTTTTAAAATTTTTAAAATTATTTTTGGACAAAAATGTGTACAGAGAGGTTTCTTACGATTTTTATATAGATGAGAAATAATGTAATTTTTCTCGATCGGTTTTTCTACAATTTAGAAAGAAAATCAAAGTCAAAATGGACAATTTCAGGCTCTTAGTTAAAACTTACAAACCTCAACGGGGTATTTTTAATTTTTGAAACAATTAGGGGGAATCCGTAATTATGCCAAACCTCAGGGGAAGTCATTGTAATTCACCCATTAAATTATTACAAAAACCTCATATTCCTTTTTAATATACATAAGTTTCACAAATATACTTTAACCTAATTAAGTTGAGCAAATCAATTATAGAAATGGTTAAATTAAAGAAAGTAAGTAATTTAATTCATCAACTTACACCCCTAATTCAGTTGAGATGCTTAGCTGATCACTAATTTACCGATACTCAAACTCATAAAATTTTTCGGCTAAATACTAAATCAGATAGTATAAATTATATTTGATAAATGCACTAATCAAATAATATAATTATATAAATTAATAATAAATAAAAATAAAAATAGCATCCTTACCTTTTCGTCAATCTCGTGTGCGTGTGCGAGAGCGAGAGAGAGAGAGAGAGAGTTTGAGTGTGTGTCTGTGCTTTACAAAAAAAAAAAAAAAAAAAAACAAACAAATAAAGAGATGAGTGCTGGCCACGTGAGCCGCACCCATCTTAATCTTCTTTTTTCTTTTAATATTTTTCTAAAATACCCATTACGGAGTTCCTAATTTTCTTAATTAATATAATTTGCTCTTAAATATTAGATAAAACTCTAATTCACTCCGTTCAAGTATTAATATGATATTATTATCAGAAATAATGACAATAAATATGAATTTAGAGGTTGATCATGTATAGCGGATTTGCTAGCAACTTTGCATCTTAAGCCAGCTACCATCTTAGCGTTATTAGGATAAAATCTATGGGCCTAAGGTGTAAGTTAACAACTGAATCAGAGTAAAGGTTTAGAAACTTCAGTATTTTGGAATTTTTAGATATGCTTAATGTTAAAATGTGATGAACCACTATTAAGTGATGCACTCCAACTTGGGTAAGCAGGACCCTAAGACAATAAACAGTAATTTTGAGTATATTATGTTATGTATCAATCTATGATAACTAGTATTGGTTATTTTGTGATTCTGTGGTGATTGCATAATGAATAATTGTTGGTTGGTGTCATTGCATGAGATTTGTCTTTGTTGTTTATGTGTTTAAATCTATATATATATATATATATATATATATATATATAAGCTAACTAGCTATACTTATTGAGTAGATGGCTCATTCCTTGCCACAAATTTTTCAGGATGCAAGTTACAGTGACTAGCTAAATTTTATCATAGGTTGTCAATCTTATCATGTGGGTTAGCAATGATATCTTGAATTGGGAGTTCTAGCTACATAATTATACATATATATATATGTTTTTTTGTGGATTTGTATTTGAAAATCTGTAATAACTAAAATTTTCACTTCTCTCCTTTCGTTATGTTAATAAATGCTAGGGTTGAGGATTAAATACAATGTTTTGATAATATATATCATTCCATGAGGTATATGATATATTCGTCAAAATGGGAATTATTAGATGGAATATAATTATGGAGGGAGTGTCACATTTGGTGGTATCACAATAGGGATTAGATTCTATGGTGATCATTTATGAAGAATAGTATTATTGAATACTTAAAACATATATAATGAACCTAAGAGTAATTGTGAGTTTCATAAACGTTGGAATGTCCGGTGGACACACTACTAACCTGAAAGAGTCATTAGAGTTTGTATATGTCGATTTAGAACCACTAAAGTCCGATATATCTTTATATGTGGCAACTTGGTGGGGTTATGCTAGTTACTACTGTAGTAAGATCTGGTCTAGTGATAGTGGATGGTGTTCCACTACATGCGGATTTGGTTATGATAAACCCTAGAAAGTTTTAATCTTATTTTGCGAATGAAATGATTATCTCGTAGACACGCTATTGTTGACTGTTAAACAAAGAAAGTGGTCGTAGAAGTCCATAGGCAAATGAAAGGGTGATTGTGGAGAAGAGAAAGTTATACCTAACTGTTTAATATATGTGTGACTGTCTTAAATTTAATTAAAGAAGGGTGTGAGGCGTATCCAGCTAATTTACATGATACTCTTATAGTTAGTTCTGTTGTATTATGTGTTTCAATAGTTAAAGAAATCCCTGATATTTCCTGAGGAATTACTTGGTTTACCTCCTTATCGAAAATAGATTTTGAAATTAAGACTATTCTTGGGACATCACCTATTTCACTTGCGGCATTTTGAATAGATCTAGTAGAATTATAAGAGTTTAAGAAAAAAATAGGAGAAATATTAAAGATGAACTCATTAGATGGAGTACTTTATCGTAGGGAGTACTAGTGTTGTTTGTGAAAAATAAGAATGATAGTATGAGAGAATGTACTGATTATAGGCAATTGAATTGGGTGACAGTGAAAACTAAATAGCCAGTACCAAGAATTGGTGATTTGATAGACCAGTTGAAAAGAGCTGTAACATTTTTTAAGATCGATTTAAGGTCTAGCTATTGGCAACTGATAGCAGAGAAGGTTATGCCTTAAACAACTTTTTGCACACATTATGGTCATTTATGACTTTAGGTGATGCCAATTGGGACTAAGAAATGCATAGACAATAATTGTGACATTGACAAATCAAACATTTTAAGAGTAGTTCGATCAATTTGTAATGATTTTTGTAGATGGTTTAATGTATTTGAGGAGTAGAAAAGAGCATGAACAAAATTCAATAATAGTGTTACAGATCTTGAAAGAGAAGGAATTGTATTCTAAGTTGAGTAAATACAATTTTGGATTATTTATGTAGTATTTCTTAGATATGCGATATCTAGAGATGGATTATGCCTAACCCTAAATAGTTAAAAGCTTAATAGAATGAAGAATATTGAAGATTGTGCCAAAGCTCGAATTTCTTACGATTAGCTGGGTATTATAGGAAATTTGTCGAGGGCTTTTCCATAAGTGTCAATTTTTTACAAAGGTATTAAGGAAGGGAATAGTGTTTTAAAACTAGGCATTGTCAACAAAGTTGTGATGAGTTAAAGAAAAGATTGACATCAACTTCGATTTTGGTTTACCATTTGATAGTGGTGGATACATGATGCATGCAGATGCTTTCAAACAAGATTTAGGGTGTCTACTAATATAAAATAGAAAGGTGATTTCATATGCATCTCATCAATTAAGGAACCACTAGTTAAAATACATACACATGATTGGAGCTGATAATAATTATACATGCATTGAAGACTGGGAAACACTATTTGTTTGGGAAAAAGATTTCAAATTTTCAATGGTCATAAGAGTTATAAATATGTTTTGATACATAAGAAGGAACTTAAGGCAAAGGAATGGATAGAATCGTTACAGGGTTATGATTGTACAATTGATTTTCGTCCTAAAAAGACAAATATAGTAGCGGATGCCTTGAGTAGGAAAGTTCAATCACTTATTAGCTAATTTGAGAAGTCTTAATGTGATATTATTATTAGAAATAATACCTATGAATGTGAAGATAGAGATTGATCATGTAGCAGATTTGTTAGCAACTTTGCAATTTAAGCCAGCTACCATGCTAGTGGTATCAGGATAAGATCTTTGGACCTAAGGTGTAAGTTAACAACTGAAACATAATAGAGGTTTAGAAACTTCAGTTATTTTGGGATTTTTGGATATGTTCAATTCTAAAATGTGATGAACCATTGTTGAGTGTTGCACTCCAGCTTGGATAACCAGGTCCCTAAGAGAATAAAAAGTAATTTTGAGTATATTATGTTACGTATCAATCTATGATTAGTGGTATTGCTTATTTTATGTTTCTGTGGTAATTGCATGGAGAATGATTGTTGGTTGCTGTCATTGCATTAGATTTGTCTTGTTGTGTATGTATGTGTATGTATATATATAAGCTAACTAGCTATACTTATTGAGTAAGCGGCTCATTCCTTGCCACATATTTTTCAGGATGTAAGTCACATTGACTAGCAAAATTAGATCATAAGTCGTGCCTGTCCATTTTGTTAGGTAGGTCAGTAGTGATATATTGAATTGGGTGTTCTAGCTACATAATTATTTGTATATAAATATATACACACACGCAAGAATTTTCACTGTTCTCCTTTTCTTATTTTCATAAATTCTAAGTTTGAGGATTAAATACAATGGTTTGAAGACATATGTCATTCCGTGAGGTTTATGTATATATTAGTGAAAATAGGAATTATCTTATTGGGGTAAATGCATATTTCTTATGAGTTGGGATGTAATTATGGAGGGAGTGTCACATCTGACATGGGCACCTAATTTTATCGCCGCACATATGCCCACGCTGACACTTCATCCATTCTAGGAAACCTTTAACACCATCCTCAAATTCTAGCCTAAGATCGATCCTCCCCAGTAGGTTCTTCTCATACATCGATGTTCTCAATTGTCTTACCATAATAATGATACTACACACAAACATATATTAATTGCCATCACTAATATATACTTGACATTCAAATATATAAATTAAAAACTATAAATTAAACTACATTTTAACATTAAAAGGTTCCAATTGTTATATGATCAACCAGCTCAAAAGATCAATGTACACACGAGAAACTAACGCTATTCTCTTCAATATGCTCCAGAATCAGTGAGAGATTGAGAGTGTATATGGTTTAATAATTTAGAGTTTGGAACATAATCGAGAACGAAGTTTCGAACAGTTTAAAATATAGTCGTTAGAGTTTGGAATGACTTTTGGAACGGGTACATTAAATTGGAACAGGTACATATTTCGCTACAAATTTGGAACGAAATTTGTAACACTATTCGAATGGATTATCGTTAACCATTTGAAATTTCAAAATACCGACCCAAAAACCGCGGCAATATTGTAATGGTTTTTATTTTTGAACTGGTTTTGGGAGAAATTATGGTTATAAAAATTCTATAACAGTTTTGGTAATGGGTTGGCCCGTTGAAAAAAATTAAATTTCTTATACATGGCAACTGCATAATTTTGTTCCAAATCCGACACATAATCCATTATAATTTGGAACGGGAGTTGTCCTCACCAAAATAGTACAAATCGTGGACTTTTTGTAGTTTAAGTCGTTATCATGGATAATGACTTTCTTTTTTTTTCAAATTTTTATTTTATGATTCTTTACTTAATGGCAATAACGACTTGCAATTGTTTTTCCAAACTTTTTTACAATTCATTATTGATGTGAGCTTGAGGAGCTCGTTCTTGGCTTGAGTGTAGTGGACCTTGAATTTCTGCAAGTTATGAACAGAGGACCTCCAAAAAAAGCGTTAGTACTCCAACGCTCAAGTCAGTAAACAATTGTGGAAGAATAAATTCGAATAAGATAAAGAAAAGGTTAGATTTTGTGAATGAAGAGCATAAAATGAGCTTAATGCGAGCGTGAGAGCATAAATTCATGTGCTAGAGTGCTAGAAAAACATTACTTGAGCCAACCAAGTATGTCGGCATTTATAGAGGAAGAGCCACGGTTGGGAGGGACTTGTCATCAGCCTGGACTCTAGAAGGACTGAGTAGTGGCCTTCCTAGACTTCTACAACCTTTGGACTCCTTGAAAGTAGGAAGCCAGTTGAAAGGGTCTTTCGTGGATAAGGATAAGGATAAGCATGGGTCAACCCTTATCCGGTCTTGAGGAGCTTGGCTTCTACCTTGGGCCTCCTTGAAAACGCTTCGTCCTTGGCCTGGGCTGGACCTCTACCTCGTTGGGGAGAGGCCTGACTAGTCCTTCCTTGGGCTGGGCTAGTGCTCCTATTGGGCCTCCTCCCAAAAATATACGGGCCTTTGCATGGGGCCCTAACATCCCTCCTTGGACTCCCTAGATGCCTTTTTGGGCTTTTGCGCTAGTCATTTTGGCATATATCAATTAGTCCCCCCCACTCGGAGAGGGAGGGTTTAGCACCATTCCCACTCAGAGTAGAGGCCTTTTGTGGTAGCGAGGGAGGTTTGACCCCCTCTCCCTCTGATTCAGTCTCATGAGAGCTTCCTTCCTAGCTAAGGGAAGCGGGACAATCGTCTAGGGTTATGGGCGCCTTGGGTCACGCCTATCATGATGATTGGGAGCTACCTTTTGATAAAGTCCAGAATTGGAGCCCAAAGTTGTGTTTTACTGATACACGTTTTTCCTTTGTTATTTGCATTTATTTAAGTTAGTTAGATTATAACTAAAATCTGTTAGTTAGCTGGGTTGTTAAGTTAGGGCCGTTATTAGCAGTTTATTAGTTAGCTTAATTAAGGACTATAAATAGCCAGTGTACCTGCACTGTACTTTACTTTTCATCGTGTACTTTCAATTACAGATATAGACCTATTCTTCAAGTTACTTCAATGGTTGTGCTTTCTATCTGCGATTTCTCTTCCTCATTTTCTCAGCATGGTATCAAAGCCATCTATTAATGCTCTCTGATCCTGCTTCTTGGGCTAGGATTTTGTTCTTGGTGAAAATTTGAAGTTCGTCTGCTTTTCTTTTCTTTCTTCTAGTTTTTTCTTGACATAATTCTTGGTGTTTTTAGTGCGATGGTTGAAAAGAACGTCGTGGGTACGACTGCGGAAGCTAAGAATCAGGGTTTTCTAGAGATCTTGCGTCTCCACAGTGGAGATCATCCAAGAGCAAATCTGGTGTCCGCTCCACTTGATGGCTCCAATTTCTTAGCTTGGAAGAGGTCTGTGTGGTTGGCACTTGGGGCGAAATCCAAACTGGGGTTTATAGATGGTACATGTGAGAAGCCTGTGGAGAAAGAGGCCTTTGAACAGTGGGAGAAGGTAGATTGTATGGTAGTTTCGTGGCTCTTGAATTCACTAGTAAAGGACATAGCTGAGGGTTTTCTCTATACCTCTTCAGCTAGGGAGTTATGGATGGAGTTGGAGGCCCGTTATGGGGAGAGCAATGGACCTTTGCTCAATCAATTATAGAGGCAGATCACCTCAATTACACAAGGGAATCTGGGTGTCACTGCCTATTTCAACAGATTGAAGAAGCTATGGGACGAGTTGGGATGTTTGACAGTTCTACCGTCTTGTACCTGTGGAGCAGCTAAGGCGCTGACTGAACAAAGTGCATCAAACCAATTGATGCAATTCTTGATGGGTCTTAGTGAACGCTACGATCACGTTAAAAATCAGGTACTCTTGATAGATCCTTTGCCCACAGTTCCTAAAGCATATTCCATGTTTCTTAGGGTAGAAAAGCAACGTGAGGTGTCTTTAGAAGCTGTTGGTGGAACTCAAGATGGAGCTATGTATGCCAGAAATCTTGATGTCTCAAGATAAGGGACCAATGAGGGCTAAGACCATGCCTTGGCAGGAAGGAACCCTGATGGGCAACAGAGATAAGGGGTTTCCTAGACAAGGCCCAAGAAGAAGGGATAATCAAGAAAGGAACTCCCAATTCTGTGATCATTGCAATAGGAATGGGCACACTAGGGAGACTTGTTTCAAAACTGAATGGATACCCGGATTGGTACCGCAATGTGATGGAACAAAGAAGGAGGAGAACAGGGGGAGGAAATGTGCCAGGAAGGGCCATGAATTCCTATAAGGATATTGAGAGTGGCCCTCAAGGAGAGTTGGACAGAGGACAGCAAGGAGGCAATCTGACTGAGCTTGTGAGAGCGGAACTAAGGAGGATGTTGCAGCCCTCTGGAAGCTTGACTGAGCATAGTACCAACTTGGCTGATTCTAAAGATTTTGCAGGTATAATTCTCAACTTGTCACCTACCTATACAGTTGATTGTGATTCCTGGATAATTAATAGTGGGGCATCTGCCCATATGTGTGGCAATTCATCTCTATTCATGAACTTAAAAAGGCTTGATAAACCTGCTTATGTACGTCTGCCTGATGGGACTAAAAGAGTAGTTATGCAAGAAAGTGATATACCTCTTGCACAAGGGATTAAGCTTAGGCAGGTACTGCATATTCCTTCATTCAAGCACAACCTTTTGTCTGTAAATAGATTGTGTGCTGACACTAATTTGAGTGTCAACTTTACTAGCAAATAATGTGTTTTGCAGGACCCTCAGACTAAGAGGACTGTAGTAGTAGGACAACAAGTAGGGAGGCTCTACTTGCTGGACAAAGCCTCCTTTGCACAAGGGTCACACAAACAAATTTATAGTAATAGAGTGAATTTCACTTGTACTCCTTCAAATAAAAATAGCTTTGACATTTGGCATAGAAGATTGGGGCATGTGTCCCCTGATACATTGAAACACTTGTCCTTTTTGAGAAATAAAGATTTTGATTTGACTGTATGTGAAATTTGTCCATTGGCTAAGCAACATAGGTTACCTTTCCCTTCAAGTGTTACTTCGTCTGGTGCTGTTTTTGATTGGATTCATGTTGACATATGGGGACCCTCCAAGGAACCCTCTTTATCTAAGGCACTTTATATGCTAACCATTGTCGATGATTATAGTAGGGCAACTTGGGTTTATTTGATGCAGCAAAAGGCACAAACATTACAGAAACTAAAGAATTTTTTTTGTATGGTGAATACCCAATTTGGGACTAAAATTAAACAAATAGGAACAGACAATGGGGCTGAGTTTACCAGTCATGAATGTCAATCCTTCTTGCTTGATCAAGGAACTTTGCATCAAAGGACTTGTGCCTACTCTCCACAACAAAATGGTGTTGTGGAGAGGAAACACCAGCATTTGTTACAAGTAACAAGGGCCTTGTTATTTCAGGCCAACCTACCTAAAAGGTTTTGGAGTGAAGCCCTTTTGACAGCCACTTATATCATTAATAGGCTTCCCACTGCTGTGCTAGATTGGAAAACTCCTTATGAGGTATTACATAAAGTCAAGACTCCATATGATCATTTTAAGGTATTTGGTTGCTTGGCTTTTGCTGCTAATGTGTTACCTGCAAAGGGAAAGCTTGATGCTCGAGCCCTTAGATGTGTATTCTTGGGTTATGCTCAGGATCAGAAGGGCTACAGACTTCTAGACCTTAACACAAATTCAGTACTAGTTTCCAGGGATGTGACCTTTCATGAGGGGATATTTCCCTTTGTAGATTATAAGGCTGCAGTTCCTTGTCTTCCTTTACCTGCTCTTGATATTAGCATTCCTGCTAAGCAATCTGTAGCATTGGAGACTGAACCTACTGAAAGGGACCCTCCATTACAACTTAGAAGATCCACTAGGGAAACAAGAAGGCCTGCCTGGTTACAGGATTTTACCTATACTTTTTCTCAAACTGATGCTAAGATAAATGATATTTGTTTTTCAAAGGAGTATGGTTGCTTTGTGGATTCCTTGTCTGCTTTGCAGGAACCAAGGAGCTATGCAGAGGCAGTCAAGAAAGAGGAATGGAAGGATGTTATGAGGGCAGAGATAAAGGCACTAGAGGATAATGGCACATGGGAGCTGACTTCTTTACCTACCAACAAGAAAGCGATAGGCTGTCGTTGGGTCTACAAGGTCAAGATGCATGTAGATGGATCTATTGAAAGATGCAAAGCTAGGCTTGTAGCTAAAGGCTACAGCCAAGTTGAGGATGAAGATTACACAGACTGCTTTGCACCAGTAGCTAAAGCAGTCACAGGAAGGGTGGTGCTAGCAATGATTGTTGCCAATGGCTGGCCCCTACATTAGGTGGATGTCAACAATGCCTTTCTACATGAAACTCTTGAAGAGGACATCTACATGGAGGTGCCAGAAGGTTATTCAGTGCCTTCAGGGCAAGTGTGTAAGTTGAAGAAGTCTCTATATGGCTTGAAGCAGGCTTCAATGCAGTGGAACCAAGCATTCACAGATAAGCTTGCTGCATTTGGTTTTATTCAATCTAAACATGACCATTGATTGCTTTGATTGTTTATGTTGATGATGTACTAATCACTGCAGCTACAAAAATGCAGATAAAAGGGGTGAAGTCTTTCCTACATGAGGCTTTCACCATTAAGGACCTAGGGGAAACAAAGTTCTTCCTAGGAATAGAGTTGGCCAGATTTCCTAAGGGCTTAATAGCAACTCAGAGAAAGTAAATTATGGATATAGTAGGTGATGTTGGACTTAAGGATTGCAAGGCAGTAGGGACTCGTCTCCCAACTGGAATCAAGTTTGCTGCAAACTCTGAGGGACCTATTGTAGATGCATCGAAGTATAGGAGGCTAGTTGGGAGATTGCTCTATTTGAGCTTTACTAGACAAAATGTGTCCTATGCCACACAATAACTAAGTCAATTCTTGCAAAATCCTTGCAAGCAACATTGGGATGCAGCCATCCATTTAGTTAGATATTTGAGTGGTTGCCCAAATATAGGCTTATTCTTCCCATCTGATAATGATTTTCAACTGACTGCCTTTTCTGATGCAGATTGGGCAGCATGTTTGGATACAAGGAGGTCTTTAACTAGTCTATTGTTTTCCTGGGGAAGTCACTCATCTCCTAGAAAACAAAGAAGCAGGCCACAGTGTCGAGGTCAACAACAGAAGCAGAATACAGGAGCATGGCTTCCACTGTCTGTGAGCTAACTTGGATCGCCTATATTGTGTAGGATCTTGGGATCAGAATCAAGTGCCCCATACCTTTCTTTTGCGAAGACAAGGCAGCGTTGCATATCACTGCGAATCCATTGTTCCATGAAAGAACAAAGCATCTGGAAATTGACTGTCACATTGGGAGAGACAAGTACAAGGATGGTTTCATTGCCCCCAAGCATGTGGCTTCTAGCTCGCAAGTGGTAGACATTCTTACAAAGGGTTTGATAGGTTCCACCTTCAGAAACATGTTTGCCAAGATGAACTTGGTCTCCTTGGTACCAGGTTCAGCTTGAGGGGGGCTGATAAAGTCCAGAATTCAAGCCCGAAGTCGTATTTTACTGATACACATTTTTCCTTTGTTATTTGCATTAATTTAAGTTAGTTAGATTATAACTAAAATCTGTTAGTTAGCTGGGTTAGTTAAGTTAAGGCCGTTATTAGTAGTTTATTAGTTGAGCTTAATTTAAGGCTATAAATAGCCAGTGTGCCTGCACTGTACTTTACTTTTCATCGTGTACTTTCAATTAGAGATATAGAGTTGTTCTTCAAGTTACTTCAATGGCTGTGCTTTCTATCTGCGAATTCTCTTCATCATTTTCTCAGCACCTTTATGGTAGCCTAGGGTGTAGGCCTGTGTAGAGGCTACGCGCGTGGCGGCCATGCGTCCTGCATGGGGGACAGTTATCGCTAACTGCCCACATCGGTTATTTTTCTACTTGGTAACCGCCCAATAGGAGGTTGTTATTTGCATGTTCTCTGGGTAACCGCATCCTTCCCACGTCTTCTTCCCTCGATTGCATTATTACTCTGTCTCCTTCCATTCTTCCGCCTTCCCACGTCTTTGCAAGAAGGAACTACAACTTTATACATATTCCAGTAGCTCTGTAAGTTTAATTTTCCTTTCTCTCGCATTTTCTTTTAGTGTTTTTCTGACGAGTCTTGTTCCACCCCTTCTTTCTCCCCTTCTGACGAGTCCATCCAGTTCATGGGGGAATGGGCTGGAGACGATTATGCCTCTGTCGCCTCTTCCATGGGGGCCGGATCTGGTCCCTTGGCCTTTCGAGGTGGTAGGAGGTGGAGCCTGAGGAACCTCTCTTACGCTCCTTGGCGGTTGATTGACAACGAGGAAGGGTCCTCTGTTGGAGAAGAGAGGGAGGAGCCGCCGGAGGCAAGGGAGATGGAGGAGGAGGAGGAGGAGAGGGAAGCGATTCCCACCCACACTGGAAAGGGCCTCCTTCTTTCGGGCTTCTAATGCTGCACGCCTGCGGGAGGAGTACGAGGTCCCCCTGGGTTACACTATTTACGTTCCCTCGTCAGTTAGTTCATCGGATCTTCCTAATTTTGGCTGTTTATGTTTCTATTGGGCCCAGTTGAGGGCTGTCCTTAGACTTCCCATTCCTTCCTTCTACCAAGACGTGTCTAGGTTGTTTAGGTTCCTTTGAACTAGTTCGCCCCCAACTCCTTCCGCCTGCTTGCAAGTACCCTGATTTTTACGTACCACAGTTGGCCTGTTACCAGCCAAAATTTCTCCTTTTGTTTCCAGTTAAGAAAGTGAGACCCTGGCACCTTCCATTTCTTTCCCCAATGGGGGATTCTCTTCCTTCCTGCCCCAAGCGTGCCTAAGTCTTGGACGAGCAACATCCTTTTTGTGCTCCCTCCCCTTCCTTGGTCCTTCCCCTGCGAGTGAATTTCTAACCTACCTCCCGCTGATCCTGCGTATGGGAAGGACAGGACGCCAACCCTCGCAGCCTTCTTGGAGGAGCTGAACGAGGACCCTTATAATGTTCGGGGCCTCATAGATTAAAGGCTTCTGTATTGATTCGGGATAATTAGGGAGAGGGAAAGAGAGTCGAGGGTCTTTACAGAGTTCCAATGGGGGCTGATCGTTCATGTGGAAAGGCATTCGTTAGCCTCCCTTTCTAAGGAGGAGTTGGTCGGGGCCTTCGCCTGCCATGTTGCGAAGGTATAACACCTTATCCTACTGGGGTTTTATGTATCGCCTTTGGTTTTGACCTCTGTATTTGTTCTTTCTTTAAGGTGGCTATGGTGTTAGGGGAGCTTTTGAGCCATCCCATGGAGACCCCTCCCCCTCCTCCTATTGATGGCCAACGAAGGTGGCTGAAGGATCGCATGGAGCGACTAACTTCTAACCCGGCCAAGATGAAGGGGGCCAGAGAGGAGATCATGGGAAAATATCAGCTGGCGGAGAAGGAGAGGATGAAGCTGCAGCAGTACTTCCTGGCCTTGTTCCAAGACCAATCAGAGGCTCTACGGTAGGATGCTGACCAGGCCCGCTTGGACTTTCCCCATACTAAGGAGGGCAAGCAGTTCCTGGCCTTGTATTGGGAGAGCCGCCTCTTGGAGTACTAGAAGTCCGAAGATTTCCAAAGAGAGACGGCTAACATGGCAGGGCCGTTCCTGAGGTATTGCTTTGTGTCCTGCCAGTAATTATTTGCCGCTCAGGGCTATCATCCGGAGGGGGCAGATTTTTCCTTCATGGATTATGAGGGGATGTTGAAGAAGGCCCCGAATCCCTTTGCTCCCCCTCCCCCGCAAGCTGAATCTTTCTCCCTTGATCCAGGTAACAATTTTGCCCGATTCTCTTCTCTTTTATCTGGAGTTGTTGAGCTGATGAATGACATGGCCGGTAGATTCTTTTAAGAGTAGGAGCTGGATCAAGTGTTGGAGACATTGATGGGGGAGATTCGAGCCTTGGAAGGAGTAGATGTGGATGCTCCAGCCGACGAGCCCTCTACTACAAATTTAGCCCCTCCGGCCGAGCCTGCTGATGTTGTTCTCCCTTCTCCTGAGCTGGAAGTCCTGGAAGAGCCTGAGAAGACCCCGCCTGTGGGGAAGGATGATTGACTCTACCCCCTTTGAAACATTTGTTTTCCTGGTATGCTTGCCCCCATGATGCATGGGGATGAAATAATTTTTCTTTTTGTTGCTTTTGAATGCTGCTACTACTTCCTCCCCTCCAAGCCGATTGGATTGGGGTTTTGTTATGATATATCTTTTACTTTGCTTCATATTGAATTTCTCTATGATTTTGATGATTAGGGGTTGGCTGCCCCATGCATGTTTTTATTAAATTCTAAAAAGGGAGATAAAATAATTTTTTTGATGGCTTTGAGAATAACTGAAGTGAGAAGTGATTCTCTTCCTCTCTATGGGACAATATGTAGCCTTGATCCAGTTCGAGGTTTTGCTGCCTCTATCTGAGTGTGATTACCTGTAAAAACAAGATTTACTTTACCTGGATACCTGCAGCAGGACAAGATTTAGGATGTGCCTGCAAGGTGGCAGGGCTTGCCTGAATGAGTGCCTATAGGGTGGCAGGGCTTATTCGATGGAGTGCCTGCAGAGTGGCATGGCATTTTTATGGGAATGCCTACAGTGTGGCAGGGCTTATTTGATGGTGTGCCTGTAGAGTGGCAGGGCTTTTTCGAGGGAGTGCCTGTAGTGTGGCAGGGCTTATTTGATGGAGTGCCTGCAAAGTGGCAGGCTTTATTCTAAGGCATACCTACTAAGAAAGTGGGATAGTTTAACACGAGGGGTATATTTGTGATGAAGATGATTTTTTCTTTTCGGGACAGCCTTTTAATGGCCCTTCTTGGCAGTAGTAGCCACGTAGGTGTGAGGTCCTGCTTGTATGTAGGAACATGGTAAAAGGGCCTCTAGGGGTAGGACTTTGTTGTTTGCTTGGGGGGGGGGGGGGTTCCTGCCTTAGGAGGGGCACGAAGATATCTTTGTGTGGAGGTCCTACCTTGAAAAGCAACATCAGCCTTTTGTTGGGGAAGTCACGACGATGTCCTCTTCCAGATAGGCCCCGCCTACATGGGGGTACTCATGCAAAGAAACTTTTGAGATTATGTATGTTGCATGGACGAGGAAGAAGGTGTCCGTCCCCGTCCTCAAAATTCTTATGCTCTATCAACCAAAATTTCCCTAACTTTGTAAGGTCCTTCTCATGTGGGGTATAGCATGCCCACTGGCTTTGATGCTCCACCTTTTGGAGTACCAAGTCTCCAACTTGGAACCAACGGGGCTTCACCTGCCTATTATAGGCGTTGATCATATCTTGTATCATTGATTCAAAGGAATGCCTTTACTCTGAGTTCCTCGATGAGATCGAGGTTCTCATTAAGTAGATTATAGTTGTTGTCTTCTGAATAACACATTATCCGGTAGGAAGGCATGCCCACCGCAGCTAGTATTACAACATCTATCCCGTATACTAGGGAAAAGAACTTTCACCGGTAGAATTCCAGGCGTGGTTCGATAAGCCCACAAGACATGGTGAGTTCTTTAGCCCAGGTGCCCCCGGCTCTATTGAGCCTTCTCTTGATACCTTGTAGGAAGGTGTGATTGATGACCTCCACCTGACTGTTCGCTTGAAGATGAGCCACAGAGGGAACCTTTATCTAATTCACAACTTTTTGCACCAATCTCGTATCTTGTTCTCTTAAAATTATCGTCCATTATCCGAGATGATTTCGCGAGGATGTGAGATTCGATTAGCGCGTTGATGAGTTTCAAGGATACAATCAGATTCGATTAGCGCGCGAGGACCAAGACAAGACGAGTTTTGTGATGGAGCAAGGTACACACTGCTATAAAGTGATGCCTTCCGGGCTAAAAATTGCGGGGGCCACATATCAGAGGTTAGTGAATGGCATGTTCAGGGAGCAGATAGGAAGGAACATGGAAGTGTATATAGATGATATATTGGTCAAGAGTCGTAGGAGGGAAGACCATATGAAAGATCTCTAAGAATGCTTTTGCACGTTGGAGAAGTATGGGATGAAGCTGAACCCTACGAAATGCACTTTCGAAGTTCAGGGAGGAAAGTTCCTAGGGTTCATGGTTTCTCAAAGGGGAATAGAGGCGAATCTGAAGAAAATTGAGGCTATTATAAAGATGCAACCTCCCCAGACAATAAAGAAAGTTCAAAAATTGACGAGACAAATGGCGGCACTTAATCGTTTTATTTTGAAATCCTCAAAACGGGGACTCCCATTGTTCAAGGTGTTAAGAAAGATGGATGGTTTCTCTTGGATAGAGCAGTGTCAAGCTGCCTTTGAGGATTTAAAGAAGTATCTTACTTCACCACCCCTGTTGACAAAGCCGGAGCCCGGGGAGACCTTTTTTGTGTACCTATCTGTCTTGGAAGGCGCAGTAAGTTCGGTTCTCGTAAAAGAAGAAGGGCGCAAGCATCGACCCATATACTATGCCAACAAGGCTCTGCAAGGGCCAGAAGAGAGATACGCCCAGATTGAGAAGGTGGCTTTGGCCTTGATAACCGCGGCAAGGAAACTGCGTCCCTATTTTCAATCACACCCCGTGGTGGTACTGACAAATCAACCCTTGAAAAGGGTACTGGCAGATCCCAACATATCTGGGAGAATGGTAAAATGGTCGGTGGAGTTGAGTGAGCATGGAATCGAATATCAACCTAGGCTTGCGATCAAGGCACAGGCATTGGCAGACTTCATCTCCGAGTTGACGGAGGAGAAAAGCACACAAGAGAAGAGATATTGGAGGATGTTTGTAGATGGCTCTTCCACGTCCCAAGGTGGCGGAGCAGGAATACTAATTGAGAGCCCGTATCGGGACACGATGCGTTATGCCATCAGGCTTGGTTTCGTCGCCTCAAATAATGAAGCAGAGTACGAAGCCCTCATTGCAGGGGGGAAATTGGCCTTTGCTGCCGGGGCAAAGCACGTGAGAGTATACAGAGATTCCCAACTGGTGGTCAAGCAAGTAAACGGGGAGTTTGAGGCCAAGGGAGAGCAAATAGCTAAATACTTGATAAGAATCCAAGAAGTGAGGAAGAAATTTGACACATTCACCTTGGAACAAATTCCGAGGGCTAAGAATGAGGAAGTAAATCAACTGGCTAAGTTGGCCAGCTCATTGGCTCCCCTGAAGAGCAGGAAGATAACCTTATTGAACCAAGAGTACCCGGACGTGAATGAAGAGGAGAATGAAGTCCCGATGACAAAAGGAGCTCCATTAGAGTGGATGGAGGAGCTAGAAGCATATCTAAAATCCGGGGAAGTGCCCCAGGATCCTAAGCAAGCTAGGGCAATTCGGACAAGAGCAGCGAGATTTACCTTGATTGGAGGGGAATTGTACAAAAGAGGATTTTCGCAGCCATATCTTAAGTGCATAAGTAAGGACAAGGCAGAGTACGTTCTGAGGGAAATCCATGAAGGAAGTTGCGGCAACCATTCCGGTGGAAGAACCCTGGCGCTGAAGGCCTTAAGGCAAGGGTATTTTTGGCCAACCATGCAGGCAGATGACGGGGATTTAGTGAGGAAATGCCGAAAGTGTCAAGAACATGCTAATATCACTCACGTACCAGCAGCGGATATGCAGCCCTTGGAGAGTCCTTGCCCATTCGATCAGTGAGGGATGGATGTAGTGGGGAAACTTCCCCGAGCAACAGGCCAGCGAGAGTACTTGCTCGTAGCAGTAGATTATTTTTCAAAGTGGGTGGAAGCAGAGGCATTGAGCAGGATAACAGAGAAGGAAGTCATAAAATTTGTGTGGAAAAATATCATATGTCGCTTCGGCATCCCCAGAGCCTTCGTGATGGACAATGGCACACAGTTCTAGGGATCCAAATTTCGCCAATGGTGTCAGGAGCTGGAGATAAAATAATAGAATTTGTGTGGAAAAATATCATATGTCGCTTCGGCATCCCCAGAGCCTTCGTGATGGACAATGGCACACAGTTCTAGGGATCCAAATTTCGCCAATGGTGTCAGGAGCTGGAGATAAAATAATACTACACGTCAGTGGCAACTCCACAATCTAATGGCCAAGCAGAAGTGACCAACCGAATAATCCTCCAGAATTTGAAGACAATGCTAGAAGATGCCAAAGGCAATTGGGTAGAGGAGCTTCCAGGAGTTCTATGGACATATCGAACCACCCCACGTCGAAGCACAGGGGAAACCCCATTCAGTCTGGTCTACGGGTCGGAAGCCGTCATCCCAGTGGAGATTGGAGAAGAGACACTCAGAGTGAAGTGCTACGAGCCGACTAGCAATGAAAGTGAAAGGAGAGTCGACCTAGATTTTCTGGAGGAGCTAAGGAGCAGCGCAAATGTTAGGACCGAAGTATACAAAACATTGATGGCGAGAGCCTACAATGACAGAGTTAGACATCGAGGTTTCCAAGTGGGCGACCTCATGTTGAGGAGGGCTGATGCCACAGGTAACATTAGGAAGCTGGACGCCAAATGGGTTGGGCTGTATCAAGTAATTGAGATCGTGGGGAAAGGAACGTATCGCCTGCAAAAGTTGGATGGAAAAGAAGTACCGCGTACATGGAACGTGGTCAACTTAAAGAAGTATTTTGTATAAATTTCCCCGTTTTAAGATTTGTAAAGCTGTAGTTTAAGAATTTCTTGTACCTCTTATTATGATAATGAAATATCTTTTTAACGAGTTTTTTTTCGTTTGTGTGTTTTATTTTTTGCAAGAACGGGATGGCCCTTCACATATAAGTATTACTGATAAAAGGGGGATTGCCCCACGTAAATGCCCAGTTGTCACAAGAGGGATTGCCCCTAGCACCTAAATATCATTTAAAAGAGAGGGATTGCTTCTCATAGGGGGATTGCCCCTTACATCGAAAAACACTATCTAAAAGAGAGGGATTGCCTCTCAGAGGGGGATTGCCCCTCGAATGTGAAGCCTTACTAAGAGGAGGGGATTGCCTCTCCCTTTTATGATTTTTGCTAGACGGGGGATTGCCTCGCACATTAGATGCTGAAGTACGATATAATATAAACATAGAATTTTTATTGAAAGTTCAGCGTTTAGAAGGAAGAGAACAGTCCTAAAAACTAAGATTAACAAAAGAAAAATAATAATAACGCTAACTAATCCCTAAACATATCCTGAATCTACGGGAAAGAAATTCAAATAAGTAAATTCTAAAGACTAACTTTAATTCTTCTCTATGGCAGAGGAGGGGATTCCATCAACAGGATTCTCATCAACCACATCATCAGCAATCTCGCCTTCCCCATCCTCATCCCCTTCCTCATCAGGAATTTGGGGATCTAGAAACATGAAATCCTCATCGCCAAAGCGACCACTGTTCCTCAGCGTAGAACGACACAGCCTGATTACTTGATCATATACCTCGCTCGCCTCACTAAGAACAGCTTGATGGAATTCCTCTGAGCCTACATACTTCTCCTTGAAGTCATCCCACACGCACTCCAAATAGGCCTTGCCAACAACAGACTTTAGGAAGGTCTTCCCCGAGGCAATCTCCCGGTTAAAGCTTTCCTTCCACTTGAGTTGTTCAGCAGAGGCAGTCCTAAGCTCCCACTGACAACGCTCCAAGTTTTTCGGGCATCTTCAAAGGCATCCTTCAGCCGCTCGATCTCCTTCTCGTAGTTACTCAACCGCAGCTCAGTAGTTTCTGCTAAGTTGATAACCTAAAGGATACACCCCCCAATTAGACACGTGAGGTCAAAAAAAAATGAAGCATCAATAAAAACTATAAAGAACATACCCTAGCAGCTTCGCCTTGCATAAGACGAGTAAGGGTGACAGTGGGGAGTGCGCCAAGTAACATCACGTCGTAAGGGCTCACTAGATCCCTTGATCTTTTGTGGGCAAGGTCCACATCAATTGCATCCCAGAAAGAAGAGATATCCCCCTGCCTGTTCGTCCCGTAAGTAAAGAGACCTTTCCCTGCCCTATGGTGCGGAGGACCTACTTCGCCTTCCTGGGGGCGTTTGGAGGCATTGACTTCAGGAGGGGGGGAGGAGCGCCGGCGACTGCTTTCTCCCCTCCTTGGTGGGGGCGGAGGAGGATGGCGGGACCTTGAAGCACTCTCTTTGTCACGGAACCGATGGACATCATGGAGGGAGATTTTCTTTCCTGCAAACAAATCAACAAAAAATATGAGATAGCATCGAAAATTTTTTACAAAGTAAATAAATAGCAGAAAAGTTGCAATTAAATACCAGCAGGCCCTAAAGTTTTGACGTCAAAGAGTTGGTCAAACAGCCCAACCCCAATGAAGGAGAGTCAAAGATCAGGAACGGGGTCAGGCACAAAGGATGATTCCCCCCAAGGACTCTTAGAGGAAACACCACCCTCAAGAATCTTGCAACCCCCCCGAGGATAAAAATAAAAGTAGGAGTCATTGGGCACCTTTCTAACAGTGAACAAGGTATAGAAGGCCTCAAGAGAAGGGGTCAAGTCAAGCTCTTCAAAGCGTTGGAGGAACCCCCTAAAACTTACAAGGGAGTTAGGGGTGAATCGCTGATGCTCAGAGTAGTGCAGGTAATGATTTTAAGTAGCAGAGGATGAGGGGGAAGTGTGAAACCAGAGGAAAAGAATGATAAGTACACGGTGAAGAACCCAGGAGGAGGGAACTTGATCCTATCGTCAATGCTAGGCAACAAGAGGGTGAATTCAGAAGAGGCGTTGACACTGGCTTCAAGAAGACCGAACTCTTCAAAACTCACACGACTATGACAATTATCGACGTCCATAATACGACAGAGAGACTTGGAGTGGGGAGCTGAAGAGGATTCAGTTCCGTCTAAATCGGAATCAACAAGGTCAATTGGTAGAGGAGATAAGAGTGGGGGAGTCTCTTGTGAGCTTGACTAAAACGAATGATTTGGGGAAGGCGACGGACAAGTAGGAAGGTTCCGAATCACTTCAATCACTTCGTGATCAAAGTCCACGTTATCCGGATCAATATGAGGAGCTGAAGGAGGAGAAGGATCCAGATTGATGACAGGAGCTGAAGGAGGCGCCCCTCGGCCGGGGTTCGGCTGAGGATCAACACCTGGGCCAGATTCTGGCCGAGGGCTTGCGCCTCGACCAGAATCTGGCTGAGGCGCCTCGCCTCGGCCAGGTTTAGGCCGAGGCACAGCACCTCGGCCAGATTCTGGTCGAGGCGGACTGCCTCAACCAGCACCACGTCGGGGCGTCCCCCGGCCCCGACTCAGAGTCGACACTCTCCCACACGTGTTTCCGGCGTTGCTCGACATGATGCGGAGGTTTCTATTTGGGAATAAAAATGAAGTTTTTTTTGAGAATTTGGACTGAATGTGGGAGTGGTTTTTCTTCTTTGGAGACACAAAAACGAAGAGCGAAAATATAGATGAAGCACAGGAAAAGATGGTAAGTTAAATACCCGAGCCAAGACGCTTCGACATTCTTTATTCTTGAAGACGGCGAAGGCAAAAAAAAGAGATTGGAACACAATGAAGAATTGAAGATGGCTTTCACCAATTTATATAGAGAATGAGAAGTCCTAATTTGAGAAGGAAGAATAAAAGAAAAGATCCCAACAGGATTAGAATTCATTTGAAAAAGAGTTCGAAAAAAAGAAGACTTCTAAATTGAATGGAGTTAGAGAAAAGGAAGCATATTCAAAGTCAATCTATCCACTACTAAAAAGAAGAATTCGAGTCAGAATTAACTTGCTAATTGGAACTTCCAAACTTCCAAGGAAACGTTTGAAAGTTGGGGGGCTACTGATATGGAGAAGAAGAGAATTTACAAGAAAGCCCCCAATATTTATTAATAATTACATAAGAGCCCTTAGTGGAGGTTGAAAGGAGTTAAAGGGAGGTTGAAGAGATGGAGTTGAAAAGAAAGTGGGGCTAGTGAAATGACGGAAGCGCCCTCGTCTATTTAATTTAGGCCATAGGATTAAAAGACAACATTGTAATTTCACCCCCTAAAATTTACTATAAATAGGGGGTGAACCATATTGTTTTGAGATACTTTTTTTTTTTTTTTTTGGAATGAATATAGAAAGTTCACTTTTAAGTTTCTTGTTTTTGTTAAGCTTCTTGTATTCGTTTGGTGCACGTGCTTAGGCTACGTCTTTCCCGAATTCCACTCCATCAATACCACAATTTGCAACATGGATGCATTTCTACCCTTTGATGGTTGAAGAGTATTGGGTTGTCCCGGAATTTGAGTTGATCCAAGATACTATTTTTCGTGTCTCTACTCGTCTTGATCGAAGTCAAACTGCATGTATTCAAAATTAGATGGACTGGCCACATACACATGAAAGACAACAATCCCAATAAAGTTAAGCTACTTTCCGTTATCCTAATGTGTCACTGGGGAGTCGTAGACGATAAATAATTTTGTAATAGTTGATTGTATTTTTTTTAGTAATAAAATTTTAAAATTCATTAATGATTGTAAATAGTTGAATACTTAAAATTTTAATTATTAATTCTTTAATTAAGTACATAATAATAAAAAAATTGAAAATAAAATAAATCGTTACTTGTATAATGACCTAAAGCCTCAGTTTCTATTCACGACTTCTATCTAAATATTTTTTTAAAAAAAATTTGCAAGTCGTCTAGAACGACTTGCATCAAAAGTGTATTATCCCAAAGAATTGCATTATTTTTTTAACATTTATTTTTAAATTATTTAAATAAATAAACCTTAAATTATTTAATTGGTCCTATTTGATAGAAACCCATAAAAATTATTAAAATTAATTAATTAGATTAATCAATTGATCATTGGCTTGCAACAAATGAGTTAATTGAATTAACTAGTTTTGTGCTTGCAATTAGTTTGTTAATCGATTGACTAATTTTTGGCTTGCGTTCAATTAATTAATGAGTTTAAACCTGCAATCGATGATTTCTTGCCCGATTGGTGAGGTTGAGATCCCATAATTAAAAGATTGTGGTTTCGAGTTCTATGAATGTAGGGAGTTGTTTAATTTATTAGATGTTTGTTTATTCTTCTGATTGGTCTTGATAGATGTGGATATGTTATTCCTTTGTTATACCGTGCACTGAATATTGTAATAAGCATTTGGCCGCTTTAGATCATTATGTACTGTCAAATTAATAGTTCATCGCTCATTATCAAAAAAAACAAAAAAAAAGTTATGATAAACTACCTTCCACTGTTGCACTGGATTTTCATTGGAAAATTCAGTCCAAAATCTCTCCGGAATCTATACTGTATATTATTTGGAGAGGGCTAATTTGGTGTCAAAATTATTTAGTCTGGCATTTTTAAAAAAAAAATAAATAAATTCATTGATTATTTTTAACTTGTTCACTCATTCCATAATTACCTTTTCATAATTTTTTCTTTTTCATATATTCTTATCTTATATATATTATCTTATAAATATATATTAAGTAATTTTTCACTTAAAAAAAATAAATAATATAATTTATCAATATATTTATTCAAAATATTTTTAAAACTTATATACATGCCTAGAAGAATGTGCGACACTTACTAGTTAATAAAAATGTGACCATCACAAATCATCGTCTCAAAGTCCAATTTTCTTGCATTGCAACGGAATTATACACCCGTTCAAATTTATGCAAGCAACCCCTTGTGATATTGAAAATGAGCAAATTACTCCTTTATGAGAAAAAAAAAAAATAATTTACCTCCCTGTATTTTTAAAAATAAAGCAATTTAAAACCCTGTGTTATTTAAAATGAAGCATTTTACCTCCCTGTCTAAGGAGGTACATTGCTTCATTTTGAAAAAACACAAAAAGGTAAATTGCTATTTTTTTTTTATAAAAAACTAATTTGCCCATTTACAATATCATATGGGGTAAATTGCATTAAACCTTTGTATTTTTTTCGACAAGAACTAGAATCCATCGCAAAGAGGGGATGGGGCCTATTGCGACTTCCATTTGGTCGTCTTAATTACATCCGTCATGAATTACAATTTTTTATTTTTTTTTGGGCGAAGGGATCTATTGTGATTTCCTAGGCCACCTGGTCGTCTTAACATCCGTCATAAACTTTTGTTATTTCTTAAGATATCCGCACAAAAAGTGTGTTCTTTCATTGTGCTTGTTTTTTGGTACTTCTAATTTTTTTAATCATCAAAAATAGTTTTTCAATTAGAATTAAAATCTTATCTACTTTTAAAATTAAAAATATAGTCTGAATAACTAAACAAACTCATTTATAAAAAAATCTATGATCAAATTATAATACTAAGTCAATTTATAATGATATTAACAAATTCATATTTTAAGATTAAATTTTTATCCATTTTAAAAATATTTATGTTTTCACTATTTATAAGTTTTTCATCCATCTTCAAACTTTTCAAGCTCAATTAATCTGGTACTTTTATTTTTTTTAATTATCCAAAATAATTTTTCAATTAGAAATATTATCTATTTTAAATTAAAAATATAGTCTATATTTTACGAAACAAAGTTGGCACCAAAGCAGAGGTGCCCTTGCTTGGCTGATTTCAAGTTTCAACAAGTTCAGTTTTTTTTCCACATGCTTTCAATGGCAGTAGAGACTGGTCATATTATGTGTCTGTGGTGATTGTGTGACAATATCATAAATCTGTTCACATATGGCCTAAGCTCGGTCCAACAGTTGTTGGACCCTTCGATATCATGTAGTCTAGGATGACAACTTAATCGAAGGGACTGTATCTATTCTGACAGAAGTACGTAGAAAATAGTGAATATTGTAATGCAAAAAAAAAAAATGTGTTTAAAATAAAGTATGTTTTATTATATAACATACCACAATTTGGAACATGGATGCATTTCTACCCTTTGATGGCTGAAGAGTATTGGGATGTCCCGAAATTCGAGTTGGTCTAAGACACTATTCTTCGTGTGTCTACCCATCCTGATTGACGTCAAACCGCACATATCCAAAATTAGAGGGACTTGCCACATATGCGTGAAACACAACAAATTTTGAACCAACAACAATCCCAATAAAGTGAAGCTACTTCGTGTTATCCTAATGTGTCAGTGCGAAGTCGTAGATGATAAATAATATTTGAAATAGTCCCTGTGAATCCGCCACTCGAAGTGGTGGAAGAGCTTTCCACATTCAACGACTTACATCGATTAGAAGTGGATAGTCGACTGGTTATACCAGCCAACACTCATTGGAGAAATATCGTAACGTCGATGGATATAGCTCATTCTGTGGCACGTTTTGAAGAAGGTGTGACTGCCTCAAACGAGTCCCCTGGGAGGCCAGTCGGAGGCAGCAGAAACCGCATCTACGGGGCAAACACGACTCCCCATCCTTTTTTGAGTTAGTCTATTCTAAAGCTGCCTGCGGGTTAACCTTTATAGTAGTCCGTGCCTGTAATATATTTTGTGCATTGGACCTTTGATTAGTCCTTTTTATTAATGGAATATTAACTTCTGAGGTTTGTTCCCCGGACCAACTTTGGCACTTGTTCACCCCTACTAGGCCTCGGAGGTGCCTTCTAGGGAATTCCTCTTACTTTGGACTAGGCGCCACTCTTTTATTACCAACTCGGATGATGGGTGAGAATAGTCGATTTCCCCGGCAGACCACTACGTTACCCTCTTTCATGATAGTATATGGAGTGTCAAAATACCACAAGCGGTTCCTGGACTGAACTAAATTCAACAAAGATCAAACAACAATGATTTCGAACATCACTTACAGAAATAGAAAACCTTCTCAGAAGTCTTGTTTTCTTCGTTTAAATGCGTTTTTTGAGCCTTTTAAGGTAGCTGCCCTTAGGCTCTATCTTAAATTCAATTAAATTGTCCAACTAGGAACTAAAACACCTCTGAAAGAGAAGAAAATTCTGCTATAAAGAGGGGAGTTGGCAGAGGTAGAATCGGCATCTATCTCGCCTGCTAGAAAGCGTTAGCAGCATTGGTCGAAAACATTATCTGGATAAGGACCGAAAGGGAAAGGAAAGCTTTGATACCAATAGGCAGGAGCGCTCTTTTCCTCTCACCAGTACAAGAATGGCAATCCACACCTATTGATGTGTTGCTGCCCTCAACCAACCTAATCGTCCCAATCCGGTTGTCTTCAGTAAGAATAGATCCACAATCTCTTATCTAATGAATATGAATTTTCTATAGTTTTTTTCCACTTCCCATTGCTAGAACTTCCAGCGCTAAGGTGGTTGGTGGGGTAAGGCAAGCAACACCTCTTTTCAAAGAAGAGTGCCTGCCCGAGCTATCTTAAGTAAAGTTCTCTAGGTTAGCTATAGGTAAAGTTCTTCCAGAGCCAGAGACACAGGCTGCTACCCGTTCAGAAATCGGGAATTCATAAGGAAGGATAGGACACAGAATAAGGACCTAAAGTTGTTGTATTTTTTTCATTAATGAATATTTAAATTTATTATTGATTATAAATTGTTAAATACTTAAATTTGTAATTATTAATTCCTTAATTAAGTACGTAATAATAAAATAAAAAATTGAAAATAAAAAAGATTATCTGGATAACGACTTAAAGCCTCATTTGCTATTGACGACTTCTATCTAAATATTTAAAAAAAAATTGCAACTCATCCATAATGACTTGCATGAAAAGTGTTTTATCCCAAAGAATTGCATTATTCTTTTTAAAAATTATTTTTAAATTATTTAATTGGGGCCTATTTCATGAAAGCCTTGGGTAGGCGTGTGGATCGTCCCGGGAGTAGCGCAAATGCGGAAGCGCGGTATAATTTAAATTTCAAGAATTTAAACATGCATTAATATACGTAAAATAAATGCGTTCAAGGGTGTTCCCTTGAAACTCCCGGGCGTTTGGTGTATCTCATGAATAATAATACATATATAAAATAATCATGGAAGCCCAAAGGGTTTAAAAGAAAAAGGGACAAAAACCATAAACCGGAAACCTACAGATTGTCATTTTCACCTTCTAACCGGTACTCGCGTTGTTCCCCGATTTGCTCCAAGATCTCGTATAGAAGACCCTCTAATTCGTACACGCAATCCGCCCACGTATCTTGATCTTCGTGCTAGCGAAAGAACAAGTACATTTTTGGAGAGGACGGATCGATCAAACATTATTGATTAACGAGATCAATCCTCCTTGATGTTCAATTGTCAAACAAAAGAACAAGAAAAGTGTTTCTTGGAAGGAGGAGAGAGGCGCAGCCGAGAGGGAGAGGGAGGAGACGAGTGTGTGTGTGTGTGTGTTTCAAGATTCATCCTCTCTTTCAAAGTGTATGCTTAGGAGTATTTATAGAGGAGGAATCCTATTCCTCTTCTAGTTTCCTACACTTTGAAGACTCCACCATGAGTAGGATTTGACCTAGTCAAATTCTAGCTTCTTTGGTCAAACCAATTTTAGCCATTGATTTCTCCCTTTAATCTCAACCATTAATTTAATTTAATGGAATATTTAAATCCCATTTAAATACTCCAAAGGGCAATAAATAAATATATTAAATATAAATATTTATTCCAAGCCCATTAAATTAATTTCTAATAAATCTAATTTATTAGATAAATCCCTTTCATCTAATAAAAGGAATTAATTCTTCCCAAGAAAATAAGGACTCGATTAAATCTAATTTAATCGCTCCATTTCTCCAAATATTTAATTCTAAATTAAATACGTTTATGTGTGCGGATTGTGTGTGACTCTTTAGGTTCACCTTCAGCTAGACTTGGTTGGATTCCTAGAATCCGCCCGTCACCATGGGTGGCCGTCTAGCAACGATCCATGGCACTAGAGACTAGGTGAATATACGGGGATGTAACCAAGATTGGCTACAGGGTCACCTATTCTAACAATCTCCCACTTCACCTTAAAGCCAATCGCCCATATTCCTAATCCCCATCTTCTCAAGATGTTGCGTATGAGCGCTCTGCGACATAGGCTTTGTTAGCGGATCTGCTGTGTTGTCTGCTGAGTTGACTCGGTCCATCCGAACGTCACCTCTTCCTACCATTTTTCTTAGAAGGTGGTAGCGTCTAAGAATGTGTTTGGAACGGTGATGAGATTTTGGTTCCTTTGTTTGCGCTATTGCTCCGTTGTTATCACAAAAGATGACAACGGGCTCGGCGATGCTAGGCACCACACCCAACTCTTGGATGTAGTTTCTCATCCAAACCGCTTCTTTGGCAGCTTCTGAAGCTACTATGTATTCGACCTCAGTAGTGGAATTAGCAGTGGTTGCTTGCTTGGAACTTTTCCAAGCCACTACTCCTCCATTGAGCCTGAATACATAACCCGATTGAGAGTTGGCATCATCGTCATCAGCCTGAAAGCTAGCATCGCTAAAGCCTTCCAGGATTAGTTCTACATTGCCATAGACTAAGAACATTTTCTTAGTCCTACTCAGGTACTTAAGGATGCGCTTAACCGCATTCCAATGTTCCTCTCCTGCACAAGACTAATATCTGCTCGTTACACTCAAAGCGTAAGTAATGTCAGGTCTGGTGCAGTGGACTGCATATTGGATGCTTCCTACGGCAGAAGCATAGGGGATGATTTTCATCTTTTCAAGTTCCTCGTCAGTCTGCGGGGACTGTTTCTTGGATAACTTGATCACATGCCTTATGGGAAGGAATTCTCGTTTGGAGTTGTCCATCTGAAACCTTTTCAGGACTTTCTCCATATAAGAGTTTTGGGTGAGTCCTAACATTCTCTTAGATCTGTCCCTAACAATTTGGATGCCTAGAATATAGGAGGCTTCACCCAAATCCTTCATAGAAAACTGAGTTCAAAACCATGCTTTTGTGTCACCCAATATTCTGACATCATTTCCTATGAGTAGAATGTCATCCACATAAAGCACTAGGAACACTATAGAGCTCCCACTAATCTTCTTGTATACACAAGGGTCAGGTTTATTTTTGATGAAGTCATAACCCCGTATTACTTCATCAAAGCGAATGTTCCAACTTCGGAATGCTTGTTTGAGGCCATAGATGGACTTTTGGAGATGACAGACCTTCTGTTCTTCTCCGGAGATTGTAAAACCCTCCGGCTGATCCATGTAGATCTCTTCCTCAACGAAACAATTTGAGTAAAGCCATTTTCACGTCCATCTGCCATATCTCATAGTCATACCATGCTGCTTTGGCAAGCAGGATCCGAATGGACTTAGCCATGGCTACTGGCGAGTAGGTGTCCTCAAAATCGACCCGGGTCGTTGAGTGTACCCTTTAGCTACTAGCCTAGCCTTAAAGGTTGTGACTTCTCCATCAATGCCAAGTTTGCGCTTATAGACCCACTTACAGCCACCTGGCTTAACCCCTTTCGGTGGGTCTACAAGTGTCTAGACTTGGTTCTCACTCATGGATTCCATTTCGGTTTTCATGGCCTCAAGCCATTTTCCGGAGTCGATGTCAGACATCGCTTTCCCGTATGTCTTAGGATCCTTATCCAACAGACTGGTCATATTTAGAAAGCCATATTTCACCGGAGGTCGTGACTCTCTAGCTGACCTACAGAGAATGGGTGATTGTGGGCGCTGACTGTATAGGAGCTGGCATTTCAGGTACCGAGATTGGCCCTTCCTGAAGTTGTCCTTCATGCCTAGCATGCTGGACTTCTCCAGGTTGGTTAACCCTTTGGGTATTTATCCTGAATCCTCTAAGTGAGGAATCCGCGGCTTTCACTGATGACTGCTTTCCGTCACTTGACTCCTCAAGGATCAGTTCATCAGGTTGGATATCCTCTGGAAAGCCTTGTTCCAAGGACACTACATTCCTTGAAACAAATACCTTTTGTTCCGAGAGGTCATAGAAGTAATAACCTGCAGTTTCTCTTGGGTATCCAACGAACCTGCATAAGCTAGATCTGGATTCTAGCTTGTCTCTCACTAGCCTCTTGACGTATGGGGGGCTACCCCACACTTTCAAGTAGTTGTAGGACGCAGGCTTGTCGTGCCATATTTTATATGGCGTTTGGGTCAATACACTGGTTGGCGCCAAATTTAATAACTTGGTCGCAGTCTCTATTGCGTAGCCCCAAAAGGACAAGGGCAATTGGGTAAAACTCATCATGGATCGAACCATGTCTAACAGGGTTCGATTCCTCCTTTCAGAGACCCAATTTAACTGTGGTGTCCCGGGAGGTGTCCATTCAGATATTATACCATTTTCTTTAAGATAATCAAGGAACTCAGTACTAAGGTACTCTCCGCCTCGGTCTGACTGTAGGACTTTAATTTTGCAGCCGGTTTGGTTCTCAACTTCAAGTTTGAATTCTTTAAACTTCTCAAGAGCTTCAAACTTGTACCTCATCAGGTATACATAACCATACCGTGAATGGCCATAGGTGAAGATTATGAAGTAGGAGAACCCACCTCGGGCCTGCGTCCTTAGTGGTCCACATACGTCTGTATGGACCAGGTCCAACAGACCTGTGGCAAGCCTGCTTTGTCCTATAAAGGGCCTCTTGGTCATTTTCCCTCTTAGACAGGATTCACAAGTTGGTAGCTCACTCAAGTCCCCTACCTCTAGGTTCTTTGAGTAGCAATCTCTTCATCCTATCTTGGGATATGTGACCTAGCCTAGCGTGCCACAGTCGTGTGTTCCCGTTGTCATCTATTTTACGTTTGTGTTGAGTGTTTAGAACGAAGTTCGTTTGTTGTAAGATATAGAGCCTGTTATTAAGCGTACCAAGCAGATGAGGAATTCCACACCTCATCAAATAAAAGCAATTTTTATTGATCATAAACTCATATCCGCTATTGTCTAACAACGAAATGGAAATGATGTTTTTAATCATACTAGGTACATAATAAACTTACTCTAACTCTATACTAATACGATCACTAACTACTAGAGTGGCGGATCCTACTGCTTCTGCCGAGATGGCCTTGCCATTCCCAAGCTTCAGGATCATATCCCCGCTACCCAGTTTTCTGCTTCTTTTCAACACCTGCAAATCATTGCAAATGTGAGCTCCACAGCCGGTATCTCCCAAGAGGCAAAGTTAGCAACTATATTAACCTCAATCACAAAGATACCTTGTTTGGAGAGGAGTTTGGGGCACTCCCTCTTCCAATGCCCTTTCTCACGGCAATTGATACATATGTCATATGCCCTCGACTGTTGCTTGGAGTCAACCTTCCATTTTCCTTTGCCTTTCCCCTCTTTGGCAATGGGAACACTCTTAGTGTTTGTAGCTGCTTTGACAGCTTTTCCCTTTCCCTTCTTCCTTTTCCAACGTCCGGCACCCTTGCCTTTCGTTTTGGAAGTCGAAGCATCTCCAAACAATACCGACGGCGTGGACTTTTTGGTTGTTGCTTTATATTGCACCAACATATTGATTAACTCATGAATACCCTTCTCAAGTGTATTCATGTAATAGTTAACAATAAATTGGTTGAAGGAGGGTGGGAGAGACTGAAGGATCACATCTATGTACGTCTCGTTATCGAGGCCTGCCTTGAGGTCTTCGAGCTTTTCCACCAAGGTAAGCATTTTAACCCGTGCTCTTGTACAGAGGATCTTCGGTTATTTTAGTTCCAAAGAACGCCTTCACCGGGACATGCCTAGTATACCGGTCTGGGACTGCATAGCAATCCTTCAGGCAAGCCATAATGGAAGGGACATCGTCTAGCCTTTCATACCGCTTCTGAATCTGATTCGTCATAGAGACAAGTATGATGTTACGGACTTTCCGATTATCCTTATGCCAAGTCTCGAACGTCTCACATTCTTCTGGCGTGGATCCTTCCGGCAAGGTCCTAGGGAACGGCTCGTCCATGACGTAGCCTTGGTTCTCGTAATCTAGGACTATCCTTAGATTGCGCAACCAATCGTTGTAATTTGTTCCATTAAACTTGTTGGTCTCAAGTATGGTTGATAATGGGTTCTTAGACATTTTTAAATCTACATTTGAAACAGAACTACGATCAGCAGAATTTTAAAAAACGGAAGTTTTGATAAATAATTAAACACTTGGACTTTAGGCATTTAATGCTCCCACTATTTATACGAAAACACGATACTCTCAAACGTCATTTTCAGGAAACCTTTTCCTAATAGGCTTGGGATCCATAGCGAATTTTCCCATAACCCGCTTTTACGATTTGCATGGAAAGAATCCTGTTGGAGGTATAACATACCATTCTCGTTCCACGAGATTCCCAAGATAACTGCCTCACCCTTTCTCATGATTTCGAGGACTCGAAGCGAATCATGCTAATTGGGCGTTAGACCTGACCTAATCGACAGAATCATAGACCCGCTGCTACCTCCACGACTCGTGAGATAGGTAACAGTGGTCTACTTTTCGTTCATGACACAGTGCAGCTTCTTTTAAGTACGATAGTCGTGCCACGACTCGTGAGACCACGCTATCGACCTAAATTAGCTTCCTCACTGTGCCATGGATTGGAAGGCATGGACAAACTCCTAGAGTCCATGTCCACTTTGTCTAGGGTCTAATATCTTGAACATTGGTCCAACCAAGTGAGAGTTGTAAATGACCGAGATCTTGTACATAAACACATTCATCCATAATGCATAATTAAAAAATTGCATCCCATAGCAGTTATACGATAAATAAAACCATTCATTCACCATAACAGCCACATGAAAAATTAAAGCCTAGCACGCCCCTGTTAGATGATCACGAGCCGGAATCCTATGCGACCACTGAGCCCGTAGTGGATCTATGGTCAATCTAGGGTTGGTCCTACACTATTACATTAATAGCAACCCGATCATAATGCTGATGGGCCTTGGTCTCTTTTCTCTTTCAGATCTCCATGGAAACGCCTTGGAACCTCCATTCTAGGCTCTCCATGTGGGCCTTCCTTCTTCTCCACCAAATGCATAAAAATAAAATCCTCACTCCTATTCTACTCTCATTACATATGTAAAAAGAAACCCCAACGAAAACCCGAGGGGAGTACATTAGGAGGGAGAAAGAATGCCTTATTATTCCAAGTCAACTAGAAGAGGAGAAGGAGAAAGCAAAAGAGGCACACAGGCCCAACATAAATTAAACCATACATCCGGTCTAGGGCTCGCGATCATCCATTTTCATTAAACGCACATAATTACATGATCCAATCACATAAAAACATGTTAATAATCCATGATTACCAATCATATCATTCCATGATAAATAAACAAACAACATATGAAAAATATGGTACAACCGTTGGCATACACCTTTCTCATTCAGAAAGACCGTTCCTATTATTTGAAGGTGAGTAATGCCCCGGGATTCCAAATCCAGTACTACAACTTCCCAAATAATGTTTTTTTTTAGAAACATGCAAAAATAAATAAAACTAATTTTTTCAGAATAATTCAAAAAATAAAAATAAGAGGAAAACGTAAATCACGATCGGCCGCCGCCACCGGCGGCGCTCTGCCGGTGCACACAGGCCAGCAGGCTCACACGCGCGCCTGGCCGGCCGCGCTGCACATGCTGGCGTGCGTCGGCAGGTTGTTGCGTGCAGGCACCTCTGCCCGCGCGCGCCACCCTGCCGCGCCGCCTGCGTGCGCCTCTTGCACGCGGGATGTGTGCGCGCGCGCACATCTGGCGCGCCTGGTGGCACCGCCCCACGCGCGTGCTCGCGCGCGACTTCCCTGGCCGCGCTCCGGGCGCTCGGGCGTGTGGCTTGTTAAATACTTAAATTGTATTATTTAAATTTAGTATTGATTATAATTTGTTAAATACTTCAATTTGTAATTATTAATTCCTTAATTAAGTACATAATAATAAAATAAAAAATTGAAAAGGAAAAAAAGATTATCTGGATAACGACTTAAAGCCTTATTTGCTATTGACGACTTCTTATCTAAATATTTAAAAAAAAATTGCCAACTCGTCAATAACGACTTTGCATGAAAAGTGTTTTATCCCAAAGAATTGCATTTTTTCTTTTTTAACAATTATTTTTTAAATTGTTAAATAAATAAAGCTTAAATTATTTAATTGGGGCCTATTTCATGAAAGTCTTGGGTAGGCGTGTGGATCGTCCTGGGAGTACCGCGAATGCGGAAGCACGGTATAATTTAAATTTCAAAAAAATTTAAACATCCATTAATATACATAAAATAAATGCGTTCAAGGGGTGTTCCCTTGAAACTCACGGGCGTTCGGTGTATCTCATGAATAATAAAACATATATTAAATAATCATGGAAGGCCATAGGGTTTAAAAGAAAAAGGGACGAAAACCATAAACCGGAAACCTACCGATTGTAGTTTTCACCTTCTAACCGGTACTCGCGTTGTTCCCCGATTTGCTCCAAGATCTCGTATAGGAGACCCTCTAATTCGTACACGTAATCCGCCCACGTATCTTGATCTTCGTGCTAGCGAAAGAACAAGTGTATTGTTGGAGAGGACGGATCGATCAAACGTTATTGATTAACGGGATCAATCCTCCTTGATGTTCAATTGTCAAACAAAAGAATAAGAAAAGTGTTTCTTGGAAGGAGGAGAGAGGCGCGGCCGAGAGGGAGAGGGAGGAGACGAGTGTGTGTGTGTGTGTGTGTGTGTGTATTTCAAGATTCATCATCTCTTTCAAAGTGTATGCTTAGGAGTATTTATAGAGGAGGAATCCTATTCCTCTTCTTAGTTTCCTACACTTTGAAGACTCCACCATGAGTAGGATTTGACCTAGTCAAATTCTAGTCAAATTCTAGCTTCTTTTGTCAAACCAATTTTAGCCATTGATTTCTCCGTTTAATCTCAACCATTGATTTAATTTAATGGAATATTTAAATCCCATTTAAATACTCCAAAGGGCAATAAATAAATATATTAAATATAAATATTTATTCCAAGCCCATTAAATTAATTTTTAATAAATCTAATTTATTAGATAAATCCCTTTTATCTAATAAAAGGAATTAATTCTCCAACAAAATAAGGACCCGATTAAAATTTAATCGCTCTATTTTTTCAAATATTTAATTCTAAATTAAATACGTTTATGTGTGCAGATTGTGTGTGACTCTTTAGGTTCACCTTCAGCTAGACTTGGTTGGATTCCTAGAATCCGCCCGTCACCATGGGTGGCCGTCTAACAACGAACCATGGCACTGGAGACTAGGTGAATATACGGAGATGAACATTTAGGCTCTACAGTACATCTATCCTTCCGTCTACGGTCTCACCACTTAGGGTATAGGGCACGGATTATGCAGGTACCCATTTTGGACCTAAGTGTCGGTCTGTCCTCTACTAAATGCTACAAGGGAAGCCTTCCCTTCTATTCAGTTACTGTGGCCACAGATTTTAGGGACAAGACACAGAGTATTTGTGAGACACAACTGTCAACACCTTTTGACAGGAGACAAATCCTTTCTTGGAAACTACTGTCACTTTGTACACATGAGCTGCACTAGATATGGCTTATGACTACTCAAGCGCATCTTGGCAATCTCTCATCATATCTAAGATACAACCCTGATGTACAGGTAAACTCAGCAATTCCTCAAGTCAAAGGACTTGACCTGTACCGTTGGAACCGGGAACACACGTCATACCTACCCGACCCTACTCAAGGTCCTCCGTAAGACGGTTCCTGCGAGTCACCTCAGTCAGCCGCTCCCAGCAGGCCAACCCACTGGCATTGCTTAGACGATCCTCGTCACCCGTCGATGAAATACGACAGCAGATGCTTAGTGCAAGTCTCAAGGGGAATCTCGGTACCCAATTTCGAGATTCCTTGACTTGGAGATTTCCAAACTGATTCGGCGGAACTGATTTCATGGATCTACCTCCAAGCGTAGTCCCAGTCCCCGAGATGCGATTTCAATCTCTGGACTTTATTTGCGTAGTGAACAGTTATAAAGCAGTTAAAGTGAATACAAACAAAGTACATGCTAAATGAATTTCACTTCTTATTCATTAAGGATTTATTGAAACTTCAAAATTGTTCAAATTTAGGTTACAATTTACCTACCAAGATTGGCTACATGATCACCTATTCTAACATTTCATAGTAACCCACAAGAATTAATAAAAATTTATTAATTAGATTTATCGATTTATCATGGGCTTGCAACAAATGAGTTAATTGAATTAACTAGTTTTGCGCTTGCAATTAGTTGGTTAATCGATTGACTAATTTTTGGCTTGCACTCAATTAATTAATGAGTTTAAACCTGCAACAAAAACATGTCCATGCACAGTACCAAAAACCTTGCTATAGCTCCCGTTGCAAAGTTATGATAGACTACCTCTCACTTTTGCACCGGATTTTCATTGTAAAATTCAGTCCAAAATCTCTCCGTAATCTATACTATTATTAGAGAGGGTTAATTTTGTGTCCAAATTAATTGGTATGTCATTTTCTTTAAAAAAAATAAATTGATTGATTATTTTTAACTTCGTTACTCATTTCATAACTATCTTTTGGTAGTTTTTTCTTTTTCATGTATTCTTGTCTTATATATATTATCTTATAAATATATATTAGGTTATTTTTCACTCTAAAAAATAAATAATATAATTTATCAATATATTATATTCAAAATATATTTTAAAATTTATGAACATACATAAAATGTGCGACACTTACTAGTTACAAAAAATGTGACGATCACAAATCATTGTCTCAAAGTCCAATTTTCTTGCATTGCAACGGAATTATGCACCCATTCAAATTTGGAAGAGTGAAAACAACTCGTTGTGTTATTAGAATTGAGCAAATTACCCCCTTATGAAAAAAATAATAATTTATTTTTTGATATTTTTTAAAATGATGCAATTTATCTCCCTGTATTTTTTAAAATGAAGCATTTTATCTCCCTGCCTAAGAAGATACATTGCTTCATTTTAAAAAACACAAGAAGGTAAATTACTTTTTTTTTCATAGAGGACTAAGTTACTTATTTGCAACATTACATAGAGTAAATTGCATTAAACATTCGAATTATTTTTGCGGCAAGAACAAGCATCCATCGCAAAGGTCTGTGATGGGGCCTATTGCGACTTCCATTTGGTCGTCTTAATTACATCAGTCATGAATTGCATTATTTTTTTTTTATTTTTTTTTTTTGTGACGGGGTCTATTGTGATTCCCACCTGGTCGTCTTAACATCCGTCATAAACTTTTGTTATTTCTTAAGATGTTTGTGCAAACAATGTGTTCTTTCGTTGTGCTTGTTTTTGGTACTTCTAATTTTTTTGAATCATCCAAAATAATTTTTCAGTTAGAATTAAAATCTTATCTACTTTTAAAATTAAAAATATAGTCTGTATAACTAAACAAACTCATTGTAAGAGATTCTATGATCAAAATTATAATACTAAGTCAATTTATAATGATATTAAACAAATTCATATTTTAAGATTAAATTTTTGTCCATTTTAAAATATTTATGTTTTCACTATTTATAAGTTTTTCATCCATCATCAAACTTTTCAAGCTCAATTAACCTAGTACTTTTTTTTTAATTATCCAAAATAATTTTTCAGTTAGAAATTTTATCTATTTTAAATTAACAATATAGTCTATATTTTACGAAATAAAGTTGGCACCAAAACAGAGGTGCCCTTGCTTGGCTGATTTCAAGTTTCAACAAGTTCAGTTCTTTTTCTCATGCTTTCAAGGGCAATAGAATAAGGGCGACTTTAATCCTAAAGTGGTATTTCGAAGTAAAGAAAGACACATCTTTATCAACAATATAATATATTTAAGTAAACAACCTATTATTAAATTTATTTTTTTTTTATCCTATATTTAATTTCAGATATCCTATCTCTCTATTAGAGAATTTGCATGTTATGTCCCATAGGATAACAGTTTGTTGCACTTTTAGTCACACACTTTAAAGGCTCAATACTTTTGGTCCCATAGGAATAAAAGTGTTACACTTTTGATCCCAACTCCACCCAAACTATTAAATGAGGGACGAAAAACCACTTTTCAAAGATTAAATGTGGTTTTTGGTAGTTTAAAAACCACCATGCTTGTTGAAGTAAGTGTATCAATGCAGCCAGTTTATTTTTGTTAGATTTTAATTTTGCAGTCATTTTCTTTTTTTTGCAGATTAAAAATTGAACATTTCATTCATAAATAAAATTGCAGATTATACACTGTCAAAACCACCATCCTTTGTGTTCAATCTCGCAGCAAAGCAGAAATAATAGTAGTTGATTTCTCACATATCGTTGGGTCTAGCCACATAAAAGAACATCATCCAACCCTTCCCCATGTCAAATAACACACATAAAAAACCAACCTCCTAACGGGATTGTGGGGTGTCCACGATGTCTTCAAATGAGCAAGCCTCCGACAATAATAGTCAATATTGATGTAGTTTATCGATGTTTGAGACAATTTTTTTTATCAATCCTAAACCCTTGTCTTTGCAAAATTTAGTCTTGCTCCATTTTATAGAGCAAAATTGCATAAAAATGGTGTCAATATCGATTTTAATTCCTTCCCACAAACATGGTGTTCTTCATATTACCAAAACCAAATATTTTTGAACTCCTAATATGTGGGACAAAAAATACAGCAATATCTATTTTATGAGATTAAAAATATAATTTTTTCGGGCTCAGTTATCATATGCGTGAACTAACCAGGGCATTAAGGTTATCTTTTTGCATGTCCTGACACTGCATACCATGGATGGTGATGGCATCACTAAAAAAAAGGACAAAGAGAAATCAATTTCCCCGTGGTCACAGTTCCTTCGTTAACGGCGATGACTTGGTCCCATATGTTAGAACAGCCACCTCATTCTATATTGAAATTTTTGTGCATTTTCTTTACATTCTAATTAGCTACATTAATCAACTATAAATCTACTTACTTTCCCTACCATTACATGGTTTTTTTTTTTTTATCCAAATTGCAAACATATGAAACCAATAGTTGATTCTTATCTACTTACGTGAATCACGTGACTTGGATTTTTGGTGCATTTTTCTTCACATTCTAAGCTAGCTTCAACTATAAATACACTTACTCTCCAAAAAAATTCTCTACCACCACCTCTTCTGTATCATTTGCATGCTTCTAATGGCGATCTCCTCCTTGGTATTAGCATGCTTAGCTCTACTAGCCTTTCTCTACGAAACACTCTACAGACAGCAACCGAAACGAAACCTTCCACCAGGTCCAAAGCCATGGCCTATAATTGGCAACCTAAACCTGGTTGGTTCCATTCCACACCAATCCCTTCACTTTCTGTCCCAAAAATATGGTGAAATTATGCAGCTAAAGTTCGGCTCACTACCGGTGGTCGTTGCATCGTCACCTGAGATGGCAAAACAGTTCTTAAGGGTACACGATACGGCCTTTGCCTCCAGACCCGCACTGTCTGCTGGTAAATACACCAGCTACAATTACTCAGACATGACTTGGGCTCCTTACGGCCCGTATTGGCGACAGACACGCAAAATTTACTCGATGGAGGTGTTCAATGCTAAGAAAATTGAATCTTTTGAACATATTCGTGTTGAGGAGGGGCATAATTTCCTCTCTCGTCTACGTTCCCTCTCAGGGAAGCCGGTCGTACTTAGAGACCATTTGTCGCGTTTTTCTATATCAAGTATAAGCAGGATGGTGTTTAGCAACAAATACTTTAATACAGAATCTTCTAAAGATGAGAAAGCCATTATGAAGGTGGAAGAATTGCGAGGACTGCTGGACGAGTGGCTCTTTCTCGGTGGTGTTTTTAATATCGGGGACTGGACGCCGTGGCTGAGTTCTCTTGATCTGCAGGGATATGTTAAGAGAATGAAGGCCTTGGCCAAGAAACTGGATAGGTTTTACAACTATGTGCTTGATGATCACCTTACTAGAAAGGCTGCAGGAGTAGACTTCGTACCAGAAGACGTGCTAGACTCTTTGTTGCAGCTTGCTGAGGATTCTAATCTTGAAATTAAACTCACAAGGGAGAATGTCAAGGCATTAGCACAGGTACCAATTTCGGGGAAGAGTCTTTTTTTGTCCCATAATTAGGCCTAATATATTTTCCTTACCATTACTTACGAAATTATTGAAAATAGTCTCCCAACTTGCAAAATGTCTCGATTTCAGGTTCTCATACGAACTTTCTTTAGGAAATTTTCAAAAAAAAATCACGTACAAGTCATGTGTCCATTATCTTTTCAATAAAAAAACGACCACGTGACATGCATGTGATTTTTTTTCATTATTTTTCTATCAAAAGTTGCTAAGTTATGTGAGTTTTTATCAAGAATCCCATAAACAATGAAACTAAAATTGTACAGAATCTGAATTACGAGACGAAATATATAGTTTCTCCGAGAAATTTCTAACTTTGAGGCTCAATTTCTTGCATGTTTTCTTGAAAATATGTTTTGTACATATTATCACTGAAATTCTTGCAAGACACCTAGGGGTAGAATAGCCTATCTGAATTTGTTTCTCTCCTAATACCTACAGAACCTACTAGTCGGCGGAACAGATACCACAGCTACTACAGTCGAATGGATTATCCATGAAATTCTCAGACACCCACAGACAATTGAAAAGGCCAAAGAAGAACTTGACCGGGTAATCGGAAGAGACAGGTGGGTTGAAGAGAAAGATCATTCCCAACTGCCTTATATAGATGCCATTATAATGGAGTCAATGAGATTACATCCACTTGCTACATTTTTAGCACCCCATTATGCAATGGAGGACTGTAAAGTTGCAGGCTACGACATTACCAAGGGAACTGCTGTTCTCATCAACACATGGAGCTTAGGGAGGGACCCCAACTCATGGGATTCGCCATTGGAATTCTTGCCAGAGAGGATTCTGAACAAAGAAATTGATATTATGGGCAGTAATTTTGCCATGTTGCCATTTGGATCAGGCCGGCGGAGATGCCCTGGTTATGGTATCGGACTTAAGGTTGTCCGAACTACGTTGGCAAATTTGTTGCATGGATTTGAGTTGAAATTGGTTGGGGGCATGAAGCCTGAAGATGTAAGCCTCGACGAAGTGTATGGTCTCACTACACATCCTAAAGAGCCTCTTACCATCATCATGGAGCCTACGCTTCCAAACCATCTTTATGACTGATTGAAACTTTATCTGTGGTCTCACCACACATCCTAAAGAGCCTCTTACCATGGTCATGGAACCTGCACTTCCAAACCATCTTCATAACTGAATGAATTTCAGACAACAAAATGTGGTCAAGGTGCAAGGAGAAATATGTACAACAGTTCTTATACACCCTTGATCATGTAATAATTTCTTTATTTTCAATAAGGAAGTGCATTAAAACTTATCTTGAGTCGTGGAAAATTGTTCTCTGAAGTCAAGAAAATTAACATAGTTAAGTATATAATAGTTTTCTAAAATTTAACATAATTATATATATCTTAAGATTATTTGGGAAACTAAATCCCCTGATGTTAACGGTGTCGAACAACTTGCCAATCTATTAGTTTCTGTTAAGTTTTTCATCCATTTACTATACTGAACTGATCAGAATGTCTTTTTGAAGTATGGATTATAATTTTACTTATTTTTTAAAAGTTTCTCAGAGGGTATTAATGGTAATTTCCCAAATAATGAGGAGGTATTCGTAGTTATGCCGAATTATAGGGGAGCTCATGGCAATTTACCCTTTACTATATGGGATTAAATGTATTTTTAGTCTCGTAGCTTAGGCCATTTGATGTTTTTGTCCTTTAATTTTTTTAGAGTAACAATTTTGGTCATTCACCTTTTCAATTCTTGCGATCTCAATAATATTTTTTGTCGGAGTTCAGTTCCACAGGCGAGACGGGTTAGTTCCAGGGGAAAAAACGGTTGAAATGGCAAAAATTAAAAAGATGTATGATCAATATTCATGTCTAAAAAGTTAAAGGACAAAATGGTTAGGAAAAATGAGCCAATAGAAATATTAGTTCCAATTTGAAAATGTAACGTGAGATGCACATGTATTTTTCCCGCGTGAACAGTGAATTCCAATAAAAGAATGACAAAAATCGCGAAAAATTAAAAAAATACTGGACTAAAATAATATTATAGAAAGCTAAAGGACAAAAACGTAAAATAACATAAAAGAGTAACCAAAAATACATTTGATCCTAATTATACATAAAGTTTTTAGGGGCATTTAATATTTGGAACTTTAGTGATTGAAGTGATCGCCTTAAAACTTTTTTACTGTTGCAATTCTCTTAAATAGTTGATTCTAATTTGCTCCAGGCGTTCACGATTCACAAATCTTTTCTAAAGGAAATAAAAAATTAGAATGCAAAATTAGACAGAAAAACCTCCTAATTAAAACAGAATGTTTTAGTAATGAAGTTACCGAAAATGCTGAGTTTCGAAGGATTAAGACATCCAAATATTGGAAATTTTAACATTGTGATGGTAAGAGCTGTTTTTGAAAAATCAAATTTGCATCTGTATCTATCGATATATGTCTCAAATTTGCATCTCTCTCTCCCTCTATATATCTATATCTATATCTATCTCTATTTCTATCTATATATAAATATGAATTTTAATTTTTAATTTATCATTATGAAAAGACACTCGTACCCTTAATTAAATAATTTTTTTAATAATAAATCAAAATTAGTGATAAAAGAAAAATTCTATAAAAAGACTATTTAATAGTCTCAAATACCTCAAACTACTTTAGACAATGATAAATATATCCAATAAATAAATAAATATGAAAATAATATTTCAACATGATTAACTTGTTAGAAGAGATTTTTCAATACTTTAAGAAAAAATTAATTTACTAGGGCACAGTAAAATTTAAATACTTTAAGTATTCTTTTGTAATAATATATCAAAATTAGTTATATATAAAAGAATAAAATTCTATATAAGGAAAAAAGACTATTTACTAGTCCGAATACCCCTAAACTACTTAGACAATGATAAATATATCTAATTAAAAAAAATAAATAAGCAAATAATATTTCTATGTGATTAATTTGTTAGACGAAATTTTTAAATACTTTAAGAAAAAAATAATTTACTAGGGAACGATAAAAGTTAAAATAAAATAGCCTCTAGTACAAAAGGATCAATCTTATTAAATCAGAAGTGCTTTTAAAAAATTTAATATGAGTAAAGTTTAGTCCCTAAAGTTCATTTTTTAGCGTTAGTTTCCCTAAACTTTACGCGTTGTCTTAGACCGGTCTCTCTAACCATCCTTCGACGAAAATGTTGGTGGAAAATGGTCATATGACTGATACATAGCTTAGCCTGCAGGGGTTATTTTGTCATTATGTATTTTTTAAGAAACATAAAGATATATTAACAAGGCTTAGCCGTGCTTTGTGACATTTGTGTTCTCCAAACGAGCACATTCTGCATTTAATCTGAAAGTTACTCGCCAAGACCAAGTTGTGCAACATAGTGTTGGAATAGGTGACCAGAAAGTCCCTTAGAATGACGGTCTTGAGAACTATTCAACAATCTTTATTAAAAATAATATTATCTTGATGAATATGGTAAGTATTCATCCTTGGAATATGTATATGCGGTGCTTACCAATTGCATTAAACGTCGCTTTAACGTCACAACAGATGCCAACAAACCAATTGGATAAACTTGTGTAGTTGGGTTGCGCAGGTGGCTATGAAGCCAACTATTGAGGGTTAGGTCTGAAACGTTCCAAGTTGAGGACCTCGAGACTGGACATCGAGAGTCCTATAGAGACTTGCACTAAGCGTCGCATACATTGGACGAGTATCGTGTTTTATTAGCGTTAGACGTTGGACGTCTATGCGATTTTACTGGGTTGGTTAACTGATTGTCGAACTCGACTGAACTAACACGTGAGGAATCGTCATACAGAAGCCTTGGAGACTTGGTCGGTATGACTGAAATTTTCCGATTCTAATAGTACGCGAGCAGTCCTCAAACTTGAGGAACCATGGCAGTCACGTGCACACAATGGTTGTCTCTTGGATCTGTGGCATGGTGATCATGTCACTGACATACCCATCATAAGCATTATCTAGTGTAGTCAGAATGTGTTGTGAGGACGGTTGGATTCAAGAAGAGGATTCGTCCCCTATCAGTATGTGACAGTGGTATCTCTTATGCACTCAGGAGATGCGTTTATGCTTTCTAAATCTATGGTCATAGTGATTAGTCGAATAGGAAAAGGTTTCCTATGTCGAGGCAATGAAGCAAATACGGTCTCAAGTACTAAGAATAGAACTCTAGTCTAGGATGGGAACTGACACCGAATTCCATGCCCTAATCCGAGGCCAGAAGATGATAGACGAAAGGACCGTATCTGTGTGGAACTCGGGAGCCTAAATGTTCACACCAAACATCCACCTAGTCTCTAGTGTCATGGACCGTTGCTAGACGACCACCCATTTTAACGAGCATTCTTGATTAATGGTTAATCAAGAACAATCAATTAAATTGGATTTAATTGATCAATTGTGATGGACACAAGCCCATGTCTAGCTGAGGTGAACCGAAAGAGTCATACACAAATCACCGAGATGATGGAGGAATTAATTTAGAGTTAGAAGATAGAAATTAGTTTAACTGGACTAAATTAATTTCGAAGAGTATAAATGATTAGATTATTTATACGTAGGACAATCGATTAGACGGATGGCTCAATAATGTATTGGGCTTGCACTGATTAAATAAATTGCACTTATTTATTAAGAGTATTTGTGCTTAAGTCTGTAATTGGATTAAATGACTTTGGGCTTAATTTAGTTGGGTCTTGAACTAAATAGGATTTAATTCATTGGGCTCTTTGGGCTTGTTCTAATTAGGACGCAACCCGGTCCACTAAATTAGGGTTCAAGGGGTCGAGTTGACTTCCATATTTGGAGAGGAAAGAGTTGAACTCTTCCCACATGAAAGGAGGAGAGTTGACCAAGTTGTGGCTTTTGCAAAACACACAACTCAGCCAATACAATTATAGGTGACCAAGTTATGCTTTTGGAAATCACAACTCAACCACTAATAGTGCTCTCTCCTTGATATGATTTTTATCATACCTTGGGAGAGAAAGCTTGACTAATGGGATCAAGGCGAATGCATCTAGACACATCCCTATGTATCTTGACACATTCCAACTCTCCCATTAATTATAGATATAAGGCTAAACACAAAAAACTCTCCTCATTCTAGCACTCTACACACTCGGCCTTTCCATACTCTCCCCCCAGCAAAATTTCAATGCATAAACAGACTAGAACATACCTAGGTTGTGTTCCACCTTCAAACCCGTGTTTTCTTCCAAGAGTCATATTTTTATCGAAATTCTTCTACAATCATGATTTTACAAAACCTTTCAATTATTTAAGAGACATATTGAAACGTTTCTATGGGAGACAAACTATTTTTGCTCAAACGAGTTCATTTTATTATATCACATACATTATTTGTTTCAATAGTCAGTTCACATACAATATCTACTTAGTACCCCATGTGTATTTCTTGCCCTCTCATTATATATCATGCCACAAATACAACTACACAAGGAAGCACGAAAAACATCTTCATATATTTTTTTGCTTTTTAGAGTTTCTGTATATCAGTCTCCAGATTTTACCTTCTTCCATAGGCTAAGACTTTTTTCGTCTGGAAAAAATGACTAATTATACAATTTTACAATTTTAAGGATTAAAATGAGAAAAACAAATCCAAACTAGCCATTTTATCCTCAATTATAATATGTTCATATGTGATGCCCCCAAAATCCTTCATGGACTCCAAGCTGAAAACACATCCGCAACCAACCCAACTGGCTATCAGCCGGCCAGCCCCACCAATAGGGAAGGTAAAGCCCATAAAATTATTTTCTATTTCACTAAACTGACAGGCCCAAGAAGCAAGCCCATTCCCCTCGGACACTTCATCATAGAGTTGGACGGACACATCCTATAGCTTGCCAACACATAAAGGCATGTCATACTCAAAATCTCCATCAAATTTGTATGGATTGGATGGAAATTAAGATGATAATATCACTAGCAACAGTTTTGTGGAAAAATAGACAGATCTGGCATGATTCGATCAAAAAAGCATATCTCCCTTAATATCTATTCGAATCACAAACCAATTCTTCTGGATGATAGCCGATTCAAATGGCTTTCCAGAGGTATATGGCACGCAACAACCAATGTCCTGATTTGGCTCCACAAACGGCTATAAATTGACCTCTTGAGCAGTTATTTAGCGTCAAGCTTTCATAACATCTATTCAACACTCTTTCTTTGGCAATTACATACTACCATTTTTACTACTTGCCATCTAGTTTTACCTAATTTTTACACAAATTATATCACTCACTAGTTAGCATCCATCATTTTTTACAAATCACCATTATTCCCATCATATATTCAAATTTTTCTTTTATTTTGCACTTTACTGACTTAAGCATCGAGTGTTGACCCCTCTTTTCAGGTTAGTCCCCCCAAATCTTAGGACTCTCTTGAAGGTCCTTCGAAATGTACAATACCTTTGGACCTAGGTATACATCATTGGTGCCATTTGTGCGTACTTAGAGTTTAAGACGTGAGAGATTTGCAATAGCTTTAGACCTAGGTACACATCCCTGTTGCAGTCGGATCAGTCATTCTACCTCCAAACTAGGCTTTAGGAATTGCTAATGCCTTAGCTCCAGCTGGTGGTAGCCTTGCTCCAGCTCTCGGTGGGTCCGTTGTTATGAAACTGCTACTTAGCGCGCAGCTTTGTAATTCATCATGGAGACCATCCTACACAACTCCCAAGCTAGCGGAGTAGGACCCTCTTCCCAGCAAGAACGAGATGGAACCCCAAGAAATCAAGGTACTGATGAGCAGATCCTAGCTAGTCACCAGCCAGACAGGGCCCAACCTACTGAGTTTTTTAGCAAGGAAGCAACCACCTTTCAGCCCCCTGAAATTTGGCAGTCACTAAGGAAGGAAATGGTGGAGCTCCATCAGCAGGTAACCCGAGACACCTGGCCAGCAGAATGTGGCATTCACTTTAGTGAGAAAATTATGGCGGAAGAGCTCCCTACTCATTTCCAGGCCCCCTCACACCTACCAACCTATGATAGCACTGTCGATCCAGCTGAACACCTCCGCAGGTTTGAAAATGCAGCCCTACTACACAGGTATACCGATGGTATTAATTTCTAGGTCTTTCATTGTACACTAACAAATTTATCCCAACAATGGTTTGATCAACTTCTAGCTGGAGCAATAAGATGCTTTGCAGAACTTAACACCCTGTTTTTGCACCAGTTTGCTAGTAGTTGAAGGTACCAAAAGTCAGCTATTAGCTTTTTTGGGGTCAAGTAGGAGGAAAAGGAGACTCTGATGGCGCATGCCCATCGTTTCAGCATAGCCGCCCGGGAAGTCCCAACCGCTCACTAGGAGGTGCTGGTTAGTGGTCTTATCAAGGCCTTCGAGGAGGCCCTCTCTTCAAGTCTCTAGCCAAGAAACCTGCTGCGGATTTTCACGAGGTGCTAACTTGTGTAAGGAAATATATTTCCTTGAGGATACCTGGTTGTTGAAAAGGAACCACCGCAATAAAGGCAAGGAGAATAAATTACCTACTTCCACAATAGGAGGGGAGAACCGAGAGGGTGTTTCAACCCTCATGATCCAAAGAACGAGGAGTACACCTCGCTTATCACCGGCCCGACGAGAATGCTTATGGCCATAGACCAACACCATGCATTGTAGTGGCCCAACGGTTCTAAGGAAGGCCCTCAGCTGCCTAAATCTAAATATTTGTGCAGGTATCACCGGGAGTATGGGCATGACAGCAACCAGTGCCGCCAGCTGAGACAAAAGATAGAAAGGCTTATCAAAGCCGGCTACTTGAAAGAATATGCGGATAAGGAAAAAGACGAGAGTAGAAGGAGGAACGCTCCTACCACAGAGACTCCCGTATGAGTGAGGAGCAGGCAGGCGATCCTCCTAGGAGGGAGCGTCGAATGATAAGCTCCTAGCTGAAGAGTAGAGCCTGGAAAACACCCCAACTAAAGGTGTAATCCACATGATAGCAGGTGGACCTACTGATGGGCACTCCAAATGAGCCAGACAAGCTCATGCCCACGCAACTAGGACAATCATGAAGATTTACCACAAAATGCCAACAAGGGATCCTACGATCTCCACTTTACACATGCTAACACACAGGGAGTTCATTTACCTCATAACGATCCATTAGTTATTTCTGCAACTTTAGATAATTACACTGTTCACGGTATTTGTGTCGACTCTGGTAGTTCTGGTGACATCCTCTTCCAAAAGGTCTATAGGTAGATGGAGCTGGACAATACCGTACTAAAGCTGGTGGACACTTAATTATATGGCTTTGCTGGAGAGGTGGTACACCCCCTAAGCCATACCTGCTCCTCTTATCATTGGGAACTGAACCAAACAGGAAAACCAAGATGGCCTATTTCCTCATAGTGGACATGACCATTCGCATACAATGTCATCTTAGGATGACTTGCCCTGAACGCCTTCCAGGCAGTTATCTCCATGTATCACATGAAGCTAAAGTTCCCTACTAGAGCAGGAGTAGGGAAGGTGATGGGTGACTAGTTCATAGCTCGAAAGTATTATGTAGAATCTGTAAAAAGAGGCAGTCGGAAGAATATGGAGGTAGATCCTCCCAGCCGAGAGAAGGGTAAGAGGCCCATCCAGTATGACAAGCAGGGTAGTGCAGTTCCTACTTATGTACAACCAGCTAAAGAATTGTTAAGCATCGAACTGGTGTCGAGAGAGCCTGACAAGATTACCATAATTGGCTCCCAACTGAACCCCGAGTTAGCAAGGCGACTAACTATTTTCTTGCAAGAAAATGTTAACGTTTTTTGCATGGTCAACTAGGAACCTAGTAGGCATTGATCATAGCATAGTAGTGCACAGTCTGAATTTACACCGAACCTTCCCTCTTGTAAAACATAAGAAAAGACATTTCAATCTTGAGAAGGACAAGATCATCCAAGAGCAGGTAGGTAAGCTTTTTGGCAGCTGGACACATTAAGGAAATCTAATTTCCAGAATGGCTGTCAAATGTGGTACCTGAACCCAAGCTAGGGTTACCACCAAATTATGCTTAACACCATGACCAGAAAGCAGGTTTGCTTCATCATGTCACGTGGGACCTATTGTTATGCCTTTCGAGCAGAAAAATACAAGTGCTACCTACCAACGGCTGGTGGACAACATCTTTCAAGAACAGCTAGGACATGACATGGAAGTGTACGTCGACTACATACTAGTGAATAGCCGGTAGATGGACCAGGATATCTCTAACCTAGCCAAAATCTTCAACCTGCAGAGGAAGCACCACATGCAACTGAACCCAACTAAATGTGCATTCAGAGTACAAAGTGGTAGATTCCTAAGGTACATGGCTACAGAGAAAGGCATCGAGTTCAACCTTAACAAAATATGAGCCATCCAGGAGATGAAGCGCCTTGCTAACCTCAACGAAGTTCAAAAACTAGTTGGTCGCATAGTTGCCCTCAACAGGTTTATATCCAGCTCAATAGACTACAGCTTACCGTTTTTCAAAAACTTGTAGAAAGACCAAGAACTTCACATGGGATGAGACTGTCAGCAGGCTTTCCAGGACCTGAAGGCCTACATGGCTGAGCTACCCTTGCTTACCAAATCATCACCAGGTAAGCAACTATTTCGGTACCTAGTTGGAGTGTTAGAATAGGTGACCGTGAAGCCAATCTTGTTGGGCTTACGTAACCTATTTCTGACGATATGGTGTTTAAATAAAGATTATGAATAAAAGTGATATTCATATTTAGCATTAACAGTTTGTTTTTGTTCATTTACTGCTTTATATTATAAGTTGTTCAATACACAAACAAAGCTGTCACAGACCGAAACGTTAATCCAAGAAACTGGACTGCGCATAGGATGGCAAGTCATGAAATCAGTTTCTATGGATTGGTCTGATGCACTCCAAGTCGAAGGACCTCTAGATAGGTTATCGAGATCCGTTTGAGACTTGCACAAAGCGATTGCAGTCGTGTTTCATCGACAAGTGACGAGGGTTGTCCATAAAACATTAGCAGGTTAGCCAGCTTGGTGCCGGCTGACTGAGGTGACTCGTGGGAATCGTCATATGGGAAACCTTGAGTGGGTTGGTCAGGTATGACTTGGATTCCCGGTTCCGACAGTGCGGATTTTGTCCTCAGACTTGAAGGACTATTGTAGTCACATGCACACCATGCCCGTATCTTAGATTCGGCAAGAGGCTACCAAGTCGAGAGACTCAGTTGTCATAAGCTCTATCTAGTGCGGTCAAGGTGTGTAGTCTGAACAGTAGGTCCTAACAGAGGATCCGTCTTCTGTCAAGAAGGATTGACAGTGATGTCTCACTTACACTCTAAGACTCGTCCTCCAGTAAATATGTGGCCACAGTGACTGAACAATGAGATAAGATCCCTATGACGTTTGGTGTGGACGAGCCAAGGCTTTAGTCAAGAACGGATACCGACATCTAAGGTCCACACTTTAGACTATAGTTGTGAGATGGTAAACGGAAGGACAAGCGTACTGAAGAACCTAAACGTTCACGCCATAATATTCACCTAGTCTCTAGTGCCATGGACTGTTGCTAGATGGCCACCCATGGTGATGGATGAATTCCCATCACAGGATGATTGAAAATTCGATCAAATCTAGCTGAGGGTGAACCTAAAGAGTCACACACAATCCACCGGTAATGGAGGAATTAATTTGAGATTAATTTCAGGAGGTAGAACAATTTAATTGGATTTAATTGGTTCCATTTTCTTGGATTGTTAATTCCTTTAATTAGATTAAATGGAATTAACTAATAAAAAGGATTTATTAGAATTGAGGAAATGGACTCAAAATAATTATTTAATTATTTAAAGCCCAATGAATTATTTTAAAATATATTTAAATATTCCACAAAATCCATCAAGTGATGGACAAACGAGATTGAATGGAGAGATGAAGGGCCATGACTGATGTTTGACCTGGTCAACCTATACCTCTTAATGAGAGTTGGAAGAGGAATAAGAGAACTCCTTTCCTATAAATTTTCATAGAGACACACGCACACAAGGTGATCATCTCATGCACATACAAAAACACACACAGACGGCATCTCTCTCTCTCTCTCTCTCTCTCTCGTCCACTACCTCTCTTCACTCCAAGATTAGTCTATTTCCTTGTCTTTGATATAAGTGAACTCTAGGCAAATCGATCACGTTAATTCATAACGCTAGGTCGATTTGTCCTCCTATATTCCTCTTGATTTCTTTCTAGCACGGGGATCAAGATTGCTGGGACAATTTAGAGGGTTCCCAACTTGGAATCTTGGTGGCAAAACGTGGAACAAAGCGTGTAGCGACACGACGAAAACTACAACGGGTACGTCACGTTCGTTACGTGTTTCTTTCATTGCAACCCTATGGCCACCATGAATGTAGCATGTTTTATTTTCCTTAATTCATGAGATACACCGAACACCTGGTAGGTTCAAGGGAACACCCTTTGAATGTGTACTTGAATTCCGTTTAAAACATGTTTAATTTTCTTATTTTTTTTAATTATCGCCCTTCCACATTCGCGCTCCCTCCCGGGACAATCCACACTCGTTTTCAGTGGTATCAGAGCCCGGTTCAGTGTATTGGCCTAGTGTTTTATGTGCTATACGTGTAAAGCATGTTTTACGTGGCTTTAATTTACGTTTTATAGCATGCCGTATATATTAGGGTTTATCGCGTTAATCTTGCACATAAATTATGGATCATGGATTTCTTGTTTCTTGAAATACATTCTTTGTTTCTTGAAGGAAAAATGGGGCAGAAATACAAATGAAAATTTTTTGTGGTTGCTTTCCGGTATTATTTTTCTGAGGTTATTTCTTGGTTTATTTTCTGGATGTTTTTCTTAAAAGATATTATTTAGAAATATTTTATTTTGAGTTTGGTTTGGAACCATCTAAAATTTAATATTGTTTAAATTAATGATGAAAAGGATTTCCTAGCAAGAAAATTACAATGGTTGCACAGATGGTCAAAATTTTTGAGTAGAAATTATGCGTTTATTTTTTGTGTTTTATGATATTAGTTATCATGAGATTATGTGAATGACATGTTTACTAGATTATGTGAAATGTTATTTGCGTTAATAAGGATGGATGATCACAAAGCCCTAGACCGTCTGTATGGTTTATTTTGTGTTGGGCATGTGTGCCTCGTTTTATCGCTTCCTCTCTCTTTTCTGGTTACCTTGGAATAATAAGGCCTTCCATCTCTGTCCAAATATTTTTTTCCCAGGTGCTCGTCGGGGTTTCTTTTTAAGTTGTAATGAGCGTAGAATAGTTGTGAGGTTTTATTTTTTAATTAAATGAAGAATATGAAGGATGGCACAGAAAGTGGATTCCAAGGAGTTCCATAGAGGTCCATAGCCAAGGAGGCCCCGTGGACAAAGAGGCAATGCCCATCAATGTGTTGATGGGTTTCTACTATTAAATGTAATAGTGTAGGACCAACCCTGGATTGACCGTAGATCCACTACGGTCTCAGTGGATCGCATAGGATTCGGGCTTGTGATCATCCAACAGGGGCGTGCTAGGCTCTATTTTGCATGTGGCATATTTGATAGATGAATGGTTTATTTATCGTATTATTGCAATAGCATGCGAAATGTATTATGCATAGATGTTTGTATGTGGTGCGATGAGGTCTCGGTCTTTTAAGCTCTCACTTGGTTGGACCAAGCTAAAATATTAGACCCTTAATAAATAGAGAACCTAAGTTATTCCTTCAAGCTTTCTATCCATGACACAGTGAGGAAGCTAGTTTCAGTCAATTGCGTGGTCTCACGAGTCGTGGCACGTCTCTTGTTCTGAAAACAAGCTGCACGTTTGTTGTGAACGAAGTGAATACACTCCTGTTACCTGTCTCACGTGTCATAGGGGTAGCAGTGAGTGCTATAATTCGGTCGATTGGGTCGGGTCTAATGCCTGAATAACGTGATTCGCTTGGAGTCCTTGGGATCACGTAAAAGGGTGAGGTAAAATATCTTGGGAATCTCGTTGGACGAGAATGGTACAGAATACCTCCCACAAAGTTATTTTCCAGGCGAATCGTAAAAGCGGGGTATGAAAAATTTCATTGTGAATCCCAAGCCCACTATGAAAGGGTTTCCCAAAAACAACGTTTGAGAGTGGCGTGTTTTCGTAAAATAGTGGGAGCGTTAAATGATTGAAGTCTAAATCTTTAATTGTTATTTAGCACCACTTTATTTCTGTTGATTGTATGCTTTAGTTTAAATGTAGATTTAAAACAATGTCTAAGAATCCATTATCCTCCATACTTGAGACAATGAAATTCAATGGAACAAACTACAACGACTGGTTGTGCAATCTAAGGATAGTCCTCAATTATGAGAACCAAGGCTATGTCATGGACAAGTCGTCCCTCGTACTTTGTCAAAAGAATCCACGCCAGGAGAACGTGAGACGTCCGAACTTTAGCACCAAGATAACTGAAAAGTACGTAGCCACATACTAGCATCTATGACGAATGAGATCAGAAACAATATGAGAGGCTAGACGACGTTCCTTCCATAATGGCTCGCCTGAAGGATTGCTATGCAGTCCCAGACTGGCATACTAGGTATGTTGCGGCGAAGGTGTTCTTTAGATCTAAAATGACCGAAGGATCCTCTGTACATGAGCATGGGGTCACGATGCTTACCTTGATGGAAAAGCTCAAAGACCTCAAAGCAGGGTTCGATACCGAGACGTACATTAAGTGATCCTTTGGTCACACCCACCCTTCTTCGACCAATTTGTTATTAACTACTACATGAATGCACTTGAGAAGGGCATACATGAGTTACTCAGCATGTTAGTGGCAATGACCAAAAAGTCTGCGCCATTTATGTTGATTGGAGAGGCTTCAATTTCCAAAACGAAAGGCAAGGATGCTAGATGTTGGAAAATGAAGAAGGAAAAGGGAAAGGCCGCCACAACCGCTGCAAATGCTAGGAGCGTTCCCATTGCCAAAGTGGGGAAAGGCAAGGGAAGAGGAAGGTTGATTCGAAGCAACAGTCAAGGGCAAATGACATATGTGTTCATTGTCGTGAGAAAGGGCATTGGAAGAGGGATTGCCCCAAATTCCTTTCCGATCAAGGTACGTTTGTGGTTTAGGTTAAAATGGTCACTAACTCTGCCTCTTGGGTATTGGATACCGGCTGTAGAGCTCACATTTGCAATGACTTGCAGGTGTTGAAAAGAAGCAGAAAGCTAAGTAAAGGAGAAATAGTTCTGAAGCTTGGCGATGGCAAGCCCGTTACTGCAGAAGCAGTAGGAAACGACAACTTAGTAGTTAGTGATCATGTTATGATAGAATTAGAGGACTGTTATCATGTACCTAGCATGATCAAAAATATCATTCCATTCTGTTGTTAGACAATAGTGGTTATGAATTTTCGATCAATATGCTTTGATTTGATGAAAGGTGGAATTACTCATTTGCTTGGTACACTTAATTACAGCCTCCACATTCTAAAAAAGTCTAAGTTTATCATGACTGCACAACACAAATGCAAAATAGATAAACACGAGAACGCACAATTGTGGCATGCAAGGTTAGGTCACATCTCTCAAGAAAGGATGAAGAGCTTGGTAGATTCAAAGAACCTAGAGGTTGGGGACTTGAACAACCTACCAACCTGTGAATCCTGCCTTAAAGAAAAAATGACCAAAAGGCCCTTTGTAGGACAAAGTAGGCTTGCCACAGGTCTGTTGGACTTGGTCCATACGGATGTATGTGGACCACTAAGAACACAAGCCAGAGGTGGTTTCTCTTACTTCATAACCTTCACCGATGATCACTCATGGTATGGTTATGTTTACCTAATGAGGTACAAGTCTGATGCTCTTATGAGGTTTAAAGACTTTAGACTTGAAGTTGAGAACTAAATCGGGCGCAAAACTAAAATCCTACTGTCAGATCGAGGTGGTGAGTACCTCCCAGGACACCGTAGTTAAACAACGTCTCTAAAAGGAGGAATCAAACCCTATTAGACATGGTCCTATCTATGATGAGTTGTACCAAACTGCCCTTGTCTTTTTGGGTCTACGCACTAGAAACATCAGCCAAGTTATTGAACTTAGTGCCATACAGAGCCGTGTCCCAAATAGCATATGAGATATGGCACGACAAGCCTGCTTCCTACAAATACTTGAGAGTGTGGGGTAGCCCTGCATACATCAAGAGGTTAGTGGGAGACAAGTTAGAATCGAAATTTAGCTTGTGTAGGTTCCTTGGATATCCAAAGGAAACCGCAGGTTATTACTTTTATGACCCCTCGGAATAGAAGGTCTTTGTTTCAAGGAATGCAGTATTCTTGGAAAAGGGTTTTCCAACGAATATCCAACGTGATGAGCTGCTCCATGAGGAATCAAGTGACGCAAATCAGTCATCAGCACCAGAGGTTACGGATACCTCACTAAGAGGTTTTAGGTTAAGTACCCAACGGTTTGAGCCACCTCGCGAAGCTCAACATGTTGGACAACCTCCCCAGGCCCAGCATGTCGAGCAACCTCATGAGGAGCCAACCACGATACCTGGACCACCGGCTCTTGTCATGTCTGCGCCCACAGTTACCACTGACGTTCCAGTCCTTCGTAGGTCAACCAGAGTATCGCGCCCTCCCCTAAGGTATGGCTTCTTAGGTTGGACTGGTCAGTTGGATAAGGATCTCAAGACATCCGGATGGGATGTCTGACATCGACTCGGGAAAGTGGCTTGAGGCCATGAAAGCCAAAATGGAATCCATGAGCACAAACCAAGTGTGGACACTTGTAGACCCACAAAAAGGTGTTAAACTAGTCGGGTGCAAATGGGTCTATAAGCGTAAACTTGGCGTTGATGGATAAGTAACTATGTTCAAGGCTAGGTTAGCGGCGAAAGGTTACACTTAATGACCCGGTGCGACTTTGAGGATACCTACTTGCCAGTAGCCATGGCTCAGTCTATTTGGATTATGCTTGCCATAACTGCATGGTATTACTATGAAATATGGCAGATGGACGTGAAAATGACATTCCTGAATGGTTTCATTGAGGAATAAATCTATATGGATCAGCCGGAGGGATTCACAGTCATTAGAGAAAAGTAGAAAGTCTGTCGTCTCCAAAAGTCCATCTATGGCCTCAAACAAGCATCCCGGAGTTGGAACATTCAGTTTGATGAAGTCATACAAGGATATGATATCATAAAAAACGAGTGTGACCCTTCTGTATACAAGAAGGTCAGTGGGAGCTCTGTAGTGTTCCTAGTACTTTATGTGGACGACATTCTGTTTATTGGGAATGACATCAGAATGTTATGTGACCCAAAAGCATAGTTGTCCACTCAATTTTCTATTAAGAATTTGGGTGAAACTTTCTACATTCTAGGCATCTAGATTGTCAGAGACAAATCTAAAAAGAATGTTAGGAATGACTCAAAACTCGTACGTTGAGAAAATCTTGAAGAGATTCAATATGGATAACTCAAAATGAGGTTTCCTTCCAATAAGGCACGGGATCAAGTTATCCAAGAAACAGTCTCCCAAGACTGATGGGGAGCTTGAAAGGATGAAGTCTATCCCCTATGCTTCTGCCGTAGGTAGCATCCAATACGTCGTCCACTGCACAAGGCCTGATATCGCTTACACTTTAAGTGTAACTAGCAGATATCAGTTCTGTGCAGGGGAGGCACATTGGAATTCAATCAAGAGTATCCTTAAGTACCTAAGGAGGACTAAGGATATATTCTTGGTCTTCGGTGGTGGAGAGTTGATTCTAGAAGGTTTAAGCCACGCTAGCTTCCAGTCGGACAACGATGATGCCAAGTCTCAATCGGGCTATTTGTGTTCAGACTTAATGGTTGAGTGGTGACTTGGAAAAGTTCGAAGCAAGACATCACAGTTGATTCCACCACTGACGCTGAATACATAGCAGCTTCAGAAACTGTCAAGGAAGTGGTTTGGATGAGAAACTACATCCAAGAGTTGGGTGTGGTGCCTAGCATTAGTGAGCCCGTAGTTATCTTCTATGATAACAACGTGGCTATATTGCAAGCAAAGGAACCGAGATCTCATCACCGATCCAAGCACATACTTAGACGCTACCACCTTTTGAGGGAAATGGTAGGAAGAGGTGACGTTCGGATGGACCGAGACAGCTCAGCAGACAACACAACAAATCCTTTGACAAAGACTATATCACAAATTGCTCATACGCAACATCTTGAGAATATGGGGTTAAGACATATGGGTGATTGGCTCGAGGTCAAGTGGGAGATTGTTACAATAGGTGACTGTGAAGCCAATTTTGTTAGGCTTATGTAACCTATTTCTGAAGATATGGTGTTTAAATAAAGATTATGAATAAAAGTGATATTCATATTTGATGTTAATACTTTGTTTATGTTCACTTACTGCTTTATATTATAAACTGTTGAATGCACAAAAAAAGCCCACAGACCGAAACGTTAATCCAAGAAACTAAACCTGCGCATAGGATGGTAAGTCATGAAATCAGTTTATGTGGATTGGTCGGATGTACTCCAAGTCGAAAGACCTCGAGATAGGGTATCGAGAATCAATTTGAGACATGCACTAAGCGATTGCAGTCGCGTTTCATCGACAAGTGACGAGGGTCGTCCATGCAACATTAGTGGGTTAGCCAGCTTGGTCCGGCTCACTGAGGTGACTCGTGGGAATCATCATATGGGAAACCTTGAGTGGGTCTGTCTTCGTATGACTTGGATTCTGGGTTCCGACGGTGTGGATTTTGTCCTCGGACTTGAGGGACTATTGTAGTCACATGCACACCATGCCCGTATCTTAGATATGGCAAAAGGTTACCAAGTCAAGAGACTCGGTTGTCATAAGCTCTGTCTAGTGCAATCAAGGTGTGTAGTGTGAACAGTAGGTCCTAACAGAGGATCCGTCTCCTGTCTAGAAGGATTGACAGTGATGTCTAACTTACACTATGAGGCTTGTCCTCCAGTAAATTTGTGGCCACAGTGACTGAATCGTAGGTCCACACCCTAGACTATAGCTGTGAGATGGTAGACGGAAGGACAAGCGTACTGAAGAACCTAAAAGTTCAAGCTGTAATATTCACCTAGTCTCTAGTACCATGCATCGTTTCTAGACGACCACCCATGGTGACAGACGAATTCCTATCATAGGATGATTGGGAAGCCAAGTCTAGCTGAGGTTGAACCTAAAAAGTCACACAAATCCACCGGTAATGGAGGAATTAATTTGGGATTAATTCTAGAAAATAGAAAAATTTAATTGGATTAAATTGGTTCCCTTTCCTTAGATTGTTAACTCCTTTAATTAGATTAAATGGATTTAACTAATAAATAGGATTTATTAAAATTGAGGAATGGGCTCAAAATAATTATTTAGTTATTTAAAGCCTAATGGATTATTTTAAATTATATTTCAATATTTTATAAAATCCATCAAGTTTGACGAGATTGAATGCAGAGATGCAGGGCCAAGATTGAAGTTTGACTTAGTCTTTAGCCTAAGTTGACTAGGATTTGACTAGGTCAAAATCCTAGTCAACCTATGCCTCTTAATGAAGAGTTTGAAGAGGAATAGGAGAACTTCTTTCCTATAAATTCTCATAGAGACACATACACAAGGTGATCATCTCATGCACATAAACGCACACTCACACACACATGGCATCTCTCTCTCTCGTCCACTACCTCTCTTCACTCCAAGATTAGTTTAGGTTCTTGTCTTTGATACAAGTGAACTCTAGGCAAATCGATCACGTTAATTCATAACGCTAGGTCGATTTGTCCTCCTATATTCCTCTTGAGTTCTTGCTAGAAAGGGGATCAAGATCCGGTGGATTGTGTGGAAATTTAGAGGGTTCCTAACTTGGAATTTTGGTGGCAAAACGTGGAACAACACGTCTAGCGGCACGAAGAAAACTACAACGGGTATGTCACGTTCCTTACGTGCTTCTTTCATTGCAACCCTATGGCCACCATGAACATAGCATGTATTATTTTCCTTATTCATGAGATACACTAAACGCCCGACAGGTTCAAGGGAACACCCATTGAACGTGTACTTTAATTCCGATTAAAGCATGTTTAATTTTCTTTATCGCTCTTCCACATTTGCGATCCCTCCCGGGACGATCCATGCTCGCTTCCATGTAGGGCAACACACAGTGAGCTACGTGCTCATCAAGGAGGAGGATAGGAACCAAAAAGCCCATCTACTACGTAAATAAGGTATTACATGGGGTCGAGCAACAATAACCAGAGGTAGAAAGCTGGCTTTTTTAGTAATAATAACTCATAACTACGTCCTTATTTTCCATCACATTCCATTATTGTGTGTACTAACACCCCTTGCTACCAATGTTAAGGAAAGCTAAAACTTCAGGTAGGATGATCTAGTGGGTTGTCTAGCTCAGTGAATATGACATTTCCTACAAGCCTAGAACAGCCATGAAGGCCCAAGCTCTAGCTGAATTCATGACTGAGGCAACATCTGCTAAGGAGGATGAAGGAAACTGGTTGTTACATGTAGATGGCTCCTCCACCCTTGCTGGTAGTGGAGGGGGAATTGTCCTTACCAGCCTAGAAGGAAACGGCCTAGAATACGCCTTGAGATTCGACTTCAAGGCATAATGTAATAAGTGTTAGAATAGGTGACCATGTAAGCCAATTTTGGCAGGAATAAATAACCTATGTCTAGACAATTTCTGGTGTTTGATAAAAACATTTATGAATAACGAAGTGAAAATTCATATGGCAATACTTTGTTTACGTTCACTTATATCTGCATTTACATTTCAGTTCACTACGCAAACAAAGCCCACGGACTGAGAATCGATTTCGGGGACTGGGACTACGCTTGGAGGTAGGTCCATGAAATCAGTCTTACCGAATCAGTCCGGAAATCTCCAAGTCAAGGAATCCCGAAAATGGGTACCGGGATTCCCTTTGAGACTTGCACTAAGCATCTGCTGTCGTATTTCATCGACGGGTGACGAAGGTCGTCTAAGCAGTGTTAGTGGGTCAGCATGCTAGGAAGCAGCTGATTGAGGTGACTCGCGGGAACCGTCTTACGGAGGACCTTGAGTATGGTCAGCAAGGTATGAAGTGTATTCCCGGTTCCAACGGTACAGGCCAAGTCCTTTGACTTGAGGAACTGCTGAGTTCACCTGTGCATCAGGTCTGTATCTTAGATATGGTGAGAGATTGCCAAAATACTCTTGAGTAGTCACAAGCCATGTCTAGTGCAGCTCGGGTGTACAGAGTGACAGTATTTTCCAAGAAAGAATCTGTCTCCTGTCAAAAGGTATTGACAGTTGAGTCTCATGTATGCTCTATGTCTTGTCCCTAAAATCTGTGGCCACAGTAACTGAACAGAAGGGAAGGTTTCCCTTGCGGCGTTTAGTAAGGACAGACCGACACTTAGGTCCAAAATGGGTACCTGCTTTTTCCGTGCCCTAGACTCTAAGTGATGAGACCGAAGACAAAAGGACAAGTGTACTGTTAGAGCCTAAATGTTCATCCCCAATTATTTCACCTAGTCTCTAGTGCCATGGACCGTTGCTAGATGACCACCCATGGTAACGGACGGATTCTAGGAATCCGACCAAGTCTAGCTGAAAGGTGAACCTAAAGAGTCACACACTATCCACACACAATTAGTATTTAATTTGGAATTAAATATTGGAGTAAAGGAATGATTAAATTAGATTTAATCGGGTCCTATATTTTCTTGGAGAAATTAATTCCTTCTATTTGATAAAGGGAATTAAATTAATAAATAGGATTTATTAAAGGGTTGATTTAATGGGCTTAGAATAAATATTAATATTTATTTATTATATTTATTTTTAGCCTTTTGGAATATTTAATGGGATTTAAATATTCCATTAAATTAAAATCAACGGTTGAGATGAAAAGGGGAGATGGAAGGCTAGGATTTGTTTGACTAAGTCAAACACTAGTTTGACTAGGACTTTGACTAGGTCAAAATCCTAGACAAATTAGAGTTCTTAGAGTAGGAGTTTAAAGAGGATTAAACTCCTCCTCTATAAATACCTCTAGCTTCCAACTTTTTGAAGGATGATGAAATTCCAACACACACACAAGACACACATAATTTCGGCCTCTCTCCCCTCTTTCTCGTCCGCCCTCTCTCTCTCCACTCTCCAAGAAAAATATTTTCTAGTTCTTTTGTTCTTGGAACATTAGAACTTAGATGAATCAATACCGTTAATTGATAACGTGTTGTTGATTCATCCACTCCAAAATATACACTTGTTCGTTGCTAGCACGACGTGCAAGATACGTGGGTGGATCGTGTGTCACGATTTGGAGGGTCTCAAGAACGAGATCTCGGTGCAAAACGGGGAACAACGCGTGTAGCCGTTGAAGACAAAAACGACAACGGGTAGGTCTCATTTTATTTTTCGTCTCTCTTTATTTTCAACTCTATGGCCTCCATGATTTCTTTACATGTTGTTTAATCATGAGATACACCGAACACCCGGGAATCTCAAGGGTACACCCCTTGAGCGTGTTCTTTTATTATTAAAAGCATGCTTTAATTTTTGTATGTTATTTTATATCGTGCTTCCGCATTTGCGCAATTCCCGGGACGATCCACTGATTTCTTTCAGTGGTATCAGAGCCCGGTTCGGTGTATAGGCCTAGGGTTTATGTGCGTTATAAGCATGAAACGTGAAATTGGCATGTTTTTTATTAAATCTTGATTTTGTTGATTTTAAAGCAAGTCGTTTTTATTGCTTTTGATTCGTGTGTATTTTCTGAATATTGGTATTTTTTCTGTTTTTCTTGGGAAACCGGGTGGAAAAATTGAACGGAAAACGAGAAACGACGCAGCCCGGCCAGCCGGGAGGGCTGGCCGCGCACAGCCGTGCACTGCCGGCAGGACAGACGCGGGCAGGCAAGGGAAGCCTGCGCGCGCGCCCGCCCAGCAGACAAGGGTGTCTGCGCGCGCGCGGGCGCAAGGCTGCGCGTCTGAGAGTCCGTGCGCGGACGGACTCTGGGTAGCGCGCCGCCAGGCGCGCGCGTACGCAGACGGAGGAGTCTGCGCGCGCGCGCCCGGCAGGCGTGCCTTGTGCACGTCTGCGCGCGCACTGCGCATGGCGCGGCCGGTAGCCAGCAGGCCAGCGCGCGCGCGAGGCAAGGGAGCCTGCGCGCGCGACGGCCTGCCGGAATGCCCGGGCCGCGCAGCGTGTTGCCGGCCAGGCGCGCGCGCACGCAGGCAGGAGCCTGCGCGCGCGCAGGGGGCGGCAGGCTGCTGCTGCTAGGGTTTTCAAAAACCCTAGTAGTGTTTTCTTTTATTTTTTTAATTATTTTCAGTTTTAATTTTGAATTAATTCTGAAAAAATCGTTTTGTGGGTTCCATTATGCCTAATTTTTCTAAAGACATTATTTTAGGAGTAAAATAAATTGGATTTGGAATTCCGGGGTTATTTTACTTAAAATAATGAAGAAAAGTTTTCCTAAAATGAGAAAATCTTATTACCAATATTTATGTTTTATTTTTCACACTTTACGCACATATTCATTTATTATTTTTGAATATTTTATGATTGGGAATCAGGTGTTGTTGGTATATTGTAATTGTATGATGGGATCATGTGATTATGTGTGTTGGATGATCACGAGCCCTAGACCGAATGTATGGTTTATTTTCTGTTGGGCCTGTGTGCCTCTTTTACTGCTTTCTCCTTCTCTCTTTCTAGTTGCCTTGGAATAATAAGGCATTCTACCTCCCTCCTTATGTACTCCCCCCGGATTTTCGCTGGGGTTTCTTTTTTTATATGTAATGATAGTAGAATAGGAGTGAGGTTTCTAATTTTGTAATTGGTGGAGAGAGAAGGAAGGACCACATGGAGAGCCCAGACGGGAGGTCCCTTGGAGTTTTCCATGAAGTGAAGAAAGAGAAAAGAGACCAAGGCCCATCAGCATGATGATTGGGTTACTATTAATGTAACAGTGTAGGACCAACCCTAGATTGACCATAGATCCACTGCTGGCTCAGTGGGTCGAATAGGATTCGGGCTCGTGATCATCCAATAGGGGCGTGCTAGGCTTTAATTTTGCATGTGGTTATGATGATGATGGATGAATGGGTTATTTATTTATCATATAACTGCTATGGATGGTTTATTTACGCATTATGGTTATATGTGTGAATATATATTTATGAGATCTCGGTCATTTACTACTCTCATATTGGTTGGACCAATGCCAAAATATTAGACCCTAGACAAAGTGGACTTGAACTCTAGGAGTTTGTCCATGCCTTCCAATCCATGGCATAGTGAGGAAGCTGCTTTGGGTCAATAGCGTGGTCTCACGAGTCGTGGCACGTTATTGTACTTAAAGGAAGCTGCACATATGTCATGAACGAAAAATGGGCTGCTATTACCTGTCTCACGAGTCGTGGGGGTACCAGTGGGTCTGTGGCTCGGTCGATTGGGTTGGGTCTAACGCCCAATTAACATGATTCGCTTGGAGTCCTCGGGATCATGTGAAAGGGTGAGGCAATAATCATGGGAATCTCGTGGAACGAGAATGGTATGGAATACCTCCCACAGGATCTTTTTCCATGCGAATCGTAAAAGCGGGGTATGGGAAAATTGCTGTGGATCCCAAGCCCACTAGGAAAGGATTTTCCCGAAAATCACGTTTGAGAGTACCGTGTTTTCGTATAAATAGTGGGAGGATTAAATGACTAAAGTCCATGCATTTAATTATTTTATCAAACCACCGTCTTTTATTTTCTGCTGATCGCGCGCTGTTTTCTAAAATGTAGATTTTAAAATGTCTAAGAACCCACTTTCCACCATTCTTGAGACAAACAAATTCAATGGAACAAATTACAACGACTGGTTGCGCAATCTCAGGATAGTCCTAGATTACGAGAACCAAGGCTACGTCATGGACGAGCCTCTCCCTAGGACCTTGTCGGAAGGATCCACGCCAGAAGAATGTGAGACGTTCGAGACTTGGCATAAGGATAACCAGAAGGTCCGTAGCATCATACTTGCTTCGATGACCAATGAGATTCAGAAGCAATATGAAAGGCACGACGATGTCCCTTCCATTATGGCTCGCCTTTAGGATTGCTATGCAGTCCTGGACCGGCATACTAGGTATGTCGCGACCAAGGCATTCTTTGGAACGAAAATGACATAAGGATCCTCTGTACAAGAGCACGGGGTTCAAATGCTTACCTTGGTGGAAAAGCTCGAGGACCTAAAGGCAGGTCTCGATAATGAAACGTACATAGATGTGATCCTTCAGTCACTTCCACCCTCCTTTGACCAATTTATCGTCAACTACAACATGAACGCACTTGAGAAGGGCATTCATGAGTTGATCAATATGTTGGTGCAATACGAGGCAACGACTAAGAAGTCCTCGCCTTCAGTATTGTTTGGAGGTGCTTCAACTTCAAATACGAAAGGCAAGGGTGCTGGACGCTGGAAGAAGAAGAAAGGGAAGGGAAAGGCCGTCAAAGCAGCTACGAACACTAAGAGTGTTCCCATTGCCAAAGAGGGAAAAGGCAAAGGAAAGGGAAAGGTTGTCTCCAAGCAATAGTCGAAGGCATATGACATATGTATCAACTGCCGTGAGAAAGGGCATGGGAAGAGAGAGTGCCCAAACTCTTCTCGAACCAAGGTATTTATGTGATTGAGGTTAATATGGTCACTAATTCTGTCTCTTGGGTATTAGATACCGGCTGTGGAGCTCACATTTGCAATGACTTGCAGGTGTTGAAAAAGAAGTAAAAAAACTGGGTAGCGGGGACATGATCCTGAAGCTTGGGAATGGCAAGGCCATCTCGGCAGAAGCAGTAGGATCCGCCACTCTAGTGATTAGTGATAGTATTAGCATAGATTTAGAGCAAGTTTATTTTGTACCTAGTATGATTAAAAACATCATTTCCATTCCATTGTTGGACAATAGTGGTTATGAGCTTAGAATCAATAAAAATTGCTTTTATTTGATGAGGTGTGGAATTGCTCATCTAATTGGTACATTGCATAACGGACTCTATATCTTGCAACGAAAATTAGATAATAACGGGAACGCACGACTGTGGCACTCTAGGCTAGGTCACATATCCCAAGATAGGATGAAAAGGTTGGTAGACTCAAAGAACCTAGAGGTTGGGGACTTGAGCGATCTACCAACTTGTGAATCCTGTCTAAGAGGGAAAATGACCAAGAAGCCCTTTGTAGGACAAAGCAGGCTTGCCACAGGTCTGTTGGACTTGGTCCATACAGACGTATGTGGGCCACTAAGGACGCAGGCCCGAGGTGGGTTTTCCTACTTCATAACCTTTACCGATGATCATTCACGGTATGGTTATGTTTACCTGATGAGATACAGGTCTGAAGCTCTTGAGAGGTTTAAAGAATTCAGACTTGAAGTGGAGAACCAAACCAACTGCAAAAATTAAAGTCCTACGGTCAAACCGAGGCGGTGAATACCTTAGTACGGAGTTCCTAGATTATCTAAAACAACATAGTATAATATCAGAATTGACACCTCCAGGAACACCACAGTTAAATGGTGTCTCTGAAAGGAGGAATCAAACCCTGTTGGACATGGTTCGGTCCATGATGAGTTTTACCAAACTGCCCTTATCCTTTTGGACCTATGTGCTAGAAACGGCGGCCAAGTTGTTGAATTTGGCGCCTACTAGTACATTAACCCAAACGCCATATGAAATATGGCACGGCAAGCCTGCGTCCTACAACTACTTGAAAGTGTGGGTAGCCCCATATACGTCAAGAGGTTAGTGGGAGATAAGTTAGAATCTAGGTCTAGCTTATGCAGGTTCATTGGATACCCTAAAGAAACTGCGGGTTATTACTTTTATGACCCTTAGAACAAAAGGTCTTTGTTTTTAAGAAAATGCAGTATTCTTGGAGCAAGGCTTCTCGGAGGATATCCAACCTGATGAGCTGATCCTTGAGGAATCAAGTGATAGAATCCAGCCATCAGAGGTAGCCACGGAACCCTCACTTAGAGGATTCAGGATAGACAGCCGAAGGGCTGACCAACCTCGAGAGGTCCAACATGTTAGGCATGAAGGACAGCCTCAGGAACAGCTAGCCCCGGTTCCTGAACCACCGGCTCCGATACAGTCAGCGCCCACAGTCACCACTGACGTTCCCGTTCTCCGTAGGTCCACTAGAGAGTCCAGACCTCCAGTGAGATATGGCTTTCTAGGTGCGATCGATCTTTTGGATAACGATCCTAAGACTTATGGAGAAGCAATGTCAGATATCGACTACGCGAAATGGCTTGAGGCCATGAAAGCCGAAATGGACTCCATGAGCGAGAACCAAGTCTGGAGTCTTGTAGATCCACCGAAAGGTGTTAAGCCAGTGGGTTGTAAGTGGGTCTACAAGCGCAAACTTGGCGTTGATGGAGAAGTCAAAACTTTTAAGGCTAGGCTTGTAGCGAAGGGATACACTCAACAACCCGGGGTTGATTTTGAGGATACCTACTCGCCAGTAGCCATGGCTAAGTCCATTCGGATCCTGCTCCCCATAGCAGCATGGTATGACTATGAGATACGGCAGATGGACGTGAAAACGGCCTTCCTCAACGGTTTCGTTGAAAGAAGAGATCTATATGGATTAGCCGGAGGGTTTCACGGTCACTGGAGAAGACCAGAAAGTCTGTCGTCTCTAGAAGTCCATCTATGGCCTCAAACAAGCCTCCCGAAGTTGGAACATTCGCTTTGACGAAGTAATACGGGGGTATGACTTCATCAAAAACGAATCCGACCCTTGTGTATACAAGAAGGTCAGTGGGAGCTCAATTGTGTTCCTAGTGCTTTATGTGGATGACATTCTGCTTATTGGTAATGACGTTAGAATGTTAGGAAACACAAAAGCATGGTTGTCAACCCAGTTTTCATGAAGGACTTGGGTGAAGCCTCCTACATCCTAGGCATCCAGATTGTCAGGGACAGATCTAAAAGGGTGTTAGGACTCACCCAAAACTCGTATATGGAGAAAGTCCTAAAGAGATATCGAATGGACAACTCCAAACGAGGATTCCTTCCCATGAGGCATGGGATCAACTTGTCCAAGAAACAGTCCCCACAGACTGATGAGGAACTTGAAAGGATGAAAGTCATCCCCTATGCTTCTGCCTTAGGTAGCATCCAATATGCGGTCCACTGCACTAGGCCTGATATTGCATACGCTTTGAGCGTAACAAGCAGATATCAGTCCTGCGCAGGAGAGGCACATTGGAATGCTGGGCATCCTTAAGTACCTAAGGAGGACTAAGGAAATGTTCCTAGTCTATGGCAATGGAGAACTAATTCTGGAAGGCTTTAGCAACGCTAGCTTCCAGTCTGATGATGATGAGCCAAGTCTCAATCGGGGTACGTATTCAAACTCAATGGAGGAGTAGTAGCTTGGAAAAGTTCCAAGCAAGCAACCATTGCTGAATCCACCATAGAGGCTGAATACATAGCAGCCTGAGAAGCTGCTAAGGAAGTGGTTTTGGATGAGAAACTACATCCAAGAGTTGGGTGTGGTGCCTAGCATCGCCGAGCCTGTTGTCATCTTCTGTGATAACAACGGAGCAATAGCGCAAGCAAAGGAACCGAGATCTCATCACCGTTCCAAACACATTCTTAGACGCTACCATCTTCTTAGAGAAATGGTAGGAAGAGGTGACGTCCGGATGGACCGAGTCAACTCAGCAGACAACACAGCAGATCCGCTGACAAAGCCTATGTCGCAGAGCGCTCATACGCAACATCTTGAGAAGATGGGGATTAGACATATGGGCGATTGGCTTTAAAGGTCAAGTGGGAGATTGTTAGAATAGGTGACCATGTAAGCCAATTTTGGCAGGAATATGTAACCTATGTCTAGACAATTTCTAGTGTTTGATAAAAACATTTATGAATAAAGAAGTGAAAATTCATATGGCAATACTTTGTTTACGTTCACTTATATCTGCATTTACATTTCAGTTCACTACGCAAACAAAGCCCACGGACTGAGAATCGATTTTGGGGACTGGGACTACGCTTGGAGGTAGGTCCATGAAATCAGTCTTACCGAATCAGTCGGGAAATCTCGAAGTCAAGGAATCCCGAAAATGGGTACCCGGGATTCCCTTTGAGACTTGCACTAAGCATCTGCTGTCGTATTTCATCGACGGGTGACGAAGGTCGTCTAAGCAGTGTTAGTGGGTCAGCATGCTAGGAAGCAGCTGATTGAGGTGACTCGCGGGGAACCGTCTTACGGAGGACCTTGAGTATGGTCAGCAAGGTATGACGTGTATTCCCGGTTCCAACGGTACAGGCCAAGTCCTTTGACTTAAGGAACTGCTGAGTTCACCTGTGCATCAGGTCTGTATCTTAGATATGGTGAGAGATTGCCAAAATACTCTTGAGTAGTCACAAGACATGTCTAGTGCAGCTCGGGTGTACAGTAAGTGACAGTATTTTCCAAGAAAGGATCTGTCTCCTGTCAAAAGGTATTGACAGTTGAGTCTCATGTACGCTCTGTGTCTTGTCCCTAAAATCTGTGGCCACAGTAATTGAACAGAAGGGAAGGTTTCCCTTGCGGCGTTTAGTAAGGACGGACCGACACTTAGTGATGAGACCGAAGACAAAATGACAAGTGTACTGTTAGAGCCTAAATGTTCATCCCCAATTATTTCACCTAGTCTCTAGTGCCATGGACCGTTGCTAGATGGCCACCCATGGTAACGGACGGATTCTAGGAATCCGACCAAGTCTAGCTGAAAGGTGAACCTAAAGAGTCACACACTATCCACACACAATTAGTATTTAATTTGGAATTAAATATTGGAGTAAAGGAATGATTAAATTAGATTTAATCGGGTCCTATATTTTCTTGGAGAAATTAATTTCTTCTATTTGATAAAGGGAATTAAATTAATAAATAGAATTTATTAAAGGGTTGATTTAATGGGCTTAGAATAAATATTAATATTTATTTATTATATTTATTTTTAGCCTTTTGGAATATTTAATGGGATTTAAATATTCCATTAAACTAAAATCAACGGTTGAGATGAAAAGGGGAGATAGAAGGCTAGGATTTGTTTGACTAAGTCAAAAACTAGTTTGACTAGGACTTTGACTAAGTCAAAATCCTAGACAAATTAGAGTTCTTAGAGTAGGAGTTTAAAGAGGATTAAACTCCTCCTCTATAAATACCTCTAGCTTCCAACTTTTTGAAGGATGATGAAATTCCAACACACACACAACACACACATAATTTCGGCCTCTCTCCCCTCTTTCTCGTCCGCCCTCTCTCTCTCCACTCTCCAAGAAAAAATATTTTCTAGTTCTTTTGTTCTTGGAACATTAGAACTTAGATGAATCAATACCGTTAATTGATAACGTGTTGTTGATTCATCCACTACAAAATATACACTTGTTCGTTGCTAGCACGACGTGCAAGATACGTGGGTGGATCGTGTGTCACGATTTGGAGGGTCTCAAGAACGAGATCTCGGTGCAAAACGGGGAACAACGCGTGTAGCCGTTGAAGACGAAAACGACAACGGGTAGGTCTCGTTTTATTTTTCGTCTCTCTTTATTTCCAACTCTATGGCCTCCATGATTTCTTTACATGTTGTTTTAATCATGAGATACACCGAACACCGGGGAATCTTAAGGGTACACCCCTTGAGCGTGTTTCTTTTATTATTAAAAGCATGCTTTAATTTTTGTATGTTATTTTATATCGCGCTTCCGCATTCGCGCAATTCCCGGGACGATCCACCGATTTCTTTCAGTGTAATAAGGACCAAGTATGAGGCCTCATAGTTGAAATCAAGATGGCATTAGATGCAAGAGCTAGGAACCTTACTGCCTACACCGACTCCCAGCTAGTAATTAACCAGGTGGGAGGCACATATGATGTCAAGAAGGAGAGAATAAAGTAATACCTCGAAGAGGTAAGCGAGCTTAAGAGCTGGCTGAAGAGCTCCCAGTTCCACCAAATCCCTCGCATTGAAAACACCAAGGCAAGCTAACTGGCCCGGATGGCGAAATCCTTAGCTGATTGCAGCATGCACATCATCACTGTAAGAACCCTTACTAAAGCCATCTCTAATGCTGACATTAATTTCTTGCAGATAAACATGGATTGGAGGAAGCCCCTCCTAAACTACATGTAGGAAGGGATCCTTCCTGCTGATGAACACTAGGCAGCCCGCTTGAGGAGTAGGGTAGTCTAATTTGTTCTACTAGGAGGAATCCTATATAAACGCAGTTTCTCTCAGCCCTACCTGTGTGCCTATCTACTGAGGAAGGTCAAATCATATTACAAGAGGTACACAAAAGGATCTTGTGGATCCCACATAGGTAGTACAGCTCTTACAGGTAAAACTTTACGAGCCAGATACTTTTGGCCTACCCTCAATAAAGATGCATTGGATTAGGTGAGAAGGTGCGACCAATGCCAAAAGCATGCTCCGCTTATCCATGTACCAGCTAAACTATTCAAAGACATCTCAACACCTTGTTCGTTTTCCAAGAGGGGAATGGACATAGTAGGTTCGTTCCTACCTGCCTAAGGACAACGCAAATTCCTGTTAGTAGCAATAGGCTACTTTAGCGAATAGGTGGAGGCTGAGCCTCTTACTAATATTATAAAAAACCAAAGTGCTCAAATTCCTCTGGAAGAACATAATCTACAGTGATAGTTTACCTCGTGTACTTATTTCTGACAACGTTTGTCAGTTTGAAGATTGGAAAATCCAAGATTGGTGTGTCGACTAAGGCGTCCAGCAACGCTTCGCTTCAGTAGCCTATGACCAAACTAATGGGTAGGTAGAAGTTACAAACTGCATTTTTCTGCAAAGCATCAAAACCAAGTGGAACGAGGAGGAGGGCTATGGGTCCACGCTCTACCCAGCGTGTTGTGGTCTTACAGAACCACCCTCAAGTCTACCACTGGTGAAACACCTTTCAACTTGGTGTATGGATTAGAGGCTATTATCCCTGTTGAAGCAATGATGTCATGCTACGTACCATCCTTGACTTAATAGATAAAGTGTGAGAAGATGCTCAAACTCGTATGGAAAGATACAAACAGAAGGTAGTAAATGCATACAACCGAAGAGTAAAAATGAGAGAATGCTAGGTGGCAGACTTCATACTCATACGAGCTATGCTCTCAAGCCAGTCGGGAAGCTACCTCCCAACTGGGAAGGTTGTTATATGGTGACCCGAATCATCAAATTTGGCGCGTACGAGCTGGAAGACACCGATTGCAGGAAGCTATCTCGACCATGGAACACATACAAACTCAGGAAGCTTTATTCTTGATATACTTACTCTCTTTACTTACAGCTAGCTAGCTTTTTCATTCAAGCATTACCTTACATGAATAAAAGGAATTCATGCTTCCCTTCTTATTGATACGTTATATGGATCGGCTCGTGAGATGAATGCGAATAGCGGAAGCGCGAAAGATAGCATAATAAAAATTGCAAAACATAATTAAACATAATTTAAAGTATGCATCACATACATAACCGGATCAAGGGGGGTGCCCTTGATTCTCCCGGGCGTTCGGTGTATCTCATGTTCAATAAAACACAACATGGAGGCCATAGAATTTGAATCGAAAAACACAATTGAAGAACCTACCCGGTTGTAGTTTTGTCTTCGTTTGGCTACATGCATTGTTCCCCGTTTTGCACCAAGATCTCAAGAAAGAGACCCTCTAAATCATCTCACTCGCTACACCGGAAAGCAAAGAACCCTTGTGCTAGCAAGAAATTATTTGGGGAGAAGGGACATCGATACACGCTATCAATTAACGGAATCAATGTCTCTTATGTTCTAACTTGAATAAATCAAGAAGAACAAAGTAGAAATATTGGAGAGTGAGAAGAGGGTGGACGAAAATCCTGAGAGGGTATTGAGAGATGAGAGTTGTAGAGATTAGTAGGTGTGTGTGTGTGTGTGTTTTTTTTTGAGTATTTATAGAAAATAGAATTTCCTATTCATACTCAACCTCTTCTAAAGAAACACACTTTGACTAGCATTTTGAACTAGTCAAATCCTAGTCAAACTAGGCTTTGATTAAGTCAAATTAATCATGGCCCTTCATCTCATCAATCCCTTGATCAAATCTTGTCCATCCATTTTGATGGGCTTTATGGAATTGGCCTATTTAATTCTACATTAAATGGTCCCATGGACTTTATATTAAAATCCTATTTAATATCCAAGCCCATTAATTAATTAATGAAATGGACTTTATTTAATTCTAAATTAAATAGTCCCATAGAATTTATATTAAATCCTATTTAATATACTAAGCCCATTAATTAATTCACCCTTTTTAATCTAATTAAAAAGGGAAGCCCATGCTTTATAAAATCCATAAATCTAATTTATGAACTCAAGCCCAATTATTCAAAAATAATCCATCGAGGCTTGAATCTCCCAGAAGTATAATTTAATTCCATTAAATTAAATCTTCTCCCGGAATTAATTCCAAATTAATTTCCTTTCATTTGGTGTAGTGGGTGTGACTCTTTAGGTTCACCTTTCATCTAGACTTGGACCTAATTCTTGTTATTTCATAACCAAAGTAGTCCGTTACCATGGGTGGCCATCTAGCAACGGTCCATGGCACTAGAGACTAGGTGAATATTTGGTGTGAACATTTAGGCTCCGAGTTATACGTAGGTACGGTCCTACCGTCGCTCGTACGTATGGGTACGGTCCTACTGTCGCCTGTCTCCCGGCCTTTTAGTCTAGGGCATGGAATTAGGATGTCGGTTCCCATCCTTGACTTAGGCATCTATGCTTAATGCTCAAATAGGTTTAACTCTATGCTGGAAATCGTTTCCCACTAGATCAAGTGCTATGACCATAGACTTTGTGAGTCTAAACAATCTCAGAGGGCATAGGAGATCTCGCTGTCATATCCTTTGACAGGGGACAGATCCTATCTTGGAATACACCGTTCTTACATACTTCGACTGCACTGGACAAGGCTTATGATGACCATGTGATATAACCCGATCAAATTTCACCAGATCCAAGATACAACCTTAGTATGTAGGGACTGTCGTGATCCTCAAGTCCAAGGACTAATCCCGTATTATCGAAACTGGGAATACGAGTTATACCGACCAAGCCCGAGTGGCTTCCATATGACGATTCCCGCGAGTCACCTTAGTCAGCAGCCACCTAGCTGACTGACCCACTAACACTGCATGGACAAGCCTCGTCACTTGTCGATGAAATGCGACTGCAGATGCTTAGTGCAAGTCTCAAATGGATTCTCGATGCCCTGTCTCGAGATTCCTTTGACTTGGAGTATTTCAGACTGATTTGGCAAAACTGATTTCATGAACATACCTCCAAGCGCAGTTCCAATTTCCCGAAATGTTATTTCAGTCTGTGGGTGTTTGTTGTGACATTAAAACAATGCAAGCAGTAAGCATAACAAACTTATGCCTATGAATCCTTACTACATTCATTAACATAATATTACTTGTGCATAGATTGATGAATGGTTCTCAGAACAGCCAATACCATTGACTTTCTGGTCACCTATTCTAACAATCTCCCACTTGACCATTAAGTCAATTACCCACTTTGTTCAGAATCCTTTGAGTATGAGTAATCTACGATACCGACTAAGGTATTGTGAGTCCGTTTATATTTTCTTATCGAAGCAATATTGTTTAGCCGTGTTACCTCTATCCACCATTGCTCCTAGATATGGTGGTTGTCTAAGAATATTTTTGTGGATCTTGTGATGAGATCTTGTGCCAATACTCCCATAGCCAAGTTGCCGGCCATATAGGTGAATATGGCTTAGCCATGCTAGGCGCCACGTCCATCCTATGGACGTGGTTTTCATCAGCGACCACTATCCGATGCACTCGTCATTGAGCCTGACTGTGCATACCTTTGAGACTAATAGGTTTTCACTATGCTCTGAAAGCTAGTACCGCTTTAGCCTTCCAAAAACAACCCTCAATAGACGGTGCATCATGAACACATCTTTAGTCCTTATTCAGGTACTAAGGATCGTTCTTGATTGCTGTCTTTAACCCCTCAGTGCATTACTGATTTCTGTTGAGCCATGAAAGAAGCACTCTCAACATCGGTTCCTATGCACGGAGTAAACATATCGTATGTTTGCCTAGGGTTAAGACGTCGGGGATACTCAACATCTAAGCCTTCTCATTAGTCCACCGTGACTAAGTCTTGAATAAATTGATGCTTTATTCATAGTATCTAAGTTTTCTCATCAGTCTTACTATGACTGAGTCTCGAACAACTTGTCCCTCTACATATCTGTGTTTTCTCATCAGTCTACCATTGACTGAATCTTTTGAAAAAACTCAATTCATGATATGTATGTGGGAACCCTAAAATGTCATGGAGAATTTTCGTGAGTTACAGTATGTGTTTTAGTGATTTCTAATGCCTTGAATTCATCCATGAATCAAGACATTACATACTTAAATACTTGGAACACCATTCCTACTCCCACTGATCACTTACGTCGTTTAAGACCGAGTCATGCTCCGTATGAGCTCGTCAAAACGAATATTCCAATTATGCGGTGTTACAAACCTTATTTTTGAATTTCCTAGCGGATGCTATGGCTCCTCTCCATAAATCCTACTACGATGCCCAACATCACATTCCGCAGGTCATTTGGATCACTATCCAAATTTGACTGAACATATCCCGATCACTCGTACCTCTTACGACATTCGGGCTTGTTCTTAAGGGGATTAGAATATGATCCGTTTATGTAAGAAATGCGATTATAAGTAACGTTAGCATTATTCTGCCGTAAACTTGTACAAATCAGACACCGACTCTAATTTGTCTTCCACTAGTCCCTTGACATATGTAGGATCCTTCTACATGCTGAAGGACTTTGTCGGACACAGGCTTGCCAAACCATGCTCCTTGTGCGTGACTCCTAACAAAGTTCCTCGTTCCTTACGTTGGCAATTTTTGAGTCTACGCCTACACGGGCTAAGGTAATTGGGTGAAACTTCGATTGACCTCCGTCCAACGAGGCTCGATCCTTCCCTTTATCAGATACCATCATACTTAGCCTTTACAGGAAACATTTCATTGAGAATTCCATTCTCAACTTGGATGCTCAAGAGCTCCCACTAAATACACGGCCTTTTCGATCCTATCAAAATAGGTTTAATTTTGAGACCATTTGCGGTTCACCACCTTAAGTCTAATTCCCAAACCTCCCTTCCAATAGACTATTTGGCAAGCCCACTTCGTCCAATAAAGAGCTTTGGGACTTTCTTTTTAATGAGAGGAAATGTCCTAGCTGTTGCAGATGCCAAATCTGTAAGTTGGTCTTGATTAATCCATTTAGATAATTTGAGTTTTGAGTATTTATAAACCTTTTATGGGATGGTTTTCTAGGAATTTTCGTGTAACTATTAGCAAACATGAAATCAATATTCAATAATTTTGTTTGATCAAATATGTATGAAATAAAAACCTTTGGTCTAACAAAGAGACATACTATTGATCACGTAGATTACGTAATTCCTATAAACTATCCTAACATGGTCACGATTATGCGCCCTAACAAGTCTCTAGTCCTTTTCAGCAATGGACCTTGCCGTTGTTGAATCCTAGAACTGTTCTTGGCTTTTAAGTCCTTATTCACTTTCTGCAAACCACCCGCAGATTAGTGACAAGAAACAGTATCAAATACCAAATAGGATAAAAGTGATCATGTCAATACTCAATATCAAATTTTACCTACATTGGAGAGGGGTTTAGGATACTCCCTTTTCCAATGGCCCTCTTTACGGCAGTGAATGCTTACGTTCTTAGATATCTATGAACTTGATGTTAGAATAGGTGACCATGTAAGCCAATTTTGGCAGAAATATGTAACCTATGTCTAGACAATTCTTTGGTATTTGATAAAATATTTATGAATAAAGAAGTGAAAATTCATATGGCAATACTTTGTCTACGTTCACTTATCTGCATTTACATTTCTGTTCACTACGCAAACAAAGCCCACGGACTGAGAAACGATTTCGGGGACTGGGACTACGCTTGGAGGTAGGTCCATGAAATCAGTCTTACCGAATCAGTCCGGAAATCTCCAAGTCAAGGAATCCCGAAAATGGGTACCGGGATTCCTTTTGAGACTTGCACTAAGCATCTGCTGTCGTATTTCATCGACGGGTAACAAAGGTCGTCTAAGCAGTGTTAGTGGGTCAGCGTGCTAGGAAGCGGCTGACAGAGGTGACTCGCGGGAACCGTCTTACGGAGGACCTTGAGTATGGTCAGCAAGGTATGACGTGTATTCCCGGTTCCAACGGTACAGGCCAAGTCCTTTGACTTGAGGAACTGCTGAGTTTACCTGTGCATCAGGTCTGTATCTTAGATATGGTGAGAGATTGCCAAAATACTCTTGAGTAGTCATAAGCCATGTCTAGTGCAGCTCGGGTGTACAAAGTGACAGTAGTTTCGAAGAAAGGATCTGTCTCCTGTCAAAAGGTGTTGACAGTTGAGTCTCATGTATGCTCTGTGTCTTGTCCCTGAAATCTGTGGCCACAGTAACTGAACAGAAGGGAAAGGGTTTCCCTTGCGGCGTTTAGTAAGGACAGACCGACACTTAGGTCCAAAATGGGTACCTGCTTTTTCTGTGCCCTAGACTCTAAGTGATGAGACCGAAGACAGAAGGACAAGTGTACTGTTAGAGCCTAAATGTTCATCCCGGATATTTCACCTAGTCTCTAGTGCCATGGACCGTTGCTAGATGGCCAATCATGGTAACGGACGGATTCTAGGAATCCGACCAAGTCTAGCTAAAATGGTGAACCTAAAAGAGTCACACACTATCCACACACACTTAATATTTAATTTGGAATTAAATATTGGAGTAAAGGAATGATTAAATTGGATTTAATCGGGTCCCATATTTTCTTGGAGAAATTAATTCCTTTTATTTGATAAAGGGAATTAAATTAATAAATATGATTTATTAAAAGGGTTGATTTAATGGGCTTAGAATAAATAATAATATTTATTTATGATATTATATTTATTCTTTTAGCCTTTTGGAATATTTAATAGGATTTAAATATTCCATTAAATTAAAATCAACGGGTGAGATGGAAAGGGGAGATGGAAGGCTCGGATTCGTTTGACTAGGTCAAACACTAGTTTGACTAGGACTTTGACTAGGTTAAAATCCTAGTCAAATGAGGTTACTTAGAGTTTGAGTTTAAAGAGGATTAAACTCTTCCTCTATATAAACCTGTAGCTTCCAACATTTGTGGGATTTTGATGATTCTTGAAAACACACACAACACACACTCTCCCCTTCTCCTATCACTCGTCCGCCCCCTCTCTCTCCTCCAAGAAAATATTTCTTAGTTCTTTTGTTCTTGGAACATTAAGAACTTAGACGAACCAATACCGTTAATTGATAACGTGTTATTGATTCGTCCACTCCAAAATTTATACACTTGTTCGTTGCTAGCACGACGTGCAAGATACGTGGGTGGATCGTGTATCACGATTTGGAGGATCTCAAGAACGAGGTCTTGGTGCAAAACGGGGAACAACGCGAGTAGCAGTTGAAGACGAAAACGACAACGGGTAGGTCTCGTTTAAAATTTTCGTCCCTCTTCAATTTTTCCAACTCTATGGCCTCCATGATTTCTTTATTTGTTTTGTGATCATGAGATACACCGAACGCTCGGGAACCTCAAGGGCACACCCCTTGAGCGTGTTCTTTAAATTAAAAGCATGCCTTTTATTTTATATATTTATTTTTACCGCGCTTCCGCATTCGCGCAATTCCCGGGATGATCCACTGTATTTCTTTCAATGGTATCAGAGCCCGGTTCGGTGTATAGGCCTAGGGTTTATGTGCGTTAATAAGCATGAAACGTGATATTGGCATGTTTTATATTAAATCTTGATTGTTCTTGATTTTAAGCATGTCGATTTTATTGCTTTTGATTCGGGTGAATTTATGAATGTTTGGTGATTTTCTTGTTTTTCTTGGGAAACGGGGTGAAAAATTGAACGGAAAAACGAGAAACGACGCAGCCGGTCAACCGGGAGGGCTGGCCGCGAGCAGCCGCACGCTGCCGGCAGGGGCAGACGCGCACAGGCAAGGGAGGCCTGCGCGCGCTCGCCCAGCCGGTCGCGCGCAGGGGCAGCGCGCAGTCAAGAAGGCTGCGAGCAGGCGCGCGCGGGCGCGCAAGGACGCGCGCCTGCGAGTCCGCGCGCGGACGGGGCTCTGGCAGCGCCGCCAGGCGCGCGCGCACGCAGACGGAGGGGTCTGCGCGCGCACTGCGCACGGCACGGCCGGCAGCCAGCAGGCCAGCGCGCGCGCAAGGCGGGGGAGCCTGCGCGCGCGGCGGCCTGCCGGCATGCCAGGCCGCGCTGCCAGCCAGGCGCGCGTACGCAGGCAAGGGGCCTGCGCGCGCGTGCCTGGCCAGGCAGTGCCTGCGCGCGCGCAGGGCGGCAGGCTGAGCCTGCTGCCCTACGCGCGTGCCGGCGAGCCGCCGCCGGCGGCGGCGGCGGCAGCTGCTGCTGCTAGGGTTTTCAAACCCTAGCAGTATTTTTTCTTTTTATTTTTTTATTTTTTTAATTATTTTTCAGTTTTAATTTTGAATTAATTCTGAAAAAATCATTTTTTGGTTTCAATTATGCCTATTTTTCTAAAGACATTATTTTAGGAAGTAAAATAAATTGGATTTGGAATCCCGGGGTTATTTTACTTAAAATAATGAGGAAAGGTTTTCCTAAAACGAGAAAATAATATTACCAATATTTGTGCTTTATTTTTCACACGTTGTGCACATATTCATTTATTATTTTGAATATTTATGATTGGAAATCATATGTTGTTGGGATTTTGTAATTATATGATTGGATCATGTGATTATGTGTGTTGGATGGAAATGGATGATCGCGAGCCCTAGACCGAATGTATGATTTATTTTCTGTTGGGCCTGTGTGCCTCTTTTACTGCTTTCTCCTTCTCTCTTTCTAGTTGCCTTGGAATAATAAGGCATTCTACCTCCCTCCTTATGTACTCCCCCCGGATTTTTCGCTGGGGTTTCTATTTTTAATATATGTAATGAGAGTAGACTAGGAGTGAGGTTTCTTTCTATTTTTGTAATTGGTGGAGAAGAAGGGAGGACCACATGGAGAGCCCAGACGGGAGGCCCCCTTGGAGTTTTCCATGAAGTGAAGAAAGAGAAAAAGAGACCAAGGCCCATCAGCATGATGATTGGGTTACTATTAATGTAATAGTATAGGACCAACCCTAGATTGACCATAGATCCACTGCGGGGTCAGTGGGTCGCATAGGATTCGGGCTCGTGATCATCCAACAGGGGCGTGCTAGGCTTTAATTTTGCATGTGGTTATGATGATGAATGAATGGGCTGTTTATTTATCGTATAACTGCTGTGGATGGTTTATTTACGCATTATGGATGTATGTGTAGATATTTATTTATTTGAGATCTCGGTCATTGCTTACTCTCACATTGGTTGGACCAATGTCAAAATATTAGACCCTAGACAAAGTGGACATAAACTCTAGGAGTTTGTCCATGCCTTTCCCAATCCATGGCATAATGAGGAAGCTGCTTTAGGTCAATAGCGTGGTCTCACGAGTCATGGCACGTTATTATACTTAAAGGAAGCTGCATTATGTCATGAACGAAAAGCGGGCTGCTACAACCTGTCTCACGAGTCGTGGGGGTACCAGTGAGTCCGTGGCTCGGTCGGTTGGGTTGGGTCTAATGCCCAATTAACATGATTCGCTTGGAGTCGTCGGGATCATGTGATAGGGTGAGGCAATAATTTTGGGAATTTCGTGGAACAAGAATGGTATGGAATACCTCCCACAGGATCTTTTCCATGCGAATCGTAAAAGCGGGGTATGGGAAAAATCGCTGTGGATCCTAAGCCCACTTGGAAAGGATTTCCCGAAAATCACGTTTTGAGAGTGTCGTGTTTTCGTATAAATAGTGGGAGGATTAAATGACTAAAGTCCATGCATTTAATTATTTTATCAAACCACCGTCTTTTATTTTCTGCTGATCGCGCGCTGTTTTCTAAAATGTAGATTTTTAAAATTTCTAAGAACCCACTTTCCACCATTCTTGAGACAAACAAATTCAATGGAACAAACTACAACGACTGGTTGCGCAATCTCAGGATAGTCCTAGATTACGAGAACCAAGGCTACGTCATGGACGAGCCTCTCCCTAGGACCTTACCGGAAGGATCCACGCCAGAACAACGTGAGACGTTCGAGACTTGGCATAAGGATAACCGGAAGGTCCGTAGCATCATACTTGCTTCGATGACCAATGAGATTCAGAAGCAATATGAAAGGCTAGACGATGTCCCTTCCATTATGGCTCGCCTTAAGGATTGCTATGCAGTCCCGAACCGGCATACTAGGTATGTCGCGACCAAGGCGTTCTTTGGAACTAAAATGACAGAAGGATCCTCTGTACAAGAGCACGGGGTTAAAATGCTTACCCTGGTGGAAAAGCTCGAGGACCTAAAGGCAGGTCTCGATAATGAAACGTACATAGATGTGATCCTTCAGTCACTCCCACCCTCCTTTGACCAATTTATCGTCAACTACAACATGAACGCACTTGAGAAGGGCATTCATGAGTTGATCAATATGTTGGTGCAATACGAGGCAACGACTAAGAAGTCCACGCCTTCGGTATTGTTTGGAGGTGCTTCGACTTCTAATACGAAAGGCAAGGGTGCCGGACGTTGGAAGAAGAAAAGGGAAGGGAAAGACCGTCAAAGCAGCTACGAACACTAAGAGTGTTCCCATTGCCAAAGAGGGGAAAGGCAAAGTAAAGGGAAAGGTTGTCTCCAAGCAACAGTCAAAGGCATATGACATATGTATCAACTGCCGTGAGAAAGGGCATTGGAAGAGAGAGTGCCCCAAACTCTTCTCGAACCAAGGTATATATGTGATTGAGGTTAATATGGTCACTAGTTCTGCCTCGTGGGTATTAGATAGCGGCTGTGGAGCTCACATTTGCAATGACTTGCAGGTGTTGAAAAGAAGCATAAAACTGGGTAGCGGGGACATAATCCTGAAGCTTGGGAATGGCAAGGCCATCTCGGCAGAAACAGTAGGATCCGCCACTCTAGTGATTAGTGATAATATTAGCATAGATTTAGAACAAGTTTATTTTGTACCCAGTATGATTAAAAACATCATTTCCATTCCATTGTTGGACAATAGTGGTTATGAGTTTAGAATCAATAAAAATTGCTTTTATTTGATGAGGTGTGGAATTGCTCATCTACTTGGTACATTACATAACGGACTCTATATCTTGCAACAAACGAATTTCGTCCTCAATGCACAACACAAACGAAAATTAGATAATAACGGGAACGCACGTCTATGGTACGCTAGGCTAGGTCACATATCCCAAGATAGGATAAAAAGTTTGGTAGACTCAAAGAACCTAGAGGTTGGGGACTTGAGCGATCTATCAACTTGTGAGTCCTGTCTAAGAGGGAAAATGACCAAGAGGCCCTTTGTAGGACAAAGCAGGCTTGCCACAAGTCTGTTGGACTTGGTCCATACAGACGTATGTGGACCACTAAGGACGCAGGCCCGAGGTGGGTTCTCATACTTCATAACCTTCACCGATGATCATTCACGGTATGGTTATGTTTACCTGATGAGGTACAAGTTTGAAGCTCTTGAGAGGTTTAAAAAATTCAGACTTGAAGTGGAGAACCAAACCAACTGCAAAATTAAAATCCTTCGGTCGGACCGAGGCGGTGAATACCTTAGTACAGAGTTCCTAGATTATCTAAAAGAACATGGTATAATATCAGAATGGACGCCTCCAGGAACACCACAGTTAAATGGTGTCTCTGAAAGGAGGAATCGAACCCTATTGGACATGGTTCGGTCCATGATGAGTTTTTACCAAATTGCCCTTATCGTTTTGGGCTATGCACTAGAGACAGCGGCCAAATTATTGAATTTAGCGCCTACTAGTGCATTGACCCAAACGCCATATGAGATATGGCACGGCAAGCCTGCATCCTACAACTACTTGAAAGTGTGGGGTAGCCCCGCATATGTCAAGAGGTTAGTGGGAGATAACTTAGAATCTAGGTCTAGCTTATGTAGGTTCGTTGGATACCCTAAAGAAACTGCGGGTTATTACTTTTATGACCCCTTGGAACAAAAGGTGTTTGTTTCAAGAAATGTAGTATTCTTGGAGCAAGGCTTCCCGGAGGATATCCAACATGATGAGCTAATCCTTGAGGAATCAAGTGATGGCATCCAGCCATCAGAGGAAGCCGTGGAACCCTCACTTAGAGGATTCAGGATAGACAGCCGAAGGGCTGACCAACCTCGAGAAGTCCAACATGCTAGGCATGAAGGACAGCCTCATGAACAGCCAACCCCGGTTCCTGAACCACCGGCTCCGATACAGTCAGCGCCCACAGTCACCACTGACGTTCCCGTTCTCCGTAGGTCCACTAGAGAGTCCAGACCTCCAATGAGATATGGCTTTCTAGGTGCGACCGATCTTTTGGATAACGATCCTAAGACTTATGGAGAAGCGATGTCTGACATCGACCCCGGGAAATGGCTTGAGGCCATGAAAGCCGAAATGGACTCCATGAGCGAGAACCAAGTTTGGAGTCTTGTAGATCCACCGAAAGGTGTTAAGCCAGTGGGCTGTAAGTGGGTTTACAAGCGCAAACTTGGCATTGATGGAGAAGTCACAACCTTTAAGGCTAGGCTTGTAGCTAAGGGATACACTCAACGACCCGGGGGTCGATTTTGAGGATACCTACTCGCCAGTAGCCATGGCTATGTCCATTCGGATTCTGCTCGCCATAGCAGCATGGTATGACTATGAGATATGGCAGATGGACGTGAAAACGGCCTTCCTCAACGGTTTCGTTGAAGAAGAGATCTATATGGATCAGCCGCAGGGTTTCACGGTCACTGGAGAAGAACAGAAAGTCTGTCGCCTCCAGAAGTCCATCTATGGCCTCAAACAAGCCTCCCGAAGTTGGAACACTCGCTTTGATGAAGTAATACGGGGTTATGACTTCATCAAAAACAAATCCGACCCTTGTGTATACAAGAAGGTCAGTGGGTGCTCAATAGTGTTCCTAGTGCTTTATGTGGATGACATTCTGCTCATTGGTAATGACGTTAGAATGTTAGGAAACACAAAAGCATGGTTGTCAACCCAGTTTTCCATGAAGGACTTGGGTGAAGCCTCCTACATCCTAAGCATCCAGATCGTCAGGGACAGATCTAAAAGGATGTTAGGACTCACCCAAAACTCGTATATGGAGAAAGTCCTAAAGAGATATCGAATGGACAACTCCAAACGAGGATTCCTTCCAATGAGGCATGGGATCAAGTTATCCAAGAAACAGTCCCCCAAAGACTGATGAGGAACTTGAAAGGATGAAGGTCATCCCCTATGCCTCCGCCGTAGGTAGCATACAATATGCGGTCCACTGCACTAGGCCTGACATTGCGTACGCTTTGAGCATGACAAGCAGATATCAGTCCTGTGCAGGAGAGGCACATTGGAATGCTGTTAAGGGCATCCTTAAGTACCTAAGAAGGACTAAGGAAATGTTCCTAGTCTATGGCAATGGAGAACTAATTCTGGAAGGCTTTAGTGACGCTAGCTTCCAGTCTGATGACGATGATGCCAAGTCTCAATCGGGGTACGTATTCAAACTCAATGGAGGAGTAGTAGCTTGGAAAAGTTCCAAGCAAGCAACCATTGCTAACTCCACCACAGAGGCTGAATACATAGCAGCTTCAGAAGCTGCTAAGGAAGCGATTTGGATGAGAAACTACATCCAAGAGTTGGGTGTGGTGCCTAGCATCGCCGAGCCCGTTGTCATCTTCTGTGATAACAACGGCGCTATAGCGCAAGCAAAGGAACCGAGATCTCATCACCCGTTCCAAACATATTCTTAGACGCTACCATCTTCTTAGAGAAATGGTAGGAAGAGGTGACGTCCGGATGGACCGAGTCAACTCGGCAGACAACACAGCAGACCCGCTGACAAAGCCTATGTCGCAGAGCGCTCATACGCAACATCTTGAGAAGATGGGGATTAAGCATATGGGCAATTCGCTTTAAAGGTCAAGTGGGAGATTGTTAGAATAGGTGACCATGTAAGCCAATTTTGGCAGGAATATGTAACCTATGTTTAGACAATTCTTTGGTATTTGATAAAACATTTATGAATAAAGAAGTGAAAATTCATATGGCAATACTTTGTTTACGTTCACTTATCTGCATTTACATTTCTGTTCACTATGCAAACAAAGCCCACGGACTGATAAACGATTTCGGGGACTGGGACTACGCTTGGAGGTAGGTCCATGAAATCAGTCTTATCGAATCAGTCCGGAAATCTCCAAGTCAAGAAATCCCGAAAATGGGTACCGGGATTCCCTTTGAGACTTGCACTAAGCATCTGCTGTCGTATTTCATCGACGGGTAACGAAGGTCGTCTAAGCAGTGTTAGTGGGTCAGCGTGCTAGGAAGCAGCTGACTGAGGTGACTCGCGGGAACCGTCTTACGGAGGACCTTGAGTATGGTCAGCAAGGTATGACGTGTATTCCCGGTTCCAACAGTACAGGCCAAGTCCTTTGACTTGAGGAACTGCTGAGTTTACCTGTGCATCAGGTCTGTATCTTAGATATGGTGAGAGATTGCCAAAAATACTCTTGAGTAGTCATAAGCCATGTCTAGTGCAGCTCGGGTGTACAAAGTGACAGTAGTTTCCAAGAAAGGATCTGTCTCCTGTCAAAAGGTGTTGACAGTTGAGTCTCATGTATGCTCTGTGTCTTGTCCCTGAAATCTGTGGCCACAGTAACTGAACAGAAGGGAAAGGGTTTCCCTTGCGGCGTTTAGTAAGGACAGACCGACACTTAGGTCCAAAATGGGTACCTGCTTTTTTCCGTGCCCTAGACTCTAAGTGATGAGACCGAAGACAGAAAGGACAAGTGTACTGTTAGAGCCTAAATGTTCATCCCCGGATAGTTCACCTAGTCTCTAGTGCCATGGACCGTTGCTAGATGGCCACCCATGGTAACGGACGGATTCTAGGAATCCGACCAAGTCTAGCTAAATGGTGAACCTAAAGAGTCACACACACTATCCACACACACTTAATATTTAATTTGGAATTAAATATTGGAGTAAAGGAATGATTAAATTGGATTTAATCGGGTCCCATATTTTCTTGGAGAAATTAATTCCTTTTATTTGATAAAGGGAATTAAATTAATAAATAGGATTTATTAAAAGGGTTGATTTAATGGGCTTAGAATAAATAATAATATTTATTTATGATATTATATTTATTCTTTTTAGCCTTTTGGAATATTTAATAGGATTTAAATATTCCATTAAATTAAAATCAACGGTTGAGATGGAAAGGGAAGATGGAAGGCTAGGATTCGTTTGACTAGGTCAAACACTAGTTTGACTAGGACCTTGACTAGGTCAAAATCCTAGTCAAATTAGGTTACTTAGAGTTTGAGTTTAAAGAGGATTAAACTCTTCCTCTATATAAACCTCTAGCTTCCAACATTTGTGGGATTTTGATGATTCTTGAAAACACACACAACACACACTCTCCCCTTCTCCTATCACTCGTCCGCCCCCTCTCTCTCCTCCAAGAAAATATTTCTTAGTTCTTTTGTTCTTGGAACATTAAGAACTTAGACGAACCAATACCGTTAATTGATAACGTGTTATTGATTCGTCCACTCCAAAATTTATACACTTGTTCGTTGCTAGCACGACGTGCAAGATACGTGGGTGGATCGTGTGTCACGATTTGGAGGATCTCAAGAACGAGGTCTTGGTGCAAAACAGGGAACAACGCGAGTAGCAGTTGAAGACGAAAACGAAACGGGTAGGTCTCGTTTTAAGATTTTCGTCCCTCTTTAATTTTTCCAACTCTATGGCCTCCATGATTTCTTTATTTGTTTTGTGATCATGAGATACACCGAACGCCCGGGAACCTCAAGGGCACACCCCTTGAGCGTGTTCTTTAAATTAAAAGCATGCCTTTTATTTTATATATTTATTTTTACCGCGCTTCCGCATTCGCGCAATTCCCGGGACGATCCACCGGATTTCTTTCACTTGACTGCTTGAACATTTTGCTCTTTCCTTTACCTCCACCTTGTGTTGTAAAGGAACAACACTTGAAGTACTTAATAGTTGATGTCACCTTACCCTTCTTCCTCTTTTGGCGTCTGGGACCCTTGCCTTTCGCTATGGAGGTTGAAGCCTCTCCCCCTAGTACCGATGGCGCAGATTTTGCAATTGTTGCCTTGTACTAGGCCAACATAATTACCAACCTATGAAGATCTTTTCTAAGCTCGTTCATGTTTGATAATTAATGGTTCGTAGGAGGAAGAAAGAGACTGAAGGATCATGTCAATGTACGTCTCCATTTCAAGACTGACGTGGAGATCTTTTGAGCTTCTCCACTAGGGATTGCATCATCACTCCATGTTCTTTGTATAGACATCCCCTCCGTCATCGTAGCTTTAAAAATGCGGTCGTTGCATTTTACCCTACATGCTGGTCCGGGACCATATAGACATGATGCAAACGAAGCATAGTTTGAGGCAACATCATTATATCCTACTTGCCGGTAGTCATCCTTCAACTTTTGAATGCCAAGCGTTGCTTTAGTTGTCGACCCCTCCGGCAAGGGCTGAGGAACGTCCTCATCCGGTATGTGAGTTAAAGTTCTGGAAATCAAGACCATCTTAAGATTTCGCAGTCAATTCGTGTAATTGGTTCCCTTTTAATAAGCCTCTTAGTAATGTGTTTGGTGGATTCTTAGACATTCACAATATATATAAAGAAGAAAGTAATAAGCAGAATGAAGTAATATTTTGGTTAAGTCTCGGTCTTTAGTCCTTAACCCCTCCCACTATTTCTACCAAAACACGACACTCTCAAATGTTGTTTTCGGGAAATCCTTTCCTAGTGGGCTCGGGATCCACACGATCTCCCCCATACCCCGCTTTTACGATTCGCATGGGAAAAAAATCCGTGGGAGGTATTCCATACCATTCTCGTTCCACGAGATTTCCAAGATAATTGCATCATCCTTTCACGTGATACCGAGGACTCCAAGCGAATCACGTTATTCGGGCGTTAGACCCAACCCATCAACTGATTCATAAACCCACTGCTACCTCCACGACTCGTGAGACAAGTAACAGCAGTCTACTCCTCGTTCATGACAAAGTGCAGCTTCTTTTAAGCACAATAGTCATGCCACGACTCGTGAGACCACGCTATCGACCTAAAAGATTTTCCTCACTTTGCCATGGATGGAAGGCTTGGACAGACTCCCAGAGTCCTTGTTCATTTATTAAGGGTCTATATTTAGCTTGGTTCAACCAAGTGAGAGTTTTGACAGAACGAGACCTCATCACATATTAAGTGCTTTGCATGCGTTATAGCAGAAATATTCTAAGCATAAATGTAACCATACATAAAGCATATAGAATAATCATAAGCATATAAAACGCATCGCATGCAAAATAAAGCCTAGCACGCCCCTGTAGGATGATCACAAGCCTAAACCTATGCGACCCACTGAGCCCGCAGTGGATCTATGGTCAATCTAAGGGTAGGCCCTATGCTCTTACAAGGTTTAATAACCTATTATATGCAATGGGCCTTGTAAGTCCTCTTTATCTTCTTGGGCTCCCTCCATCGTGGGCCTACACCGGACTTCTTCTCCATAGATCCTCCGTGGGCCATCTGATGGCTATCTCCATGGGCCTCCAACACCTTGGGCTTGTCTTCTCTCGCAGCTTTTATTTACAAAAATAAAACCTCACCACTAATTCTACTCTTATTACATCATAAAATAAGAAACCCCAATTAAACATTTGGGGGGAGTACATTAGGAGGGAGAGAGAAAGCGTTATTATTCCAAGGCAACCAGAAGAGAGAGAGAGAGAGAAAGAGAGAGAGAAAGAGGCAAACAGGCCACAACCCAAAAAATGAATGTAAATAAACCATACATGCAGTCTAGGGGCTTTGTGATCATCCTTCGTCAATCTAATTAACACAAATAGCATAAATACATATCTCACGTAAAATATGCTATTCAAACATCCATGATATCCCATACCATAAAATAAATGTAGAAATTACATGTAAAATATTCACACAAAACATTGGATAATAGTGCAACTTATGCACAACAATTTTTGTTGGAAAATTCTTTTTCATAATTAACAAGGCAATATTAATTCTATGAAATATAAAATCTCAACCAAAATTAAAAATGCCACAAGTTAATTAATTCAGAAAAATTTCTAGAATTATACACAAAAATTAAATTTTCTGAAAACGCACGAAAATAATAAAAAACCGAAAAAAACGGTCCAGCATGGTCGACTAGGCGCGCAGCCTGCACAGGACGCGCGCCTGCGCGCACACGGGCCCTTGCCCACACGCGCAGGTGGTGTCCTCACACAGCTGCTGTGCAGCAGCGCGCACGCAAGTGTAGTGCGCACGCCTGCACGCACGGGCCCTCGCCCGCGCGCGCACAGGTGCGCGCCTGCTGCCTACTATGCGGCCTCCTTGCCGACCACCGTCGTTTTTCATGTTTAAATATTTTCTTGCAATTAATTTTCTGAAACACAAAAACCAATAATTCAAGAATACGCCCATATATTCAAGAATTCCAAAATCCAATATTTGTGCAATATTAATACATGTCAAGATCTACTCATGCTTATGCCATAAAATAACCATGATGTCCAACAAAATAAAATGTAGAAATTAATGCGAAATTTTAGATTTAAATCTTGATCATTGGTGCAACAATTGCAAGAATTAAATCTTGTTAGAAAACCTTTTCCTCATCAACAAAGCAACATTTTATTTTAGGAAATTCCAAATCTCAAAAAAATAAATATTCCAAGTCAACAGGTTCAGAAAAACGCAGATAATATCATAAAAATAATTCAGTAAAAAATAGTTTTAAAAAATGAGCCAAAAACGGGAGAGAAATGGAAAACGGCACAGTCATCGATACACGCTATCAATTAACGCAATCAATGTCTCTTATGTTCTAGCTTGAATAAATCAAGAAGAACAAAGTAGAAATCTTGGAGAGTGAGAAGAGGGTGGACGAAGATCTTGAGAGGGAATTGAGAGATGAGAGTTGTAGAGATTAGTAGGTGTGTGTGTGTGTGTATGTGTGTTTTTTTTTTAGTATTTATAGAAAATAGAATTTCCTATTCCTACTCAACCTCTTCTAAAGAGACACACTTTGACTAGGATTTTGACCTAGTCAAATCCTAGTCAAACTAGGCTTTGATTAAGTCAAATTAATCATGGCCCTTCATCTCATCAATCCCTTGATCAAATCTTGTCCATCCATTTTGATGGGCTTTATAGAATGGGCCTATTTAATTCTAAATTAAATGGTCCCATGGACTTTATATTAAAATCCTATTTAATATCCAAGCCTATTAATTAATAAATGAAATGGATTTTATTTAATTCTAAATTAAATAGTCACATGAACTTTATATTAAATCCTATTTAATAGACTAAGCCCATTTATTAATTCACCCTTTTTAATCTAATTAAAAGGGAAGCCCATGCTTTATAAAATCCATAAATCTAATTTATGAACTCAAGCCCAATTGTTCCAAATAATCCATCGAGGCTTGAATCTCCAAGAAGTATAATCTAATTCCATTAAATTAAACCTTCTCCCGAAATTAATTCCAAATTAATTCCCTTTCATTTGGTGTAGCGGGTGTGACTCTTTAGGTTCACCTTTCAGCTAGACTTGGACCTACTTCTTATTATTTTATAACCAAAGTAGTCCGTTATCATGGGTGGCCATCTAGCAATGGTCTATGGCACTAGAGACTAGGTGAACATTTGGTGTGAACATTTAGGCTCCAAGTTATACGCAGGTACGGTCCTACCGTCGCTCGATACGTACGGGTACGGTCCTACTGTCGCCTGTCTCCCGGCCTTTTAGTCTAGGGCATGGAATTAGGATGTCGGTTCCCATCCTTGACTTAGGCATCTATACTTAATGCTCAGATAGGTTTAACTCTATGCAGGAAATTCTTTCCCACTAGATCAAGTGCTATGGCCATAGACTTTGTGAGTCTAAACCATCTCAGAGCGCATAGGAGATCTCGCTGTCATATCCTTTGACAGGGGACAGATCCTATCTTGGAATACACCGTTCTTACATACTTCGACTGCACTGGACAAGGCTTATGATGACCATGTGATATAACCCGGTCAAATTTCACCAGATCCAAGATACAGCCTCAGTATGTAGGGGACTGCCATGATCCTCAAGTCCGAGGACTAATCCCGTACTATCGAAATCAGGAATATGAGTCATATCGACCAAGCCCGAGTGGCTTCCATATGACAATTTCCGTGATTCACCTCAGTCAGCAGCCACCTAGCTGGCTGACCCACTAGCACTGCATGGACGAGCCTCGTCACTTGTCGATGAAATGCGACTGCAGATGCCTAGTGCAAGTCTCAAATGGGTTCTCGATGCTCTGTCTCAAGATTCCTTTGAATTGGAGTATTTCAGACCGATTCGGCGAAACTGATTTTATGAACCTACCTCCAAGCGCAGTTCCAATTTCCCAAAATGTTATTTCAGTCTGTGGGCGTTTGTTGGGACATTAAAACGATGCAAGCAGTAAGCACAACAAACTTATGCCTATGAATCCTTACGACATTCATCAACATAATATTACTTGTTCACAGATTGACGAATGGTTCTCAGAACAGCCAATACCAATGACTTTCTGGTCACCTATTCTAACAATTATGTTATCAGCAGGATCATTTTTCAACTCTTGGTGATTTCAATAAGCCGTCTGCTAGTGGACGCTCTTACATTAGCCGTTTGTTAGCGCACACTCTTGCATAAACTGCCACCTCCTGGGCACACTCTTGCATAAGCCGCCACTTTGCTGGCGCACAGTCTTACATAAGTTGCCTGCTGGTGCACGCTCATATATATAAGCCGCCTAGTGACGCACACTCTTTCATAAAGCCGCCTGCTTGCACACGCTCTTGTATAAGTCGCTACCTGCTGGCGCACGCACACACATAAGTCGCCTGTTGGAGCATGCTCCTACATAAGTCACCAGTAGCTGGTGCACGCAGTTGCCTAAGACATCACCAGCTGGGTAATGCAGTTCCTACTCATGTATAACCAACAAAGAGCTGTTAAGCATCCAACTAGTGTCGGGAGAGCATGACAAGATTACCATAATTGGCTCCCAACTGAACCCTGAGTTAGCAGGGCGACTTACTACTTTCTTGCAAGAAAATGTTAATGTTTTTGCATGGTCAACTCACGACCCAGTGGGCATTGATCCTAGCATAATAGTGCACGGTCATAATTTAGACCAAACCTTCCTTCTTCTTGTAAAGAAAAAGAAAAGACATTTCAATCCTGACCAGATTACCCAAGTAGGTAGGTAAGCCTTATCAGCTGGACACATTAAGGAAATCTAATTTTCCAAAATGGCTGTCAAAATGTGGTACTTGAACCCAAGCTAGGGTGGGATCCCGATGACCAGAAGCGGGTTAGCTTCATCATGTCAGGTGGGACCTATTGTTACATTATTATACCTTTCGAGCAAAAAAAATGCAGGTGCTACCTACCAGTGGCTGGTGGACAACATGTTTCAAGAATAGCTAGGACGTAACATAGAAGTGTACATCGATGACATGCTAGTGAATAGCCGGCAGGTAGACCAGGACATTCTGACATAGGTGAAACCTTCAACCTGCTATGAAAGCACCACATGAAACTGAACCCAGCTAAATGTGCATTCGGAGTACGAAGTGGTAGATTCTTGGGGTACATGCTTACAGAGAAAGGCATCACGTCCAACCCTGACAAGATATGAGCCATCCAAGAGATAAAGCCCCCTGCTAACCTCAATTGTAGTTGAAAAACTAATTGGTCGCATAGCTACCCTCAGCAGGTTTATATGCCGCTCAGTAGAGTGCAGCTTACCATTCTTCAAAACTTGTAAAAAGAAAAAGAACTTCACATGTGATGAGACCTGTCAGCAGGCTTTCCAGGATCTGAAGGCCTACCTAGCCGAGCTAACCCTACTCACCAAATCATCACCAGGTGAGCAACTATTTTCGTACCTAGTTGTAGGGCAGCAAGTAGTGAGCACCATGCTCGTCAAGGACGAGGATGGGAACTAAAAGCCTATCTACTGCGTAAGTAAGGTATTACATGGGGTTGAGCAATGATAACCAGAGGTAGAAAAGTTAGCTTTTGCTTTAGAAATAACAGCTTGTAACGATGTCCTTATTTTTTTATCACATTCCATTATTGTGGGTACTAACACCCCCTTGCGAGCAACATTAAGGAATGGTAAAACTTTCAGGTAGGATGATCAAGTGGGTTGTCTAGCTCAGTAAATATGACATTTCCTACTAGCGTAGAATGGACATGAAGGCCCAAGCTCTAGCTGAATTCATGACTGAGGCAACACCTACTGAGGAGGATGATGGAGACTAGTTGTTACGTGTAGATAGCTCTTCCACTTTGCTGGCAGTGGAGCGAGAATTGTCCTTAACAACCTGGAATAACACCTTGAGATTCAACTTCAAGGCATCAAATAATTAGGTTGAGTATGAGGCTCTCATAGTTTGGAATCAAAATAGTATTATGTAAGAGCTAGGAACCTTACTACAACCCTCACTCCCAGCTAGTAACTAACCAGGTGCACGTATCATGTCAAGAAGGACAGAATGAAGGAATACCTCCAAGAGATAAGCGAGCTCAGGAGCCGGCTGAAGAGCTTCCAGCTCCACCAAATCCTCGCATTGAAAAACACCAATGCAGGCTAACTTGCCTGGTGGACCGAATCCCTAGCTCATTGCAAGCACTCGCACCATCATTGTAAGAACCCTTACTAAGGCGACCCCTAATAATGACATTGATGTCTTGCAGATCAACACGGATTGGAGGGAACCCCTCCTAGAATACCTATAGGAAGGGATCCTTCCTGTTGATGAACACTAGGCAGCCCGCCTGAGGGAGCAAGGTAGCTGGATTTGCTCTATTAGGAGGAATCCTATATAAACGCTGTTTTTCCAACCCTACCTTCGGTGCCTATCTGCAGAGGAAGGTCGAACCATATTACAAGAGATACATAAAAGATCTTGTGGATCCCACACAGGTGGTATGGCTCTTGTAAGTAAAATTTTATGAGCCAGATACTTCCGGCCTACCATTATTAAGGATGCATTGGATTAGGTGAGAAGATGCGAGCAATGCAAAAACATGGCCCGCTTATCCATATACCAACTGAACCATTCAAATCCATCTCAGCACCTTGTCCATTTTCCAACTGGGGAATGGACGTAGTAGGTCCCTTTCCACCTGCCTAAGGACAACACAAATTCTTGCTGGTAGTAGTGGACTACTTTAGTGAATGGGTGGATGTTGAGCCTCTTGCTAAGATTACAGAAACCGAAGTGCTCAAATTCCACTTGAAGAATATAATCTCCAGGTATAGTTTACCTCGTGTACTTATTTCTAACAAAGGTCATCAATTTCAAGACTAGAAAATCCAATATTGGTATGTCGACTAAGGCATCTAACAGAGCTTCACTTCAGTAGCCTACCCCCAAGCTAATAGGTAGGTAGAAGTTACAAACTCCAAGGCATCAAAACCAAGTGGAATGAGCAGGAGGCCAATGGGTTGACACTTTGCCCATCGTGCCGTGGTCTTACAGAAGCCCCCAAGTCTACCATAGGAGAAACACCTTTCAACTTGGTGTACGGCTCAGAGGCTATTATCCCTGCTGAAGCAGGAAGGTAATGATGTCATGCTACGTACCAACCTTGACTTAATAGATAAAGTATGAGAAGATGCTCAAACTCGTACGGAAAGATACAAGCAGAATGTAGTGAACGCACACAACCGAAGAGTAAAAGGGAGAGCAGGCCAGGTGCAGACTTTGTAATCAGATGAGCTATGCTCTCAAACAGTCGGAAAGCTGGCTCCCAACTGGGAGGGTCCTTATAAGGTGACCCAAATCATCAAATTTGGAGCGTACGAGGTGGAAGACACCGATGGCAAGAAGCTATCTCGACCATGGAATGCTTAAAAACTCAGGAAGTTTTATTCTTAAAATACTTACATTCTTTGCTTACAGCTAGCTAGCTTTTGTAATCAAGCATGACCTTACATGAATAAAAGCAATTCATGCTTCCCTTCTTACGTTGTCGGCAGGATTGTTTTCAGCCCCTAGCTGATTTCAGTAAGCCGTTTGCTGGCGTACACTCTTACATTAGTTGCCTGTTGGTGCATGCTCTTGCATAAGCTGCCTACTGGTGCATGCTCATATATAAGCCGCCTACTGTCGCACGCTCTTACATAAAGCCGCCTACTAGTGCATGCACTTTATAAGTCACCTGTTGGCGGCATGCTCTTGCATAAGTCGCCACCTTTCTGATGCACGCTCATACATAAGTCGTCTGTTGGAGCACGCTCCTACATAAGTCACCACTAGCTGGTGCACGCAATCCCATAAGCCATCACCAGCTGGCACACACACTCTACAAGAAACTACCAGCTGACACACTCACCTCAGCCTCGAGTTACCTTCTACTAGCACATCCATTTCAATAAAGCCTGCTTAGGCTGACTTACTACTTAAGTTCTATTCTTAATTATTTCATGTGGGATATACTCTCCCCACTAACAAGGTCACATCTTTATTGCTAATGCCAGGAACAACTAGAGGAAGGCAAAAGCAGGGCAATACCCCTTGATTTATGAAAGGTTACTGAAACCCACAAGCTTGCTACTTATGCAGTTATAGAGCATATCTCATATGCCTAACTATTCTTCTGCCTAACTTATCAGTTAGCATATCATTTCACTGCTTAGGGGGACTTATACCTATAATAGATGAAGAAGTTCCTGCTCTAATCCTGCCCAGCATCATTCTAACACCTGCAAGGATTATCCTTACTTAAGCATATATACTAGGTATCCGCCCAGCCAAGTATTTATAACTAACTTGCAAAAAAAAACAAAGCACAAAAAGAAACTCGAACAAGAAAATGAACGGGAAAATACATATTAGCATAAAAAGAGTTCAAGAAAAAGAGAAGGGAGGAATAGAATTCAAAGGTACTAAAGTGCCAGCAAACATTATTCAAAGCCCACAGGCGGGCATTTCAAACCTCACACAAGAAGGTGGAAAAAGAAATATTATTTTTTAATAGGAAGGAAAAACATCTACTTGGCAGCAGGAGGACGGACACTCTACGCACCTCCAACTGGGGACTCAGTCATGAGGGGAACGGTTTCTTCCATCACTTGGTCACTAGGAGCTTCTGGAGCCTCTCCCCCTTGACCAGCTTGCAACAAGACCTCTGGCAGCTCGCTAGGGACCTCTTCATCTAGTTTAGGGGCATCAGCCATACTGGCATGGATGGCTAAGAAGGAGAAAGGCACAAGTGTAAGGGGGTAGCCAGCTTCCATGAACTGATAAACGCAGGTTCGGAAGCTGTGGTAGTAGTCTTCTGGGCGTTGTCAGTTAGCATGTTTTGAAAGTCCAGGGACTGCTTGAACTCTTCCAACTGACTGGTCTGTATCCCCTCCAACCCTTTCTTTTCCTCCTTGGATATCAGGTGGGCAAGGCTGGTCTTGTAGTTGTGGTCCTTCTCCTAGATCATTTTCTCCAACTCCCTACCTTATTCTGGGCCTTTTTTGTAATTAGGCCTTCTTGCTCCAACCAGCTCTAATAAGCTTCCATCAAGCAAGGTGGTTTAAAAACAAACAAGCTGGTCAGGTATATGTTATTTTACATAAACAGATTAATTCTGTAAAACTTCCTTTTTACCTTGCTAATATAAGAAGCCAGTAAAGGTAAAGCTTGAGGATGAGACAGAGCATCCACATAAGCCCGATCCAAAAGAGAGGGCACTCCCTTGACAAAAATCGGCCACCTGGCTGCTTTCACCTTCCTCCTGAAGCATTGAGCAATTTTCACTTGCACCCTATTTTTCTTTATGTACCTTCTCTACAGCAGGTCGAGGTGTCTCAGCTCGTGTAGAGGGTTTAGGAGTTGGAGGAGCCAAAGAGCCAACTGATCCTTTAGCTTGTTTGGTAGGCGTTGGGAGGGGATCAACTTGGCATTTTCCCTTCGGATCCCCAATTAAGGTTGAGCTGGCTAAGGTAGAAGATGACTCTTCATCGCAAGGCGCTTAAAAGATGAACATGATTTAGGGGACTTCCCATTAACCAAAGCCTTGTCTTGCAGTAGCTGGTTAAACATATCGACTGCAAAAATTACAGGTACACCAACAGGTCACATATACTAACATTGCAGGAACAAAACACTACAAGAAAGCATATCAAACATATATACGAGCAGCCCGGTCCAAAGTGACCTCTCTAGAACTCAGCCCATAACGGAAAAAGAGGGCTTGGTGAACTAGCTCACGATAGTTATACTGGAAGACATTCAAATGCTCTAACAAAAGCTTGAAAGGAGTAGGGTGATTAAGAATAGAATATCTAGGGAGCTCAGGGGTAGCAGAAACCCACACTGTACGAAAGCGCCAAGGAGTAAGAAAGGATGACTGGGAAAATCTCAGGCCAGCCTATACCTGGGCAACATAAAAGCAAACAAACCTCTCAAGAGGAAACTTATGGAGCTCAGCGGGAGCAGGGACCTGAATCACAAAATCATCAAGTATCGCAAACCTAGATCTAAGTTCGCCTATGTCTTCCTCCTTCACATAGGTTTGGAAGACCCTATAAGGACTCGGTTCCAGAAGCCACCACCCTATCCTCTATTTTTCTCCGCTCTACCTCCTCCTTAGTGGATCTCCTCCTACTGCTACTCACTTCCTCCTTGCCCTTGCCCTCCTGAGGGCCAGTGTGGGAGGACATAGGTTTCTCCTGACCATCATCACCAGACATCTCAGCAAGATCGATCATAAATTCATCAATCACTCTCTCGTCTACACCCCTTTCGACATACTTGACAGCAAATAAAGCTAAGGAAGAAGCAAGACGCTTACCTAGGAGGACGACTGAAAATAACAGAGGTTTTTGGAAAGAAACCCCAGATTGAGAAAATTCTTGCAGAATTTTTGGAACAAAGGGTTATACTGAGAACGATAAGCCTGTGAAAGAGCTTCAGGCCTCGTCTGATGAATTGATTCCGGTGGACCAACTAAAAGAATTCATTAAAGGAACATCAGAAACAAGATTGAGGAAAGCTTAATGTCATCCTTTACTTACTCCAAGCCCTACACTCAAAGGATTGATTGCTTGAAGATGCCAATGGGCTATCAACCACCAAAGTTCCAACAATTTGATGGCAACGGTAATCCTAAGCAGCATGTGGCTCATTTCGTTGAAACGTGCAACAATGCTGGAATATAGTGATCATCTATTCAAGCAGTTCATTCGATCGCTAAAAGGCAATGCGTTTGATTGGTATACTGACTTGGAAGTTGGTTGAATTGATTGATTGGAACAACTAGAGCAAGAATTTTTCAATCACTTCTATAGCACGCGGCGGACTATCAGCATGATTGAGCTTACAACCTCCTGCCAATGGAAGGATGAGCCAATCATCGATTATATCAATAGGTGGAGGAATTTGATCCTTAATTGCGAAGATCGATTGTCTGAAGCTTCTACCGTTACGATGTGCATTCAAGGGATGCATTGAGGCCTTTGATATACTCTGTAGGTAATTCTACCTGAGTCTTTTGAAGACTTAGCCACTCGAGCATATGATATGGAGTGAAGTATGACAACTAGTGGAGTGAAAGGACTATTTGTTTAAGAACCCCGTAGGGCCAAAGAAAATCAAGAAGTCTGGAAAGGGGGCAAGCTTTATTTGGAAACTCTAAGCAAGGCATCCATGGCAGTAAATGTGGCACCCTTCAAGCTTCGAAGCAGGGCAAATCACAGTAGCAATCCAAGCAAGGTATCCATAGCAGTAAATGTGGCACCCTTCAAGCTTTGAAGTAAGGCAAATAACAGTAGCAATCCAAAGAATAATGATACTGTAATCAATGAGGATGACCTACTCAAAAAAGATTCCTTTGATGCGGATGAATGCATGTCAGCAAGGAACTTTACTGATAAAGATCCACTACTTGGCTCCAAGCCGTATAACAGGCCACTGTGTGTAACTTGTTACGCACAATTGATGGAGGTTCTGCGGTCAACATTCTGCCATTACGCACAATGAAAGAGTTGGGGGTTCCTATGGACGAACTAACAAATAGTCGTATGAGATCCAAGGATTCAACCAAAGGGGGCAAAGGCTTCTTAACATCATAAGAATAAACTTGTTGATGGAAGATTTGTCGTCAACTGCATTGTTCCATGTCATAGATGCCATAACATCATACAACATGCTTCTCGGTTGACCTTGGCTACATGAGAATGGCATGGTTCCTTGTACTTGGCACCAGTGCTTCAAGTATTCACGAGACAATATTGTGAAGAAAGTGCTCGTTGATGATAAACCAACCATTGAGGCTTAAATACTATCTCTGGAGTACAAAAGCTAAACAAGACTCATCCATCGAGAAATCCAAACAACAAACTAATCAAGATGAGGAAAGTAAAGAGTGGTCCAAAAGTGAAAATCCTCCCTCATAGTATTTGACTCATTAAACGTATTGATACTTCCATTGATAAATCTTAATCCAGGGAAGCCTCAACCACTCAAAGGATTCGTGCGACCAACTCAAGGACCCAAAATGGAGCATGGAGAGCCTTCAGAGCTAAAAACTGCAAAAGGTTTGACCGAAAAACATATAGGCTTCTTGCAAAGCCAGATATAATCTACAAGAAGGGGTTAATTTAGGGAAAATCCCCTAGGAAGCTGATTGTAAGCAAGTACATGGACTTAATGCTACCCAAGTCATGTCGAAGGAAAAAGGGCGCGTAATTCAAGATTCTTGTGCAGGTCTTGATTTTACCCCTCCTAAGCCTATCTACATTGCCATAAAGAGGACCAACAACAATCATATCACCGAAGAGTTCTCTTCAACTAAATATGACAACAAGGAAGGAAATCAACGAGAATCGGTCTTCAGTAGACTTGGTCCAATAAAAGAATGATCCATGCAAAAACTAACAATCAAATTTTCTTTGATAGACTTGGTCCACACAAAAGAGTGGTGTATCAAAAGAAAGGCATGTTCGAGGTCGTCATACATTCGAAGAAAAGATTGAAAACATGCGTGGATCGTCCCAGGAGGGAGCGTGAATGCGGAAGTGCAATAAATTAAAAAACATGAAAAATAAAGCATGCTTAAACGGAAAGTAAATACATGTTCAAGAGGTGTTCCCTTGAACCTCCCGGGTGTTCGGTGTATCTCATGATCAAAGTAAACATGCAATATCATGGTGGCCAAAAGGTTGCAACAAAAGAAGCGTGAAACCTACCCATTGTCATTTTCTTCAAACCGCTACGTGCGTTGTTCCACGTTTTGCCACCAAGATTCCAAAACAGGAACCCTCTAAATTGTCCACCCAATCCACCGGATCTTGATCCCCGTGCTGGAAGAAATCAAGAGGAATTTATATAGGAAAAAATCCACCTAGCATTATGAATTAACGTGATTGATTTGCCTATAGTTCTGTTGTATCAAAGACAAGGAACTAGAAACAATTTCTAGGAGAGGAGAGGCGGACGAGAGAGAGGGAGAGAGAGGCCGAGTGTGTGTGTATGTGTGTGTGTGCTAGAGTTTCATCACCTAGTAGTGTGTGTTTCTATGAGTATTTATAGAAGGGGACTTCTCCTAGTCCTCTTCAAACTCTCATAGAGAAGCGTAGGTTGACTAGATTTTGACATAGTCAAATCTTAGTCAACTTAGGTAGAGACCAAGTCAAACTTGATTTTAGCCATTGATCTTTCCATTCAATCTCGTCTGTCCATCTCTTAGATGGATTTCATGGAATATTTAAAATCTAATTTAAAATAATCCCCAAGGCTTTAAATAATTAAATAATTATTTTGAGCCTTATTTCCTCAATTAAATAAATCCAGTTTATTCGTTACTTCTATTTAATCCAATTAAAGAATTAAAAATTCAAGAAAAATTGAACCAATTTAATCTAATTAAATTGTTCTACCTCACGGAATTGTGTGTGACTCTTTAGGTTCACCTTCAGCTAGACCTGGCCGAATTTCCAATCATCCTATGATGAAAAATTTGTCCTTCATTATGGGTGGTCGTCTAGCAACGGTCCATAGCACTAGAGACTAGGTGAATACTATGGCGTGAACATTTAGGCTCTTTAGTACGTTTGTCCTTCCGTCTTCCATCTCACGGCTATAGTCTAAGGTGTGGACAATAGGTGTCGGTACCCATTCTTTACTACAGCTTTGGCTCGTCCATACCAAACGTCACAGGGATCTCATCCCACTGTTCAGTTACTGTGGCCACAGATTTACTGGAGGACGAGTCTCTGAGTGTAAGTGAGACATCACTGTCAATCCTATTGACAGGAGACGAATTCTATATTAGGACCTACTGTTCACACTACACACCTTGACTGCACTAGATGGGGCTTATGACAACCCAGTCTCTTGACTTGGTAACCTCTTGCCAAATCTAAGATGCAGGTACGGTGTGTATGTGAACATAATAGTCGCTCAAGTCCTTGGACCAAACCCGTACTGTCAGAACCGGGAATTCGAGTCATACCGACCAACCCACTCAAGATTTTCCGTATGACGATTCCCACGAGTCACCTCAGTCAGCCAGCACCAAGCTGGCTAACCCACTAACATTGCATGGACGACCTTCGTCACTTGTCGATGAAACACGACTGCAATCGCTTAGTGAAAGTCTCAAATGAATTCTCGATACCGTATCTCGAGGTCCTTTGACTTGGAGTATATCAGACCGATCCATAGAAACTGATTTCATGACCTGCCATCCTATGCACAGTCCAGTTTCTTGGATTAAGCTTTTGGTCTGTGGGTTTTGTTTGTGCATTGAACAGTCCGTAATGTAAAGTAGTTAAGTGAACACAAACAAAGGATTAATGTGAAATATGAATATCACTTTTATTCATAAACTTTATTTAAATACCAAATTGTCAGAAATAGGTTACATAGGCCTAATAATATTGGTTTCATGGTCACCTATTCTAACAATTATCACGACTTCATGTATACAAAAGCTCAGAATCTTGATTCCTTCCAGAATTAGACGTCACACGATGTTGGCTATATCATGTGGTAAAGTCTTAAAGGTTAAAGCACAAAACCACGATCTTCACACACGCTCAATATGAAGATGAGAATGATGGAGAAAGTGTGCCATCGTCTAATTATATCAACGGTGAGAAAAACCACAATGAATCTACAAATACCATAGCTCATGTGCACGAACAACTAATTGGGTTGATAATCACAACGCATCGGATAGGCAATAAATTCTTACAAAAATGGGATGGTCCATATGTTTTCAAAGAATTCTACACGAATGGTGTGTATAAGTCGGTTGCTGAAGACGGATTAGAGATAGGCCTGACAAATGGAAAGTCCTTAAAGTGATACTATGCTTGGAAAAAAATAAAAAAGAAGGAAAAAAACAAAAAAAAGGAGAAAAAAAGAAATAAAAAAAAATCCTAACCCGCATGAGTATAAACTATGAATAGACCTCCCCTCTCCAAATGAATATTGTGACCTTCAACTACATAATGAATTGATCCTCTTGATGAGGTATAAGCAGCTTAGATATTTCTAAGTTCAGTCATAACATATGAAAGAACTTTATTTCTCATATGAAGTCATCGAAATGAGAAATATTCAAGCATGCTCAAAGATTGCAAGATAGAAAGAAAAAGAAAAACTTCTATTACGTAACCTCAAAAGAAACATCGAGGTTCATGACTTAGAACAAAAGAAGAAAGAAGTGAACTCAACAAAGAATAAGGTCCTATACTAATCTCAAACAAAAGGACTCAAACTCTTCAGCTCTTCCGTGGAAGCTTCCAAATTTGCTATTGAAGACTCCAAATCCTCAACTACTGCATCATTAAGTAGGGAGGAATTCTCAAGTGCTATAATATCCTTCTCGATCTCATGATCTCCAGCTTGAGCACTATGATGAAGGTGCTTTTGTCCATTCAGAGTAGCACACAAGTTCATCCTTCATTCCTTCAAATCCACAAGCTCCTTCTCTATACGCTCCAATTTGTCCATAGTGGATTGGAGCTTAGAAGCCTCTTCCATCTCTCTAGCTCGAGCATCTTGGAGACGATTGTTGCCTTCCTGTAACTGTCGCTCGAGAAGACTTTTGGACTACTTTTCAAAAGATGGTGATCTTGCTTCATCATAAGTAGCAACCTTGGCAAAGAACACGTTCAATGATTCTTCCACTTTTGAAATGTCAAACTTCTGAATGCTCCTCATGGATTCAAGAGCGAAGTAAATATCATCTTTGATTGATGAAGTGAAGTCAATTAGAGTGTTTGATACCTTCACGAGAAGATCACTCCACATCTTTTGGAGGGACTCAATTTGGTGATTAAGAAAAAACCTCTCGCCTCCAAATACCGACCCTGTGGCATGAAAAGAAGGTTGTTTTCTCTTAAGCCCCATTCCAAATTGAAGAGTTGTAGCCAAACAAATTAGACCAAAAAATCGATCATTGATTGTTTCATCATCTTCAACGGCTAAGACTTGATCTTCGAGCCATGACAATACATCAACTTGAGTTAGAAATAAACGAAGATCTTATTGCTAAAAAAAAATAAAAGGAAAAGGTTAAGAAAAAAATAAGCTCCTTGACAAATTCCAACATCGATGGTGCATGACTTGAGATGTCACCGTCAACATCAACATTTGATGGCTTTGAATGCTGGGGTTCCCTCTCCGCCATCTTTCAATGATGACTAGGGTTGCTATTGCCACTTGCCTCCAACGGACAAGAAACAATTTTCTTCTTACTCACTTCCAAAGGTTCAACAACTTGAGAATTACGCTTGGGGGGAAGCGAAATAATATACTCATGAGGTTGATATTGGGCAACTCCTTCACCAAATTCTTTGTCTTTGGGAGAAACTTTACTTGGTTCGAAGCAAGCAGCCTCGCCACGTTTTCTTCAAGCAGCCACCATGAACTTCGATCCACCACTTTTTGTACGCCTCGAAGGAGAACTTCTTTACATTTGAGGGCATGAAAGCAAACCCCACTTTCTCCATAATTTTGGACAAAATGCACAAATGCCAACAATGCATTACACCTCCCAAGGAGGCTTTGCGAATGTCTTGTACAAGAATTTTCCACACTTCTTGAAAAAAACCAAATTGACAATTGAATCGATAGGGCCTATAGGGCTCGACAAAAAAATGACCTCGCCGTGAAGGAAGATAGTTTGAACAGGCGACCATGAAATAAGTTTCTTCAGATTCTTTGGCATGGCCATCATCTATAAATGGGAAGTCCTTGTCCTTTACAATATTGTTGCAAGTCTAAGAGATAAAGTTACCCCTGTGAAGTTTCTTTCTTGCCTCTTGAGGAGCATAGTATTTCGTGACTCCTTCGCCTACAAAAAGTGTTATGTTGGCCCCACGAACACCTTGCAAAATTTGGTATTGAGTCTTGAAATAATAGGCTATCCAACTATAGACAGAGTGAATCAGAAATGGAGAATGCATGCGAGTTGGCCTTATGGAATTAGAAATCTTGTTCAAACCTGCTAGCAAAGACGGGACCAGTCCTTCGACTAGCTGCCATGACACTCACGACCTTGAAAACACGTGACATATTAAACCAGCATCTTGAATCAGAAGAGCAAAGGTACAGAGACAACACGCCAAGTATTCCGCCAAGAATGTCTCTTTCTTTAAGCTTCCTTTAACATCAAGCTTCGAGAATAACGCCTCATCTGTAGTTGACCACTTTCCATGTACTCCAAAGATTCCGTAAGGGTTATGAGTCGACTTAGCATTTTCTCTTTATGTGGAGGAGGCTCGCTGTACTTTGTGGCTCTTTTAGACCAAAACTTGATCTACTTGTCAGCAGAGACTTGAAAAGGTTGAGCGTCATTACTACTCCATTGAAGGAAATTGTAACGTGGAGCAAGAATTTCAAAGAGCGAGGTACAAATCTTCATCTCGTCTTGTCAGCGCTATCAAGTTCCTTGGTGTTTGGGGTAACTTCGTCATAAAGGAGTTAGATCATAGGGAGTTTAGCAAGGGTATGCAAGTCCTACAATGAGATAGATAATTCTCCAAAGGATGTCAAAAAAGTATCAGTTGACAAGCACCACGCTTCACAGAATGTATCATATACTTGAGCCGCAATTAGCTTGTGCTCACACCGGCTCAGTACGTCTTCGGTCTACTCAAAAAATCCTTTAATCTAATAGAACTCATCGGCAAATTGAATAGTGTTGCCCCACTTGGCTTTTCCTTCAACGATGCGGTGACCTAATATCGGTAGAAGACTTGGTCCGTTAGAACGACGATATTGAGTCACTTGAAAAGACTACACCTTTGAAGTCTTGCTCAATGGAACCTCTCAAGACCATTACTCCATGTGAGTGGGTTTGTCAATCTCGGCCATTGCTTAGCGTATCGACTACGACAGGAGTATGAGTCGTCAAAGTTGTCCTATTCTCCATGGGTTGATTTTCATCGTCAAGAATGACCAACTATTGTTCACCCGAAGGAGAAGATTTGTTGAAAAATGGTGAATGATAAATTAAAAAATAAATTTATTTAATAAATTTATGTCTATAAGATTATATAGTGACAAGTGATTAGTTACAACATAGGACGCATAACAAGCTCGTGATACATAGATGGTGGTTGATGGCGCCCAATCATCATGTGACCGTGTGTAAGCACTCGAAAAAGGTGTGTCATTTAGTTGAAATGATGTGTCCATTGGGTGAAACCTATTGGGTGAAATGATGTGTCCTTTTGTGTGGAATGGTATGTCCTTTTGGTGAAATGACTCGTCCATTTGGATGAAAGTCATAACGAATCAAAGGTATCTTTTCAGATTGGACACGTCCATTCAATGGTACATTTTCAACTTCTATAAATAGGTCCCTCCATTTCATATCATTTGATTCAAGATTTAATTCATTCCATAGAATTCAATTTAACTTTAAAAGCATTTAGAGGATTTCAGAGTGTTAGCAATAAAAGCATGTCATCTTTTATTACGAGAGTTCCAGTATATTGTTTGGTTCACCGTTTCTCAAAGTTTGTCGTGATGTACTTTGAGATTGTAAGTCCTTGTATCTTGGGAGATAAATTGTTGTTTCCATTAGCACTATAGCGGGGCAATAATTTTCTTAATGATAAAGAGTCTAACTCTTGCCTTGACTTCATAATACACAATTCCTGCACATCCCCCATCTCTTCCAACAAGTTTAAGACAATTATTAGTTGTTGTGTATTATGATTATTTGAGTTGGTTGTTGCAACTTTGATTTTTGTGGTTGTCTAACCTCCTGTGGTACAACAAATTACTACCCAAGGTTAGAGGCCGGAGAAGTCCTCTGACAACGACTTTAAAGATGGCATTAAAAGATGTCTTTCTACCTTACTGAAAGGGTGCGTTAGATTTAGAGATCTATATAAAACAACATGAAGGGTTTGCCGTTCCTAGCCAATAAAAGAAGGTTTGTATATTTGCTAAGTCATTATATAGGCTAAGCAAGCTCCTAATAAGTAACATGAAAAATTTAACAACCAATGTTATCAAATGACTTTAAGGTCAACGAGTGTAATAAATATGTCTAAAGGCACTTCCGGCTCCTTTGTCATAGTCTGTCTATATGTAAATGACATGTTGATAAAGGAAAGTAATCTCTACCAAAAAAGTATTGACAAGATATTTTGATATGAAAGATCTAAGGTTTAGCTGACATAATAGCAGATATTAAGATCTCTAAAACATCTGATAGACTTGTCTTATCGTAGTCACATTGTATTGATACTATACATAAAAAGTTCAATGTTTATGACATTCAACCCGCTAAGACTCTTGTAGATCGAAATCTACATTTAGCAAAGAACCAAGGTGAACACTAAGGTCAAATTGAATTTTAAGCATGATTGGTAGACTAGTGTATATTGTGAAATGTACTCATTCCATAATGGAATCCGAGTCTATAGCTCTTGATAAAGCTGTAGAAGAAGTTGAATGGCTTGTAATTTCTTGGAGGTCATTCCTTGTTGGACAAACGTGTGCCTGCAATTATGATATAATTGTGATAATTATTCTGCTATAAGAAGGGCACAAAGGAATATGTATAATGGTAGATCCAGGCATATACGTTGAAAATATAATACCATAAGACAGTGGATGTCTAGTGGGATCATATTCATTGACAATATTAAGTCAAAGGATAATCTAGTTGATTCATTAACAAAAGGCCTTTCTAGAGATCAAGTATACTGTTTGTCGAGGGGAATGAGATTAAAACCCGATAATTAAATCTTTATAGCGGTAACCCAACCTTGTTGATTGGTGACCCCAAGATCTTGGTTCAATGGGGCAACTAAGTTATAAAGATTGTGAAAAACACTTAGAGTTTTACTCCTTCCATTCCTATGACATTTAGTGCTATTAGTTAAACAGTAGAGGTTAAACTATAAGCTTTTAATGATTTCTATACTAAGTCAAGTACAGTATAGGAGATCACCTATATAAGTGTGAAGATAGGCCGCTTTAAATGTAAAACACTTATGAATCGATAATGTCCAAGGCCAAAATGGACTTAACCGTGAGAACCAAGGATATTATAGAAGGTATTGTGGAGGTATTATTTTATGGATTTACACCAACGACTGAACAGTTTAAGACACCACGTTCATTGATTAGCCAAGTAAATCTGATGGTATTCCTTTAAGGAACGTTCAAAGCCACAAGCTACTTTTCTCGATGCAATGACTTCTCGTTTGAAACTCTCTAAAGTGTCTGCATGCTCATTGCATTAATTTTCATTCATGTGGGGGATTGTTGGAAAATGGTGAATGATAAATTAAAGAATAAATTTATTTAATAAATTTATGTCTATAAGATTAAATCGTGACAAGTGATTGGTTATGATGTGTGATGCATAACAAGCTCGTGACACGTGAATGATGGTTGATGGCACCCAATAATCATATGACCGTGTCTAATCAACCGAAATATGTGTCCTTTGATTGAAATGATGTGTCCATTAGGTGAAACCTTTGGGTGAAACAATGCGTCCATTTGCGCGAAATGGTATGTCCATTGGGTGAAATAATGCGTTCATTCGGATGAAAAGTCCTAACCTTTCAAATGCATCTTTTCAGATTAGACATGTCCATTCAATGATACCTTTTCAACTTCTATAAATAGGTCCCCCCATTTCATTTCAATCGATCCAAGATTTAATTTATCCCATAGAATTCGATTCAAGTTTAAAAGCATTTTAGAGCATTTCAAAGTGTTAGCAATAAAAGCATGTCTTCTTTTATTAAGAGAGTTCTGGAATATTGTTTGGTTCGCCGTCTCTCAAAGTTTATAGTACTGCTACTTTAAAATAGTAAGTCATGGTATCTTGGAAGACAAATTGCCGTTTCCGTTAGAACTAGAGCGGGCCAATAAGTATCTTAAAGATAAAGAGTCTAACTCTTGTCTCGACTTTATAATTTACAATTCCTTGCATATCCCTCATCTCTCCTAACATATTTGTCTGTAAAATAAGCATTAATTACACTTAGACCCCCTCTGAAAATGTGAAATTATACTTTTTCCCAAACAAGTTTTGAAGTTTCACTTACACCCCTTCCAAAAATTATTCGTTTACATCAAATCCCCTTCCATTAGATTTTGGACGAAAATTATTTACATTAGCAAAAAAAAATACATAAATATTAATTTTGCCCCTCATTTAACATTCTCATTATATTTTTGTACTTATAAAAGAATAAATGTAATGTATATATATGGAATTAGGTTAACATCATTATATTTTATTTCCTTGTAAGTCTGAAATTATTACATGGGAATACTAAATAAGGGGTAAAATAAAAGATTTATGTAAATTTTTTTTTGCTAGGTCAACATTTTTCGTCCAAATCCTAACAAAAGGGCATTAGGTGTAAATAGTGAATTCTCGGAAGGGGTGTAAGTGTAACTTTAAATTTTTTTTAGGAAAATGTGTAATTTTATATTTTTAAAGGGGGTCAAGGTGTATTTAACCCTTAAAATAAACCATGTTTGCAACCTAGCCAAAGACAAAAGAGGCATTAAGTTAGTTCAAATCCAATGACAAATTTAAAGCTAATTTTGACAATTGAGCGGGCACTACCCAAAAGGCATATTGTCAAGAATGTCCACGTGACAAGAAGGTGCACCAATATATATATATATATATATATATATATATATATATATGTAACAAGTGATATGATACGTTTGCACTTTTAAAGCATGCCAAAATTAAAAATGCATGAGACAAGTGATTCTTCATGGTAGACACTTTCATCCATTAAAGTGAATAATTACACCTGGATCGGAGTAAATATATATATATATACATATATATGTTGAATATGCATATGAAAACTCAAGGCTTTGGTACAAAACAAAATAGAAGACAAAAGAATGAAGGCTAATCATCTCAAGACAAAATGTGATATTGCAAGAAAAAGATAGTCATTGGGCGGTCCAAAATTCAAGAATCGAAATTTTTGGATTGATCAATATAGATTATTGTAAGAATGGTGATTGGACAAGATATTATCATTAGAAAAAAATTGCAAGCAACCTTATGTGATATTGTAATTGAGCAAATTATCTCCCTATGAAAAAATAAATAACAATTTACTTTCTTGTATTTTTTAAAATGAAGGAATTTATTCCCCCTCTGTGTTTTTTAGAATGAACCTCCCTAGACAGGGAGGTAAATTACTTCATTTTAAGGAACTAAGGGAGATAAATTGCTATTATTCTTTCATCACGGGTAATTCTCATTTACAATATGGGGTAAATTACAGTAAATCCCATATCAATATGCATGAGGCATGAGAGTAAATATTTTTGGTTTGAAGTTTTCAAATCCCACATGCTCAATACATAATCTATGGGATATTGACCAATATGGATTGTTGCGAAAAGGATAGTCATCACCATCTAGCTTCAAGAGTAATGGCCACCGGTGGTGATTGAAGCCTTGTTGCTTGAGAAATTTCTTCTGAACTGCCTCAAAAATTGATTCTAAGAAGCAAAAAAAAAAAAAAGAAAACAGAAAAAAACTCACTTCAAAAATTGCTTCAAAAATTATTGAAGTGGATTGCTAACAACACGAAACCGGCAAATATATCCAGAAAGTTTGGCATCAACTCATTGAGACATCAAAGCAAAAACCTTGTGTGCGTACGCCAAAAAAAAAAAAAAAAAAAAAAAAAAAAAAAAAAAGAAAAGAAAGAGAGAGAAAAATATATTGGCTATCAAAACATACCACGAATACCAGATCAAGCTATTTATATATTGTTTAATTGAAGTGTCTTAATTCGGATTTTGAGTTATGATCCAATTAAAATTCTACCATAGACTCCTTATTCGACGAGGTCGCGGCTCCACAGAGGAAAAGTGGGAGCTGCTGCAGCTGTTCCATTGTCTGTAGAAGAAGAAAAAGAGAGGCAATGTGTTGATGTAGAGCTTATGGGCCAAAGACATTTCCAAAGTAATAATGGCTTGATATTTAGCCCTGATTTTGTAGGCTAATTAACAAAGTCCAATTCAAATTGTTAGCCCGTTATGTTATAATGGATGTGGCCCAAGATTTGCAGGGCTCACAAAATATTCAAAGTAGGTTTTGCTCAAACAAAGCAATAATTGTGGTGGCGCATTAAAATTTGATTCATATTTTTGCAATACATTCACTTTGAAAATTATATTTTTAAGTATATATTTGTGAATGAGTCTTGAGGGAGTATTTGTAGGCATATTAATTTTGCAGCCAATTAAAATATGGCAAGTGTCAAATAATATATTAAGTATCAATTGTAATATTTTTCTATTTATATTTTGGGATTTACTAAATTAATTCCAAGTGTAAATAGTTAATTTAATTGGTATTTTAATATATATGTCGTCATCAAATCGATAGTCGACAAGTGTCAAATTAGAGTGTTTCGGCCAATTAAATTATGCTTCGCAGTCAAAGATTCAAGCCAATCAGACAGTGCCACATGGAGCAACTGCATGTATGCTCCAATCAAGTCAAGATAAATATTTTTTATATTTATCTCTTTGAAAAATATAAATATTAAGAAGAAAATATCAAAATTAACCAATCATATAATCTCAAATATTTAATGTTATTATCTCTTTAAATTAAATTATAAAGAGATAATACAAATGGTGTATAAGTTGACAACTCCACCTCTTTGACAGCTATTTAAAGGGGTGTTTGAAACTCATGCAATATACACACACACAATTTAAAAATAGAAGTGAACACACAAGTAAGAGAGCGTTCAAGAAGTCTCAAAATCCTCTTAAATGCAAATCAAGGAAGATCCATGATGTTCAAGGCCAGAATCAAGGCGTTCATCGCGGAAATAACCCAAATTCAACGTTTGGTTCAAGAAGAAGTCGGAAGATCCACGAATTAAAGTTATCAAGACACAAATCAACCTTGACGGAAGATCAAATCTTCAAATTCACTAAAAAATATTCAAATTCAAGTTAAATATTTCAAGTTTATAGTGTAAATTTGGGAACAAGTCAACGACCCCCTATTAACGTTATTTGAAGATCGAAGTCAACGTTGAAGAGGATCAAAATATCAAGTTTCACCTCCAAAGTTGCAGAAGTCAAAGATCACGTTCTTGAACTGAAAAATCAAAGGTTTAAAATAGAGATTTTATACCAATATATATTCAATGACAAAAAAAAATATCATTTATAATATTTTCTTGTTTCAATTCATTTAGAAACACAAAAATTCGCTTTACAAGCTCCGTTAAGTTTTCTTGAGCAACCTTCCCACAAAAGTATGTGATTCTTGACATTGTTGACGGAAACATGATTTTCAACCTTCTTTAAATAAAATCATCAAAACTTGGATGGGATTTTGTGACAAAAAAAAAATGTGGGAGATTGGTTATTCTATGTTAGGATCCTTAAGTTTCTCTCCGGAATGAGTTGCCACACTTTTTTAACCACCTAAGCCATTTAGACTAAGCGGGTTCTGTTAAACACTAAACAGAAGTATTTACTATGTGAACGGCCCGTTTATATGGCACCATTTCTGGTCAACCGGAAAGGCATAGTACCAACTATGCAAAGTGCTCTATAATATGGTACCAAAAATAGAAATTTTTTTTTATATAAATTAGTCATCGTAGCACATCGATTCTGCGTGTTTATAATAATAATACTTCATATTTTAAAATATATTATAAATAAGAATAAAATATATATACCAACAATTCACATTTTAAAAAAACAGAAAAAAAAAAAAAAATAACTTAAGGTACTACGACATATATTACGAAAGAATTGGTGCAATGGTGTCAAAATAACAAGGATCAACTTTTGTTTAAAAAAAAAAAAGAAAAGAAAAGCACTTACAATTAATTTTTGAAAGAAAAAATAATATTTTTGATCTTGTGACTAAAGATAGTTAGCACTTTTGGTCATGTAACTTACTCCATTTAAACATTAAGTCCCTGTTTTGTCGAATTTGGTCCTTTTGGTCCTTTTTTGGCAAATTTAGTCCTATATTGACAATTTTGGTCCTAACGACCTATAGGTATATGACCAAAAATGAGATCTACTCAAGCGTGAAGAGGACCAAAATTGTCAACACAGGGCTAAATTTGCTGAAAAAAATACCAACTGTGAGATGTTCATACTAATTTTTTAAAAAATAGGATTAAATGTGTAAATAGAGTAAGTTAAAAGATCAAAACTGCTAACGATCAATAGTTATAGGGCCAAAAATATAATTTTTGCCTTTTAAAATAATCTAATTAAGGTATAATTGCCATATTTAAAAATTCGTGCGACAGTGTCATTACTCGCCATTTCTGAATGCAGAGACCTTTATCTATACTAATATCTATATTATTATATAAAAGAAATCCTTTTTTTACTCACAAATAGCAGTTAATGACACCGCCCCATCACTTTTTTGTAATGCCAAAAATAATCCTCAACTGATATGATAACTACTTTATTCAACTTTTCAAATTTTATATCAATTGATAAATTAGTTTTTTCTTAAATTCCTTCTCCTTGTTTTTTAATGTGATGTGTTAGTTTATATATTTTACTCTTAATTATGATATATTAAAGTGTAAAAAATTATTTATTATATACACGCAGAAACGGCGTACCACGATGACTAGTAAAAAGAAAATGGCTTCCACACTCACAAACGGCGGTTAATGACCCATCGCACCAATTTTTTGTGATGCCAAAAATGTCCTTCTATTGATAAAATAACTAACTTATTTATCTTTTCAGCTCTTACAAATTAGTGTTCTGTTTTTTTTTTCTTTTTTTCTTTCTTTCTTTTAACGTACACAATGTACTTGTTTATATATTTTATTTTTATTTAATATTTTAAAATATGAAAGATTATTTATTATATACACGCAGGAACGGCGTGCTTAACGGCTAGTAAAAAAAAAGGTATTTCTCACTCACAAATGGTGATTTATGACACCGCGACACCAATTTGTTGGTTATGCCGATAATACCCCTAAGTTGGTGTTCTTCTCTTTTCTTTCTTTCTTTATTTTTTTTTCTTCAAATGTAATGTGTTGTTTATATATATATATATATGTATATATATTTCTTATTTATAACAATTTTAAATTGTGCAATATTATTTTATATGCATGTAAGAACGGGGTGTTACGACGGCTAGTATATATATATATATATATATTACTATAGATTAGTATGGAACTTTTAGCCAAATTGCTGATATCTTCAACCAATAGTTGGTGTTCTTAACCAAAAATTTTGGGCAAATTGTCGATGGTTCTTATCTTGAAACTTTTGTGCATCTTCTTCTCATTCTAATTAGCTAGATTAACAAACTATAAAGGAACTTACTTTCCATACTATATATGGATCTTTCAGCCAAATTGCAAACATATACAACCAATAGTTGATGCCTATCTTCTTACGTGAATGACTTGACTTTGATTTTGGGTGCATTTTTTCTTCACATTGTAAGCTTGCTTCAACTATAAATGCACTTACTCTCCAAACAAATTCTCTACCACCACCTCTTCTATATCATTTGAGTGCCTCTAATGGCGATCTTCTCCTTGGCATTAGCATGCTTAGCTCTACTAGCCTTTCTCTATAAAACACTCTACAGACAGCAACCGAAACAAAACCTTCCACCAGGTCCAAAGCCATGGCCTATAATTGGCAACCTAAACCTGGTTGGTCCCATTCCACACCAATCCCTTCACTTTCTGTCCCAAAAATATGGTGAAATTATGCAGCTAAAGTTTGGCACACTACCAGTTGTCGTTGCACCGTCGCCTGAGATGGCGAAACAGTTCTTAAGGGTACACGATACGACCTTTGCATCCAGACCTGCACTGTCTGCTGGTAAATACACTAGCTATAATTACTCAGACTTGACTTGGGCTCCTTACGGCCTGTATTGGCGACAGACACGTAAAATTTACTCGATGGAGATCTTCAATGCTAGGAAAATTGAATCGTTTGAGCATATTCGTGTTGAGGAGGGGCGTAATTTCCTCTCTCGTCTACGTTCCCTCTCAGGGAAGCCGGTCGTACTTAGAGACCATTTGTCACGTTTTTCTATATCAAGTATAAGCAGGATGGTATTTGGTAACAAATACTTTACTGAATTCGAAGATGAGAAAGCCATTATGAAGGTGCCTGAATTGCGACAGATGCTGGACGAGTGGCTCTTTCTAGGTGGTGTTTTTAATTTCGGGGACTGGACGCCGTGGCTGAGTTCTCTTGATCTGCAAGGATATGTTAAGAGAATGAAGGCCTTGGCCAAGAAACTGGATAGGTTCTACAACTTTGTGCTTGATGATCACCTAACTAGGAAGGCTGCAAGAGCAGACTTCATACCAGAAGATGTGTTAGACTCATTGTTGCAGCTGGCTGAGGATTCTAATCTTGAAACTAAACTCACAAGGGAGCATGTCAAGGCATTAGCACAGGTACCAATTTTGGGAAAATGGTATTTTTCGTCTCATAATTTAGGTGCAATACATTTTTAGTATCATTACTTGTGGGATTTTTTGAAAATAGTCCTATTACTTGCAAAAAAAGTTCCGAATTCTGTCCTCCTGTCAGTTTCCTTTAGGAAATTGACAAGAAATGATAACGTGCAAGTCACACAACTATTATCTTTTTAGAATGGGCGGAACCGACCATCTGACTTACACATGATTTTTTCCATCGACTTTCTAATGGAAATTGGTAGGGAAGATTGAAAATGATAATTGTTTAAAGTTATGACACTATAATCGAGAATTTTGTAAACAGTGGAACTAAAACTATAAAGGATCTAAGTTATTGGATGAAAAATTCAACTTCTCCTACCAATTTCTCAGTTTGAGGCTCAATTTCTTGCAAGGTTTCTTGAAAATATATTTTTACATATTTAACTAAACTTTTTGAAAGACAAGAAGGGGTTGACTGGCCGAACTAAATTTATTTATCTCCTGATACTTACAGAACTTACTAGTTGGTGGAACTGATAACACAACTACTACAGTCGAATGGATTATCCATGAAATTCTCAGACACCCACAGACAATTGAAAAGGCCAAAGAAGAGCTTGACCGGGTAATCGGAAGAGACAGATGGGTTGAAGAGAAAGATCATTCTCAACTACCTTACATAGATGCTCTTATAATGGAGTCAATGAGATTACATCCACTTGCTACACTTTTAGCCCCCCATTATGCAATGGAGGACTGTAAAGTTGCAGGCTACGACATTGCCAGGGGAACTGCTGTTCTCATCAACACATGGAGCTTAGGGAGGGATCCTAATTCATGGGATTCGTCATTGGAGTTCTTGCCAGAGAGGTTTTTGAACAAAGACATTGATATTACGGGAAATAATTTTGCCATGTTGCCATTTGGATCTGGCCGGAGAAGATGCCCTGGATATGATCTTGGGCTCAAGGTTGTCCGAACTACTTTGGCTAATTTGCTGCATGGATTTCAGTTGACATTGGTTAGGGGCATGAAGCCCGAAGATGTAAGCTTGGAGGAAGCGTATGCCCTCACTACGCATCCTAAAATGCCTCTTACGATCAGCATGAAACCTACGCTTTCAGACCATCTTTACTGAATGAATTTTCAGTTTAAGGAATAAAGGGTTTAATGCAATTTACCTCCCTGTGATATTGAAAATGATACTCCCTATAAAAAAATATAGCAATTTACCTCCCCGTGTTCTTTAAAATGGAGCAATTTGCCCCCCAATCTAGGGAGGTAAATTGCTCCATTTTAAAAATATGGGGAGGTAAATTGATTTATTTTAAATGACATAAGGAGGTAAACTACTATTCTATTTTTCATAGGTAGGTAATTTGCACATTTGCAATGTCACAAGGGAGTTACTTGCCTATATAATTTTACGGGGCAAATAAAATTTGGGAATTTTAGTGATTGAAGTGATTGCCTATCAGAAATCATGTAATTTGCAATAATATAAATTCCTCGTACAATAGTGGAGTTCGTTGATAATTTATGTTAGCAAGAAAAATACTACATGGTAATTACCTCATCGAATTATTTATTATCAATTTCTTTTTGTTGTTGATTTTACAAGAAATTTTACTTACGAATATTTTTAGGGTCAATTTTTTGGTCAATGTCAGCTGCAAAGTTTTGTACATTAATATTCCTTGCTAATTATAGCAAAGAAGCAGAACCACCTCGATAGGATTAGAATTAATTTAGGTTAACATTTTAAGTTGAGAGTTAACTAAGTTAAAGTAGTTTAGTTGAAGCTATTGAGTGAGAGTTAACTAAGTTAAATTAATATAGTTGAAGCTTTTAAGTTAAGAGTTAACTAAGTTGTATTAGTTTAGTGGAGAGTCTTAACTTAAGAGTGAACTAAGTCAAATTAGTTATTTTGGAGGTTTTAACTTGAGAGTTAACTAAATTAAGTTAGTTTCGATTATACTTTTAAGTTAAGAGTTAACCACAGCCCAGCTCACCTATACACCTAATACCCAGGCCAATCCAACCACTCAGCCTAAACCCTGCACTCAACCAACCCAACTACCACCCAGCCCAAATGCAAACCGAACCCTGCCCAACCCGACTCCGCCCAACCCAACCACCTCGCCCAAACCCCATTTGCAGCACCCGGCAATTAGATCAGCTCAACCTTTATCCCCAGAGCCCACCTGCCCAGCCACATTCGCGCAGCCACAACCTGGATCGTCGACGAACTCAGCACGATAACCACGCCCCTCTGGAACACTGATATTTGTGCGTTCTCGCCACAGAGTCAGTCCAGTGGAAGGGAGACCGATAAGGTTTCTGGCAACGAGAGCAGGGATGGGTTACGCCACTGGGCCACAAAAACGAAGCGGTCGTTTCTTGGGTTGGGGACGACTTCAGTCTTGGACGCAGAATTGGGGGTGTTGGTCCCAGTCCCAGTGTTGTTTGTGGAAGGAAAGAGGGGAAAGGGAGGGAGTAGAGGGAGGGGTCGGCCGGGAGGGAGAGGCGGATGATCGCGGGCACTGGGGAACGATTACCACAGCTTCCCTCACGGTTCTCTCGTAGAACATACTCTGCTTTGTCCCCGTCGACATATTGGGGGTGTGGGTTGTGGAAAACCTCTCTTGTACAACTTACCTCCAATTGCCGTGAACTTAGCTGACTTAGCTCGAATTACCCTTGCTTTCTTAGGGTCCTGAGGCAAAATCTCAAATTTCCAGCATTCCTCCAGACCTTCTTTGCCGCTGCGTGAAACTCTCTTCGCCGTCAAGGCTTCTCCTCCACAACATCCACTTCGGATCGCTCTTGTCTTGGTAAGGTTATTCTCCTGCTCTCCAAAGGAGCCAATAAGCTGGCCAACTTAGCGAGTCAATTTGCTTCTTCCTTGGATGACCGCGGAATTTGTTCTAGGGTGAACTCGTTGAACTTCCTTCTTAACACTTGGATGTTTGCTAAGCACTTGGTCATCTTCCAGTTTCGTAATCTCCATTCTCTTGCTTGACCACAAGTTGGAAGTCGCTATCCGCCCTCGCATAAGTTGCTCCCGCGGCGCAGACCAGCTTTCCCCCCGCGCTTAGTGCCTCACACTCCGACTCATTCTTGGATCTATTGGTGACACCGCTGCAATCTCACTAAAGATGACACAGTTAGCATTGCGTCCCATTGCTCTCACTGTGACTTTTTCAGCTTGCCTCGAGTCTCTTCCCATTAGGCCTCCTGAGATAACCCACACAACTCCAGCAGTTGGGAGGTTGTCCTTGCTAACTCGTTTTGCTTCCTGCTTTACTCCCATGTGCCATGTGCCTGCCTCCAAAGGCGGTTTCCTAGAGCTCTTGTTTCCTTTACCCCACGAATTCTTGTAAGTAACCTCTTCGGATCAACTCCTCGACCTCATTCTTGAAGTGGTGGCATTCCTCAGTGTTGTGGCCTCGATCCCAACCCTTGTCGCTTGGCTGCATCAAGCATTTGAGTTCGCAAGGCGTTCAGAGGGGTGTACTGAGCCAAATCCCCTGGGAGCACATGTCTGCGGTCACGCTTACTTCCTTTTATCCTAATGGGAACCCCTTTCTCCTCCTCAACGGCCCTCCATTATAATGGATTTGTTGGTCGCGAAACTGCTAACTCCTCAATTCTTATATACTTCTCGGCTCTCAGCAATAACTCCTCTTGGGATGAGGGGGGCTTTCCAGCAATCGACTCCTTGAATCGACCTCTTCTTAGATTCTGCTGCATGATGCTTGCCAAAAGTTTGGGGTTCACGTGGGGCACTTCCAAAATATCCTCCGAGAAGCATCGTACGTACCCCCTCAGGCTCTCGTTCTCTTGCTGGATTATTGTAAACAAGTACGATGCGGTTCTGGGACATCGTTTTTTTAATTGCGAAGTGATGTAAAAAGCACTGGGAAAGCTGCTCGAATGACTCGATGGTTCTCGGGGGTAGCTGGTTAAACCACACCATTGTCTTTCTCGAGAGGGTAGTCCGAAACAACTTGCAATAAGCCGCGTCGCTAATATCTAACAAATCGGCTCTGGCTAGGAAACATTCTAAGTTGTCTTGAGGATCCCCCACTCCGTTGAACTCGCTGAGGCTTGGGATCTTGATCCCAGAATGAATAGCTTCTACTAAAATGTGAGGGGCGAATGGACTTCGACGTGGGGGCACTACTACCAAGGGTCGTGCTGGGTACCCAGGGGGTCCCAAGGGATTCGAGAACCTGGATGGAGGAGGCGTATGGCGCCCATCTCTCGATACACTGCTTCTTGCACAGGTGGTACCTACGGAGGGGGGAAACAGTTGTCTTCTCGTCCTCCTTGGGGAGGAGATGGGAAGTACTCCTCTTCGTCTACGTATCTTCGAGGAGGAGAAGGGTAATAGTTGTCCTCCGGCTGCGTGGCCCTGCTATTGAGTTCCTCCTCGCAGTTCAAACCTTCATGGGCATCCCCGGGCCTTTGCTCACGACCCTCGGGGGCCAAGGGAGCATCTTGGCCTCTGCGAGGATTGCGAGAGGGTCGTAGGGGTAACGCGTGTCCTGCTATGAACTGGGCCACCACCTTGTCTGTTGCTTCGACAGACGCATCTTCCACCAATTGGCGAAGTGCCTCTGGAGTTATCTGAATGACTGGGGGCGAAGGCGGATCCTCGACTTCTTCCTGCCTCTCGTTCTGAAGGTCGTGAGCGGGCAGATTCTTCAGGACGTGATCTTGCACGTGACTCTCTCCTCCTCTTTCGGGTTCTTCTCGCCCCGCATTCTCGTTCCTCACTCTTGACCGGGTGCTCATCCTCAATGCTCTGATCAGATTCCCACAGACGGCGCCAAGCTGATGGGGTAAAAATCGGGAAGCGTTTAATCAAAGCACAATTACACGCCACAAGCCAAGAACTCAAGAACTTGAGAATTCTTCTTAAGATTATTATTCTCAAAAGTAGAGAAGTGAAATTTACAATGGACTTAGTGTCCTATTTATGGTAAATGGGGGAGGGCAAAAAGACAATTTTACCCTCCAACCGCCTCTAATCTAACGGCTACAATTTAATCTTCAGGGGCGCTTTGGTAATTAGCTCAACCTCACTAACTTCTACAAATAACTTCCACCCATGGCATTCTGGTAAATACATGTATGTTTGGGGTATTTCGGTAATTTGGCTTGTGAATTTATTTTAGCACCATAAAAAACATAGTTAAAAATTAGAATGGAAGAATTTGAAATCCTTCAAATGTGGAATTATCCAAACGAATTCAAATAATTTGTTATTAAGAATTTAAAATTGATAATTTCAAATCATTGAATCTAAATGAAACCTAAGTGAAGTCTAGGTTGCGGGTCCTGCTAATCAATTTACTTTCATTAGCCATGCTAAAAGTCATTGGTCTAGTATATCAAACCCTGCATCCTAGTGTCTAAATGATTTTCTAATCCACAAATAGTAGGTACTCCCACTGTCAATTTGTACGTAATTTTCACTGCCATTCACCTTTCCCTTCATTCCAAGTGTTATTCATCCCCACATTGCATGACATGGCATTTATAGAGACTATCATTCCTTCGGTTTGCACTTCCTCCACCTGCTACTTAGACTGTCCAGTGTTTGTAGGATAGGCCATTTCTTCCTCTTCAGACACGATCATATAGATATGTCTAGCTCTGCGTCTGTGTGCTGGTACATATGTCATAGTTGTAACATAAATTTTCATCCCTCCTAGCCCTTATTTCTTTTGTAGTTAATAGTCGCTAATTGCTCGAGTGGTTTTGTGTGTGCTTCTGTGGTTTGGGCAGTAAGTTCCTTGAATAAGTGAAGCGGCTAGAGTGTTGGATTTTATATGGTGGTTTAGAAGGCTGGTATATCTTGTGTTAGATGATTAGCCCTTTTGACAATGGCATCCAGTCTGGTCTCTCTTTTGTTATTTTTTATTTTATTTTATATACTTGGCAAGTGAGATAGCTTTACCAAAGCTTTAGGTTTCACTGTTATCATTGTTCCTCTCATATCTTCTCCCAAACTAGTAATAGAACTCATCATGAAAGATTCTTTTTGAAAATTCCTTATTAAAGATTAACATAAATAACTTTAACTCAACAAACCTCTCTAAGTAATTGGTTACCGTATTTTCTTGGTATAACACGGTGAAGTCTTCCACAACCTTCTCAATGTCTATATATATATGTAGGTGTTGTGACCCTTATCATAGTATTGATTTGTTCCTCTAGAGTTGTTGTTGCATCATTATATGGCTATTTTCCTTGTTTTAGCCATGGCTACCTGGAACACCTCATATACTCGTGAAATGAGTCCCAATAGTGCCTGGTTCACTACAAGAAAAACACTCAATAGCAACGAAAAAAAAATCAGCGTCGAGCTAATTAACAAGTAAAATTTTCGTTGCTAATGCATTGCATTTAATACAATGAATTTACTTGCTAATGAAATTAGCAACGAAAATTTACTTGCTAATAAATTTAACAATGAATTGTTTAAAATATATATTAAGTAGTGTAGATTAATAACGGAAATTTTACTTACTAATTAGTTCGACGTCGCTTTCAGCAATAAACTTTTTCTTTACTACTAAGTTATTTTCTTGTAGTGATTTTGTTCTTCGTCAACTTGCTTGAGTGCCTTTTCCTCCATGAGTGAGATCGCATGGATCTTTTGAGCTTCCTAAAGCTCTTTTCATTCTGTGTTCTCTGCCATTTTTTGTTGGGATAGGGTTTTATGAAGGTCTGTATCTACGACCAAGTTGTTATGATTTCTATTAAACTAACATAATGTAAGAGATAGGAATGAGAGGAAACATAGATGAGGAAATAGGAGGAATAATATATATTCATAAAATCAACACTACAAAAAACATCGGATTTGGAACGAGTATTTTGGAATGGGTACGGTTTGTCACAAATTGGAACAAGTTTTGTAAGAATTTTTGGAATTGATTTATCCGACGGCGTCATCACATCATTTATAGGAAGTTAATTATTTTGGGGTGGGCATACTGTTACAGAACCCGTTCCAAAGTAATTTTAGAAAGATGTTGTCACAAAACTTATTTCAAAATAGAAACCCGCTACAATTTTGGAGTGGGCAAACTGTTACAAAACCCATTTCAAACTAATTTTGTGAAGATATTGTCACAAAATCCGTTACAAAATAAAATTTGCTATAATTTTTCACGGGTTATGGGTCGACCAGTTTTGAAATTGAGACAACTACGTGGCAACTGGCAAGAGTAGTTGTCCGTTCAAAAATTGTTACAATTTGGTGACAACCTACTAGTCCATTCAAAATTTATATAAGCCCGTCACAAATAAATGGATATTGTGACGGGTAAATTTAATAAAAACACATCACTAAACTATAATATTTTTGGAGAAAAATTCAAAACCTGGGGGAAACTATATATTATGTGATGGATTTTTTTTTTTAAATGTCCATTACAAAACTCGCTTAAAAAATTTAGTATATTGATGAAAAATTCAATATTTGGGGGAATTTCAAAGAGTGGCGGGTTTTTTTAAATTACCTATTACAACCCGCCTCAAACTCAAATGTATTTGGCAGAAAATCAAGGGGGCATTTGGTTTTCATCTCAAAGGCCGTTTCCAAATTTTCAACTATTTGGGATGTTGCGATTTCGTTTATTTTTACCATATCTAGTGGAAATCGTATATACTATTACAAAATTCATCCCAAACTTATTGAAAATACTCAATTTCAACATTATCATTACTCTATTTTTTCCTACACCATCTACTCCTCTAACATTTCTTTTCACCCCTCACTGTCGCTGACATCTCCCTATCACCTCCATGGCCCACCTGCTTTCCCCTCTTTCTCTCTCTCTCTCTCTCTCTCTCTCTCTCTCTCTCTCTCTCTCTCTCTCTCTCTCTCTCTCACACACACACACACACACACACACACACACAAACACAGAAACAAGACTAGAGATGGCAATTTTAACTCGGATCCGGGAAAGCCTCCCCGAACCCATCCTGATGGGGCAGGTCTGAGACCCAATTTTTGGGGCCGGGGAGGGTTTGGGGCAAAAAATACCTACCCCGACCGGGTCGGGGCGGGGTACGGGTCCTTTCCCTGCCCCATTGACCCCGCCTCTTTTTTATTATATATTATTAATATATATTATAAATAAAAAATTATAGTATTATATATAAATCATAAATAAGTTTTGCATGTACCCAACTCTATATAAGACATAAAAAAAATAAAAAATTAGTTGATAAGAAATTTAATGATTATTTTAAATTTTAAATTGAAAATTATATAGTATATATTAAGTTATTTAAATCTAAATTGATAGTATTTATTAAAAATTAAATATTAGTTTAATGTATTCTTTATATAATATAATTCATTGTAAATTGTAAAATGATATTACTTGAAGAGAAGATTAATAATTTAGATAAACATATTATTTGTCTTATACAATTCATTTTAGATATATATTATATTATATAATGACATCAAAAAGTTTAATTAATAATTACGATATCTTAAAATCCAGCCACCCGATTCATACTAAATTTTAATATATATAATTATGTGTCCATTAGATCATATTCACTACAAAAAAATGCGGGATTAGGAATGGATACAGAGGGCCGTTCCACTTACCGTTCCTATTAGGGACGGTAAATGGAACTGTTGTGGAAACGGAACACGTTGATGACGTCACTGTCGTGGTAATTGTAATACAAATTAGTAGGAACGACGTTCCTATTCGAGTGCCAACATACGTGAGTCAATTTGTACACCTATAATCATTCCTAAAAGAGACCTGATATATTTTGGAGTTCAATTTGGAACACATGCATGAAATTTAGAACGGTTAGTCGATCGGGAACACTTACCGTTTCTATTTGGGTTCCGATGGTCGTGTCTTTTTGGACCGGCCGGCTGACCGTTCCAATATGTAGTTCTACATAAGACCCTTTTACGCCATGGGCAAAAATGTAATACAATTACCGTTCCAAATTAAGTCCAATATTGTTACAATTACCGTTCCCAATTGTACTCCAATTAGGAACGGTCCCGGTGCGTGTGCCTCATACCGTTCCTAATAAGCCCTAACGGCTATATTACAATGGTAAAATTACCGTTCCTGTCACCCCACCTTCGACCGTTCCAAAAGCTGGAACAACGACTATATTTAAACGGCTAGTTTTGTGTTCCAAATAATATGCCAATGCCCGTTCCAATATTATCTATATATATGTACCCCCTCTTTGTCATTGTTCTTATAATTACTCTCCAACTCATTTTGTTGTAACTCCCCTTTTGATTCTTTATATAAAAATCGAACATATCAATTACCGAACGCGAATTTTGCATTGATATTGATAGGTGTTTTACTCAGGTAAGTATGCAAAATTATGTTATTTTTGTATATATATATATAATATACTCTCATTATTTAATTGCGTATTATTGTGAATTATACGTAGGACCCATCATGTTAAGACAGTTGAGGAAATGGATGTATGATCGAGATATCCTGGGTGTGACGCCGGAGTTTGAGGATGGTGTTACAATATTTTTAGAATGGGCCCAGTCTCAGCATGCATATATGGACGGGAACAAGATTAAGTGTTCCTGCCGGAAGTGCAAAAATGAACGGTTCAAAACACCAGATGAGGTAAATTTTGATTTGTGTATGAAAGGGTTTTATGCCAGAGTATTGCAATTGGACTTCGCATGGTGAGGAGAAGGTGCAGGAATACTTTGAAGCATTGACAGCGCCCCCTATGCAGCAGCAGCAAACGCCACCCGTTCAGGAGGAGAGTAGTTCGCATTGGGGTGATGCGGCTCAGATGGATTGGGCGCAGAGGATGGTATTCGATGCCGCCAGGTCGTCATTCTGGTCTTCGTACAACCAGGAGGGACCGACTGATGATGGTACTCGGTATTGTCCATCTGATGTGGGTCCTAGTTCGTATTACGATTTGGGGCCCTATGATTATTTTTCTGGCTTGTCAGACTGTTTTTTTTATGTAGTTCATACTGCGGACCAACCGTTGTGGAACGGTTGCACCACTTCTCAGTTGCCGCCAATTGCCTCTTTGGTGAATATCAATGCCGAAGGGAGTTTTTTCGAGTATACATATGATCGGTTATACCATTGGGCTGATACTGTAATGCCCCGCGATCACACTTTCCCCACTGATTTTTACAATACGAAAAAATTGATAAGAGAATTGGGTTTACCAGTTCAGAAGATTGATGCTTGCAAAAACGATTGCATGCTGTACTGGAAGGACGATATTAATTTGGAATATTGCAAGTTTTGTGGAGACGCTAGGTACAAGCCCACCAGGGACAGAAATCCTAAACTCAAGAAGTCCGCGTATGCAATTCTTAGGTATCTACCGCTTACCCCTCGGCTGCAAAGGTTGTATGCGTCGGAGGCCACAGCAGAGCATATGACTTGGCATGCGAGCTATCAGAAGAAGGAAGGATCCATGTGTCATCCGTCCGATGCAGAGGCTTGGAAGCATTTTGACCGGACGTATCCTGATTTTACAGCTGAGCCTCGTAATGTTAGACTTGGGTTGTGCACAGATGGGTTTGCACCCCACGGCCAGTTGGCCCGTGATACTTACACCGTACAATCCCCACCGGGATGTGCATGAAGTCTGAGTATATGCTCCTAACGATGGTGATCCCTGGCCCATTGAATCCAAATGTCTTATCGATGTCTACTTGGAGGTTGATCAAGGAGTTGCAGAATTTATGGCATGTGGGTGTACGTACGCACGATACTGCGACAAACTAGGTATTCATGATGCATGCCGCATTGATGTGGACAGTGAACGACCTTCCTGCTTATGGGATGGCGTCTGGGTGGAGTACTGCCGGTGTTATGGGGTGTCCAGTTTGTATGGACGACACACGGACATTCTATTTACAGCACGGTCGGAAGGCATGCTATTTTGACTGCCACAGGCAATTCCTACCACCGGTTCATCCTTATCGCAGGAATAAGAAAGTCTTCACTAGAAATAGAATGGAGAGGAAGGTTGCACGTCCGAGGCTAACTGGAGAATAGATCCGAACCTGTGTCGATGCGTTTAGTGTGGATGTCGAACAACCGTTGAGTGAACTAGAAGGCTACAGTGTCGACCATAAGTGGACGAAGAAAAGCATATTCTGGGAGCTTGAATACTGGGGGCGCATCTGATACGACACAATCATGATGTCACGCATATTGAGAAGAATGTGCTCGATAATATATTCAATACTGTGATGGACATCAAGGGAAAAACGAAGGACAATCTGAATGCATGGAAGGATATGAAGATCATATGTAATCGGCCGGAGCTTGAGGTGGACGAAAAGAGACCGAACGTGATGCCCAAGGCGGTATATACACTGACGAAGGAGCAAAAGAAGAAGATATATGAGTTGATTCGTTGTCTTAGGTTTCCTGATGGGTATGCCTCTAACTTGGCCTGTTGCGTCGACCTGAAGGATTTGAGGATGCACGGCATGAAGAGCCATGACTGTCATGTATTCATGCAGAAATTGATTCCGATTGCCTTCCGTGAAATGCTTCCAGAAAACGTGTTGGGGGCCTTAACGGAAGTGAGCCTTCTATTCCAGATCCTATGCTCAACAACACTAGATGTGGCCAAGGTAAAAAAATTGGAAGATAGTGTAGCCGTCATCCTGTGCAACCTCAAGAAAATTTTTCCTCCTTTTTTCGACTCAATGGAGCATCTAATTGTTCACCTTCCATATAAGGCGCGCGTTGGAGGGCCCGTGCAATACAGGTGGATTTACCCATTGGAAAGGTAATTAAATAAATACTGTTAAATATATATTTATTATTTGCATTTTAATAAATAGTCGTATGAATAGATTCCTACGCGATTTCAATAAAGTAACTTAAAAGACAAACAATAAAAGTTTGAAAATCGAACACTAACGTTGAAATTACCTACACTTATTCCAACAATTGAAAGGAGTTTAATTACTCAAAAGCAGTAATAAAAAAATGCATCACTGCTGTTGAATGGGGAATTAACCCATCAGGTGAAAAAGAATACATTCACCTACAATCTAAAACCCCGATAAAATTCAATTATTGGGACTATGTTGAAGCATTCAACAAAGCTTTTCTCTATGAAAATTATAAGAGAAAACACACATGGTTTTTAAAAATTTGTCCATTAATCTTCCAACAAGAAGTACCAAACTGGGTATTTCAATGGTGGTTAAATTACGGTCCTCTAATTTTTATACTCCCTGAAATTTTTCAGGGTTATTATACAAAATGGATCAATTATTCGCCAAAAATTATTCAGGCGGAAAGATAACAAAAATGGATAGAAGGAATGGACTCATTCTTTTTTGTAGAATTTTCACTCCCATGGATATGAAAATGGTTACCTGAACTGGGAATGACCCTACAAAAAAATTCCTTGTATCAAAAGAAGATCTTGTTCAAAAATTTGGGCCAAATTAATGCAAATAAACCCAAAAACAAAAAAAAAAAAAAAATATTTTTTTCAAGAAACACTGGATGAAATGGAGGAAAAAGTTCAAGAATATAGGACACTTATGAAAAAAGAGGTAAATCAAACTCCTATCCCCTTCGAGCAATTATCACAAAAGATTAGAAGCAAAAGAGGCATCATCGCTAAAGAACAAATGATTGAAGAATATCTCAATCAAGTCCAAAAAGATATCAAAAGGAATCTAACAGGAATGGAGTCCCCAATGAAAACCTCTTCCAAGGACGAAGAAAATAAGTATTCTTGTTTGGCAGGAGAATCACAAGATCCATTCGAGGAACCCAATCACAAAATTCTTCTTGATCAATTATTCCAGGGAATTAGGACTGCTTTAAAAGCAAAATCAAAAGTTGGAATTTCTGAATCATCAGAAGAACAAAGAGTTGACCACCAAAAGAGATCGGAAGCAGAATCTGAAGAAAGCAATTTCTCCAAAATAATGAAGAAATAAAGGCAGAGAGCACATAAATGCAGGAAGAAGACAATGTCAGAAGACTTTGACCACGTTAAAGATGTTAGAATAGGTGACCATAAAGCTAATAGGTTTGGCATTTCATAACCTATTTGACAACTTGATGTAATGTAATATTATGTGATGAATAAAATGAGTATTCATTACCCTTGGTACTTCCTTTGTAGTGCTCATTTTCATATGTTAAAATGGTGTTACAAATATCACAACAAAACCCACAGACCACGATTAACAACTCATGCAGTTGGGCCACGCATTAGATAGTGGTCATGAAACCAACTGATAAACAGTTGGGTCTGAAATGTTCCAAGTCGAGGACCTTGAGACAGGTCATCGAGAGTCCTACAGAGACTTGCACCAAGAGTCGTATTCATTGGATGAGTGTCGTGTTTCATCGGCGACAGGCGTGGGACGCTTATACGATTTTGGTGGGTTGGTCGACTGGAGGTTGAGCCGACTGAACTCACTCGGGGATCATCATATGGAAGCCTTGGAGGCTTGGTCGGTATGATTGGATTTCCCCGGTTCCGATAGTACGGGAGTAGTCCTCAGACTTGAGGAACCATGGCAGTCATGTACACAGGATGGTTGTGTCATGAATTTGGCGAGAGGTGATCATTCTGTAAGATGATCATTATAAACCTTATCCAGTGCAGTCAGAAAGTGTAGTGAGGACGGTGGGTTCCAAGAAGAGGATCCGTCCCCTGTCAGTTTATGACAGAGGTATCTCCTATGCACTGGGAGACACGTTCATGCTGCTTAAACCTGTCGCCACAGTGGTTGGTGCGCGCGTTGGAGGGCCTGTGCAATACAGGTGGATTTATTAAATAAATACTGTTAAATATATATTTATTATTTGCATTTTAATAAATAGTCGTATGAATAGATTCCTACGCGATTTGATGAAAAAGGTGAAAAACAAAGCACACGTCGAGGCGTCAATTGTAGAGGCTTATATTGTCAAAGAAATCGGGCTTTTCTCCTCTCACTACTTCGAACCGCACATTCTCTGCAAGCGAAACAGACCCGGTCGGAACGATGATCTCACGAGCAAGGACGATCGAATAGTTCGGTCTATTTTCAATTACCCGGGCCGAGCAAATGGAGCCTCGAAGAAGATATGGCTGAGCGGTGAGGAACTTCATGTTATCGAGACATACGTCTTGTGTAATTGTGAAGTAGTTGCACCGTACTACGAGTAAGTGTCTTATAGAAATGTAATTATCTCGTATGAATCATTTCAATTTCAATTACATGTATATTTATAACTATCAGTTTTACTATAACAGGTCATTCTTGAATGAACTGTTCGAGCAACACAATTCCGAGGACCCGATAATTGATCAACTAGTGGTGACACAATTCAAGGATTGGTTCAAGGCTCGTGTAAGTATCATCGATTCTTGTAAATGCGATATGCTCATTAATTTATAATCAATTATTTCAATGCTATATATATGATTCATTGCAGGTGAAAACCCGAATTGAATCACACAAACGAAGAATTATTGAAGTTGCATTATTGGGGGCTAAGAGCAGAAGTGACGACATACCCGTCTTAATTCGTCAATGGCTTCAATTTCCACACTGAACATCACAATGTCGGGAAGTCAACAATGAATTGTGGTGTATGTGTCAAAAGCTCATCATATACAGACACGGATTCTGACTTCTATGGAATTTTGGAAGAGATAATTCAGCTAGATTACCCATTAATTCCAAACATGCACATTGTATTGTTTAATTGTCGTTGGGTCGATCCGGTCAGAGGCATGAAGATACACCCTCGTTATCACGTCGTTGATGTCAACTTCAAAAAGCTCTACCAAAAGAATGAACCATTCATACTGGCACAACAAGCAGTACAAGTCTACTACGCGGATTACCGAGCATAAAGAGAGACAAAGTCGACTGAAAAGTTGTTTGCAAAATCAAGGCTCGAAGAGTAATCGATGACTCGCGATGGACCGAAGTTGCCTATCAGATGGATGAAGTCGTACCTAATCCAAATCTTGTAATAGATAACCAAACATTTGAACTGCATGAACCAACGGGAATACAGTTGGTCGTTGATCATGGAGAAGGGCCATCGTGCTCGCCAGACAGTTAATCCGAAGGTGAAGATGAAGATAGCTTTGACGAGGCTGAGTCCGATGAAGAGACTTATTGAATTTTCAGAAATTTTTCTGTAATTTTTTTATTAACCTTATTGTAAAAATGTTATTCGATAGATGTATTTTGATTATTCAAAGAAATTAGAATAAATTTTAAAAATAGGAACGGATATTTTTATTCCAATAACCGTTCCTAATACAGGTACAAACTATTTGAATAGGTTCCAAACAAAAAAAATTAGGGAAATTTGAATTAGGAACGGTCCAAATTTATCAGGACCGTTCCTATTTAAGGTACAAATTTTCAAATATGGCGGCTAATTAAAAAAAATAAGAAAAATTTGAATTAGGAACGGTCCAAATTTATCTGGACCGTTTCTATTTAAGGTACAATTTTTCAAATATGGCGGCTAATTAAAAAAAAGGAGAAAAATTTGAATTAGGAACGGTCCAAATTTATTAGGACCATTCCTATTTATGCTACAATTTTACAAATATGGCGGCTAATTAAAAAAAAATGAGGGAAATTTGAATTAGGAACGGTCGATGAAAACCAAGGACCGTTCCAAATTGAAGTCCAATTTTTCGTTTTGGCGCCCAATGGAAAATTGGTGGGAAAATCAACCATTGGAGTAGTCAGTTTATATACTACCATTCCATATTACAATAGGAACGGTAAATACGTGTGTGTATTAAAACAACATCGTTCTTTCCATTAGGAACGGTAATGGGAACACCTTGTCTATTAGGTGACTCTTCCTAGTATTACAATTCCAACCAATTAGTCCGATATCTCAACATCCGTCAGCCGGATCGACACTATTATTTGAACACATACAAGATTATGGATATGAATTGATGTCCAATGGTCTGATTTTCAATCAGCAACCCGGATTTAAGGATGCATCTGTTTTTCTTACGATGAATACTGACCGGATACGATATCTCGAGAACCGCACACCAAAATTCAGCGAAACTACATATAATGTATTATTTTGTATGGTACATCATATCTAATGGTTTGATTAGAATTTTGACGGTCTGATTATGCCGTGCAGTACAACAACATAGGATGCTAGTTACATCTGTGAAATCCTAACAAAAATAAATATACAAATATACTTCATATTCTAAAAGTGTGTCTAATTTCTGGAAATTACTATATACTGTCAAATTCATTAAATATCTAATTGTATACCTTTATTCAATCAGACGAGTGTTCGGAACGTGTTTTTCTTAATTTATAGTTATTATTTGAGAAGATAAAAAAAAACATTAGAATACATATAGGAACGGTTCCACATGTACGTAGGAACGGTTATTGTGTGGGTGTCAGGAAACGATACCGTCTTTTGCTTTAGGAACGGTAGTGGGAACAAATTTCCTATTAAGTAACTGTTCCTATTAGTGCAATTGTTAATACTAAATATTTGGAATTGTTATAGGAACGGTATGCTGTAATTCAAGAATGGTCTTTCTGGGAACGGTACTGGGAACGATACTACAATTAACGTCCGTTCCAATTTAGGTCAACATGAGTACAAGATATTAAAACGACATCGTATTTATCTTTTGGACTGGTCTTAGGAACGTTTTTTACCAAATACGACCGTTCCAAAATTCTTATATAAAAGAAACCCTTGGCAGATTTTCTCTCATTTTTCTGCCTCTCAATCTCCCCCTCACACTTAATCTCTCTCTCTCTCTCTCTCTCTCTCTCTCTCTCTCTCTCTCTCTCTCTCAGCCTCCTATCCACCGGCCACAGTCGTCACCCTCCACTAACCACCGCCGCCCACTGATCAACCTTCGCCGCGGCCATCCACCGTCCTCACCTCCATCATCCATCGCATCTCTCAGAGTACCGCCTCCACTGTCCACCGTCCGCCTCCATCGTCCACCATCGCCTCTCTCTCTCCCGCCTGCACTGTCCACCGCCGCCACCTTCGCCGTCCGCACACCAGCACCACTGTAGGCCGCCACCACTCAAGTAGGAAAAAAGCTTCTACTTTTAATGTTTTTTTTCATATTGTTGCATTTCTGAAAATTGATGTTGGGGTTGGTTGTTTGTTTAAATTATTGTTGCAATTTCTGTAAATTCTTGTAACAATTTCTGAAATTTTTGAGCATGTAACAATAAAATGTATTCTGAAATTATTGTTGAATTAAATTGTTGTTTATTTGGAATTAGTATTCATTTTCTTTAATTTCTGTAATTTTGTGGTAAATTTGTGAAATTTCTGCAATTTCTATAAATTATTTGTGAATCCTGTGTAATTTTATGTTACATTGACAATAATATAGGATGGAATTTGTGTAATATATTTTTAATTTTCTGTCATTTTTTAAGGCTAATTTATTGTAATCTTTGGAATTTCTGTAATTAGAGTTGTAATTACAGATGGAATTTTATGTAATTGTTGGAAATTATGTAAATGTTAATTTCTGCAAGTTTTGTTTTTTTTATTCTCTGAAAATAAAATCTGTAAATTAAGTAATTTCTTCAACAAAAAAACTGTAAATTGTGTAATGTTTTAAAATTTTTCTGTCATTTTTTTTAATTTTCTGTATTTTTAACAAAATTAAATCAAATTTTACTCATAATATATAAAATTTGTTAATTTTTGGAAATTTTAGAAAATTGGGGTAATTTTTCGGTAATTTGTTAATTTTCTCAATTTTCTCAATTTTGGTAATTTTTTGAAATTTAAAAAAAATTGGGGGTAATTTTCTGTAATTTGTTAATTTTCTCAATTGAAGAAAATTTTTGTAATTTTCTAAAATTTGTGAAAATAATTTTTGTTAATTTTCTGAAATTTATGAAAGTTTGGGTAATTTTCTGAAATTTTTGAAATTTTGGGTAAAATTTTCTGTAATTTGTTAAAATTTTGGTAAAATTATTTATGAAAATTGGGGTAATTTTATGTAATTTGTGAAATTTTAGAAAATTTGGGTAATTTTCTATAATATTCTGTATATGCAAATATTAGTATTTAGTATAAATATATAGGAAAATACAAGGATTTAGTGCAATTTTTAGGGTAAATTTTAGAATTTAGTATAAATATATAGAAAAATAGAAGGATTTAGTGCAATTTTAAGGTCAATTTTGAAATTTAGTATAAAAAAATTGTAATATCTAATTGTAATATTTAGAAAAAATAAAAAATTGTAATATACAAAAATAGAAGGATTTAGTGCAATTTTTAATATTTTTTTAAAAAAAATTGTAGATTATGTCTGGTCAGGATTTCCCACCTCGAGGAGGTGGACGTGGTCGCGGTCGCGGCTCACCGGCCATACCTCCGGGCGGTGTTGCTTCCCAGGATGGGGAAGCAGTGTTCCGACCACCACCGCCACCACCACCACCAGTAGAGCAGGCACCCGCACCACCTACGCCAGATCAGCAGCCCGGTGCGTCTACCGCTGCACCCATCGAGGAGGGTGCCGGACCATCCACTACCGCATCGGCGGTCGATCTGGCCCATCCATGGGCTGCCCCACCACCCCCACCCCCACCACTCCCACCATCATTCGTGCACCAGTACACCACACTCACCGACGTGAGGTATATTTACATTTTTTTAAAATTGTTTTGTAATTTAAATTATTATTTTTATGTCATACTAATTATTTTATAATTTCAGGAGTGATCGAAAGATCCACAGCGCATTTACGCGGTCGTGCGAGGATACTATCCCCATCCTTGGGGCAGTTTGCGCAAAGGTGCCGCTAGAGCACCAACATTTCTGGTTTGAGAGTTTGAAGGTAATGACAATTAATTTTTTTTTAAATACTTTAACAATGTAAGTTCTTATATATATATATTTTTTAATACAGATGACGTACTGGTGGGATGCCGACGACGAGTCGATGTTCAAGAGCTTCACGTTTAGGCGGGGAAGTTCCTCAAGAAGAATTTCGTCCTCGCGAGACAGTCCCTGCAAAAGCCTCTATTACTGGCGAACGAGGTTTGGCGGTAGCTCCTCTTGTACTGGGAGTCCTCGGAGTTCAAGGAGGAGTGCGAGAAGAACAAGGCGAACCGGAACGCCAACCCAGCCGCATTCGCTACTGTGTACCGCAGGGGATCTGTCTCCGTCGGTATGCACAAGCGAAAATCGATAAGATATTTAATGTTATTCCAAATATTTATTATTATTAACTTAAAATGGTAATAACTGTTTTCCATTTCTTTTTACAGGAGGAGGAGCTCGGCCGGCCAGTGAAGCAGATGGAGTTATTCTCCAGATGCTACAAGAAGAAGGCTGACGGCGGTTAGAGCGGGCCGAGGGCAGCGGAGCTGGCGGTAAGTTGTACTTAATACATTTTAATTTATTTTTTTTAATGTCTGAAAATTTTCAAATTTATTCTAATTATTTTTGCAGGAGATGTTCCAAAAGATGATAGAGGATCACCAGTCTTAGGCCACGGCCAATCTTGGGGATCCTCCAGCCGAATCAGAGGCTCGGTGGCGCAGACCGAGCAAGAGATGTGGCTGGCTTGCATCGAGTGCAAGAACAAGGACCGAGTATTCGGTCTTGGTTCTGAGGCCCTGGGTTGAAGGACAAGCGGATCCGCCCAGGAGCGCGAGCGGAAGCGAGAAAGCGCGAAAAAGTGCGTAAATTTAAATTAAATTCAAAATACGCGAATTCCAAGGGGTGTACCCTTGGGTGCTCAACCGGGAGTTCGATGTAGGATGTGTAAATATTGAAAACATATATTTAAACACATAGGGCATAGATATATACATGAAATCAATCAAAGCGTAATAAACCGTTACCTTTGATTGTTTAGCGTATGCTCCCGGCTACTAGCGTTGTTCCTTCTCCGGAATGCTCACGAAATCCAAACGTATGGATTCTCCAAAGGTGATCCACACCACACCGGAAGAAACACACGTTCTTCTTGCTAGAAAAGAACGGGTTTAGGAAGGAATCGGTTTAAGAGAAGAACACTATGAATTAGTGTTTTCTTAAACTTACTTTGTTCTTCTTCTTGATTCAAAATCAAGTGAAGAACACAAGTGTGAGAGAGGGAGAGAGCACGAAATTTGAGAGAGGAGAGGGATTTTTGTCTTCTCTTTTTCCTAGAAAAAGATGAATAATGAATCACTTATGCTTGGTGTTGTATATTCTCATATATATACATAATTAATGTTATTATTGGAATGTGTCTAGGTTCATCCAAGGATGTCTAGATTCATTCCAATCAATCACCATCAATTCTTCAATCAAGCCTACCAAAATTTATGGTATGATCAAATCATACCAAAAGGGAAGAGCTTGATTGGAGTTGATTTGTCTCTTTCCAAAAGAGATAAGTCAACATACCACCTAGCATGAAACATGGCTGATTTTGCTTCCTTCAAGGGAGCATGTCGGCCATGTTTAATTAAGGGAAGAAGTCCAACTTCTTCCTATTCCAAAATAGGAATTATTTCTCCTCTCGGGTATAATTTAACGGACCGGGTTTTATCGTAATCCGATTACGACGAATCCAACATTAAATCCAATTTAATGTCCATTTAAATTATTCCCGTTGATTTTTTAATCCAATTAAAAGATCCAACGTCTCAACGTCTCAACTTTCCATATTTAATCGAAAATCCAATTTACCGATGAAATGAAAGCCCGATACAATATCGGCCCGTCCATCCAATGGGCTTTCCCTTAAGTAATCCAATTACTTATTTTATCCTTCGAGATTGACTCCAAGTCGATCTCTCAACCTCCTCGGTGATTTGTGTGTGACCCTTTAGGTTCACCCTCAGCTAGACTTGGGCCCGTGTCCCACAAGGGCCCGTTACCATGGGTGGCCGTCTAGCAACGGTCCATGGCACTAGAGACTAGGTGAATTGGCATGAACATTTAGGCGCCGATTCCGTACGGGTACGATCCTTCCGTCTACCGTCTCCTGGCCTTAGTCTAGGGTATGGAATTGGGCGTCAGTTCCCATCCTTGACTAGGCATCTATGCTTAATACTCGAGACCACGTATTCTTCATTGCGTCGACACAGGAAACCATTCCCTGTTCGACCAACCACTGTGGCCACAGCTTCAAACAGCATGAACGTGTCTCCGAGTGCATAGGAGATACCTCTGTCACATACTGACAGGGGACAGATCCTCTTCTTGGAATCCACCGTCCTCGCTACACATTCTGACTGCACTGGACAAGGCTTATGATAATCATCTTAAAGAATGATTACCTCTCGCCAGATCCAAGATACAGCCGTCCTGTGCACGCGACTGCCATGATCCCTCAAGTCTGAGGATTACTCCCGTACTATCGGAACCAGGGGAAAACCAATCATACCGACCAAGCCTCCAAGGCTTCCATATGATGATCCACGCGAGTCAGTCCAGTCGGCTCGACCCCAGTCGACCAACCCATCAAGATCGTGTAGGCGTCCGACGCCTGTCGCCGATGAAACACGGCACTCATCCAATGAACACGACTCTTGACGCAAGTCTCAATAGGACTCTCGATGCCCTGTCTCGAGGTCCTCGACTTGGAACGTTTCAGACCCAACTCTTAATCAGTTGGTTTCATGACCACCATCCAATGCGTGGGCCAACTGCACGAGTTGTTATTCATGGTCTGTGGGCTTTATTGTGATATAAGTTAAACACCATTTTAACAAATGTAAGATGAGCGCAACAAAGAAGGTATCATTGGTGACGAACACTCATCTTATTCATCACATAATAATATTACATTCACATCAAGTTGTCGGATAGGTTACAAATTGCCAAACCTATTGGCTTTCTGGTCACCTATTCCAACATGGGTCTCAACCAGACCGTTACCTCGCCATCGCCACCGCCACCGCCAGCGCTAGCGCTAGCGCCAGAGCAAGCAGCTTCGTCAAACATGGAGGGTCGGACGGTCCGCCTCGAGGAGATGATGATGGACCTAATGGGCACGATGAAGGCCATGAAGACCAGTCACTCCGGCGCCGGCCCGTCACGGCCTCCTAGAGACCCCACCCTTCCAGACATTGACGAGATGGACGAGGCTGATGGGGATGAGGAGTAAATTATGTATTTTTTTAATAGTTTTTTTGTAATTAAATTGGATAATATTCGTATTTAAAATAATTTTTATTTCTAAATTATGCATTTTTTCATATTTAAATATTAATTATAAAATCAAAAATAAAAAATATTATTAATAATTTAATTTATATTTAAATGATAATAATTATTACTATAAAAAATAATAATTCATAGTTAGGAACGGTACTTCAGACGGCCATTGAGCGCCAAAAATCGTTTCAATATTTGACTGTTTTAAATCAGTTGCCGTTCCCAATACCGAGAAAAACGCCATTCCAAAATTAGAAGTCAACGTTCCTAAAGACGGGACTTACCGTGCCTACATGTATTCTGAAATCAATACTTTCGTGGTTAGGCTTTCGTTCTAAAGAAAATACCAAAAATCGGTCCGAAGTTGTATTCCAAAGTTGGAGTGCAAAAACCGTTCCTATTCTACGCGACAACATGTATTCCAGTTACCGATACAATACACCGTTCCAACTTGTATTCCGGACACCATGCTAAAATGTATCTACAACTTATGATGACAATTCCAAAATGTATTCTAACTACCATTCCTACTTGCGCGATTTAATTTCGATGTTGCCGTTTTAACAATTTATAAGGTGTTCCAAATGCAAAAATCATAAATTCATACATACAAAGGTAATTAGGAACGGTATACAGGAAATATGCCAAAAACCGTTCCAAGATAGAAACGGTCGCTCCGTTACCATTCCTAATTATTAGGACCGCCTCTGATTGCCACAGATTGCCTCCCGTTCCTTAATCGTTCCTAATGACAGTCCAAAAGGATCTAGTGAACTATTTACCGTTCCAAAAGTTAAAAAACCGTTCCTGTTACCGTTTTAATTCCCGTATTTTTTTGTACTGATTAGACAGTACGATTTAAAATCACATGGTCTGATTCAACGATACACCGTCTTAAATGAGTACTCTTTTGTTACGAGTACGATATCTCAGCATCCGTATACCCAATAAGCCTAAAACTATACCAAATGTATTTTTCTGTAAGTTTGATAATATCTATCGGTTTGATCTAAATTTTAACTGTATGATTAACCCATGTTGTTCAACAATATAAGATGATAGTTACATCAATGTAATACTAACATATTTTTTATTTTCTTGTGAATTTTAGTACTGATGGATTACATTTTATTATGATGGATTTTTTTATTTTTATTTGTTTGTAATAATTTAGGAATGTTGTGCATGAAAGTATGTTTTAATTTCTTGTGTTTAAGAAATAAAAAAATAAACACAAAAAATATTGATAATTCGGGGCGGGGCGGGGCGAGACGGGGTCGGGGTGGCGAGGCGGGGGGGGGGGGGGGATGGGGCTGGAATTTTTTAACCGGGGTGGGTCTCGGGTCCGGGCGGATCCGTACCAAACCCACCCGTTGCCATCTCTAAAACAACACTCTGTGCATGAGAGAGAAACAGATACTCTTGATAACATACAAAGAGATATAAAGAAGACCATGAACCGCACACATGACACACAAAGTACTAGTGCATATGAACATGAATACGAGGAGATAAGGATTCAGCAAGAAACTTCTCAACTTAAAGAGAAAAAACTGACAAAACAAAGAGAGATTACATAGTGTGCTCGAGTAGTTTTGAGGAGGGTTTTATGTGAAATTGAAGTATGAGAAACGCCACCGCGTAAACATCACCGGAGGAAGATGCCCCCGGCGGATCTGCTTGTGGCTGTTGGATTTCTTTTTGTGTTGGGGAATTAGAAATTGAGGAAGGGCCAATTAGCCAGAGGAAAAAAAAAAAAGAAGTTGTAAATGGGGAGGGTGATGGAAAGAGAAAGAGAAAGAGAAAGAGGAAGAACCGAGGAAGAGAGGTAAGCAGAGGGTGGGGAAGAGAGAGAGGAGGAGGAGATAAAAATACAGATAAGTGGGGGTGGGGTAGGGGGAAGGCGGAGTGTCTTGTAATGAGAAGGGTAAATACATGACAAGACATTTATGTGTGTACTTTTAGAAAAATCATTTATTTTAAAATAAATTATTTACTATTACAATATTTAAATCCAAACACATGTTCATATCCAAGTCCTATCGGCCTACTGCTGAGAACTTAAATCCAAACAAGTTTCTAAAATTTTCACAAAAAAATCAACAAAGTGTTTTCATCCTATTGAAAACTGTAAAAATATAAAAAAAAATGGGGGGGGGGGGGGGGGGGCACTGGAAATAAAACTAAACACCCCCTAAATATTTGGGGGCAACTTCAAATTTTGTTTAACAACCGTCATAAAAACCGTTCCAGCCTGTATTTATGGCACAAAATATAAAAATTGATGGAAAATTAAATTTCAAAATCTATCACAAATTCTATCTTAAACCTGTCCCAAAATTACCGAGTAACTCAAGTGTAGAAGAAAAGACAAATTGTGAAGTGGATTTTGTAATGGTATTCAGGGCGGTGTTAAAAAAATTCATTACCAAAGTCTCATCAAAACCCATTAGAAAATCAAACATAATCATCAATCTTATATTCCGGATACTATATCTCAATATTTGTGAGCCGAATATGTACCAAACTTTAACATATATGAGATTGTGTCTATTTGATCATATCCAACGGCCTGATGTAAAATTGAATGGTCTAATTGAATGATGCACCTATGTGGAAGACTAATCATATATTTCGGATACGATATCTCCACAACCGTATGACGATTTTATCAAAAACTGCTTTAAATTTGCCACAACTTTGATTGAAAATATTAAAGTAAAACTAATTATAGTTAGCTGATTAGTTTAATATATTAGATATAAGGAAATAATTATCCAGCATTGATTTTTTCAATAAAGTAACTTAAAAGACAAACAATAAAAGTTTGAAAATCGAACACTAACATTGAAATTACCTACACTTATTCCAACAATTGAAAGGAGTTTAAGTACTCAATGCAGTAATAAAAAATGCATCACTGCTGTTGAATGGGGAATGAACCCATCAGGTGAAAAAGAATACATTCACCTACAATCTAAAACCCCGATAAAATTCAATTATTGGGACTATGTTGAAGCATTCAACAAAGCTTTTCTCTATGAAAATTATAAGAGAAAAACACACATGGTTTTTTAAAAATTTGTCCATTAATCTTCCAACAAGAAGTACCAAACTGGGTATTTCAATGGTGGTTAAATTACGGCCCTCTAATTTTTATACTCCCTGAAATTTTTCAAGGTTATTATACAAAATAGATCAATTATTCGCCAAAAAATTATTCAGGCGGAAAGATAACAAAAATGGATAGAAGGAATGACTCATTCTTTTTGTAGAATTTTCACTCCCATGGATATGAAAATGGTTACCTGAACTGGAATGACCCTACAAAAAATTCCTTGTATCAAAAGAAGATCTTGTTCAAAAAATTTGGGCCAAATTAATGCAAATAAACCCAAAAAACAAAAAAAAATATTTTTGTCAAGAAACACTGGATGAAATGGAGGAAAAAAATTCAAGAATATAGGACACTTATGAAAAAAGAGGTAAATCAAACTCCTATTCCCTTCGAGCAATTATCACAAAAGATTAGAAGCAAAAGAGGCATCATCTCTAAATAACAAATGATTGAAGAATATCTCAATCAAGTCCAAAAAGATATCAAAAGGAATCTAACAGGAATGGAGTCCCCAATGAAAACCTCTTCCAAGGACGAAGAAAAATAAGTATTCTTGTTTGGCAGGAGAATCACAAGATCCATTCGAGGAACCCAATCACAAAATTCTTCTTGATCAATATTCCAGGGAATTAGGACTACTTTAAAAGCAAAATCAAAAAGTTGGAATTTCTGAATCATCAGAAGAACAAAGAGTTGACCACCAAAAGAGATCTGAAGCAGAATCTGAAGAAAGCAATTTCTCCAAAATAATGAAGAAATAAAGGCAGAGAGCACATAAATGCAGGAAGAAGACAATGTCAGAAGACTTTGACCACGTTAAAGATGTTAGAATAGGTGACCATAAAGCTAAATAGGTTTGGCATTTTATAACCTATTTGACAACTTGATGTAATGTAATATTATGTGATGAATAAAATGAGTATTCATTACCCTTGGTACTTCCTTTGTTGTGCTCATTTTCATATGTTAAAATGGTGTTACAAATATCACAATAAAACCCACAGACCACGATTAACAACTCATGCAGTTGGGCCACGCATTGGATAGTGGTCATGAAACCAACTGATAAATAGTTGGGTCTGAAATGTTCCAAGTCGAGGACCTTGAGACAGGTCATCAAGAGTCCTACAGAGACTTGCACCAAGAGTCGTATTCATTGGATGAGTGTCGTGTTTCACCGGCGATAGGCGTGGGATGCTTATACGATCTTGGTGGGTTGGTCAACTGTGGGTTGAGCCGACTGAACTCACTAGCAGGGATCATCATATGGAAGCCTTGGAGCTTGGTCGGTATGATTGGATTTTCCCGGTTTTGATAGTACGGGAGTAGTCCTCAGACTTGAGGAACCATGGCAGTCATGTACACAAGATGGTTGTGTCATGAATTTGGCGAGAGGTGATCATTCTGTAAGATGATCATTATAAGCCTTATCCAGTGCAGTCAGAAAGTGTAGCGAGGACGGTGGGTTCCAAGAAGAGGATCCGTCCCCTATCAGTTTATGACAGAGGTATCTCCTATGCACTGGGAGACACGTTCATGCTGCTTAAACCTGTGGCCACAGTGGTTGGTCAAACAGGAAATGGTTTCCTGTGTCGATGCAATGAGGCATTCGTAGTCACGAGTATTAAGCATAGATGCCTAGTCAAGGATGGGAACCGACGCCCAATTTCATACCCTAGACTAAGGCTGTACCCGTACGGAATCGGCACCTAAATGTTCACGCCAACATTCACCTAGTCTCTAGTGCCATGGACCGTTGCTATACGGGCCACCCATGGTAACGGGCTCCTATTGGACACGGGCCCAAGTCTAGCTGAAGGTAAACCTAAAGAGTCACACACAAATCACAGAGAAGGTGGAGAAATTGACTTGGAGTCAATTTCGGAGGATAATAAGTAATTGGATTACTTAAGGGATTGTCCATTGGATGGACGAACCGATATTGTATGGGGCCCTCGTTTAATCGGTAAATGGGATTTATCGATTGATGTAGAGAATCGAAAGATTGGGTCTTTTAATTGGATTAAAAATAAATGGAAATTATTTGAGTAGACCTTCAATTAAATGGGATTTAATTTTGGGCTCGTTGTAATTGGATTACAATGAAACCCAGTCCGTTAAATTTTGGCCCAAGAGGTGTGTTAATTCCACTTTTGGATTGAGAAGAAGTTGGACTTCTTCCCAATATAGGTATGGCCGAAAATTACCACTCTTGTAGAGGTAAAAATCGGCCATATGTGGCTTTGATGAGGTTGACTTGTCTCTTTTGGTAAGGGATTGGAGAAAACCAATTCCAATCAACCTTCTTTCATTTGGTATGATTAAATCACACCTTATGAGATGGTAGGCTTGATTGATGAATTAGTGGGATTGATTGGATGTATCTAGACATCCTTGGATGAAGCTAGACACATTCCAATAATCACAGTATTTTTGTATATATATGAGTATATACAATCATCAATGCAAGAGAATTCATTTTCATCTTTCTCTAAGAAAAAGAAGAAAAACACATCTCACTCTCTCCTCTAATTTTCGGCCCCTCTCTACTCATACACCTATCCCCTTTGTTCTTCATTGGATCTTGGATCATTTGGAAGAACAAAGTAACTTTAAGAAAAGACACTAATTTAGTAGTGTTCTAGTTTCTTAAACCGAGTCCTCTAGATCCATTTTCTCTAGCAAAAAAAACATGCATCTCTTCCGGTGTGGTGTGGACTACTCTCGAGAGTTCATACGTTTGAACTTGCTGAGCATTTCCGGAGAGGAACAACGCTCATAGCCGTGGAAGCGATAAAACTACAAAGGTAATTTTGGTTTTTTACGCTTTCGTAGTTCGCTTTTAATATCTATGCTCTATGTGAAATATACGTTTATAATATTGTCACACCTACATCAAACGCCCGATTGAGCACCCAAGGGTACACCCCGTGGGATTTTGTGATCATTGCGTTAATTCACGCAATTTCAACTGTTTCACGCTTCCGCTCACGCTCTCGGGCGGATCCACTTGTCCCTACAAAAGACACGGACTAGTGTCACACATGCAAGATGCCTGAAAATTAGTCGAACTACCTATCTAAAATGCTGAGACACCTGTCACTATTGACGGACCTTAAATATAGTTTTCAAATCCGAACTTCTCTACAAATATCCCTTTTCAGTTCATTAGGGGGGGAGCCTCCAAAAATAGTTGTACTTGTATATCTTCCTTTGCTCTCCTAGTAAATAAAACCTTCGTTTTGTACACGGGTGTACAAATACAATAAGTTAATGTATGGGTATGAATGAAGTCTATGTTGTCATTGCTGCCCGATTTTGTCGATTATGGCGTTGTTTGGGCTTTGGTGTGCCTTTTTTCAACTGAGTTCAAACTAATTAATTTAACGAAGCGTAAAAGGTTCCAAAACTTACTTTTCTCCAATTTATTTAACTCTTCGTATATCTGTCACAACTTAAGATACTTCTTTCTTATGATCGCCTTTCGCCTACATGGTCGGATTTACATTCTGCCTACATAGATGGATTTTATGGCGATTTTTGTATATTTTTGCTATCTCACGTCTTCCGCTTACATGGTCGGATTTCATGACGAGATTTTTGTATATTCCCGATCCCCCATGGCTTAACGCCATGGCTCCTTATGAGTGATTCTCCTGCCAAACAAGAATACTCATTTTCTTCGTCCTTGGAAGAGGTCTCCATTGAGGACTCCATCCGTGTTAGATTCCTTTTGAGGTCTTTCTGGACTTGATTGAGATATTATTCAATCACTTGTTCTTTAAAGTGATGCCTCTTTTGCTTCTGATCTTTTGTGATAATTACTCAAAGGGCTAGGAGTCTGATTTTGTTTCATAATAAAACAACAACAATAATAATAATGATAGTAATAATAATAATAATAATAATACACTGAAATTCCTTATATGTTTATACAAAAGTATTGATACACTACAAGAAATATAACGTTTAACCATGGCTAATTACCATGGTTAATAACAAATAGTCATAGCATAGGGCTGTGGGGAAATGAAAACGTGCGGAATTACGGAATTCAAATCGCGTTCAAGGGGTGTTCCCTTGAACGTTCCCGGGCTATAGCTGTATAAACGCGTAATATAAACACAGATATAAGAAACATGCATTCATGGCCATGGAATAAAGGAAGAAAAATGAGAACATAAACGTAAAATACCTTTCTCGATTTTCTACCCCGATCGGCTACACGCGTTGATCTCCTCTCCACGTTCATCCACGCTAGGCCCCAACGTAGAGACCCTCTAAATATGTCCACACCACACCAGAATCGTGAGATTCATCCTCGTGCTAGCAAGGAATGAATCAGGGAAGAGAAAATCGAAACCACACTATTGATTAGTATGTTTCGATCCTCGTTTGTTCTTCACTTGGTTCTAAACTAAGATGAACACAAGGTAGGAGACAAGAGAAGTTGGCTAAGCTTGAGGTGGCTTAAAATTCCAAGAGAGAAGGGAGAGAGAATCGGCCATGGAGGTGTGTTCTAAGAGATGGAATGATTGTGAAAGATATGGAAGGAAGACATAGTCTTCTAAGCCATAAGGCAACTTCCACACATGTCTCAAATCTTCCATACCCTCTCCAAAATTACATACATTGAATGTGGACAATCCTACATTCATTGTGTGTAGATGATTTTTGGCTCTTTCTCTACAAGGAATGTCAACCTTTGACTTAGGGAAAGTCAAATGTGTGCTAGGCATGTGCATTTCGACCGGGCTCATTTAATTTGTCCTACAAATAAATTAAAACGCAATTACTAAATTTATTTGACTTATGTATTTATCCAATTAAATGAAATATCCAATATTTTAAAATTCCCAAGTGAATCTTTAATCCGATTATATAATTCACAAGCCCAAATGTACTTAATTAATTAAATGAATCCAATCCACTTATTAATTATGCCCAATACAATAATTAATCCAATTAATTATCTCTAGCCCATCTGTACAAATTAATGAATCAATCCATTAATTAGACAAGCCCATCTACTAATTTATTAGTGAATTCAATCCGCTAATCAATTAGCCCAAGCCTCCTTTAAATTAATCCAATTAATTTAAAAGAAAAGATCCAAAATTCAGTTAATCCGATGAACTAAATTTGGGATCATCCATCCATTGGATAACTCCGCATAAATGATCTAATCATTTATGCTCTCCAAGAATTCATTTAATCCAATTAAACTAATTCACCTCTTCCACAATTAATTCTAAATTAATTCCATCATTTTCCAATGATTTGTGTCTGACTCTTTAGGTTCACCCTCAGCTAGACTTTGGCTTGTGTCCAACACAATTATTTCTGATTAACCAATAACTGGAAATAGCCCATTACCATGGGTGACCGTCTAGCAATGGTCCATAGCACTAGAGACTAGGTGAATAATGGTGTGAACATTTAGGCTCTAAGTTCCATACGGATACAGTCTTACTGTCGACCGTCTCCCGGCATTAGTCTAAGGTATGGAATTGGGTGTCGGTTCCCATCCTTGACTAGGCAACTATGCTTCATACTCGAGATGTGTTTACTCTGTTGATCGATGTAGGAAACCCTTTCCTACTCAATCAATTGCTATGGCCATAGACTTTCTGAGTCTAAACCATCTCAGAGTGTATAGGAGACATCACCGTCATGTACTGACGGAACAAATCCTATCATGAAATCCACCGTCCTCGCTACATACTCCGACTGTACTGGACAAGGCTTATAATAACCATGTTACAGAATGATCACCTCTCGCCATATCCAAGATACAATCTTCGTATGAACATAACTGCCATGATTCCTCAAGTCTGAGGACTAGTCCCATAGTATTGAAATCGGGAATTTCAGTCATGCCGACCAAGCTTCCAAGACTTCCATATGACGATTCCTATGAGTTAGTTCAGTCAGTCGACCACCTTGTCAACTAACCTACTAAAATTGCATAAACGACCTTCATCTGTCGTCGATGAAACTCGACACTCACCTAGTGAATGCATTAGTTAGTGTAAGTCTCAATAGGACACTCGATGCCCAGTCTCGAGGTTCTCGACTTGGAATTTTTCACACCAACCCTCAGAAGTTAGTTTCATAGCTGCCATCAAATGAGCAACCCAACTACATGGGTTATCCAATTGGTCTGTGGGCATTTGTTGTGACGTTGAAACACCGTTCAATGTTAGTAGTAAGCACAACAAACTCAGTGCCAGTGATGAATACTTACTCTATTCATTAGGATAATATTTCTTTAATAAAGATTAATTAATAGTTTCCAAAACCGCCAATCCAATTGGCTTTCTGGTTACCTATTCTAATAGTCTCGAACTTGGCCTCAAAGCCAATTACCCATGTCACTCAGAACCTTTTGAGAATGAGTCTCTATTTTTCTACCGAGGTAATACAGTCCAACCGCATCTCACTTCTTCCTACCATCGCTACCTGTAGATGGTTGGTGTCTAAGAATTTTTCATGGATCTTGTGATGAGACCTCGGGCCCAAAAGACTTTTGTCAGAGCCTAGTTGTCAACCTCCAAGGAAACTACTGGCTCGGCCGTGCTAGGCACTACATCCATCCAATGGATGCTATTTTCATCCAAACCACTTTCCAGAAACAACTTCCAAATCGGCATATATTCGACTTTCATGATGAAATATCATGGTATCCTGCTTGGAACTTTTCCAAGCTACCACATTCACCATTAAGTCCAAACATACATAGGTATTGAGACTAAATATTATTCACATGATTCTAGAAGTTAGTATCGCTATAGCTTTCCAGAATCAACTCTCCATAAACCGTGCATTGAGAACACTTCTCTAATCCTTATTCAGTTCTTAAAGACTGTTCTCAACTGTTTTCTATTGCCTCATCGATACACACCTGATATTCATTGTTATGTACGATGCATAAACAACATCAGGCCCTGTGCACCGAACAACATACCTATGTTGCATACGACAAAGACGTAGGGATAATAGACATCTAAGCTTCCTCATTAGTCAATCGTGACTAAGTTTTGGACAGCCTGGCCCTATGAATAGGAAACCAATTTCATTCATGGGAATTGCGTGAACAATACTCGTGTTTCTAGTGTTTCCTAACATCTTAATTTCATTCCAAATGAATAAGATGTTACACACTTAACACTCGGAACACAACCACACTCCCACTGACCCTAATGCTTGTTACTGATCGATTCATACACTGTATGAGTTCGTCAAAATGAATATTCTAATTACGTGAAACTCAAACCCAGTTTGAATTTCAAGAAGGATCTCACGGCTCCAAGCCATTGGTCCGATCCGGATGTCTAATATCGTTTCTCCATATGTCCTTTGGATCATAATCCAATCGACTGGTCAGACCTAGAAATCTATACCTTTTAGGTATCTAAGGTATTCTGGTCATCCCTAGGAGGTTGGCATATAGTCACTGGGAAATAACCTGATTACAAATGATGTTTGCATTATTTTGTACTAGACCTGCACAAACCAGACGCTGAGTCTAGTTTGTCTCCCTACTAGTCACTTGACGTATGCAGGACCTTCCAACATACTCAAGAACTTTGTGGGGTATAGGTACTAAACCATATCCAATATGATAAGTAGATAATGACTTTAAGAAAGTGCCATGTTTCTCAACATTGCAACTTTCAAGTCCATGTCTAGATGGACTAAGGTAACTTCAGTGAAACACCGACCGAACCAAGTCCAACAGGGTTTGATTTCTCTTTTATCTTACACAGTTCAACCATGATCGTTTAAAAAAGAATTCAACATATTAAGAATTCCATTCTCACTCTGATATTCAAGAACTCCTACTGAATACACACCCTCTCGATCCAATCGTATGGTAACCACTTTGATTCAACACTCCAAGTCTGATACCCTGAACCTACCAAAGGTTCCTTAGACTTGTGAATCCTCTTTTGGCCTTGTATATTCAGTAACCTATAGATATCTTTCTGGATCCAATCCAATAGACCATTGGCACTCCCACTAAATACATACCCTTTCGATCTAATCGAAAGATAACTAGATTGGTTCACCACTCCAAGTCTAATTCCTAGAACCTACCAAAGGTTTTTAGACTTGTGAACCCTTTTCTGGCCCTGAGTATTCAATAATCTATAGAAGTCCTTTTGGATCCAATCCAACAGACTATCGGTAAGCCCACTTTCTCTAACAAAAGGGCTCTTCAGTCTTTTCCTTCTTAGAAAGGATTTGCAAGCTATCAAACTCAAATTATCTATTTCTAGACACTTTGAATCTTCCAACCTCCTTATCCTTAACTAGAGGAAATTAACCTAGCTATGGATGCCAAATCTATAAGTTCATCTTGATTTTATCCATTTTAGTCATTTTTTTGAGTACTCGTAATCCAATTATGGGACAGTGTTAAGTCTTTATGTACTAAACGTAGCAGACAAGAATCGTCATTCTTTGTTAAATAAAAGTAATTTTATTTATCAAATTATGTTTATCCAAAATTTTTCAACAATAAATGGAACAGATTTCGATCATGCTAGGTTACATATCCATATAGACACAATCCTAACATGATCACAGCTAAGTCTAAGTAGTTCTCTAATCTTTGCAACAACAACTCCTCCATTGCTAGACCTTAGGACCGATTGTCTTAGCTTTCTATTCCTCATCATCACCTGCAAACCATTCAAAGGTTATGAATGACGGGTATCCAATACCAAGGAATAGAACAGTGATCATATTGATACTCAATTCAAATGTCATCTTCATTGGAGAAGAGCTTTAGGAAACTCCCTCTTCTAATGTCCCTTTTCTCGCAGTTAATGCAAACATCGTTCGAAACCTCTGACTGCCGAACCCTTTTCCTCTTTCCTTTACCTCCGCCCAGCGGTATAACAAAAGCACTCAAAGTGCTGGCAGCGGCTGATGTTATCTGAGCCTTCTTCCTCTTCCTCCGTCTGGCACCCTTGCCTTTCGTTTTAGAGGTTGAACCTCCTCACTAGTACCGTCGACGTAGATTTTTCCGTCGTTGCCTCTTACTGGACCAACAATATTATAAACTCATGAAGGTCTTTCTCAAGCCCAATCATGCTATCGTTGACTATAAATAGGTTGAGTGAGAGGATAAGAGGACTGAAGGATCACGTCAATGTACATCTCTTTTTAAAGACCAGCTTGGAGGTCTTTGAGCCTTTCCACGAGGGATAGCATCATCACTCCATGCTTTTATACTGATGATCCTTCATCATTTTTGAGTCAACATCTTCCAACCTATCGTACTTCTTCTGGATCTCATTATCCATAGATGCCAATATGATGTTGCAAACCTCCTGATTATCATCATGCCTCTTCTTGAACGTCAAAAATTCTTTGGGCGATGACCCTTCCGGCAAGGTCTGAGGAAAAACCTTACCCATAGTATAAGTCTGGTTCTTTGAAATTTAAGACCATCTTAAGATTTCACAGCCAGCCCTGGTAATTCGTTTCATTAAACTTATTAGTCTCAAGTATACGGGTTGGTGGATTCTTAGACATCAACAATTTAAACAGAAAAATATTCAGTAGATTATATCAATATTATGTTCAAGTTAAGACTTGGTCCTTTACCCATACCCCTCTCACTGTTTCTATGAAAGCCCATCACTCTCCAATAGGGTTTCGGAAAATCTTTTCCTAGTGGGCTTGGATCCACAAGCGCAATTCTCTTTGCTCCACTTTTACGATTCACATGAAAAAAGCCTCGTGTGAGGTATTCAATACTCATCCAATGAGATTCCCAAGATGTTTTGCCTCACCTCTTCACATGATCTCGAGGACTCCAAGCGAATCATGTCACTCAATGTTAGGCCCGACCCATCAACTAAATCATACCTCAACTGTTGCGCCCCACGACTCATGAGACAAGGAAACAATGACTGCATTCCTTTGTTCAGAACAATGGTGCAGCTTTCCTCTATTCCAAATGTGCCACCACTCGTGAGACCACACTTGGGTAGCGGTAACTTCCTCATGACATTGCTATGGATGGAAGTCTTGGACAGATCAAACTATTTGACCCAAGTCCATCGTGGGCCTAATATTTTAACTTGATGTTAGGCCCGACCTATCAACCAAATCATACCTCAACTGTCGCCCCCCACGACTCGTGAGACAGGGAAACAGTGAGCATATTACTTTGTTAACAACAATGATGCAACTTTCTTCTATTCCAAATATGCAACTACTCGTGAGACCACATTTGAGCAACAGTAGCTTCCTCACCACAATTCCGTGGATGGAAGGCTTGGACGGATCAAAACCATTTTGATTCAAGACCATTGTGGGCCTAACATCTTAATTTGGTCCTACCAAGTGAGAGTTCGAAAATGTTGACTGAGGCCTCATCACATTAATGTTTTGCATGCATATATCTCCAATATTATAAAGTATTTAAATAAATGCATCGCATACAAGTAAACCTAGCATACCACTATTGGATGATCACGAGCCCAACCTATACGACCCACTGAGCCCGCAGTGAGTCTATTGTACGTTTAGGGTGGTCAATTGCTATTACAACAAATTAACCCAATGTCATGCCAAAGGGCCTTGTACTGTACTCGTTTCGCCTTGATATCTCACATTTTGGTCGGCGTTCAATGTGGGCCTCCTTTTTCTCCGTGGGCTTACCTTATTATACATAAAATATAAAACCTCACCAAAAAATTCCTAACTACTCTCATTACTAGAGAAATGGAATACATGGGAAATAAAAGGAAAAAGACAAGCCTTAAGATCATGAGTCAAAAGTGGAAGCTAATAGTAACAAAACAAGAGGCACGCAGGCCCTACCCAACAAGAATTTAAAACCATACACAGGTCAATGAGCTTCGTGATCATCACTTGTTAATCCAATTAACAAAAGTTAAACATGATTACATATCCAATATAATCATGCTACAAATAATACAAACCATATATTGGAACAATGATATTCAATATCATGCCATAACATAATTAAATGCAGAAAAAGACATGTAAGAAATGCAATAAAAATTAGATATTAGAAACCTCGTACAATCCATGTACATATATATATATATATTTTGTTTGGAAACCATTTCTAAAATAATTTTAAGCAATTTAATTTTAGAAAAAATCATTCTCAACTAAAATTAAATCAACCATAAATTAAATATTTCAGAAAAAAAATATGCAGAATAAAGGAAAATCAAACTTTTTTGGAAAAATGGCCAAAAAAACAGCCCAGCTATTCTGGCGTGCGCGCATGTGCGGCCGGCAGCACCCGCGCGCGCCCAGTTTGAACGGACGTCCAGTGCCCGCGCACACAAGTGCGCACGGACCCTGTGCGCACGCTTGGGTGCCTAGTGCAGAGCAGCAGCGGCTGCTGCGGCTGCTAACTTTTTTTTATGTTCCATATAAAAAACTAAAAGAAATACCCAGATTTTTAGAAAATTCAATTTTTAAAATCACCCAAATATCCATAATTAATCAACATAATTAAACACGAAAATTTCAACAAATAATTATGAAAATTAAAAGCAATAAACACATATTTTTAAAGCCGATTTAAACATGTTGAACATGCTTGGACACGTATAACATGTAATCCATAGCCAGATACACCGATCAGAGCTCTGATACCACTTGAAGGAAAGCGGAACGGCTCGAGAACGCGACGGAAGCGCGGTGGGGAATGAAAATGTGCGGAATTATGGAATTTAAATCCCGTTCAAGAGGTGTGCCCTTGAACGTTCCCGGGCTATCGGTGTATAAAGGCATAATATAAACACATATATAATAAACATGATTTCATGGCTATTAAATAAAGGAAGAAAAACGAGAATATAAACGTAAAATACCTTTCTTGATTTTCTACTCCGATCGACTACATGCATTGATCTCTTCCCGACGATCATCCACGCCAGGCCCCAACATAGAGACCCCTAAATATGTCCCCACCACACTAGAATCGTGAGATTCATCCTCATGCTAGCAAGGAATGATCCATGGAAGAGGAGATCGAAACAACACTATTGACTAGTGTGTTTCAATCTTCCTTTGTTCTTCACTTGGTTCTAAACCAAGAAGAGTACAAGGTAGGAGAAAGGATAAGTTGGCTAAGCTTGAGATGACTGAAAATTCCTAGAGAGAAGGGAGAGAGAATCGGCCATGGAATTATTGAAAGAGATGGAATGATTGTGAGAGATATGGAAGAAAGACATAGTCTTCTACGCCATAAGGCAACTTCCACATATCTCTCAAATTTTCCATAACCCCTCCACAATTACATACATTGAATGTCGATAATCCTACATTCATTGAATGTAGATGAATTTTGGCTCCTTCTCTACAAGGAATGTCAACTTTTGACTCAGAAAAAGTCAAATGTGTGCTAGGCATGTGCATTTGGACCGGGCTCATTTAATTTGTCCTACAACTTAATTATAGCCCCATGATTAAATTTATTAGACTTATGTATTTAATCCAATTAAATAAAATATCCAATATTTTAGTTCTCAAGTGAATATTTAATTCAATTAAATAATTCACAACCCCAAATGCACTTAATTAATAAAATGAATACAATCAACTTAATTAATTTGGCTCAATACAATAATTAATCCAAAATTAATTATCTCTAGCCCATCTCTACTAATTAATGAATCCAATCCATTAATTAGACAAACCAACCTACTAATTTATTAGTGAATCCAATCCACTAATCAATTAGCCCAAGCCTCCTTTGAATTAATCCAATTAATTTAAAAGACCAAATCCAAAATTCAGTTAATCTAATTAACTAAATTTGGGATCATCTATCTAATGGATAATTCCGTATTAATGATCCAATCATTATGCTCTCCAAGAATTAATTTAACCCAATTAAACTAATTCACCTCTTCTGGAATTAATTTTAAATTAATTCCATCAGTTTCCAGTGGTTTATGTGTGACTCTTTAGGTTCACCCTCAGCTAGACTTTGGCTTGTGTACAACACAATTATTTTCGATTAACAAATAACCGAAAATAGCCTGTTACTATGGCTGGTCATCTAGCAACGGTCCATGGCACTAGAGACGTAGGTGAATAATTGCGTGAACATTTAGGCTCCAAGTTCCATACTAGTACGGTCCTACTGTCGACCGTCTCCCGGCCTTAGTCTAGGGTATTGAATTCGGTGTCGGTTCTCATCCTTGACTAGGAAACTATGCTTCATACTCGAGATGCGTTTACACTATTGATCGACGTAGGAAACCCTTTCCTACTCAATCAATTGCTATGGCCATAGACTTTCAGAGTCTAAACCATCTCAGAGCGCATAGGAGACATCACCGTCATATACTGATTGGGATAGATCCTATCTTGAAATACACCGTCCTCGCTACATACTTCGGTTGCACTGGACAAGGCTTATATGACCATGTTACAAAAATGATCGCCTCTCGCCATATCCAAGATACAATCTTTGTATGCACATGACTGTCATGATTTCTCAAGTCCGAGGACTAATCCCGTACTATCAGAATCGAGAATTCTTGTCATACTGACCAAGTCTCCAAGGCTTCCATATGACGATTCCCGCGAGTCAGTTCAGTCAGTCGACTACCTTGTCAACTAACCACTAAAATTTCATAAACAACTTTAGTTTGTTGTCAATGAAACTCGACACTCACCTAGTGAATGCAATACTTAGTGCAAGTCTCAATAGGACACTCGATGCCTAGTCTCGAGGTCCTGGACTTGGAACGTTTCAGACCAACCCTCAAAAGTTAGTTTCATAGCCGCATCCAATGTGCAACCCAACTACATGGGTCATCCAATTGGTCCGTTGGCATTTGTTGTGACGTTGAAACACCGTTCAACGTTAGTAGTAAGCACAATAAACATAATTTGAGTGATGAATAATTACTCTATTCCTCAAGATAATATTGATTTACTAAATATTGATGAATAGTTCTCAAAATCGCCAATCCAATTGACTTTTGGTCACCTATTCTAACATACTTCACAATTACATAGCATGTATGTCTCGATTATGTGTAGTTCTGGACCATTGAGCTACCTCTTATTTAAAGCACCATTTGCTCGGTCAGGGTGGTTGAAAGTGGACCATTGAACTCGATCGTCATTGCTCGTGATATCGTCATTTTGGTCGGGTCTGCTTCGCATGCAAAGAATGTGCGGCTCGAAGTAGTGAGAAGTGAAAAACCCAATTTCTTCGACCATGTATGCCTCCACAATTGATGCCCCCGACGTGTGCTTTGTTCCTCAGCTTTTTCTTCGAATCACGGAGGAATCTATTCGTACGAATATTTATTAAAATATGGATGACACTAAAACTATATATATATATATATAAAGTAAATTTTCTCGTGTACTTACGTCTCAAATGGCTATATCCACCTGTATTGCACGGGCCCTACGACGTGCGCCTCATATGGAAGGTGAACAATTAGGTGCTCCATTGACTCAAAAAAGATGGAGGAAATATTTTCGCGAGATTGCACAAGATGACGGCGAAACTAGCTTCCAATTCTTATAGCTGGTGACATCTAGCATGGTCGAACATAGAATCTAGAATAGAAGGCTCACCTCTGTGAACGCGCTCCACACATGCTCAGGAAGCATTTTACATAAGGCAACCGGGATTAACTTCTGCATGAATACATGACAATCATGGCTCTTCATGTCGACGCAGCGGGCTAGGTTAGATGTACCCATCAGGAAACCTAAGACAAAGAATCCTATCACATATCTTTTTTTTTTTTTTTTTTTGGTCCTTTGTTAAGGTATATACAACTTTAGGCATCACGTTCAGTCTTCGTTCATCCATCTCAACCTCCAACCAATTACATATGATCTTCAAGTCCTTCCATGCATTCAGATTATCCTTTATTTCCCCTTTATGTCCGTCATGGTATTAAATATGTTGTCAAACACATTCTTCTCAATGTGCATGACAACAAGATTGTGTCGTATTAGATGTTTCCCCCAATATTCAAGCTCACAAAAGTGATGTTCTTCGCCCTTGTGCTCAACACCATAGCCTGTTGGGACAGTCAACGATTTTCAACTGCAACATTAAATGCATTAACATGAGCTTGGATCTGCTCTCCAATCAGCCCCAGACATGCATGCAACCTTCCTTTTCACTTGATTTTTAGTTAAGGCTTTCTTGTTCCTGCAGTAGGGATGGTTCTGGGGGAGAAAATGTCAGTGGTAGTCAAAATAGCACGCCTTCCTACCATGCTGCAAATGGAATGCCCATGTGTCATCCATACGGACTAGACCCCGGTAACACCGGCGGTACTCCATCCAGACGCCATCCCATAAGCGGGTAGGTCATTCACCGTCCATATTACTGCCACGTGCACCATAAATGCCTGGTTTATGACATTGTCGTGCGTATGTACACCCACATGCCGCAAAATCTCCAACTCTTCAATCAACGGCTCCAAGTACACACCGATCAGACGCTTGGGATTGGAAGATCCAGGGAGTACCATCATTAGGAATATATACTTAGACTTCATGCACATTTTTGGTGGGAGGTATACGGTGTAAGTATGACGGGCCAATATGAGTAAGTATGACCATACTTCCTGTGCAGTGTGAACCCATCCGTGCACAGCCCCAGTCTAACATTGCGGTGCTCTGCTGCAAAAATTGAGATATGTCTGGTCGAAATGTCTCTAAGTCTCCATCAGATGGATGACACATGGATCCCTCCTCTGTTTGATGGTTGGCATGCCACGTCATGTGCTCGACAGTCGTTTCCGAAGCATACAACCTCTGCAGCCTAGGGGTAAGTGGCAGGTACCTAAGAATGGCATATGGGGTCTTCTAGAGGCTAGAATTTCACTCCTTGGTCAGTTTGTACCTAGGTTCTCCACAAAACTTGCAGTATTCCATATCAATGTCGTCCTTCCAGTACAACATGTATCCGTTCTAACAAGCATCAAATTTTCTCAACACGTAAATCCAAGTCTCTGTTCGATTTCTTTGTACTGTAGTAATCGTGGGGCAGAGTGTGATCGCGGGGCAATATATGATCAGCTCACTGGCAAAGTAGATCATATGTTTGCTCAAAAAAATTGCATGGCCTTGATATTCACCAAACTAGCAATTTGACACCAATTGAGATTGGGTGCAGCCATTCCACAACGGTTGGTTGGCATTATGCATGACATCAAAGAAATGATCTGACAACCAAGACATATAATCATAGGGCCCTCCGTTGTAATATGAACTAGCCCTGCATCACAAGGACAAGACCTTGTACCATTATCAAGCACACCCTTTTGGTTATAAGAATAGAAAGCCAGCCCAACGGCATCGTAAACCATTCTCTGGTCCTAATCCATCTATGCCACATCACCCCAATGCATACTTGTAATGATATGTGAATCATCCCTAGAGGAAGCACGAATGCGGAAGCACGGTAATTTAAAACAAGAAACGTAAAACATGCTTAAAGTAACAAAATTTAAAGAACTCGTTCAAGGGGTGTTCTTTTGAACCTCCCGGGCATTTGGTGTATCTCATGAATGAAAGAAAGCATGTAGAATTCATGGTGGCCATAGGGTTACTACAAAGAAGACCAAGAAATGAGACTTACCCGTTGTAGTCACTCTTCTAACGGCTACACGCGTTCTTCCACGTTGTGCCACCGAGATTCCAAAATAGGAACCCTCTAAATCGTCCACGCAATTTACTGGGTCTTGATTTCCCATGCTAGCAAGAGATCAAAAAGAATAACGGAGGACGAATCAACCTAGTGTTATGAATTAACGTGATTGATTCGTCTAGTGTTCCCTCGTATCAAAGACAAGAAAACTAGGATTTCTTGGAGTAAAGAAGAGAGGGGACGGGATTGAGAGGAGAGGGAGATCGGCCGTGTGTGTGTGTGTGTGTGCTTGGAGATGGATGTAGAGATTAGTGTGTGTGTGTGTGTGTGTGCTTTGAGTATTTATAGGGAAAGGATTTTCCTATTTCTACTCAAACTCTCCTAAGAGAGGCACACTTTGACTAGGATTTTGACCTAGTCAAATCCTTGTCAACTTAGGCTTATGACTAAGTCAAACTCAATCATGGCCTTCCATCTCATCAATCCCTCTAGAATCAATCTCGTCCGTCCATCGTTTGATGGGCTTTATGGAATATTTTAAATCTTATTTAAAATAATCCATTGGGCTTCTAATAAATATCAAATAAATATTTTGAGCCCATTCCTCAACTTCATAAATCCTATTTATTAGTCAAGTATATTTAATCTAATTAAAGACTTGACGCTCCAAGAACATAACCAATTTAATCCCATTAAATTGTTCGATCTCCCGGAATTAATTCCAAAGTAATTCCTCCGTTACGGGTGAATTGTGTGTGACTCTTTAGGTTCACCCTCAGCTAGACTTGGCCGAATTCTCAATCATCACATGACGGAAACTCGCCCGTCACCATGGGCGATCGTCTAGCAATGGTCCATGGCACTAGAGACTAGGTGAATATGATGGCGTGAACATTTCGGTTCTTGAGCACGTATGTCCTTTCGGGTAATACCTCACGGCCTTAGTCTAAGGTATGGACTTGGGATGTCGTTACCCATTCTTAAATTAGGCCTAGGCTCATCCACACTAAACGTCATTAGGATCCCATCCCGCTGTCCAATCACTGTGGCCACAGATTTATGGAGGACGAGTCTCAGAGTATATGTGAGATACTACCGCCAATCTTTTGACAGGAGACGGATTCTATCTTGGGACCTACAGTCCACACTACACATCTTGGTTGTACTAGATAGCGCTTATAGCAACCACGTCTTTCGACTTGGTAGCCTCTTGCCAAACCTATGATACAGGCATGGTGTGTATGTGACTATAGTAGTCCCTCAAGTCTGAGGACTAATCTCATACTGTTGGAACCGGGAATTCAAGTCATACCGACCAACCCTACTCAAGGTTTCCCATATGGCGATTCCCGCGAGTCACCTCAGTCAGTCGGCACCGAGCTGGCCAACCTACAAATATTCATGGACGGCTTTCGCCACTTTTCGATGAAACACGACTGCAATCACTTAGTACAAGTCTCGAATAGACCTTCGATACCCAATATCGAGGTCCTTCGACGTAGAGTATTTCTAACCGATCCACATAAACTGATTTCATGACTTGCCCACCTATGCGCAGTCCAATTTCTTGGATTAACCTTTTGGTCTGTGGGCTTTAGTTGTGCATTAAATAGTCACACATAAATTGAAGTAGTAAGTGAACACAATCAAAGTATTAGTATCATAATTGAACATCACTTTTTATTCAGAATATATTTTATTCAAACACCTAATGTCAGAAATCGATTACATAAGCCCAACAAGATTGGCTTCACAGTCACCTATTCTAACAGTACTACCTTCCTCCTGAGCGGCTGGAGTTTGTTGTTGTTGCATACGGGGCCTGGTCATGGAATCAAAGTACTTTTCCAGCTTCTCCTCGCCATGGAAGGTCCAATTATAATACTTCACCATAAAAACTTTCATACACAAGTCGAAATTGACCTCATTCGGTGTTTTGAACCTTTCGCTTTTGCACTTTTGACACAGACACTTAATCTTCTCGTTGTCCATGTATGCACGCTGAGACTTGGCCATTCAAAAACTGCAATAACACCATCCTCAAACTCCGGCATAACACCCAGCAGGTCCCTATCATACATCCATCTCCGCAAATGTCTTAAATGATGAGTCCTACACATACATATATATATGTACATATATATATATATATTATTAAACACATGCAATCAACAAAAGTAAGTAGAACAAATATATATGTAACCAATTAATTGTGTGCATTTTAGTCGACCAAAAAGAGCTTCAAGTTGTTACTTGGTCAAAACAGCTTCAAAGATCAACAAAAATTAAACAGAGATTGATGAAATTTACTATTATTTGGGGTTTAATGCATTGCTCATTTCCAATATCACAAGGGATTGCTTGCACGTTTTCCCTATTACTTGTATAAGACTGCAAGAGAGAGAGTGAGAAGAAATAAAATGAAGAAAAAATATATAAAAACATTTTGGAACGGGCATTTGAGTAGTTGAAACTCCACAAATAGCCGTGAGAATCTAACCATTGCACCAATTTGGGAACGATTTCAGGAGCGGTAACTGGAATAGAAAAATAGTCGTTGACATTTAGCCGTTATAGTGTACTCGAACGGGTCTTGTAATACAATATTTTCTATCTACAAAATCCATTCCAAATTGTAACATGTATTGGAACGTAACTATAATTCAAAAACAACCATTGAAATCTAGCCGTTGTATTGCATTTGGAATGGGTCTTGTAATACAATATTTTTAATCTGTTGGAGCCGTGTCAAATTGTAACTCATGTTGGAACGGTTCTTGCAATACAAAATAAATTCAACAAGTACCAGACTTAGGAACGGATATTGTGATACAATATTTTATTACGACACAAACCATCTCAATTTATACCTAATTTGGGAATGACTTTTTTCACGTTCTCTTATTTCAACGGGTTGTTATACGACATTTAGAACTATAGTCATTTTTCCTACACATGTCGTTCCAACTGGTACAGAAGTGTTCCAATGTGCTACAAAAAATTTTCATTTCTTTTTTGGAACGGTTATAGGACTAGAACTTGTAACACAATAGTTGGAATGATCGTAGTAACGGTGATGCCGTTCCAATAAGTTCAGATTGAGTATAAGACGAATGTGGCATTAGCGGTGCGTTTCCATTCCTCATGAGTTTCTGTGACCATTCCAACTAGGAAAGGGAGTTGAAAGGATCGGCTAATCCGCTCCAAATTTCGCATTTTTTCCTAGTTCCATAGCGGAAAGAAAGGGTCGTGGGGTTGAATGACTGGCAAGGGAAAAGGGGAAAAGTATGGTGAGATGTTGGGATTTTGGTTATTTAGGTCTATTTTAGGGAATTTTATTTTTTTTAGAATTTTAAGGATATGTTAAATGTAATTTAGGATTTTTTTTAAAAATAAATTATTTATTTAACAATTAAAAAATTCAAGGAATTTTTTTTTACTTTGGAGCCATACTCTTTTGCTACACTCAACGAATATTTATTACAAAATCTGTAAAACGACGTCGTTTTAGTGTACTTTCTTTTATTATAAAATACGATTCTTTTGTAACAAAATGATATCATAGCAAAAAAATCAGAATGACATCATTTTTGTTGGATTTTATTACTGGGTTAAATTCGTAGTAAAAAGTAGCTTTTGTTTCGGGTTCTTTGGCATAGCAAAAATATTGGTAGCAAAAAGCATATTTTCTTGTACCTAGGTTAGGTCAAAATACACAACCACCCCCTTGTATTTTGCAAAATGACAGCTACACCCCCTGAGAGGTGTTAGTGTAATATTTTTTAGGGAGTGTTTGTGTTAGCTTTGCCTTTGAATAAGGAGTGTAGTTATAATACAATTATAATCTTAGGGGATGTCACTATAATTTTGCAAAAGACAAGGGGTGTTTGTATTTTGGTCTAGCATCAAGGGATGTCATTGTAATTTACCCTTTTTCTTTTTAACAAAACAAGCTAACCTTTTATTCACTAAAGGCAAAATGATATTGTGTTAGTAGTTCTAGTCTATCTAACATAGTTCATGTACATTCGATTGCAAAATTTGACTCTTCCTAGTCACAAGATATGTTAGAATAGGTGACCGTGAAGACAATCTGGTTGAGCTAATGTAACCTATATCTGAACAATTTCAGAATTTTAATAAATTGTAATGCATAAGAAAGTGATGTTCATTTGGCTTATACTTTGTCTGTGTTCACTTTACTGATTTATATTAACTATTCACTGCACAAGCAAAGCCCACAGACCGAAATCACATTACGGGAAACTGGAACTCCGCATTGGATGCTAGGTTCATGAAATCAGTTTCTCCATATCAATCTGAAATACTCCAAATCAAGGAATCTCGAGATAGGGCATCGAGAAACCATCTAAGACTTGCACTAAGCATCTGCAGTTGCATTTGATCGACAAGTGATGAGGCTCGTGAAAGCCTAGAGAAGGCATGTGCATCGTCCCGGAAGGAGCGCGAATGCGGAAGCGCGATATAAAAAGGAATTTACAAAATTTAAAGCATGCTTAAATATGAATAAAACTACACGTTCAAAGGGTGTTTGATTGAACCTACCGGGCATTCGGTGTATCTCATGACTAATATAAAGAACATACAAATCATGGAGGCCATAGGGTTGTAGAAATCGAAAATACCAAAACGTAGTAACCTACCCGATTGCCGTTTTGTCTTCAAACCGTTACTTGAGTTGTTCCCCATTTTGCACCAAGATCTTGAATTTGAGACCTGAGAGATTGTGGATCGTCCTGGGAAATAGCGCGAATGTGGAAGCGCGGTATAAAATTAAATAACAAAAATTTAAACATGCTTTTACGTAAAAATAAAGAACACGTTCAAGGGGTGTACCCTTGAAGTTCCCGGGTGTTCGGTGTATCTCATGAATTAAAAGCATAGAAACAATCATGGAGGCGATAGGTTTAAAAATAAAAGAGGGACGATAAAGTAAATCGGGACCTACCGATTGTCGTTTTCGTCTTCTAACCGGTACTCGCGTTGTTCCCCGATTTGCACCAAATCTCGTATATGAGATTCTCCAAATTGTGACACACAATCCACCCATGTATCTTGCACGTCGTGCTAGCGAACGAAAAAGTATATTGGAGAGGACGGATCAATCACATGTTATTAATTTAACGGGATTAATCCTCCTATGTTCAATTGTTCAAGAACAAAAGAACAAGAAAATAATATTCTTGGGAGAGAGAGAGAGGGCGGACGAGAGGAGAGAGAACACGAGAGAGAGAGAGAAAGAGAGAGAGAGAGAGAGAGTGTTGGAGTTTCATCATCTCTCTTATGGTGAGGGGCTAGGACTATATATAGAGGAGGAGTTTAATCCTCTTCAAACTCCGACTCTAAAGAAGACTATTTTGACTAGGATTTTGACCTAGTCAAAGTAGTAATTTGACCTAGTCAAATTAATCCTAGCCATCCATCTCTCTTTTTTAATCTCAACCATTAATTTAATTTAATGGAATATTTAAAAAACCTATTTAAATATTCCAAAGGGCAATAAATAAATAAAATAAATATAAATATTTATTCTAGACCCATTAAATTAATTTTCTAATAAATCTAATTTATTAGATTAATCCCTTTTATCTAATAAAAGGAATTAATTCTCTCCAAGAAAATAAAGGACCCGATTAAATCCAATTTAATCATTCTATTTCTCCAAATATTTAATTCTAAATTAAAGACTTAATGTGTGTGGATTGTGTGTGACTCTTTAGGTTCACCTTTCAGCTAGACTTCGTCGAATTCCTAGAATCCGCCCGTTACCATGGGTGGCCATCTAGCAACGGTCCATGGCACTAGAGACTAGGTGAATATTCGGGGATGAACATTTAGGCTCTAACAGTACACTTGTCCTTCCGTCTACGGTCTCACTACTTAGGGTCTAGGGCACGAAAATTACAGGTACCCATTTTGGACCTAAGTGTCGGTCTGTCCTTACTAAACGCCGCAAGGGAAACCTTCTCTTCTGTTCAGTTACTGTGACCATAGATTTTAGGGACAAGACACAGAGCATATGTGAGACTCAACTGTCAATGCCTTTTGACAGAAGACAGATCCTTTCTTGGAAACTACTGTCACTCTGTACACCGGAGCTGCACTAGACATGGCTTATGACTACTCAAATGTTTCTTGGCAATCTCTCACCATATCTAAGATACAGCCCAGACATACAGGTAAACTCAGCAGTTTCTCAAGTCAAAGGACTTGACCTGTACTATTGGAACCGGGAAACACACGTCATACCTAGCCGACCATAGTCAAGGTCCTCCGTAAGACGGTTCCCGCGAGTCACCTCAGTCAGCTGCTTCCTAGCAGGCTAACCCACTAACACTGCTTAGACGACCTTCGTCACCCATCGATGAAATATGACAGCATATGCTTAGTGCAAGTCTCAAGGGGAATCTCAGTACCCATGTTCGAGATTCCTTGACTTGGAGATTTCCAGACTGATTCGGCGGGATTGATTTCATGGACCTACCTCCAAGCGTAGTCCCAGTCCCCGAAATATATTTTTAGTCTATGGGCTTTGTTTGCGTAGTGAACAGATATGTAATGCAGATAAAGTGAACACAAACAAAGTAATGCCAAATGAATTTCACTTCTTTATTCATTAATAATTTATCAAAACCCTAAAATTGTCTAGACATAGGTTACATTTTGCCTGCCAAGATTGGCTACATGGTCACCTATTCTTACAATCTCCCACTTGACCTTAAAGCCAATCGCCCATATGTCTAATCCCCATCTTCTCAAGATGTTGCGTATGAGCGCTCTGCGACATAGGCTTTATCAGCGGATCTGCTGTGTTGTCTGCTGAGTTGACTCGGTCCATCTGAACGTCACCTCTTCCTACCATTTCTCTTAGAAGATGGTAGCGTCTAAGAATGTGTTTGGAACGGTGATGAGATCTCAGTTCCTTTGCTTGCGCTATTGCACCGTTGTTATCACAAAAGATTTGAACGGGCTCGGCGATGCTAGGCACCACACCCAACTCTTGGATGTAGTCTCTCATCCAAACCACTTCCTTGGCAGCTTCTGAAACCGCTATGTATTCGGCCTCAATGGTGGAGTCAGCAGTGGTTGCTTGCTTGGAACTTTTCCAAGCTACTACTCCTCCATTGAGCATGAATACATAACCCGATTGAGACTTGGCATCATCGTCATCAGAATGGAAGCTAGCGTCGCTAAAGCCTTCCAAGATTAGTTCTCCATTGCCATAGACTAAGAACATTTTCTTAGTCCTCCCTAGGTACTTAAGGATGCCCTTAACAACATTCCAATGTGCCTCTCCTGCACACGACTGATATCTGCTTGTCACGCTCAAAACGTAAGCAATGTCAGGCCTGGTGCAGTGGACCGCATATTGGATGCTACCTACGGCAGAAGCATAGGGGATGACTTTCATCCTTTCAAGTTCCTCATCAGTCTGCGAGGACTGTTTCTTGGATAACTTGATCCCACTCGTTTAGAGTTGTCCATCCGATATCTCTTTAGGACTTTCTCCATATACGAATTTTGGGTAAGCCCTAACATCCTTTTAGATATGTCCCTGACAATCTGAATGCCTAGAATGTAGGAGGCTTCACCCAAGTCCTTCATGGAGAACTGGGTTGATAACCATGCTTTTGTGTCACCCAACATTCTAACATCATTACCTATGAGTAGAATGTCATCCACATAAAGCACTAGGAACACTATAGAGCTCCCACTGACCTTCTTGTATATACAAGGGTCGGATTCATTTTTAATGAAGTCATAGCCCCATATCACTTCATCAAAGCGAATGTTCCAATTTTGGGATGCTTGTTTGAGGCCATAGATGGACTTCTGAAGACGACAGACCTTCTGTTCTTCTCCAGTGACTGTGAAACCCTCCGGCTGATCCATATACATCTCTTCCTCAACGAAAACCATTGAAGAAGGCCGTTTTCACATCCATCTGCCATATCTCATAGTCATACCATGTTGCTATGGAGAGCAGGATCTGAATGGATTTAGCCATAGCTACAGGCGAGTAGGTGTCCTCAAAATCGACCCCGGGTCGTTGACTGTACCCCTTAGCTACTAGCCTAGCCTTAAAAGTCGTGAATTCTCCATCAACGCCAAGTTTGCGCTTGTAGACCCACTTACAGCTAACTAGCTTAACACCTTTCGGTGGATCTACAAGTCTCCAGACTTGGTTCTCGCTCATGGAGTTCATTTCGGTTTTCATGGCCTCAAGCCATTTCCCGGAGTCGATGTCAGACATCGCTTCTCCATATGTCTTAGGATCGTTATCCAGTAGACCGGTCGTATTTAGAAAGCCATATCTCACTGGAGGTCTGGACTCTCTAGTAGACCTACGGAGAATGGGAACGTCAGTGGTGACTGTGGGCGCTGACTGTATAGGAGCTGGCGGTTCAGGTACCCGGGCTGGCTGTTCCTGAGGCTGTCCTACATGCCTAGCAGGCTAGACTTCTCAAGGTCGGTCAGCCCTTCGGGTATCTATCCTGAATCCTCTAAGTGAGGAATCCGCGTCTACCTCTGATGACTGGTTTCCATCACTTGATTCCTCAAGGATCAGTTCATCAGGTTGGATATCCTCTGGGAAGCCTTGTTCCAAGAACACTGCATTCCTTGAAACAAATACCTTTTGTTCCAAGGGGTCATAAAAGTTAATAACCCACAGTTTCTTTAGGGTATCCAACGAACCTGCATAAACTAAGCCTGGATTCTAGCTTATCTCCCACTAACCTCTTGACGTATGCGGGGCTACCCCACACTTTCAAGTAGTTGTAGGCTGCAGGCTTGCCGTGCCATATCTCATATGGCGTTTGGGTCAATACGTTGGTTGGCGCCAAATGTAACAACTTGGCCGCCGTTTCCAATGCATAGCCCCAAAAGGACAAGGGCAATTTGGTAAAACTCATCATAGATCGAACCATGTCCAACAGGGTTCGATTCCTCCTTTCAGAGACACCATTCAATTGTGGTGTCCCGGGAGGTGTCCATTCTGATATTATACCATTTTCTTTTAGATAATTAAGGAACTCGGTACTAAGGTATTCTCCGCCTCTGTCTGACCGTAGGACTTTGATTTTGCAGTTGGTTTGGTTCTCCACTTCAAGTTTGAATTCTTTAAACCTCTCAAGAGCTTCAGACTTGTACCTTATCAGGTAAACATAACCATACCGTGAATGATCATCGGTAAAGGTTATGAAGTAGGAGAACCTACCTCGGGCCTGCGTCCTTAGTGGTCCACATACGTCTGTATGGACCAAGTCCAACAGACCTGTGGCAAGCTTGCTTTGTCCTACAAAGGGCTTCTTGGTCATTTTCCCTCTTAGACAGGATTCACAAGTTGGTAGCTCACTCAAGTCCCCTACCTCTAGGTTCTTTGAGTCTACCAACCTTTTCATCCTGTCTTGGGATATGTGACCTAGCCTAGCGTGCCACAGTCGTACATTCCCGTTATTATCTATTTTACGTTTGTGTTGAGCGTTAATAACGAAGTTCTTTTGTTGCAAGATATAGAGCCCATTATTAAGCTTACCAAGTAGATGAGCAATTCCACACCTCATCAAATAAAAGCAATTTTTATTGATCATAAACTCATAACCACTATTGTCTAACAATGGAATGGAAATGATGTTTTTAATCATACTAGGTACATAATAAACTTGCTCTAATTCTATGCTAATATTATCACTAACTACTAGAGTGGCGGATCCTACTGCTTCTGCCGAGATGGCCTTGCCATTCCCAAGCTTCGGGATCATATCCCCGCTATCCAGTTTTCTGCTTCTTTCCAGCACCTGCAAATCATTGCAAATGTGAGCTCCACAGCGGGTATCCAATACCCAAGAGGCAGAATTAGTGACCATATTAACATCAATCACAAATATACCTTGGTTTGAGAGGAGCTTGGGGCACTCCCTCTTCCAATGCCCTTTCTCACGGCAATTGATACATATGTCATATGCCCTCGACTGTTGCTTGGAGACAACCTTTCCCTTTCCTTTGCCTTTCCCCTCTTTGGCAATGCGAACACTCTTAATGTTCGTAGCTGCTTTGACGGCTTTTCCCTTCCCTTTCTTTCTTTTCCAACGTCCGACACCCTTGCCTTTCGTTTTAGAAGTTGAAGGACCTCCAAACAATACCGAAAGCGTGGACTTTTTGATCGTTGCCTCGTATTGCACCAACATATTAATCAACTCATGAATGCCCTTCTCAAGTGCGTTCATGTTGTAGTTGACAATGAATTGGTCGAAGAAGTGTGGGAGAGACTGAAGGATCACATCTATGTACGTTTCATTATCGGGGCCTGCCTTTAGGTCCTCAAGCTTTTCCACCAGGGTTAGCATTTTAACCCTGTGCTCTTATACAGAGGATCCTTCTATCATTTTAGTTCCAAAGAACGCCTTGGTCGCGACATACCTAGTATGCCGGTCCGGGACTGCATAGCAATCCTTAAGGCGAGCCATAATGGAAGGGACATCGTCCAGCCTTTCATGTTGCTTCTGAATCTCATTCGTCATCGAAGCAAGTATGACGCTACGGACCTTTTGGTTATCCTTATGCCAAGTCTCGAACGTCTCACGTTCTTCCAGCGTGGATCCTTCCGGTAAGGTCCTAGGGAGAGGCTCGTCCATGACGTAGCCTTGGTTCTCGTAATCCAGGACTATCCTAAGATTCAGCAACCAATCGTTGTAATTGGTTCCATTGAATTTGTTGGTCTCAAGAATGGTCGATAAAGGGTTGTTAGACATTTTAAATATACACTCTCAAACGTTGTTTTCTGGAAAAATCCTTTCCTAGTGGGCTTGGGATCCACAGCGATTTTTCCCATACTCTGCTTTTACGATTCGCATGGGAAGAATCCTGCGGGAGGTATGCCATACCATTTTCGTTCCACGAGATTCCCAAGATAATAGCCTCACCCTTTTACGTGATCCCGAGGACTCCAAGCGAATCACGTTATTCAGGCGTTAGACCCAACCCAATCAACCGATTCATAGACTCACTGCTACCTCCACGACTCGTGAGACAGGTAATAGCAGTCTACTCCTCGTTCATGACAAAGTGCAGCTTCTTTTAAGCACGATAGTCGTGCCACGACTCGTGAGACCATGCTATCGACCTAAATCAGCTTCCTCACTTTGCCATGGATGGAAGGCATGGACGAACTCCTAGAGTCCAAGTCCATTTATGAAGGGTCTAATATTTTAAGCTTTGGTCCAACCAAGTGAGAGTTGAAATGACCGAGATCCCATACATACATACATACATACATACATAATGCATAATAAAAGTTTGCATCCCGTAGCAATAGTATGATAAATAAACCATTCATTCACCATAAGAGCCACATGCAAAATTAAAGCCTAGCACGCCCCTGTTGGATGATCACAAGCCCAAATCCTATGCGACCCACTAAGCCCGCAGTGGATCTATGGTCAACCTAGGGTTGGTCCTATACTATTAAATTTAATAGCAACCCAATCAACACGTTGATGGGCCTTGTTCTCTTTCTCCTTCAAGTCTCCATGAAACACCTTGGATTCTTCATTCTGGGCTCTCCATTTTGGCCATCCTTCATCTCCACCAATAAAAATAAAATAATTCCTCACTCCTACACTACTCTCACTACATATTTAAAAAGAAACCCCAATGAAAACCCGGGGGGATACAATAGGAAGGAGATAGAATGCCTTATTATTCCAAGGCAACTAGAAAAGGAGGAGGAGAAAATAAAAGAGGCACACAGGCCCAACATAAATTTAAACCATACATACAGTCTAGGGCTTGTGATCCCCGTTCTCAATCAATGCACATAATTACATGATATCCAATCACATAAATACATGTACATAATCCATGATATTTAATCACATCATCCATAATAAAACGAGAGAACGAGACATGTATGTAAACTTGGCATAACATTTGCAATTTTCCTTTCTTGTTCAGGAAAACCTTTCCTCATTATTTGAAAGTGAATAAAATGTCGAGATTCCAAATCCAATACAACAACTTTCCAAATAATGTCCTCAAGAAAACATGCAAAGTAAATAAAACCAATTTTTCAGAAATTATCCAAAAAATTAAAGAACAAGAAAAAATATAAACCAATAAGCGACCGCCACCTCGGCGGCGCCTGCCGCCCGGGCGCCGCGCGCGCCTGGTCATGCTGTGTCGCGTGCGCTAGCGCGCTGGCGGGGCAACCGTTTTATATGCTTATGATTATTCTGTATGCTTTATGTATGGTTACATTTATGCTTAGAATATTTCTGCTATAACGCATGCTAAACACTTAATATGTGATGAGGTCTCGTTCTATCAAAACTCTCACTTGGTTGAACCAAGTTAAATATAGACCCTTAATAAATGGACTAGGACTCTGGGAGTCTGTCCAAGCCTTCCATCCATGGCAAAAGTGAGGAAGATCTTTTAGGTCGATAGCGTGGTCTCACGAGTCGTGGCACGACTATCGTGCTTAAAAGAACTACACTTTGTCATGAACGAGGAGTAGACTGCTGTTACCTATCTCACGAGTCGTAGAGGTAGCAGTGGGTTTATGAATCGGTTGATTGGGTCAGGTTTAACGCCCGAATAACGTGATTCGCTTGGAGTCCTCGGGATCACGTGAAAGGGTGAGGTAATTATCTTGGGAATCTCGTGGAACGAGAATGGTATGGAGTACCTCCCACGGGTTCTTTTCCCATGCGAATCGTAAAAGCGAGGTATGGGGGAGATCGCTGTGGATCCCGAGCCCACTAGGAAAGGATTTCCCGAAAACAACGTTTGAGAGTGCCGTGTTTTCGTAGAAATAGTGGGAGAGGTTAAGGACTAAAGACTGAGACTTAACCAAAATATTACTTCATTCTGCTTATTATCTTCTGTTTTATATATATTGTGAATGTCTAAGAATCTGCCAAACACTTTACTAAGAGGCTTATTCAAAGGGAACCAATTACACGAATTGACTGCGAAATCTTAAGATGGTCTTAGATTTCCAGAACCTTAACTCACATAACCGGATGAGGACGTTCCTCAGCACTTGCCGGAGGGGTCAACAACTAAGGCAACGCTTGGCGTTCAAAAGTTGAAGGATGACCACCAGCAAGTAGGATATAATGATGTTGGCTCAAACTATGCTTCATTTGCATCATGTCTATATGGTCCTGGACCAGCATGTGGGGTAAAATGCAACGAAGGCATTTTTGGAGCTAAGATGACGGAAGGGATATCGGTACAAATAACATGGAGTGATGATGCAATCCCTAGTGGAGAAGCTCAAAAGACCTCCACGTCAGTCTTGAAAAAGAGACGTACATTGACATGATCCTTCAGTCTCTTCCTCCCTCCTACGAACCATTAATTATCAACATGAATGAGCTTAGAAAAGATCTTCATAGGTTGGTAATTATGTTGGTCTAGTACGAAGCAACGATTGCAAAATCTGCGCCGTCGGTACTAGTAGGAGAGGCTTCAACCTCCATAGCGAAAGGCAAGGATGCCAGACGCCAAAAGAGGAAGAACGGTAAGGTGACATCAACTATTAAGCACTTCAAGTGCTGTTCCTTTACAAACACAAGGTGGAGGTAAAGGAAAGAGCAAAAGGTTCAAGCAGTCAAGTTCATAAATTTCTAAGAACGTAAGCATTCACTGACGTAAAGAGGGCCATTGGAAAGGGGAGTATCCTAAACCTCTCTCCAATGTAGGTAAAATTTGATATTGAGTATTGACATGATCACTTTTTGGTATTTGATACCGTTCCAATCACTAATCTGCGGGTGGTTTGCAGAAAGTGAATAAGGACATAAAAGCCAAGAACAGTTCTAGGATTCAACAATGGCAAGGTCCATTGCTGAAAAGGACTAGAGACTTGTTAGGCCCATAATGATGATCATGTTCGGAATTACGTAATCTAGCATGATCAAAAGTATGTCTCTTTGTTGGACAAAGGTTCTATTACATACATATTTGATCAAACAAAATTATTGAATATTGATTCATGTTTGCTAGTATTTACACGTAAAATCCTAGAATACCATCTCATAAAAGGTTTATGGATACTCAAAATTCAAATTATCTAAATGGATTAAACAAGATTAACTTACAGATTTGGCATCTAGGACGTTTTCTCTTATTAAAAGATAAGTAAATTGGAAAGTTCGATGAATCTAGAAATAGATGATTCGAATCGACTAATTTACAAGTCTTTTATGAAGAAGAAAGTCCGAAAGCTCTTTGTCGGACAAAGTAGGCTTGCCAAATAGTCTATTGGAAGGGAGCCAATAAGACAACTGTAGGTTACTAATACATAAGACCATAAGAGGGTTCAAAAGTCTAAAGGTCCCATAGGAGGTTTGGGAATTAGAGTTAAGGAGGTGAACCATAAATGGTTGCAAAATTAAACCTGTTTCGATAAGATTGAAAAGGTCGTGTATTTAGTGGGAGCTCTTGAGCATCCAAATTGAGAATGGAATTCTCAATGAAACGTTTCCTGTAAAGGCCAAGTATGACGGTCTCTGATAAAGGGAACGATCGAGCTTCGTTGGACGAAGACGATCGAAGTTTCACCAAATTACCTTAGCCCGTGAAGACGTAGACTCAAAATTGCCAACGTAAGGAACGTGGCTCTTTGCTAGGAGTCACGCACAAGGAGCCATGGTTTGGCAAGCCTGTGTCCGACAAAGTCCTTGAGCATGTAGAAGGATCCTACATGCGTCAAGGGACTAGTGGGAGACAAATTAGACTCGGTGTCTAATTTGTACAAGTTTATGACAGAATAATACTAACGTTGCTTAGAATCGCATTTCTTAAATTGATCATATTCCAGTTCCCTTAAGAACGAACCCGAATGTCGTAAGAGGTACGAGTGATCGGGATATGTTCGGTCAAAATTGGATTAGACATCCAAATGACCTGCGGAACGTGATGTTGGACACCGGAGTAGGATTTATGGAGAGGAGCCATAGAATCCGCTAGGATATTCAAACAAGGTTTGAAACACTGCATAACTGGACTATTCATTTTTTACGAGCTCATACGGAGCATGACTCGGTCTTAAACAACGTAGGTGATCAGTGGGAGTAGAAATGATGTTCCATGTGTTTAAGTGCGTAATATCTTGATTCATGGATGAATTCAAGGCATTAGGAATCACTAAAACACAAACCGTAACTCACGAAAAATTCTCCATGACATTTTAGGGTTCCCACATACATATCATGAATTGAGCTTTTCAAAGACTCAGTCATGGTAGACTGATGAGAAAACTCAAATATGTAGAGGGACAAGTTGTTCGAGACTCAGTCATGGTAAGACTGATGAGAAAACTTAGATACTATGAATAAAGCATCAAGCTATTCAAGACTTAGTCACGGTGGACTAATGAGAAGGCTTGGATGTTGAGTATCCCCTACGTCTTAACCCTAAGCAAACATGCGATATGTTTACTCGGTGCATAGGAACCGATGTTGAGTGTGCTTCTTGCATGGCTCAACAGAAATCGATAATGCATTAAGGGGTTAAAGACAACAATCAAGAACAATCCTTAGTACCTGAATAAGGACTAAAGATGTGTTCATGATGCACCATCTGTTGAGAGTTGCTTTGGAAGGCTAAAGCGATACTAGCTTCCAGAGCATAAGTGAAAACCAATTAGTCTCAAAGGTATGCACAGTCAGGCCCAATGACGAGTGCATCGGATAGTGGTCACTAATGAAGACCGCGTCCATAGGATGGACGTGGCGCCTAGCACGATCAAGCCACGTTCGCCTATATGGCAGGCAACTTGGCTATGGGAGTATTGGCACGAGATCTCATCACAAGATCCACGAAAATATTCTTAGACAACCACCATCTCTAAGAGGCAATGGTGGATAGAGGTAACATGGTTAGACCGTATTGCTTCGCAAGGAAATATAAGCGGACCCACAATACCTTAGTCGGTATCGTAGATTACTCATACTCAGAAGATTCTGAACAAAGGGGGTAATTGACTTAATGGTCAAGTGGGAGATTGTTAGAATAGGTGACCAGAAAGTCAATGGGATTGGCTGTTCTGAGAACCATTCGTCAATCTGTGAACAAGTAATATTATAAATGTAGTAAGGATTCGTAGGCATGAGTTTGTTGTACTTACTGCTTGTCACAACAAACGCCCACAGACTGAAATAACATTTCGGGAAATTGGAACTACGCTTGAAGGTAGGTTCATGAAATTAGTTTCGCCGAATCAGTCTAAAATACTCCAATCAAAGGAATCTCAAGACAGGGCATCGAGAATCCATTTGAGACTTGCACTAAGCATCTGCTGTCGTATTTCATCGACGGGTGACGAGGATCGTCTAAGCAGTGTTAGTGGGTCGGCCTGCTGGGAGCGGCCAACTGAGGTGACTCGCGGGAATCGTCATATGGAAGCCACTCGGGCTTGGTCGGTATGACTCGTATTCCCAGTTCCGATAGTACGGGATTAGTCCTCGGACTTGATTATCACGGCAGTCCCCTACATACTAAGGCTGTCTCTTGGATCTGGTGAAATTTGACCGGTTATATCACATGGTCATCATAAACCTCGTCCAGTACAGTCGGGGTATGTAGGAACGGTGTATTCCAAGATAGGATCTGCTCCTGTCAAGGGATATGACAGTGAGATCTCCTATGCGCTCGGAGATGGTTTAGACTCACAAAGTCTATGGCCGTAGCACTTGATGTAGTGGGAAAGGATTTCCTACGTCGAGTTAAATCTATCTCGAGCATTATGCATAGTTGCCTAGTCAAGGATAGGAACCAACCCTAGGCTAAAGGTCGGGAGACAGGCAACAGTAGGACCGTACCCGTACGTATCGAGCGTCGGTAGGACCGCACCTGCGTATAACTTGGAGCCTAAATGTTCACACCATAAATTCACCTAGTCTCCAGTGCCATGGAACGTTGCTAGATGGCCACCCATGGTAAAGGACTACTTTGGTTATGAAATAACAAGAAGTAGGTCCAAGTCTAGCTGAAAGGTGAACCTAAAGAGTCACACCCGCTACACCAAATGAAAGGGAATTAATTTGGAATTAATTCCGGGAGAAGGTTTAATTTAATGGAATTAAATTATACTTCTTGGAGATTCAAGCCTCGATGAATTATTTGGAATAATTGGGTTTGAGTTCACACCCGCCTCCATGTTGTGCTTTATTGAACATGAGATACACCAAACGCCCGGGAGAATCAAGGGCACACCCCTTGATTCGTTTATGTATGTTATGCACAATTTAAATTCCTTTTAATTATGCTTTGCAATTTTATATTATGCATTCTTTCGCACTTCCGCTATACGCGCTCATCTCTCGGGCCGATCCACATAACCTTTCATGCCGCGCGCAGGCTGCCTTGCCTGCGCGCACATCTCGCCGAGCGCACTACACACGCAGTCAGCCGCCGGCAACCGCGTGATACGTTTTTCATTCCGTTTTATTTTCTGCACCGTTTTCCAAGAAAACCAAGAACACCAACAATACTAAGAACTCATACATGTTTAAAAGACAAGAAAACGACATGCTTGATAATTTAAAAGATCAAGAAGTACATATATCATGTCATACACGTTTTCATGCTTTAAACACACGTAAAACCCTACGCCTATACATTGAACCGGGCTCTAATACCACTTAAAGCCTAGCAAAGGCGTGTGGATCGTCCCGGGAGTAACGCGAATGCGGAAGCGCGGTATAATAAAATTGCAATAATTTAAAATATGCCATAAATAAGAATTAAATATAGACGTTCAAGGGGTGTTCCCTTGAATCTCCCGGGCATTAGGTGTATCTCATGAATGAAAATAAATAAAGAAATTCATGGAGGCCATAGGGTTTAAAAGACGGAATCAACAAAAACCGAAAACCTACCCGGTTGTCGTTTTGTCTTCAAATCGCTACTCGCGTTGTTCCCCATTTTGCTCCAAAATCTCGAGTTGAGACCCTCTAATTCGTACACGCAATCCGTCCACGTATCTTGATCCTCAGCGAAAAACCAAGTGTATTTTATTTGGAGAGCACGGATTGATCAAACGCTATCAATTAACGAGATCAATCCTCCTTTAGTTCAATTGTATAGCACAAAAGAACAAGAGAGTATCTTGGGAAAAAGGGAGGGAGTGGACGAGAGAGAGAGGAGGTCAGCGGTGATGGTGTGTGTGTTTTTTAATTTCATCATCTCTTCCAAAGTGAAGAGTTAGGCATATATATAGAGGAGGAATCTTATTCCTCTTCTAGTTCCCACTCTTTGGAAGACTCCTCTTGGAATAGGATTTGATCTAGTCAAATCCTAGTCAAAGCTAGCTTCTTGGTCAAATCAATCCTAGCCATCCATCTCCCTCTTCAATCTCAACCACTCATTAATTCAATGGAATATTTAAATTCAATTTAAATAATCCAAAGGGAAAGAATTAAATAAAATAAATATTAATATTTATTCTAAGCCCATTAAATCAAATTCCAATAAATCTAATTTATTAGACAAATTCCTTTCATCTAATAAAAGGAATAAATTTTCCCAAGATATGAAGATCCGATTAAATCTAATTTAATCGTTCCATCTCTCTCCAAATATTTAATTCTAAATTAAATACGTTATGTGTGCGGATTGTGTGTGACTCTTTAGGTTAACCTTCAGCTAGACTTGGTCGGATTCTTAGAATCCGTCCGTTACCATGGGTGGCCGTTTGGCAATGGTCCATGGCACTAGAGACTAGGTGAATATGCGTGGGGGGTGAACATTTAGGCTCTACAGTACATCTATCCTTCCGTCTACAGTCTCACTACTTAGGGTCTAGGGCACGGATACGTAGGTACCCATCTTGGACCTAATTCTCGGTCTATGCTATACTAAACGCCGCAGGGAATCCTTCCCTTATGTTCAGTTACTATGGCCACAGATTTTAGGGACAAGACTCAGAGTATAGTGAGACGCTACTGTCAACGCTCTTGATAGGAGACAGATCTTTTCTTGGAAACTACTGTCACGTTGCACATCATGGTTGCACTAGATATGGCTTATGACTACTCAGTAACTGTGTTTTGACAATCTCTCACCATACCTAAGATACAGACACGGTGTACAGGTAAACTCAGCAATTCCTCAAGTCAAAGGATTGACCTGTACCGTTAGAACCGGGAACTCACGTCATACCTATCCGACCCTACTCAAGGTCCTCCGTAAGGCGGTTCCCATGAGTCACCTCAGTCAGCTGCTCCCTAGCAAGCTGACCCACTAACACTGCATAGACGACCCTCGTCACCCGTCGATGAAACACGACAGTAGATGATTAGTGCAAGCCTCAAGTGGATTCTCGATACCCATTTCTCGAGATTCCTTAACTTGAAAATATTCAAACTAATTCGGCGGAACTGATTTCATGAACCTACCTCCAAGCGTAGTCCCAGTCCCCGAAATATGATCTCAGTCTGTAGGCTTTGTTTGTGTAGTGAACAGTTATAAAGCAGTAAAAGTGAATACAAACAAAGTATGAGCTAGATGAATATCACTTTCTTATTCATCAAGATTTATTAAAACTTTGAAATTGTTCAGACATAGATTACAATTCGCCTAACAAGATTGGTTTCATGGTTACCTATTCTAACAAAACGCGCGCCTGGTCGGGCGGGCACTGCCTACCTCCCGCGCGCGCTGGCCGGGCGGCCGCGCACAAGCACCCCTGCTTGTGCGCGCTGCCGTGCCGCGCAGCCCCTCAGCGCGCGCTCACGCAGGCTCCGTTGCCTGCGTGCGCGCGTGCGCGGCCTGACTGGTCATACGTCTGCCAGTAGTGCGCGCCTGACATGCTAGTTGGGTGCGCGCGCCTGGCTGCGCTGCCGGCAGCACCAGGAGCTACATGCACGCACGCTGTGCACGCCTGGCCGGCCGGCTGCGCGAAGGCTCCCTTGCCTGTGCACGAGCCTGGCCTTGCGCACTGCGCGCGCATGCCATTTTCTTGATCTGTTTTATTATAACTGCACCATTTTTCAAGAAACCAAGAAATACCAAGAACACCAAGAGCTCCAGTATTATCAATGCGATAAACGACATGAAACGACATGCTTGAAAACATAAATCAAGAAACACATAAATCATGTTTTTACACGTTTTCATGCTTTAACGCACATAAAACCGTAGGGCTATACACCGAACTTGGCTCTGATACCACTGAAAGCCTATGGAAGGCGTGTGGATCGTCCCGAGAGGAGCGCGAATGCGGAAGCGCGATATAAAAAGGAATTTACAAAATTTAAAGCATGCTTAAACATGAATTGAACTACAAGTTCAAGGGGTGTTCCCTTGAACCTCCCGGACATTCGATGTATCTCATAACTAAAATAAAAAACATACAAATCATGAAGGTCATAGGGTTGTAGAAATCGAAAATACCAAAATGTAGTAACCTACCCGGTTGTCGTTTTGTCTTCAAACCGCTACTTGCGTTGTTCCCCGTTTTGCACCAAGAGCTCGAATTTGAGACCCTCTAAATTGTTCACGCAATCCGCCCACGTATCTTGATCCCCGTGCTAGCGAAAAATCAAGTGTATATAATTTAGAGAGGATGGATCGACCAAACATTATGAATTAACGTGATCAATCTTCCTTAGATTCAATGTATGAAACAAAGAATCAAAACTTGTTCTTGGGAAAGGGTGGAGTGGCCGAGCAAGAGGGAGAGAGACGTGAGTTGTGTGTGTGTGTGTGTTACTCAAATTTTCATCATCCTTCTAAAGCGAAACCCTAGGAGTACTTATAGGGGAGGAATCTTATTCCTCTTCAAACTCCAACTTTAGAACTTTAATTTGACTAGGATTTTGACCTAGCCAAAGTCCTAGTCAAACTAGGTTTTAGATTGGTCAAACCAATCATAGCCATTCATCTCTCCTCCTTAATCTCAACCATCCATTTATTTTTATGGAATATTTAAATCCTATTTAAATAATCCATGGGGCTATAAGTAAATAAAATAAATAATAATATTTATTTCAAGCCCACATAATTTATTCCAATAAATCCAATTTATTTATTTAGTTAATTCCTCTTAATCTAATTAAAGGAATCAACATCCCAAGAAAAAGAGAACTGATTCAATCCAATTTAATCGTTCTACCTCTCCAAATTTAATTCAAAATTAAATACGTTATGTGTGCGGATTGTGTGTTACTCTTTAGATTCGCCCTCAGCTAGACTTGGTTGAATTTCCAACCATCCTATGACAGGAATTCGTCCGTTACCATGGGTGGCCATCTAGCAACAGTCCATGGCACTAGAGATTAGGTGAATGTACGTGGTGTGATCATTTAGGCTCTATAGTACATGTATCCTTCCATTTGCAATCTCACCACTTAGGGTCTAGGGCATGAAAACGTAGGTACTATCTTAGACCTAAGTCTTGCCTCGTCCCTACTAAACGTCACAGGGGTCCTATCCTTTTATTCAGTTACTGTGGCCACAGATTTATCAGGGACAAGTCTCATAGTAAAGTGAGATATCATTGTCAGCCATCTGACAGGAGATGGATCCTCTCTCGGGATCTACTGTTACATTACACATCTTGACTGTATTAGATAGGGCTTATGACTACCGAGTGACTACAACTTGGCAGCCTCTCGCCATACCTAAGATACAGGCACGGTGTGTAGGTGAACTCAGTAATCCCTCAAGTCCAAGGATCAACTTGTACTGTTTGAACCGGGAACACGGGTCATACCTGACTGACCCTACTCAAGGTCTTCCATATGACGGTTCCCGCGAGTCACCTTAGTCAGCAGCCACGTAGCTGGCTGACCCACTAACACTGCATGGACGAGCCTCGTCACTTGTTGATAACCACGAGGCTCGTCCATGCTATGTTAGTGGGTCAGCCAGCTAGGTGGTTGCGGACTGAGGTGACTCGTAGGAACCGTCATATGGAAGACCTTGAGTAGTAGTCTGGTATGACTTGTATTCCCAGTTCCAACAGTACAAGTTGATCCTTGAACTTGAGGGATTACTGAGATCACCTACACATCGTGTCTGTATCTTAGGTATGGTGAGAGGCTGCCAAGTCGTAGTCACTCGGTAGTCATAAGCCATATCTAGTGCAGTCAAGATGTGCAGTGTGACAGTAGGTCCCAAGAGAGGATCCATCTCCTGTCAGAAGGCTGATGGTGATATCTCACTTTACTCTGAGACTCGTCCCTAATAAATCTGTGGCCATAGTAACTTAACAAAAGGGTAGGACCCATGTGACGTTTAGTATGGATGAGGCAAGGCTTAGATCGAAAATGGGTACCTACATTTCCATGCCCAAAACTCTAAGCAGTGAGATTGTAGGTGGAAGGATAGACGTACTAAAGAGTCTAAATGTTCAGACCATAAACATTCACCTAGTCTCTAGTGCCATGGACCGTTGCTAGACGGCAACCCATCGTGACGGACGAATTCCTGTCATAAGATGGTTGAGAATTCGGCCAAGTCTAGCTGAGGGTGAACCTAAAGAGTCACACAGAATCCACACGCATTAAAGGTATTTAATTTGGAATTTATTTAGAGAGGTTGAACGATTTAAATTGGATTTAATCGGTTCTCTTTTTCTTGGGATGTTGATTCCTTTAATTGGATTAAGAGGAATTAACTAAATAAATAAATTAGATTTATTGAAATAAATTAAGTTGGCTTAAAATAAATAATAATATTTATTTTATTTATTTAAAAAGCCCCATGAATTATTTAGATGGGATTTAAGTATTTCAATAAAATAAATGGATGGTTGAGATTAAAGAGAAGAGATCAATGGCCAGGATTGGTTTGACTAATCTAAGCCTAGTTTGACTAGGTCAAAGCCTAGTCAAACTAAGCTTCTAAAGTTGGAGTTTGAAGAGGAATAGGATTCCTCCTCTATATATACTCCTAGGCTAAAACTTTAGAAGGATGATAAAAATCAAGAAATACACACACACCACTCGTCTCCCCCTCTTTGCTTGTCCACCCCCCTTTTCCCAAGACAAGTCTTTTGGTCCTTTGTTTCATACAATTGAACCTAAGGAGGATTGATCACGTTAATTCATAACGTTTGGTCGATCCATCCTCTCTAAAATACATACACTTGGTTTTCGCTAGCAAGAGGATCAAGATACGTGGGCGGATTGCGTGTACGATTTAGAGGGTCTCATATTCGAGATCTTCATGCAAAACGGGGAACAACGCGAGTAGCGGTTTGAAGACAAAACGACAACCGAGTAGGTTATTTCGTTTTGGTGTTTTTTTTGTTTCGATACCCTATGGCCTCCATGATTTGCATGCTTTTAATTTAGTCATGAGATACACCGAATGCCCAGGAGGTTCAAGGGAACACCCCTTGAACGTGTACGTGTAATTTACATTTATGTATGAGCATGCTTTAAATTTTTGCACTTTATTTTATATCGCGCTTCCGCATTCGCACTCCTCCCAAAACGATCCACTCGCCTTCCCTAAGGCTTTCAAGATAAGAATCTTTTCCTATCTTTCTTTGATTCCAGATCAAGATGAATTTCTTTTGATTAAGTCTATTTAGATGTATAGCTATCAGATCGCAACTTCATGTACCAAACATTTCTATATCGCCGCATCCGATATTTTTGTTACAACAATGTAATGGAGAATGGCTACCAGAAAGATACTTTCTTTGATCAGCATGAAGAATATAAGGCCGAACTCTCGCATTTCTTGAATGGATGCTTGAAAAGGCTCGATGAAATTGAGCTCTCGATCGGATTTCTTCTATGGTACGCTCATAAAAAAAAGGGTGCAAGCCGCATTAGTGCAAGATGGCTTCCGTCCTAAAAACGTCATAGAAAATTATTGTTCGAACTGTTCAATGTTAAGACATGGATGGTCGGTAACAGATCGTTTTTCCACTGCGCTTTCCCATTCATCCCGCTAGTGCAAAGTCTTCATATGAGAAAGAAACCAACGAGATACATGGATCTAAATATAAAGGAAGGGTTTTTTGAAGTCTAATATTACAGGCTTCAGTTCAACTGTTCCTTGACCGGAACGAATGATCGGGTAAGCCGGTAAGCCCATCAAAGTAGGCGTGTAGTAGCAGTGGTAGGATGGTTCATGGAGGGGCCTACTTCCTACCAAGTATGAAACAAAATGTTTGTGAGTGTATCTCAATATGCAATTTTGTGTAAATTTCTGAGCGACAGCAATTTGAACTCCACACACCATTTGGAAATGGTGCACTAGAAGGTTGTTACGGTTCTTGTTGTAGTCTTGTTGTAGTCTTGTTGACTCAATGCCATGTGTTCTACCAAGTCCAAATACGCGTTGCTAAATGCAGGCTTGAGATCCTTTACAAAAACCAAAGAATATATATATACTAGCGTATGTCTCGTGCTATGCACGGGTTTAATTTAATTATGGCTAAAATTATGCCTTACAAAAAAAATTATGTAAAAGTTAGTTTTTTTTTTTTTTTGGTTTGAATGAGATCAATAATATAAAACTATTTTTTTCTCCAAATCACAATAAATCAATATCAATAAAATTACAAAAGTTTACAATTATCAAAATAATAATGAAGAGATATACATCCAATAAACTTAAATTTTCATTAATTATTTAGTTTTACTGACTTTTCTGATATAATTGTTGGATGGAACATAAATTATTTTAATAAAAAAATAGTTTTTATACTAATATCTATGTAACAAAATCGCATATCAATATTACATCATCTTATTATATAATGTTACTATATAACATAATTTTCTATTATAAAACTAATAGTATGGTATCATTACTTTTATAGAATTGTTACCAAAGGCGAAAAAAAAATATGTGAATATTACAGAACTTCAAGTAACTAATCAATACTGAATGAGTACAAATATAAAAAAATAGGATAGTTAGATATAAATATAATAAAACTAAGAATAAATAGGTTTAGCAAAAGATAAGATTATAAAATATCAAACATAATGAGTTAAGTTTTGCTTAAACGATATTATGTATTATCCTATTTTCATAATTTTGAGATAATGTATACCCACTAAATCATAAGGAAAATAACAATTGATCACAAATACAAAATTAATGTAATTTTATGTGTTTGGTGGTGCTTGATGTGTTCTGACTCTTTGAATTTTTTTATAAAAAGTTTTTCCATTCAAAAAGAAAAAGTAATTAATTTGGCCAATTAATTAAGATTACATAAAACAGATTTGGCGCTATTTTCATCTTCAATTTACGTATAATAAATTTACGCAGAAAGCAAAATAATACAGGTTTAATCTTTTATTTTTTAAATCAATAATTAACACATAAAAAATTACATATATACATGATTACATACTCTCCATGCATCCATATGTAATATTTTATGTCTATTTACTGTCTAAGAGTGGAATATTGCAATTTAAATGGAAAAACGAATTATGGCTGATTTCAAGCAAAATGGGCTGATCATTTAAAAAGTGTATTTATTGTCTAAGAGTGGAATATTGCAAATTGAAATGGAAAAATAAATTACGGCTTATTTGAAGCAAAAGGGGCTGATTCATTTTAAAAAATTCCCATATCCAATTTATGTATAGCAAATTTGTGACTTATTTGACTTTCCAATTAAAAAAAAAAAAAAGATTTCGAAAAAGCAACAATATATTATTTCTGAAAAGAAAATCAATGTGGTCAATTAATTAAAATTAGATGATAAAAAAGATTAATTACTTGAAATTATGTAGCAAATGTACGGCGAATTTACGGCTATTTGCATTTTCAATTTACGTATATTAAATTTACGCGGAAAGCAAAATAATATGGGTTTAATCTTCTTATTTTTTAAATCTATAATTAACACATAGAAAATTACATATACATGAATTACAATACAAAATAAGATAATAAAAAACATAATAATTAAACCAATACAAAAGAATTCTTACCTGCTTGAGTAATTCCTTTCGTTTCTTGTGAAATTGAAGATCCTATTGACATAGAAAAATCACATATACATGACTTAAAAAAAGAATTAGGGTAATAAAAAGTATTAAAATTCAAGCAAAACAAAAATTTCATACCTGCTTGAGTACTCGTAATCTCTCTATCTCTCTTTTTATAAATCTATAATTAACACATAAAAAATTACATATAGATAAATTATAAAACATAATAAGATAATAAAAAAAATTAAAACGCAAATAAAAGCAAAAATTTCATACCTGCTTGATAAGTGTGTGCAAAAAATGTAGAATAATTATATACTCTCCATGCATCCATATGTAATATTTTATGTCTATTTATTGTCTAAGAGTGGAATATTGCAATTTAAATGGAAAAACGAATTATGGCTGATTTCAAACAAAATGGGTCGATCATTTAAAAAGTGTATTTATTGTGTAAGAGTGGAATATTGCAAATTGAAATGGAAAAACAAATTACGGCTTATTTGAAGCAAAAGGGGATGATTCATTTTAAAAAATTCCCATATCCAATTTATGTATAACAAATTTGTGGCTTGTTTGACTTTCCAATTTAAAAAAAAAAAAAAAAGATTTTGAGAAAGCAACAATATATTATTTCTGAAAAGAAAATCAATGTGGTCAATTAATTAAAATTATATGATAAAAATGATTAATTACTTGAAATATGTAGCAAATTTACGGCGGATTTACGGCTATTTGCATTTTCAATTTACGTGTAATAATTTTACGCGGAAAGCAAAATAATACAGGTTTAATCTTCTTATTTTTTAAATCTATAATTAACACATAGAAAATTACATATACATGAATTACAATACAAAATAAGATAATAAAAAACATAATAATTAAACCAATATAAAAGAATTCATACCTGCTTGAGTAATTCCTTTTTTCGTTTCTTGTGAAATTGAAGATCCTATATTGACACAGAAAAATCACATATACATGACTTAAAAAAATTAAGATAAGAAAAAGTATTAAAATTCAAGCAAAACAAAAATTTCATACCTGCTTGAGTACTCGTAATCTCTCTATCTCTCTTTTTATAAATCTATAATTAACACATAAAAAATTACATATAGATAAATTATAAAACAGAATAAGATAATAAAAAAATTAAAACGCAAACAAAAGCAAAAATTTCATACCTGCTTGATAAGTGTGTGCAAAAAATGTAGAATGATTACATACTCTCTATGCATCCATATGTAATATTTTATGTCTATTTATTGTCTAAGAGTGGAATATTGCAATTTAAATGGAAAAATGAATTATGGCTGATTTCAAGCAAAATGGGCTGATCATTTAGAAAGTGTATTTATTGTATAAGATTGGAATATTGCAAATTGAAATGGAAAAGAAAATTACGGCTTATTTAAAGCAAAAGGGGATGATTCATTTTAAAAAATTCCCATATCCAATTTATGTATAACAAATTTGTGGCTTGTTTGACTTTCCAATTAAAAAAAAAAGATTTTGAGAAAGCAACAATATATTATTTTTGAAAAGAAAATCAATGTGGTCAATTAATTAAAATTATATAGTAAAAAAAACTAATTACTTGAAATCATGTAGCAAATTTACGGCGGATCAAAAAGAAAAAAAAGATTTTGAGAAAGCAACAATATATTATTTCTGAAAAGAAAATCAATGTGGTCAATTAATTAAAATTATATGGTAAAAAAGATTAATTACTTGAAATTATGTAGCAAATTTACGACGAATCAATTACATAAAACGGATTTACGTCTACGGCTATTTGCATTTTCAATTTACGTATCATAAATTTATGGTTGATTTGACTTTTTAATTAATTAAAATTATATATAAAAAATTAGTTATTAACTTTCCATACTTAAAATTAGTTATAACAAAAAAAAATCAAAATTCTAGAAAATTAAGATTAGTTACTTAAAATATTGCAAAAAAAAAAAAAAAGGCTGATTCCATATTCATTTGACTTTTCAATTAATAAATTATATATTAGTTATTATCTTTCCATACTTAAAATTAGTTATAAAAAAAATAATCAAACTTCTAGTTATTAATTTTCCATACTTAAAATTAATTGTAATAAAAAAATCAAAATTCTAGAAAATTAGGATTTGGTCAAAATTGAAAGAATTGGTCAAATGACTTCCTTCAAATTAATTAATATATATATTTGAAGGAAGTCTTTGACTTCAATAATTCAATTTTGACCAAAATTCTAATTTTTTAGAATTTTGAATTTTTTTTAATTGTAAAAATATTATATTTGGTAGGTAGGCATTAATGGCATATGTTATAATTTTCAATGTATTTGGCCTCTTTAAATTACATCCTTTATTAATTTATTGATACATTTTTTTAATTTTGAGAATATTGATTCTAACATATATATATATATATATATCCTCCACCCCACATATATATTTGTAGTATGCACTGTATATATCGATTTTTTTAAAGATTTCAAATAATTTTTACAATGCATTCTAATTTTTTTTCTTAAATGCATGGAGAACTTAGCATCATTAACATAATTAAAAAATATAGTTAACTAACTTTATTTATATTTATCAATATTATTCATCTTTAATTTATACTTTTGATTATGATTTCCGTGATTTTAGTTTACCACTTAATTTTCAAAATTTAATTAGTTTTTTCTTATTTATCAATAAAACATTAATAGAAATATAACTTCCTCATAGAATTAGTGTAGCTTCAGCGTTGGATAAAATAGAGTAATTTGACTTTATATACATATATTAATATTATCTATTTGAAATTCATAATTTTGGATATGATCATCTTATCTTAGCTCAACACTTATTTTCAAAAGTGGGGTAATTTTTTGATTGACATTTTTGCAAATGCTAATTTGTGAGAATTTTTAAATTTTATAATTATAATAATATTCCTATTGGTACATACAAATTTCCATATATATAAATTTTCTAAAATCCAGTCATCTACTTATTAAATGCCATTTATATCAATTTAATTATTAAATTCTAAATATTATAATTTGTGATATACTTTTTATTATAATATAATATTTTGTTTAGAAATTATTTTCTCTCTATGGTTCCTAATTATAATTTGACACCCTTATTCATAAAATGTTAATTTTGTAATTATCTTCCCTTTCATATCTTTGTCTTTTGTTTTATATAATAATTTTGTTGATCGTTAACTTTGTCTTTTGTTTATTCAATCTACATATAAAATATGAAGGGATTTGTTGAGATTATATCTTTTATTTTATATATAATACTAAAATGTCATATTGGGTAGCATATTCAATCACCAAAATTAATTTTTAATTGTGCTAAATAAATCTTTCTATGCATTTAACCATTTCTGTATATGTCATATTGGATAGCATAATTAATTTTGGAATCATTGACTTCAATTATAAAAATAATTTCTAATTATGCTAAAATAATCTTTCTATGTATTAAACAATTTATGTTTTAAATCAATTATTTCTCCATAAATTTTTTCCAAATTTTTTTTCATATTGTTTTTGCTAAAATTGCGATATCATTGTGTAACTAATAAATAATCACTAAAAATTTGCCTAATACCATGCAATTAATTAAGCATTTTGTCATTATTTGATGTCTACCTCTTCTCATCTCATTAAATTATATATATAGTGGGATTTTTTTTATTTTTTCAACTTTTTGTCATATCCTACTTCTAATCTAATTTATTTTTTAGTTTTCTTGATGAATTTAACTTCTTTTGAATTTTTATTTGTTGTTTAATATTTTTTATACTTTGCATGCTTAAGTTTCGAGTATGCTATTCCAATCAACATACGATAAATCCTTTTACTTTTATTTTATGCGTTCCAAAACTTAAAGAATTATTTTGAGTTTGAGATTATAGGATGTTCACATTTTCTCATCTCATTTAACTATATATAGCGGGACTTTTTTTAATCTGTTCAAGGTTTTGTCATAGCCTACTTCTAATTCTAATTGAATTTTTAGTTTTCTTGAAGAATTTAACTTCTTTTTGAATTTTTATTTGTTGGTTAATGTTTTCTCTACTTTTTCAGGCTTAAGTTTCGAGCATACTATTCCAAACAACTTACGACAAATCCATTTATTTTATTTATGCGTTCACAAGTTTCAAATAAGTTTTTTGAGTTTGAGATTACGAGCTAATATTTTAGTATATGGGTGAAACAATAACATAAGGGGCATGGAGATTTGGACCAAAAGTACCAAAGAGTAAACAACGATAGAGATTTTACTATATAATTTTGACATTAGAAAAAAAATACAAATATTATATTAAATAGTCGAACATAAAAAGCAAAATTAATATTGAAAAGTCTCAACAAAATAAAATAATCGATATATATATATATATATTTCTACATAATAATTTAATAATTACTTGCATGCACAAGTAAGATATATACTTGATTCCTTTTTTATAGTGAATTACATTATTTTTGTATTTGTGATCAATTGTTATTTTTCTTATGATTTAGTGGGCTTCCATGACATCAAAGTTATGAAAATAGGATAATACATAATATCGTTTAAGCAAACTTAACATATATTTTATAATCTTATTTTTTTGTCAAAACTATTTTTTTATTCATTTTATTATATTTATATCTACTAATAACTTTTTTTTAGTATTAATTATTTCTTCAGTATTGATTAGTTACTTGAAGTTCTGTAATATTCACATATTTTTTTTTCCCTTTTGGTAACAATTCTATAGAAGTAATGATACCATACTATTAGTTTTATGATAGAAAATTATATTATATAGTAACATTATATAATAAGATGATGTAATATTGATATGCGATTTTGTTACATAGATATTAGTATAAAAAATATTTTTTTATTAAAATTATTTATGTTTCATCCAACAATTATATTAGAAGAGTCAATAAAACTAAATAATTAGTTAAAATTTAAGTTTATTGGATGTATATCTCTTCATTCTTATTTTGATAATTTGTAAACTTTTGTAATTTCATTAATATTGATTAATTGTGATTTGGAGAAAAGAATAGTATTATATTATTGATCTCATTCAAACTAAAAAAAAACTAACTTTTACATAAATTTTTTTTGTAAGACATAATTTTAGTCATAATTAAATTAAACCCGTGCATAGCACGGGGCACACGCTAGTATATATATATACGTGAACATTTTATTTATAAATTGATTACAAATTATTCAAAAAATTAATAACACATAAATTAAGCGTACGTTCATCCTGAGCATAAAATATAAACTCTTGAGTGTGAAGTTGGAAATTGAGCCCAATGGGCATTCCAAAAGAAAATTCATGGGGGCCCCTAGTTTCACATGTTCAAAAGTTGGTCTCCACATACATGCAAAGCAAGGGAACAAAAATTTTCCCTACTTGACAAGGGAACTGCCATACACGTTTCTTGACTTGCAGAATTTGTCTTTTTAAATGAGACAAACTTCTTAATTAACATTTTCTTTTGTATTCATTGTACCAACATCAAGTTTCATATATTAATAATTACACCCCTTCTCCTCGTGTTTGATATAATTATGTATAAAAAAATTATTTAAAAAATTACATTTAGTATCTCTGAATTTTATTTTTATCTAATAAATAAGCTTATCCATTAGTCAAACTTTACGGAATTTGTTAATATTAACAAAAATACTAAATAAAAATCGATGTTCACCCTCGATTGACTTATTGGTAATTTATTGCAAGTCAAAAAAAACTTTTCTGGCTAAACTACCTTTATAACGGTGAAAATGTACTTCCTCACATAGACTATAACATGTGAAAATGTGTAAAGGGAGTTTGATCATAAAAAGATTTATTTGATCTATAATATGTCACCAATAAGTCAATAGATGATAAATATCGATTTTCATTCAATTGTCAATCTCAAAAAATTTGATAAATTTTGACTAACAGAATAACTTATTTGTGAGATAAAGGCGAACCTTAAGGGTACTAGATGTAATTTTCAAATCACAGGAGATTTGCGTGTAATTACACCAAACAGTGGGGGAGGGGGTGTAATTGTCAATTTTATTTATTAAGAGAATGTTTGGCTAGATTTATGTAAAAGATATTACAAATTTATATATTTAATGAAATGTTTATAAAATCTATAGGATATTCAATTTTTTTTAAGAATAAACAATTAAAATATTTGAATAAAGTAGTATTATATAAAACTTATAAAATATTTATATTGAAAAATCTATAAATAATTGAACTGATTTATTAAAATCTTCAAAATAAATTAGAAACCCCGTATTTATTTCAGAGTATTTTATAAGCTCTTAAAATTTTATTTTTGAATCTTCCAAGCATATTTTCTTAAAAAACTTATAAAATAATTTGTAATATTGTAAATTGTAAACAGCTTAAAAACTGTTTTAGAAAACTTATTAAATCATAAGCCAACCACCCTCTAATTATTGTAGGTCGGAGTATTCTCCTCCATATTCCATTTATCGTCTATGAGTCATCAATTTTAAATGAAAATTGCACTTTCATCCCATAACTTAAGTTCTCTATAGTTTTAGTCTCCTCGCTTATGAAATTCTTAGAAAACCATCCTAAAATTTTAAAAAATTCTCATTTTTAATCCTCCTACAAACTTTTGTTACAAAATTGGTCAAGAGAAAAAAAAAAAAAAAAAAAAACCAACAACAACAACATGATGCAAGTCATGTGATCATTTTTCTCCTTTCTGGAAAAATAACGAATTTGGAAATTAACAAAGGGATTGAAAATAAAATTTCTTATAAAAATTATGGAATTATTTCGAAATTCTCATAAACAATGAGATTCAAAATGTATTGAACAGAAATTAGAGAACGAAAAATACAATTTTCCCTCGATTCCAGTATCGGTGAGGAGGGTTATGTTGAGGAATCTAATTTGTAGCACTTAAATGGGGTTGGGAACAAAAAATTGATCAAATATGAAACTCTATTCTTGACATATATTGAAAATTAGCTTCCGGTTCATATGTACCATACCAGGGGGAAGTAAACTAACGAAATTGTAATTAAATTAAGGAACTATGGTTATCCGGTACTATTTAACAAATTTGAAAAAGAAAAAAATAAACATTGAATGCATATACCGTCTAAGGGGAAAAATACGTTTTTTGTCCTATAATTTTGGGGTGACACTTTTGATCAACTCTAATTCCAATTTTGCAATGAAAAAAATAATTTAATAGCAGTAACATAATTGATTCAATTTATACTGAAAAATATCAATTTATCCCAAAAAGGAATAGTCACGTGCCGAACATGCGTCTTTTTTCATAAAAAATATTTTACACACATAATTGGTATAAATATATATATTTAAATACCATAAAATTTGTAATAAGATGTGCAATAAAATTCAATCCCAACATACTTCTAATCTTTCCATCTCAAGCTAGCTATTTGTATTCACTCTCAATTTATGCGGATTGAATTTTCTTTTGTAAAATTGTATTTTATTTTCTATTTCATTCAAAAAACACACACGTCATGTATGTAAAATTTTTCCGTAAATAAAATACATGATTTTCTTTTCATACATGTTATGTGTATATATTGAATAAAATAAAAATAAAATACAATTTGCAACCAAAAATTCAATCTGTTTATATGGCAATTTGTTCAATTGGTTTGCAGGAAAAATTTGTTGAAGGACTGATTTGCAAAAGCTGGAGTACTAGAAAAAGCAGTAGGGCCAGCAGAAAACAACATCTATAATTCATCATTGTCATATTTACCTGCAGCATCACCCATTTCTATATTTATACCCCCCACCCCCCACCCCACCCCCCACACCCCCCCCACCCCCCACCCCACCCCCCACACCCCCCTTAACTCACTCGTGAACGTGATGCTGCACAGAAATCTTTTCACGGATATACTTCACCTTTTACTGCTCATAAACCATTAGTTCATTCAATGCAAAGAAGCCCACAATGTCAGAACTCTGCGATCTGCAAATTCACATCAATGGCCAGCACACATTCTTCCTCTCCGAGGTAATCATAATACTGTCTTCAGTAAACCGGTTTTCAATATTCAGACAATTTTGATTCATCAGCTCTTAATTTCTTGGTTTCTGGGCTGCAGAAAATCCTGTCGAAGTATTCGTGGAAGTTGCGGAAGATAATCAAGCAAGAAAAGCGAAGAACTCAGATCAGGAGGTCGGGGATTGAAATTGATGATTTTCCAGGCGGCCCTGACGGGTTTGAACTGATTTCAAGATTCTGCTACAACAACGGCGCCATTTCCGTTACAGTGGGAAACGTCTCCCTCCTCCATTGCTGCGCGGTGTTTCTTGGAATGTCCGACAAGGCATCCCCCGTCAATCTCTTGCATCAGACAGAAGAGTTTCTCGACGGGGTTTTCTACTGGTCCTGGAATGAAATCGTCACCTGTCTCAAGAACTGTGACCCCTTCTTCTCTTACGCAGAATCCTGTGGCCTTATTCAGAAGCTTTTGTGCTCTCTTCTTGCCAAGATTGCACAGAATTCCGATGCCAGTTTACTCTCCTTCTCCTCGTCTTCTTCGTCTTCCTCTCCCGAAACAGCTCGTAGTTTAAACTCACCAGTCTCCACATCAAGAAAAGCATGGGCCTGGTGGTTTCAGGACATGACTGTTTTGAGTCCGAGGATTATAGAGCATTTCCTCCGCGCATTAGGGTCTTACGGCAGTGATAACAACAACTTACTCCTCACAAGATTTCTCTTACATTATCTCAAAACCGCATCACATTCAAATGGCGGCGGCAGCGTCAGGTCGACAGAATACCGAGGATTAGCAGACACTGCAGTTCACGGGGTGGTGTTGATGGGGAGAACTGCATTTTCCTGCAGAGGGCTGTTTTGGGTGCTGAGAATTGTTTCCGGTTTCGGGCTGAGCCGGGACGGGCGGGCGGCGCTGGAGAGGCTGATAGGAGGGATGCTTGATCAGGCAACCTTGGACGATTTGCTGGTGTCTGGTGGGGGGAATGGAGGGGTTTATGATGTGAATCTTGTTGTGAGGTTGATCAGATTGTTTGTTCATTACTATGATGATAAGGTGTCATTGGAGAAGATGAAAAAAGTTGGGGAATTGATTGACATGTATATAGGGGAAATTGGACCGGATCAAAACCTCAAGATCTCAAAGTTTCTTGGAGTTGCAGAGAGTTTGCCTGATTGTGCAAGAGATTCATTTGATCAAGTCTATAGAGCAATTGACATCTATCTTCAGGTGATCACATTTCTTAATATATTTTGGCTTTCATACTTAATTAGTTTATCAAATTTCTTCAAGGTTAATTGCATTTTTTCATATGTGAAAATATTAATAGCTAGGTATCAAATTTAATTGAAAAAAAAATACAATTCATAAACTTTTGAAAATAACCTCACTACTCCCTACATTAAGTAGGAGGTCGCGCTACCCCTTTTTTTTTTAAGTTTAAGGGATAGTATTACCCCTTTTTCTTGAAGGAAATTTTCTGCTATTTTCACATGGCATTTGATCGAAAATTTTTAATCCAAACTAAGTTTGACATGAACTAAATTAATTATATAACAAGTGTAATACATTTATCGTGTGATTAGTATAAAGTTAAAAAAAAATAACCAATCATATAATATGTGTATCATACTTGTTGTGTGATCGATTTGATTTGGGTGAGAATCTTCCCACTTAATCCTATTTCTTCAAATAATTCTTTAATTTACTAAAAAAAAAAAAAAAATTCTTACTTACTGCATTTTTTCCTTTCTTCTTTTCCATTTCTTATTATCTTCTATTCATGGTATGGAGATAACGTACTAATGGTGTGGGATAGTGTGTGTGGGTTGGGGGTCCCACGGGGTCGGGGCAAAGACAAGTACATAAGAATGACACAGAAGACAACTTGAGAAGACCTGTTTTTTGACTTCCGGATTTTGCTTCATTTTCGATATTTCCAAGATTCCCATAAATCTACCAGTTCTTTTGTTAACTCCCAAGTGACATTTGAAGTTAGAAAGAGTTTAAGGATACCTTAATTTCTTGGGTGAATTACAGTTACCCTTTTAGAATTTTGGCATAATTACGAAGGATAAAAGTTATTTTTATTTATGTAATTATATTCAATTCTTATTTTAGTTTTTTTTATCTTTTTTGGATTTTAAAAAAAATCCTGTAAGTTTTTAATTGTCACGATTTTGGTTCTTCTTTCACCGAAATTTTTTCAACGTCATCGGAAATGTTTGAAATTTGGGCTGCCACATCAGACATTTCCGGCAACTTTAAAAAAACTCCGGCGGATTGAGGACCAAAATCGTGAAATTAAAAAAGCTACAGGACTTTTTTTAAACCCTAGAAAGATAAATGACTAAAACGAGAATAGGGTATAGTTACAGGACCAAAAATGTCTTTAAGCCAATTACGAATACCCCGTATTGTTTGAGAAATTATAAATACCTCATGATTCTAATGACCGTCTAACTACTAGCTCAATCGGTTAGTCCGGTTAGGTTTCCGTCCATTTTTTATAGTGAACTAATCAAAAATACTTTTATGCATTATAAATTAAAAATTTATATTTTTTATGGGTTAAGTGGATAATTTTTTTTATAATATTTCAATTTTCTTCATCCACCTTGTCTATTTTTTAAATTATTTTTTCATTTTATTCAAAAAAAGAGAGAAAAAATACAGCAAGGGAAAAATTTGCAAAATTCAGGGGCATCCAAAAATTACATATTTTCATCAAACATTATTAGTAAGTTTTCAAACGACAAGGGGTACTCGTAATTATGTCAAATTTTAGAAGAGTTCGTTGCAATTTATCCTAATTTATTTATTAACAATAATTAAGCATTAATTAGGTTTCGTTTACTGGAGGAAATTGGCACTTGATGATGCCTAAAACAATGCTAATTATTCTCTGCCAGCATATATCTTCTTGCATTATATTTGTCCTTTGTTCTTGTGTCTTGTGCTTCATAGTTTATCTGTGAATCCTACCAATTAATTTATTAGACAGGTCTAATTGTCATTATCTATGAAAACTAGAGCCATAATATTCGATTAGTCGTGTCGTCGTCTAATTAAAAATGCCAACAAGTTAATAAAGTACCCCCTCCACAATTAACAGCTTGTCCTTCCAATCATAACCTACTATTTTATTACTTTCTTGAATAATAACAATTAATGCGTAATTATTTGAATTATGAAATAGAATAATTATACTGTCACGGGACTTAATACGTGGTTTCATAGTCTATGTTCTTGCTCCCTAATATTTATAGGGTGAATTACACGCAGACCCCCTCTGAAATATAAAATTATATTTCTATTAAAAAAAATTCAAAATTATACTTATACTCCTCTTGAATGTAATATATATATATATATATATATATGGAGTGAGGTTAATATTTTTGTATTGTCCTCCTTATAAGTATGAATATATTACATAAGAATGTTAATTGAATGCTAAAATTAAAAATTTATATAATTATTTTTTTAACATTAGTATTTTCTGTTCAAATTCTAACGAAATTGGGTCAGGTATAAACAGTGAAATTTTTGAAAGATCGTAAATATTTATTTTTGAAACTTGTTTGGGTTAAGTATAATTTTAAATTTTTTTAAAGGGGTCTAAATATAATTAACCCATATTTATATTGTGTACTTTTTTTATTTAGATGCTTGAAACTTAATTAGGATGTCGGGAAGGATAGCTATAAGGTAAACGACACATAACTTGCCCTGTCTTTCCATGGATAAAGACAATGGAGGTTTTTGTCTTTTATATTTAATGACTGTTTGTATTATGATTGATGGCGTCTATGGATTCTTTGCATAATTATATAAATATTTCGGTAAACTACAACTATCTTTATCGAGATTTGACAAAATTATAAATATGTTCTCATTATTTAGAAAATTACGAAATCCCCTGACTTTAACATATGTCTAACATCGAGTCAATTTCGTTAGATTTTCATCCAAATTTTGTGGTGAATTGCCTAAAATGTCCCTTTGGATTGTAAAGTCATAATTTTATATATTTCTAATTTTTTAAATATTTTTATGAACTAATATTATTTATAGACTATTTATTTTATCTACTCTCAGATTTTTTTTATGTTTTTTCAAATATTTTTTTTTGAAAAAATAAAAAGAAAATACAGGAATGGTAAGTTAGTACTTCTCTCATCTCCATCTAGGGCTTATATAATTATTTTTCTTTTGACGGGACTATTTGTAATTTTTTAAACAATGAAGGGATATTTATAATTATATCAAAATTCATGGAAAGTAGTTATAATTTACCTAAATATTTTTTAAAGTTCGGGCCTAGGGTAAAACAATATTCGAATTTTAGATAAGTATGTTGCTAACCTTGCATTGTTTTTTGCCGTACAAAGTATTTTTTCTTATCTATCTGATTTCTGGAGGACATATAATATAATTTTTCAAAATTGAATATTTTTTTTTGGGTAAATTACAACTATTTTCCTTAAAATTTGGCATAATTATAAATATTCTTTTCACTACAAAAAGTGTAACATTAACCATATTTAATTGACATGGTTAATAGTAAATAACCATAGCATTATAGCAAATACTCATCGACCACGGCCACAATGGTTCTCGACCGTAGTTTTTGCGAGAGTGGCTAAAATATTTGTCATGGCTAAAAGCCATGGAGAATGTTTTTACCACGGCTCTTAGCCGTGGCAAATAAGTTTTCATGGTGGAAAATTAATTTTTGCATCGGTTTTTATCTAACCGTAGTTAATAATAATTATTTACCACGATTTTTAGCTGTAGTCATTAAAAATATAGCTAATTGTGAGTTTTTTTTTCTACTACTTGTTGTTTGAAAAATTACAAACATCCCCCTGATTTTAACGGCCATCTAACAACTAACTCAATCCATTAGTCTCCATTAGGTTTCAATCCATTTTTATAGTGAACTGACTAAAATGCTCTTGTGCTCTATAAGTTAAAAGCTTATTTGTTTTTTTAGTTTTTATCTTAATTTTTCAATTTTTTTCGTCCACCTCGTCTATTTTTTTTAAATTTTCTTTTTTTTTTTTCAAAAAAAAAATCAAGGGCAAATTTGATAATTTCAGGGCTCTATCCAAGGATTGCATAATTTCATCAAATATAAGGGGGAATTCATAATAAAACAATGATGGAATATTTATAATTATGTCAAATTTTAAGAAAGCTCGTCGTAATGTACCCTTTTCATTATGATGTCTTTTTTTTTTTCTACCCAAGTTAAGTGAGGCTAAAGATGTGAAATGAGATTTTCTTATGCCTTTTTGGTTTATGGAAAACTTATTGAATTGTGCTAACGAGGCCTAGTTCAATTTGTGAAATTGAGGTCCCATAACTCTAAGGTCATGGGTTCAAATCCTACCAATCTGTGAGATATTATTCTACTTTAATAGTAGATAACGGCTTCAGCAGTAGTTGTTGATCAGATATAAATTATTTGATATTGATGATTGCTAGAGTTGCTGGTAGTTGTTAAATATAAATATTTGATATTGATGATTGTATTGGATTTATTAAAAAAAGAAAAATTGAACTGTGATCTTCATCCTATTGCAGTCTCATCCATGTCTTTCCTTAGAGGAGAGATCAAGATTGTGCAGATGCCTAAACTACGAAAAGCTAAGTTTGGAAGCCTGCAAAGACCTAGCAAAGAACCCTCGAATACCTCCAAGAATTGCAGTTCAAGCATTGGCTTCTCAGCATTCCATCATACAAGCCGCCGAGTTTGTGAACGATGATCATTCAACCCTTAGCAGCAGCAGTTCGTATAAGTCCATTAATAATAATTATCAAATGGTGTTGTACAAAAACAATGACAACTTGGAAACGGAGAGCTCAACCGACGACAAGGAAGATGTTAAAGTGAACTTGGAGAGGATGCAGTGGAGAGTAGTGGAGCTAGAGAAAGTGTGCAGAGAAATGAAAGGTCAAATGGCAAGAATGGTAAAGCTTACCCCTCAGCATACAAGACCTTTGCCTAGATTGTGTTGATCGATCAATCTTCTTTTTACACATACTTTCTTGCTTTTGGGTTTTGTTATTTTGTTGATTTTCTGAAAAGAAATCTTGGTCATGTCCAGAGGAATGTATTTTAATTTTATTTTTATTTGTAAATGTTTATGAATGCCATTTCAAATCATAATAGAAGCTACTCGTGATCATTGGGGAAAAATGTGATTTTGGTCCAGTTTCTTAAATGCGGTGGTGCTTTTGGTCCAAGCTCATTTCAAAATAGTGAATCAGGATAGTAATATTTAAAAAATGGCAATTTAAGAACAAAATTCCCTAATTTAGCCGGAATGACACACATGACGTGCAAGTGACCCCCCAATTTTGGGAATTTCTCCAAATTCTGGTGACTTAGCACACGTGGATAAAAAAATTTTAGCATGTGCTTACGTGACTGGGGTGACGTGTTCCCAACTCACATTTCCAACCCATGTAAGGTTGGTCCTTGGAGAGAAAATAGCAGCACCACATAACCACTACCCACCACCACCTCACTGACTGCAGCCTCCACCGTCACCACCAGAACTCTGCCTCTGCGCAGCCACCGGCGGTGCCTGAAAATTTACGATGAACTTCCGCACCACCCTCCGCCTCGTCGTCCATTAGCAACCTTAGCTCCACCGCACGTGTCCTCATTAGACAAGAGACGTGCCCCCATCATAGCCAACCAGTTTCAGCCTAACCCTAGATCCCCCTTTCTTCTCAACATCAATTCCCCGCCATCATGCCATTTTCAATCACACCGCCACTAAAATACTCCCTTGCTCAAGACGATTACTTTGAGCCTATACCCATCCATTTTGGTTACCAAATTGCCATTTCCCACTTCATCTCCTAATTCATGAGTTCAACCATTCTTGTGTTGTTTTTATTTAGGGGTGAAGGGGACAGCGCCGCCGCCCCCCCCCCCCCCCCATAGAGAAGGGTGACGGCGAGGCCATTACCCCCCACTCTAGGTGACGACTCTGCTCCAGGTCTGTGCGGCGCGATGTCGCCTAGATTTGAGCAGGGCAATGTCGCATCGCCCAAATTGGAGGCCGATGGTGACGCGGTGTCACCTGCCGCCCCTTAGCCAAGACGGTCGACAGTGACTTGCGGAGGACGTGCGGGCAGCAAGGGGATGCCGGCCAGCATGCAGGTGCACAAACGGCAAGTGAGCAGAGACTCTTACCGATTGGGGATCACAATACTGTTCATATGGGAACTTCCTTGATGTGTAAGGATGCTATCCGCCAAGTATGAAGTCGTTTCATGAACGTTTGGGCACGAAGATATAAGGGCGACTATCGGGCGCCATCCTGTGTGCGAATAGGAGATTGAAGTGGGAAGCAGAGTGCTTTATCTTTCGAGATTTGCAAAAATATTTCAATGGGGTGTTCCATGGAGTGTTGGGAACATCTTCACAAAGTTTCAGAGTTAGACGGTTCCGATTGAGTAGGAAACCACGACGATGTTTGGAGCCTGCCAGTGTAGTGGCGAGAAGGCTGTTTCAGAATATTGCGAGGGCAATTCGCAGAAGATGGATGATCGGATGGGGCTGAAAATGTGGACTTGTGATGTAGACATCGTAGGCTACGGAACGGTTCAAGAGGCACGTGATTTCGACGTCGGACGACGGAGATGGAAAAGAGGTGCGCTCCTCGGCCATTTTAATGTCTACTGCTGGAATAAGGGAAATTCTTTTTAAGCCTATTATAAAGGGGCGCATGCCGTGGTGAGCTCCAGCTAGCCTCTCCCGTGCGGCAAGGCATTAAATGAGCAACCCTTGGGGGCATGTTGGGGCCTTCAAGGGCTGGCTTTAGGCACCTTGAAGGGAGGGCTAAAGTCCTCGGACGGGATGGGAACTGAACGGGCGGCGTGGGGCCAAGATGGCCCACGTTGGGCAACGAATGCGGCAAGAGGTTTCGTGCTATGCGCAAGGTTGCCCCGCGGGCTGCGGGAAATCAGGGGCAACACCTCTAGGCCGAATGAACAACCGAGGTTAACACTCCAAGACCTCGTGAGCTAATTCGTGACATGCGCTATTGGGTTCTAGCCATGCACGGGGGTCCGTTGGCTAGGATACGCGGTCGTGCGGCGACGCCGTGATGTGGGCAAATTGTGAGGCCACGCTGAAAGGCAAGAAGGCATGTTGGGCATGCCGTGCGGGATTGATGCGAGATGTTGGCATCCGGATTAGGCCACGGACTTGTGATGTTGTCCTATTCGGGCGAGGCATACGAGACGGGCATGGTGAAGACATCCGCCGGTTATGTACCAACTGAACGTTGAGTATGCGATGGGCGTTGTGGGCGTAAGAATGGCCCATAGTGCCGAGATGGAGCGAGGATGCTTCGAGCCATTGCGAGATGCATCGAAAGGACCCGAGATTGTGGGCGAGATACATAATGGCAAGCTAGCTAGTTGGGGCCAGACATGAAGACACGCAAGGCATGCGAGCCGCGACCCTTGGTGAACATGGGCATTTCGGATAGGCGAGTGCCGGGCACAAGGTGCCGCACCAGGAGCCGTTCGAATGTTGTGCTGGTGAGCTGCGAGTGTTGAAGACACACGAGTGGGAAATCGTTAGGACTCGAATGGATGAAGGTCGGTCGAAGGTTGAGTGCAACCTGAGAGGCATCACGGGTGAAAAAGAGATATTTCGCTGCGACAAAAGAGTCCGCCCGTGACAGTTGATATCAGAGCCCAGATAATCCCGGGCTCCCAGAGGACGAAGTGCGCACTTAAGGAGGAAGTGTGGCACACGAGCTCTACACCAGGTAGAGGCAATTTGAGGCGAGTTGAGACCGTTTTGAGACAGAATCAGACCGAATTACGACACAGCAAGTGTAGGCTACCTGTCATGGCTTTAAAATGCTTCAGTGAGCCGATTGTGACTGAATGGTTTTAGGGGATGTCCACCACAGAATGAGGAATCAGTGGCGTCCTTTTGCGTGCGTTGGGGCTGCTTCAGTGAGTGAGTGGCTACGGTCCGACTTTGAGATTGCTGTTGTTGGTAAGCAGTTGTGTGAAGATTACATACGTTTGGGCAAGTTGTCAATTAGTTCGAAATTTTTTTGGACGAAGAAGGAAATCAGAATTTTCAGAATTCATCTTGGCTTCCCTATGCAGAGGGGGACATGCCGATGTGTCGGGTGGACTGCGAGAGCCACGTTTTTGCCGTTAGCAACCATGTGCGCGGAAAAGCCGCAAGTCAGGGGACGATCAAGGCATGGAGGCCGTTCGGTGGGTGAAGTACCACCTTGTTGAGAAGCCTTCCAGCGGGGAAGGATGAGCGAATTGATGAGATGTTGAGGCACAGTTGCACAAAAGGTGCATGAGAGCAAGCCACCCTTGGGGTTGCAAGGAGTGGAAGCCTAGACCCCTATGCGGACAGAGTTGCATGTGGAAATGAGACCCGAATGTGTTTGGGCAGTACAGAGCGAAATGTGGGTTGAAGTTCTCGTGGAGAGATGGGGGTGTGTCAAGTGAAAAGACGACATGCTTCAATAACCAGAGGGCAGAGATCCGTAAATATGTGAATTGTGGCAACTTGTCTGGAGCTTGAGTGGAAGATAGGTCACTAAGCTGCGCGAAGTGCTCACCGTGAGCACAATTGAGCTGAATTGAGAGCGTTCCTTGAAGAGATTCTGACACCATATGTGGGCTCTTCGGTCTAAGAGTTTTCGAAGGGGACAACCGAGTTGAGATTGCGAGGAGCATCGGGCTCCATTGCACCATGAGCGGCATGGTGCTGTTGGATTGGGAGGCAAAGACTCTCAATCCTGCTGTTGGGTTGGGATTTGAAAATCTTAATCCTACTATCAGTTGGGGCGACGACCCCAACCTTTATGCTGAGTCAAGAGGACTCTTTGGGAGAGAATTCGGACCCGTGAGTGGCGTGGTTCCGAAGTTGGGCAAGGCCCAAGTGCTTCCAAGTTGGTTTAAGTGTGGTCACCGCAAAGGCGGACTGCGTGCTTGCCGAGGACGCAACACATCGAGTGGGGGAGAGAGTGTGAACCGTATGCACAGATTTCAAGCTTAACCAGTTCCAGATCAATTCGGGTGTATATGATGCACTGTTTTGAGGGACGACACAGTTATGAATGGCACACTTGACAAACTTGCGACACAGTTTGCTACCCAGCAGTTATAGAAGAGAGTGCAGTGAGACGACACAGACTCCGGGCATGTGGAAGAATTGAGCGTATTGAGACACTATCCATGGGGGCAAACCGTCAGTTGAAGCAACAGTTGAGGAAGAGAGTGTAGAAGCGTACACAGACTTCCAACTTGTGTTGAATGTGAAATGAAGTACATTGAGGCACTATCTGTGGGAGGTGACCCAGCTACCGAGGAAGAGAGTGCAGAATGAGTGTACAGACTTCTGACCTGAGTTTTCGTGTTTGAATTGGGTGCATTGTAGCACTATTCATGGGGAGCTAACCACCAATCGGAGGAAGAGGGTGTACATGAAGTACACGAACTCTCACTTGCGTTGATTAGGCCACAATGGGGTGCAGACGAGGCGTCGTTGGTGTGGAGAAAACGTGTTGTGCTGAACGACACTCACGTAGAAGGGCTCAAAAGAGCCGGAGGTCGGTCTTGTGTAGCGGGATACCAGAGATGGGTATCGGGCACTGCATACACTTCAATTCTTTGTGTATGTGTTGACGAGGATGTCAACAGATCGAGTGGGGGAGAATGTCACCTGCCGCCCCTTAGCCAAGACGGTCGTCAGTGACTTGCGAAGGATGTGCGGTCGGCAAGGGGATGCCGGTCAGCGCGCAGGAGCACAAACGGCAAGTGAGCAGAGACTCTTACCGATTAGGGATCACAATACTGTTCATATGGGAACTTCCTTTATGTGTGAGGATACTATCCGCCAAGTATGAAGTCGTTTCATGAACGTTTGGGCACGAAGATATAAGGGCGACTACCGGGCGCCATCCTGTGCGCGAACAGGAGATTGAAGTGCAAAACAGAGTGCTTTATCTTTCGAGATTTGCAAAACTGTTTCAATGGGGTGTTACATAGAGTGTTGGGACATCTCCACCAAGTTTTAGAGTTAGACGGTTCCGATTGAGTAGGAAACGATGACGATGTTTGGAGTCTGCCAGTGTAGTGGCGAGAAGGCTGTTTCAGAATATTGCGAGGGCAATTCCCAAAAGATGGATGATCGGATGGGGTTGAAATTGTGGATTTGTGATGTAGATGTCGTAGGCTAGCAACGGTTTAAGCAGCACGTGATTTGGACGTTGGACGAGCGAGATGGAAAAAAGGTGCGCTCCTCAGCCACTTTAATGTCTACTGCTGGAATACAGGAAATTCTTTTTAAGCTTATTATAAGGGGGGGCATGCAGTGGTGAGCTCCAGCCAGCCTCCCCCGTGCAGCAAGGCACTAAATGAGCAACCCTTGGGGGCATGTTGGGGTCTTCAAGGGCTGGCTGTAGGCACCTCGAAGAGAGGGCTAAAGTCCCCGGATGGGATGCGAACCGCATGGCCGGCGTGGGGCCAGGATGGCCCACGTTGGGCAAAGAATGCGGCAAGAGGTTTCGTGCTACGTGCAAGGTTGCCCTGCGGGCTGCGGGAAATCAGGGGCAACACCTTTAGGCCGAATGAGCAATCGAGGTAAGCACTCCAAGACCTCGTGAGCTAACTCGCATGCGCTATTGGGTTCTAGCCATGCACGGGGGTCCGTTGGCTAAGATACGCGGTCGTGGGGCGACGCCACGATGTGAGCAAATTGTGAGGCCACGCCGAAAGGCAAGAAGGCATGTTGGGCATGCCGTGCGGGATGATGCGAGATGTTGGCATCTGGATTGAGCCACGAACTTGTGATGTTGTCCTACTCGGGCTAGGCATAAGAGACGGGCATGGTGAAGACATGCGCCGGTTATGTACCAAGTGAATGTTGAGCATGCGATGGGCGTTGTGGGCGTAAGAATGACCCATAGTGCCGAGATGGAGTGAGGATGTTCCGAGCCATTGCAAGATGCATTGAAAGGACCCGAGATTGTGGGCGAGATACATGATGGCAAGCTAGCTAGTTGGGGCCGGACATGAAGACACGCAAGGCGTGAGAGCCGCGACCCTCGGCGAGTATGGGCATTTCCGATAGGCGTGTGCCGGGCACAAGGTGCGCATTGGGAGACGTTCGAATGTGCGCTGGTGAGCTGCGAGTGTCGAAGACATACGACGGGGAAACCGTTAGGACTCGAATGGATGAAGGCCGGTTGAAGGTTGAGTGCAATCTGAGAGGCATCACGGGCGAAAAAGAGATATTCCGCTGCGACAAAAGAGTCCGCCCGTGACATGCTGTCACACCCTCTACAGTGGGCGGTGGCGGGGCAAATGGTAGACGAGCGGGTGGGTGGGTGGGGATAGGGATAAAATGGAATTTACTCTTAAATGGCTGATTTGGCAGAAGTGTTGAACATGTCACCATTGCCACGTAAGCTAGACTAGATTATTTTAATCTACATAGGCAAAGTTGGCCAGTGTAGTAAAAAATTAATACCCAAATTTTTATGGTCACATGCGGTCCATGGGAGAAATTTCGGCCAAATTAGAGTTTTTTGGACTAAAATTTCTATTTTTTTTTAAGAATTATAATCGTAAAATGCTATTTGAGAATAACCTTGAATCAAAAGTACCACCGCTACTAACAAACTGAACTAAAATTGCATTTTTCATTTTTCATTATAACTTATTATTTGTTCTTGAGTGGATCGTGGCTAGTGCATAACAACACAATGATTCATTTTAGTAGTATTTTTCACCATTTGTAGGGGCGTAATAACTAATTTGTTTCTAGGGCATGTCCACCATAACTTTGTACACTCTACTACAAAAATAATATGTCCGATTTGTCTCTCTAGATACCCTGAAATATGCCATTCCTCATTTTTTTTTTTGCTGTCGCCATTCCTCATTTGAGCAGTCCACAATTTACCAATTTAGTTTGTTAGACTTTGACCATTTAGACAATTTGGAAGGGAATCTGGTAAAAGATCATGGGATTGAGGTAGACGAGAGAGATCAATTGCAGGAAAACGACTTGAATGAAGATCAGTTCACTAAAGAACAGGACGCATTCCAACCGGTATCAAAGTTGCACATTGAAGAACAAACAAATATTTCGGTATCGCTACTTTCAACAAAAGAGTCAACGAATGAGTCAGATAAGATGGACCTACTATTGTCGAACCAGATGACAGGTAAGCACTCTTTAACACTTTCTACTTCTGACAAGGATTTTCAACTCCCCTAACATCCACGTCGACAAAACCTACCACCCCCTTTTCAAAACCATCTACATTAGCTGAACCTACCACCAAACTTACCATGTATAAAAACCAATTGGCGGAGTTTTCTGTGGGCTGCACAAATCAGCTGCACACTGCCCATACACGTGGAGACCCAATTATTGTCGATGAGCTGCACATGGAGGAAGAAACTCAACACTTGGCAATATCATCCTTACCACCTGGCCCAATTACAAACTGCTGTCAAACTGAGATGGTTTTTTACCCAGTTTCGGAGGACTCAACACCGGCTTTAATTCTACTCCACCTTCGCAGTTAATTCCAGCCTTACTCACTGTAAATAATTTAACTTTCACACATGGATCATACACTCCTAGACTACCCCTTCGGCAGAGGCCCAGAAGGAACTTATTCCTCGAATTCTCTAGCTTCAGGCCCATCTTCACCACATCTGGGCCACTTTCGATCAATTCCTAGGCCAATGTATCAGCATTCCTCACCAGCTTCGACCCAACAACTATTCTCCAATTCCAGTTCCATGGGGAACCCACATGCAACAAGCAACCCAAACCACTTCTTTCAGAATCATCCATTTCCCCAGACTCCTTTTCCTGCCATTTGAACCTACTCCTAACCCTAGGACCAAAAAACTACCTGGTACAATCCTTCCATACATCCCCTCACCTACTGTCTGGTCCGAGTTCAGCAAACAGTCTAGTTATAGATGTAGAACAAGAACGAGAAGAGTTTGTAAGGGATCGGGAAATGCAGTTCAAACTGCATCTGCACCCACTAGGAAGAGACCCCAATTCGAATCTCTTGAATGGGCATCTCCCAAACGGACATATCAACCTGATAGACCAGTGGCAAGGATCAGCAACTGTGCTACAAAATCACAACTTGACACCGATGAAGATAATGAGCTGGAACTGTAGAGGATCTGCGAGACCGGAATTCGTCATTGCTGCGAGAGATTTGGTTCATAGATATCACCCACACATATTCATTGTGTTGGATACTAGGGTTCAACGGGAGCGAGCTCATAGGATAATCAGAAGACTCCCTTTCACAAACACCATTATCATACCTTCTATTGGGATCTCTGGAGGGATATGGATTTTATGGAACGAATCTGAGGTAAGTATTCGCCAGGTTGATCTTTCTACGAGATCAGTTCATATGGGGTAGAATTCCCAACCCTCAACCAGCCTTTCCTGATGACAGCTCTTTACAATTATCCCCAGGTGCAAAATCAATATCAGGTTTGGAATTCCTTATGTCATTACTCTAATACCTCTCTGCCTTGGTGTGTTATTGGTGATTTCAACAATATTCTATATCCACATGAAAAAGTGGGGGGTAGACTGCTTCATGCTAGGAGTGAGGATTTTAGGAACTGTATTAGGGATTGTCAATTGAATGATTTAGGCTTTTCGGGACATCCTTTCACTTGGAGTAACAAACGATACGGAAAATCTTTTATTTCTGAAAGGTTAGACAAAGCTTTTGCTAATATGACTTGGATTAATAAATTTTTGAATTCTAGGATTAAACATTTACTGTCACCTTATTCTGATCACTCCCCTATTCTTCTTGAGCTTCAACCGCAGGTTTTTACACCTTCTCGTCCTTTTCGCTTTGAAAATTCTTGGACTCTTTCTGATAGCTATCACAAAGTTGTTATTGAATCCTGGAAATATTTTCTACCATCACAACCTGATTTTGGTTTCAAGTCTAATTTAAACTGTCTTATTTCAAAGACAAAAATCTGGAAAAAATATGTTTTTGGCAATTTGGATTCCTTAATGAATAATTTGCTTAATGAGCTTGAATATATTAAATCTTCTTATGAAGAAAATTTCTGTCCTATGCTTTATAATTCTGAAAAGGCTATTAACTTGAAACTTCAAAAAATTTTGGAACAAAAAAATCTTTTATGGCAACAAAGAGCTAAAGCTCACTGGCTTCAATTTGGTGATAAAAACACTTCGTTTTTTCATGCCCTCGCTAGTAAAAAACGTAGATCAAATTTTATTCAGGGCATTAAAAATACTGAGAATGATTGGATTTCTAATCCTTTAGAGATCCTGAAATCTTTTAAAAATTTCTATAAGGAGATTTCAATGGGTAATAAGGAGACTATTGGTTTTCATAATTTTGATAACATTTTTAGTGGTCAATTACCATCTATTTCTTTGGAAATGGGAGCTTCACTAATTGAACCTGTTTCAGAAATGAAAATTCTGAATGCTTTGAAACGAATAGGTTCTAACAAATCTCCCGGCCCTGATGGACTTAGTTCGCTTTTCTTTGTACAATTCTGGGATATAGTGGGGCTAATGTTACTGCGATTGTTAACAATTTCTTTTCTCATTGTATTTTGCCTGCTGATCTGAATTTTACTGAACTGATGGTTATCCCTAAACGGCCCAATCCTTCTTCGCTTCATCATTTCAGGCCAATTAGCCTTTGTAATACTGTTTATAAAATCATTTCTAATATTTTAGTAGCTAGACTTAAACCTATCATTACTTCTTTGATTTCACCTTTTTAGAATGCTTTTGTCCCCCATAGAATCATTAGTGATAATATTATTATGGCCCACGAAATGCTTCATTCAATGCGTTCTAAAAAAGGGAAACAATACTGTATGGCTATAAAGCTCGACCTGGAAAAAGCATATGATAAGTTGAATTGGGATTATATTAGAACTTGTCTGAAACTATACAAATTCCCTCAAAAGTTCATTGATTGGATAATGGAATGTATAACGAGTGTTTCTTATTCTATTCGTATTAATGGTATACGATCATATTTTTGGAAGCCTAATAGAGGCATCAGACAAGGAGATCCATTATCACCATATATTTTCATCCTATGCCTGGAACCTCTTATTCAAAAATTTTTGACTGATGCTAATAATCGATTGGTAGATCCTTTATCCCCTTGTAGAAATGGTCCTAAGTTACCTATTCTTTGTTACGCGGATGATTGTATTCTTTTTCTCAAAGCTAACCATAAATCTGTTGTTTATGTCAAAGACACTCTTAATCATTTTGAGAAATTTTCTGGTCTCTCTGTCTGTTGGAACAAGTCCAAATTTACTCTTTCTCCGAATTGCCCAACTTCTTTAAAACTTGGTATTTCTGAAGCACTGCATATCAATCACAGACTATCAAACGGTGATAAATATTTAGGTCTGCCTTATGTCATGGGTCGTATGTCAAAAAAATTTTTTTTTTTCTATTATTTCTAAGGTGGAGAGTCGAATCAATACATGGTATAATAAATTTCTGTCCTATGCTGGTAGAAGTATACTTATCAAGCATGTTATTAATTCTATCCCCCTCTACCACATGAATGTGTTTAAGATTCCTCAGTGTATCATACTTCGTTTAAACAGAATTAGTAAACACTTTCTTTGGAATGCGTCTAATAATAATAAGAGGAAAAGTTTAGTTAACTGGAACATATGCTGCTTACCAAAACATTGAAGTGGCCTAGGTTTTAGAGACTTAAATACTCTTAATAACACTTGCTTACTTCGTCTAGGATGAAGATTGCATATGTTTGATTCCTCTATTTGCATGTCTCTGTTAAAGGCTAAATATTTTCCACATAACAACTTTTTGAAGTCCAATGTAAAACCTTATCATAGTTATATTTGGAAGCATATTCACAAAACTATTCCTTTAGTTAAAGAATCTGTTAAATGGATCATCGGTAATGGCTCGAATGTTAATATTTGGAATGATCTTTGGATTTCGAATGAGTGTCTCGCTTCCAAAGTTTTAAATGTGCCTGTTGAATTACAGAATAAAAATGTTGATTTTCTGATTTCTAACAATAAGTGGGATTTATCAGCAATCCAAGAACTTCTTCCCCCCGATCTTCTTAACCTGATAGCCTCAACTCCTATTCCTATTACTCCTCAATCTGATATTCAAACATGGAGATGGGATAAATCTGGTAAGTTCTCTTTTAAAACAGCTTATTTGTGGTTAAGAGGGAGAGAAGTTAATCCTTTAGTCCCTCTACCAATTTTGCCTTGGGAAAATCTTACTAAAAGTATAGCCAACCCCAGAGTGGTATTTTTTGCATGGCTTCTTAGCCACAATTGCCTGCCTAATGCGAACTTTCTGTTTCAAAGAAAAAGTATCCCATCATCTCTTTGCAGTTTATGTCAACTTGAACCTGAGGATATCTCCCATACCTTTGTTAAATGCCCGACTTTCTCTAGAATTGCCAATTTTTTTTATGACAGATATCAAACTACTTTCTTCTACTAATTTATTGCTTATTCTTCACTCCTTAAAGAACAACTTTTTCAAACAACAACATACAATGCAGATATTTTTGTCCCCACCAATTTGAATCTCCAAGCTAGTGGATCATGATTTGAACTACTTTTGTAATAGACTTACGTCTAATTCTTGTATCATGAATATTACTCTGCAATAAATAAAACATCCTCTCGGTTGACTGTTCAAAAAACATCATCTTGATACCTCTCACTGTACACCTTCGAATTGAAAATGAGCTACATTATTTGGTGCCACCTTTGGGAGGACTCACCCCAACACCGAGAATGAAAATGTGATGTCAAGCTCATCACGTGTGTGCAGCACTACAAGCTAATTGTAAGGCCATGCTCCCCAAAAATGTGGTGTCTTCTAGGGGCAATTCTCTGATTGGAGTAAAAATCTTTGCTGGTCTGATCGAGAACATGGCCGCCAGAGTCGTCGCTCAAGTCATGGCCCAATATTGGAAGAACCATCTCTAAGAGGGTGTTTGGCTAAGCGTTTTTAAAACAACTTATAAGCTCCTACATCTTATAAGATGGTTTAGGAGCTTATAAGATATTGAATCTTATTTTAAAAATAAGCCCTAAAGTGTTTGGATAAAATAAGATGTTATAACTTATAAAATGTATTTGCATCTTATAAGATGTTAGGGTATTTCGTATAATAAGGTCTTTTTATTGCAAAATGATAAAAAATAACATGTTACTATTAGAATCAAATAACTTGTCATTTTTGCGACATTTTTTGTATTTTAATATTTTAAAAATACTTTCATAAGTAGTACACATTAGTTTAACTTCTAATAAAAATCTAATAGATAATATTTTTAAAAAATAAAGAAAATGATTATAATTATTACCTAATATTTTGAATAAAAATAATATATATGTCATTAACGTTAGTCGAATATTGACATTGATATATAATTGATATTCTCTTTGTTAACGAAATGACTATTTTTAGTTGTATCATTTTAATGTTGTTAATTTATATTTTTTTCCAGTAAATATAACATCAATAGCAATCTTATTTTTGTTTCATAAATAATAATTATTAAGTAATGAAATAATTTCTCCTTTTCAATTGAAAGAAAAATTAATTATCAATAAAATGTTTTAAAATCTTAAGAGAAAGAAACTGTAGTTGTGTGTGTGAGGGTGTGTGTGGAGAGAGAGAGAGAGAGAGAGAGAGAGTGAGAGAGTGAGAGAGAGAGAGAGTGCGTGTGGTGAGAGAGAGAGAGTGTGTGTGTGTGTGTGTGTGTGTGTGTGTGTGTGAGAGAGAGAGAGAGAGAGAGAGAGAGAGAGAGTGAGAGAGAGAGAGAGTGTGTGTGTGTATGTGTGTGTGTGTGTGTGTGAGAGAGAGAGAGAGAGAGAGAGAGAGAGAGAGAGAGAGAGAGAGTTATGTGCATGTGTGGGGATGTGTGTGAATGAGAGTATTTTTGCCTGATTATACATTAATTTTATAGAGCTTATAAGATCTTAAAAAAAAGTTGGAGGAGGTTAACTTTTTTCTAAAGAGCTTATAAGATTCAAAACATCTTATTTTGAGATCTTATAAGCTCTTTAAATAAAAATTTGCCAAACGATTTTTTGGAGCTTATAAGCTCTCAAACATCTTCTAAGATGTTTTGAGGACCTTATAAGCTTAGCCAAACACCCTCTAAATCCATCCTCTTTAAGCTCTTCGCCAAAATTGAGAGTCTTTGTAAACTCCCTAAAAGATTGAATCAAGGCGAAAAAAGTGAACAACTAAGTCTCACCCTCAGAGGACAATGTTACTCACAGAGAAAAAATGGTGGCCACCTCACGTGCAATACATGCCACCTTATTGAGGCATACTTGTTAGAATAGGTGATCAACAAGTCAATCCCTTGATTTTCTTGTAATCTATTTGTACAGACTTACTCAATGAAATGTTCAATATGTTGTAATTGACATGATACTGTTGCTAACATGTAACAATAATTAGTCTAAAATATGGATGCCATTACATGGTGAATCCATAGATTAGATAGAGTAGAAATTAGAGGAAGTGTACTTGTCCCACATAGGAATATGATGGGAAAGAGTTAGGGCTTGATGTATACATAAGGTGGATGTGGGGTTTCATACTCATTCTTGTCCTACATTGAAAGTTTATGCACTACACAAACTTCTTATATTAAGTTTAAGGTTCAAGGATGTTTGAAGTGTTATTATGACTAGAGTAAACGTGGGATTGCCCACACGTGTGTCGCCACTGTCCGCTTGGCCTGGCCTGGCTCCGAACGCGGGCGTTAGGGTGAATGTCTTAATTATAGTATATATCTTTTGCAGCAAAAACATTTGAATTTATATGAAAAATCTGGACAACCAAAAGCTGTATTTAAATTTATTTTTTAACACTAGTTTTTAATGTTGTTTAAAAAAGTAGATCTTTTATTTGAGTGTTCGCAAATGGTTTTAATACCAAATTCTAAATTGTTTAAATTCTAGTGTAATACAAAACTTTAAACTCCTGTATTTATGTGATGGTTTCAACTTGTTTTTAATGCCCGTTTAATTACTGCAATGATGGAGGTGGTGATGCCTTGCCTAAAAAAGGTTGAAGCTTACACCTGAAAAATATAACAGACCAACACTCCAACTTTGAGTTCTTATCTCAAAATCTTATCTCTAAAAGTTTCTCTTAGTTTTGCTTTCTCTCAAACTCTGAGCTTTATGCTCATTTTATAACAAGGCGGTTGAGTATTATTTGAGGTGTTTTTCGGTATAGTGCAAAACTTTAAGAATCAAAATCGTCTTATTCTGAAAGAAGTTATGTAATACCCAGTGCACAAGAATACGGGACGTATAATTTCCTTAAGGCAAACAAAAGCAATTTTATGATTTGATTAGTTTTTATGCTTTGGACCGAGAGTTGTTATGATACAACTCTCTCGTAAGTTTTCTATTTATATTTCTGTTATAACAACATATCTAACTGATTTATTGTTTGTTCCAATGTGTTTGTTTTGCGAAGTTGGTTTTGAAAACTGTTTGTAAAATCTGATTGTATTTTCAAAACTGTACTGAGATTGCTTGAAAACTTTTTCCAACAAAATATTATGAGAATTTGTTCTTTGGCCATATTCATCATTTGTGTGATCATGGATGAAGCCCCTCAATCAAAGAAACTACGGTAGTTGGGTTCCGCATATTAGCAACCGTGAAACCAACTTATGATGTTTGGTCTATAATGTTCTAAGTCGAGAATCCTCAAGAAGGGCCATTGAAGGATTCTATAGAGACTTTTTGTAACATCCACGAATTTTGTACATAATTAAATTACATAATTAATGAACTAACTGATAAGCTAAAGAAATCTAAGTTTATTGATAAATAATTTATAGGACGAAATTTGAATATATTAAAATTTTAACGGACACAATTGGAGCTTTATAAAATTTTTAGGTGTGAATTATATAAATTTAGAGTAAAATTTATTTTGGTTACCCGACTTTTGATATTAATATCACTTTGGTACATGAGTAATTACAAATGATTCAATTAGTACTCGAGTTTCGCCATTAATATCACTTTGGTATACGAGTAATTATAAATGACTTAATTGGTACCTAAGTTTTATCATTAATATCACTTTGGCACCCAATTCATATTTTTTATTTATTTTTTCTATATCTTTTTATGTAATGCCCATTTTACGATTAGATATTTAAAATAAAAAAATAATAAATGTAACAAAAAAATGGATAAGTTTCTATCTATATATTTTATTTTTATTTGAACTAGTTGACTTTCATTTCCATATTTGGTTATCAAGATTATTAAATTTTTATTATTTTGATACTTTTTACTATCATTATCTCTCAATATATAGAGAAAAACTCACCATTAAATAACCTATGCTAATAGAGTCGCTAAGGAATAGAATTTTTCATCCTCAAATATATTTAGCATTTATTCAAGATATTAAAGTTTGATATCGAAACTTAGATATGATTCAAAAGTCTCACTTTTAGATTATAAATTTTTAAGATTTAGAATGCAAATTCAACTTATCTATGGTTGCAATGCATAATATAATTAATTACTTAGTAATGAGTTATCTTTTGAATATTGATAAATAAACAAATAGAAAAAAATAAATCAATGAAATATTATTATCAAGTACAATACTCAAATATACAAAATGAAATTTAGATGGTTCAACTAAAGAAAAAATATATTGATTAAATTTTATTCACTTTTTTTGGTATATTCATTATCTTTTATTTATTATCTAAGGGTAAAAAGGTCATTACATAAAAAATAATAGAAAAATAAATAAATAACATGTATTGGGTACCAAAGTGATATTAATGATGAAACTCGGATACTAATTAAGTTATTTGTAATTAGTCGTGTACCAAAATAATATTAATGGCAAAACTCGAGTACTAATTAAATCATTTGTAATTACTCAGGTATTAAAGTGACATTAATGACAAAACTAAGGTGTCAACATGAATTTTACTCTATAAATTTATAAGGTTGGGGGTCAACATGTAATTTTATGAAAATTATAAAAGAAAATATAATAATAATAATAATAATAATAATAATAATAATAATAATAATAATAATAATAATAATAATAATAATAATAATAAAATAAAAATCAAGTGGCAGCACGTGTTGATTGCCACTAATTTATGAAAGAGAAAGGCAAGTGGTGTACACTTGAATAGACAACAAAAATATAAAAATAAAAGACAAGCATGCATATATATATATATATATATATATATATATATATATGGAGAAGCCTTTGGATTTTTGTCATTCATTCAGCCACTTAAAAAAAAAAAGGGATTTCCTCCTTGACGGGGATGTACCATTACCACCAGGATAAGTCACAAATAATCTTGAAAAATGGCCAATAACACTCTAGCCCAAGATCTGCGCATATGCCTGATGGGTCAGGTCATGCGAACAAAATCGACCAGCGACCCGGTGTTTGGACCCACTCCAAGAACGTCTGGTCTGGGCTACACACACAATTTGACAACTCAAGGATTAAGATGATGTCACGTGCACCAGGCAAGTGGGCACATTTGGCCCTATAAATACCTTCATTCCACAACATTTATGGTAAGACATTTATATCACTTTCGACTATATTTACTACTCGAGATCGCCAGTTATCATCTTGAGCTCGAGCTGACTTAAGCATCGGAGGGTTTTCGTCCGGGACCATCCTGGCTAGCTGACGTGCTTTCCTATTTTCAGGGACCACTTATTATCTGAGTGATAGCTCCAAGATTGCAAATAGGGACCACCAAAGAGATCGCATAATTTGACCCGGATCACTCCTATTCTTCTACACTACTTCTCCATCAAAACAAAAAGAGAGGTAATGAAATTATTGTTTAAAATTATTAATTAGTTCATTTATTTATATTATTTAACTAGTGAGTTTATTATGTATAGTTTTTACTATCCGATCTATTGTGTAATCATAAAATTTATTGGTTTTTACTATTTACAAATTAGTGTTTGACTAACTATTTCATTTCAAATAAGGATGTTATAGCCAATTAATTAAATTACTTAATTTATTAGATTTAGTTATTGTTATAACATTGGATTTTATTATTAACTAGATACTTAATTATATGTGTAAATGTTTAATTAATTACTATAATGACGAGGGATTGATGATAAATTACTAAAAACATAGAAAATTATATTTAAAAAATATTATGTTATTAAAAAGGAAACAACTGCAGCACAATTTTACTATGTAGAGTAGGATTTGTATTTCTCAATTTTCTTGAGTTACACCGATCCAAATATAGTGATTCTTCGAGAATCAAAATTATAGGATGTCTACTAAAACTTTATAGTTTTGGTTAGATGCTAAATCCTTCATTTAAATGTGTAAATTGAGGAAAACGTTCTATTGCCCTGTTTCTGTGTTAATCCAAACCAGGATTCACTAAAATCTAAATAACCTAATATATATTAATCCAGTTCATATGATTCTTGTTATAAATATAATTGTAGATATATGAGGGTATCTAGTGTAAAATTTGTACCTATACCAGTTGTAGTTTGGTCTGTGGAGAATTTGTAAACAAGTACAGGGATTCTGTCAAGAAAAGAATGTAAAGGAGTATGAGAGATTTTTTAATAAAATTAATTCATATAATTTAATAGACAAGTTATACATGCTTTGCAAAGCCTAGGTTTTCTATTTTATTATACTTGAACAATTCTTAAATTGAATAATTGTAGTAAAAATTATGATTTAACTAGTGAATTGTACTCATGCTGGCAAGATTCGGAGGTTTAGGGTCGATAAGGATATTTTTAAAATATAAATACTAATTTTTGCATAGCAAGATATATATTCATGAAAATATAATTTAGTCTAGGTTATGTAGAACAAACAAAAATGATGATCTGAATTTTGTGGAATAAGATATTGAAAGATTGGTGAGAAGTACACAAATATTGTTTAATGTTTTACAACATTCTCGAGTTGTTGGTTATACATATTACAATTCATACAAGATAAAGTACAAGACTAAATACCCCATTCTACTGACTAAATCATTGTGAGATTCATGTAAGTTTAGTTAATTGGACTTATATATATATATATATATTTGTTGTCTGTATGGATATATCCGTTTGTTTGTAAACTTGATTGGTAATTGGTAGTTGCTTATCTAGATTACACTCATCTTGTGAAATTGTCATTACCTATGTTTATGGATGACAAATATGGCGAATGATTGTAACATACTTATATATGATTGCCGATTGGAGATGAATGATGAAGTTTTTATTGAGGTAGTGATAAATTGAAATGATGAGATAGCTTATCTAACTGGGGACGGATTCAATTATTTTGTGATTGTGAATGACGGTGGTGTGATTGATGATGTCATGTGTGATATGAGCAAAATGAACTTACAACTAGGTACCATGACGCGTAGGGTACCGGGGTATTTCGGGTAGTGAAGAATATCCTGTACTGATAGCTACACACTAGGATGGTGTGGGGATGTCATTATCCGTTGTGATGTCCTGTGTTGATATTGCTAAACACTAGGGTCGTGTGGGATATCACATTCAATGGGTATCTTGTATTGTTTATTATTTGGTATTGATTGATTGATTGATGATGATGATGATGATGACAAGCAAAACCATTGAATGATATACTCCAACCGGGGTAAGCAGTGCCCTAAGAAAATAAACAATGATTCAGATATATATTGTATTGTATGATATATGATTGTGGAATTGGTTCCTTTGTGATTTTGTGGTAATTGCATGACGGATATTGGTTGGTTGATATCACCGCATGAAGAAATTTATGGTAATTGCAGGACGAATATTGGTCAGTTTGTTGGTTGGTTGATGCGTGACGAATATTGGTTGGTTGGTTGGTTGATTCTTCATGTAATTGAGTAGGCAACTCATTTCTTGACACATATTTTTCAGAATATAAGTCAAGGTGACTAACAAAATTGAATCATAAGCCGTGCCGCCAGTCTTATTAAGTAGGCCAGTAATGATATCTTTCGAGCTTTAGCTACTTAATTACATAGATACTAGATTTTAAGTGAATTTGCATTTTTAGTTTTGTGATACCCAGAACTTCACTTTTTTCTTTTTCATATGTTCATAATTGCTACAATGGAGTACAAATACAAAATTTTAATGAAGTTTTTGAATTCATGATGCCTATATAATATATTAGAATAGGATGTATTTTGTTGGGTTAAATATGAATTTCTTATAAGATGGAATGTATTTATGAAGGGGATGATAAACTTGTACTAAATGTTGCATTCATACGATGAGTGGTGTGCTTCATCGACGGCATGCGTATGATGTCTATGCACTTTAGTGGGTGTTGGACAAGGAATTCTCAAGTTTACAGAACTAACTCGCAGTTGTCATATGGAAACCCTGTGTGGCATGATTGGTATAACTAGAACTCCTAAGTTGCGGTAGTGCACTAGCTAGTCTTCGGACTTGATGTTCCATAGTAACTTTGTATTAAAATAGGTGACCGCAATCCAATGGATTGGCCCCTGTCATCTATTGGTAGATGACAATCTTAATCAATATAGTGTTGATATAATGAACCAAGTAAGTTTTTATTTGACAAATATTTATGGTGCTTACTGCCACATATTTAATATGTCACGACAAAGCCCACAGACCACGTTACAACTAATGAAGTTGGGTCGCATTGGATGGAGGCCATAAAATCAACTTCCGAGGGTTGGGTCTGAAATGTTCCAGGTCGAGAACCCAGAGACAGCATTGAGGGTTTGACAGACACGTCTATACATTCTTAGTGGGTGGTTGACATGAATTGTCAAGCCGATTGAACTGACTCGCGAGAAGTCGTCGTATGGAAGCCCGTGGGGCCTAATCGGTATGACGGGTACTCCTCGGTTTCGACAGTATGAGATTTAGTCCTTAGACTTAAGGATCCACAACAATTGCATATATATGATGATTGTATTTAGGGCCTAACAAAAGATGATTCTGTTTTGACGTGGTCATTATAAGTCTTGTCTAGTGTAGTCAGAACATGTAGTAAGGATGATGAGTTCCAAGATAGAATCCATCGTCTATCATGAAATGATAACGAGATCTCCTATGTGCTCTGAGGCGTGTTAGACTCCTAAAAGTTTGTGGCCACAGTTAACAATCAAGTAGGAAAGGGCTTCCTAGGTTAATCAATGGAGTAACACGATTAGAGTTCATGAGCATATTTGTCTCGTCAAAAATAAAAATTGATGACCAATTTCAAACTCGAGACTAACACCGGGAGATAGCAGATGGAAGAACCGTACCTGTACATACTAAGGACTCTATAGGTTCATGCAATATTCACTATTCTCTAGCGTCATGGACCGTTGCTAGACGCCCACCCATGGTGATGAGTGCTTCTGGTAATCAGAAGCAATTAATTAAATTAGATTTAATTAATCTAATGCAAATTGTTTGCCAATTAATTGTATTTAACACAAACCCAAGTCTAGCTGAAGGTGAACCTAAAGGTTCACATACAATTCTCTATAGAGGTGAGGGGAATGGTTATGGAATTAATTTTGAAAGAGAATGATGAATTTAAAAGTTTAAATTAATCAACTTGTGTAAATAAATAACATGATTATTGGCATAGAGATCCTATATGATGGAAAGCCCCAGGATTTAAGTGATAAAAATTAATTAAATATGGGCTAGGCTCAATTAAATTAATTGAATTGATTTACATTCATTTGGACTTATTAGTTAATTGGATTAATTAATGGCCTTGGATTTTTTTGTTTAATGGGATTAGATAAAAGCAAGTTGGGCTTCTAAAAATTGAATGTGAATTAATTTGGGCTAGGTTTTAGATGATAGGCTTGGATTAGATTAATAGAATTAATTACATTTTCAAGCCCAAGTTCATCATAAGCCAAGCCCTAGGCCACCAAGGACCTAGTCAAGAGGTCTATGAGGAGTTGGACACTCCTCCTTTGGAGAAGTGTTGGCCGAGTGGAACTCTAGTAGAGTTCCCCCACTTGGCCAAGTGCTTATAAATACACTAGGTGTATCTCATTTTATGGATGATGAATTTTCGGCCAAGAAAAGAAAAAAAAAAGGGCAAAAAATTTGCTCCCCTCCTCTCTTCTCCAACACTCCTTCTGAAACATCTCTACACAAAAACAACTTCTCAAGTTTTGAACTAGGTCTGAAGGATTGAGAATTGAGATTGAAAACACTAATCTAATCGTGTTTTCTCAATCATCTTGAAGTTAAAGAATAGTTATAACCCCTTGGTAGTCTCATATCCTCTAGCAAGGAGATGAGAAATCCCCTAGCCGGTGGTGTTGTGGATACCATTAGAGGAGACGTCCGTTCGTCTCTGTGTAAATGGATCTAAGGAGAGCTCAAATGGCAGAAATTCCACACGCTTTAAAGGTATAACTCATGGTTAGTTTCAACATTTTCTTAAATTAGCCACACGTTTATTCATGTACATGGTTGAGTGCTTGAGCACCCAGGATCCGATCCCGTTGGCTTTAGATTTAAGTTCTAATTTATTCTTGTTTCCACTGTGTAGCCTTAGATTCCCAGGTCAATATTGATTCTTTCAGTGGTATCAGAGCCCGGTTCTGCGCTCGTGGCTAATTTATATTGTGATATATGTGTTTTAAATTTGATAAAGCATGATTACATGAGTTTCTGTTTATTTTATGTTATTTAGATCATGTTGTGTTGATTTTAAATTTTGGGCATGGTTTGAGTACAACAAAAGTTGCTGGAAATATTCTGAAATTGATTTGAAAACGGAAAAAAAAAATTTGAATTTTGGTGGAAAACGACGCAGCAGCCGGCACCCGCTGGGCGTTCCCGTTGCCGGTTACAAAAATATACTTCTAGGCATATAGACAGCCTGGGTTGGAAACCCAATTGCAGGGTTTGGAGTTGGACTCCTCTACCACTATGCCACTAGGTAGTTTTATTGCAAATCTTGTGTTTTTCATCCTATTTTTTTTTTTCGAAAAGTTGATTTTTGTATTTTTTTTATAGTATTTTTATTTGGATTAAAGATGTGATTCCCCAATAGAAATTGATTATTTGAAAATATAAATTTCTTGTTTAATTTAATTAGGTTGAATTTAATTTGATTGTAATTATTTTGTGACTAGGAAAGTGGATTTGTAATGCAAAATAGATTATGATTAAATTGTGAAAATGGTTTCCATATGAAATTGTGAGTTGTTTGGAATGTCCAATAATCATTTTGGAAAGTACTTGATATTTTTCAGATTTGTATTTAATTTGATTAAATGTATGTTCTGGAAATATATTTTCCATTTCACGAAATTGGGATGGTCCGACTGATTTTGATTCTAGTTTGGAAAATAATTATTAGTTTTAATTCTATAATTAAATGCCATGCCCATCATTAATTTATATTTCATGGATTGGAACAACATGTGTTTTAAATAAAATAAACATGTTTAATATTGGATATATACTTATTGCTTTTAATATTTTATGTTAAATGCTTAAATTTATTGAGGTGATAAATAAATTGAGAGAGGATGATTAGAGAACCATGTCCATTTGTGTATGATTTTTTTTTTTTTTGGATTTTGAGGCATGCGTGTCTCTTCATTTAGAACTCTCTCACTCCTTTTTAATTTTGGAATAATAAGGCTTTCTTCCTCCTTAGTTATGTACTCCCCTAATTGTTAATTGAGGTTTCTTAATTGTTAATTGTAATGAGTGTAGATTAGGGCGATGTTTTTGTAAGGAGTGGATCGGCCCGGGAGAGGCGCGGGAGCGATGGATATTAAATTCAAAAGTGATTAAAATCGGAATTAAAGCATACATTAAACATGCATAACGGATCAAAGGGTGTGCCCTTGATTCTCCCGGGCGTTCGGTGTATCTCATTTTCAAGAAAGGTACACAACATGGAGGCCATAGAATTTGGAGGAACAAGAAACGTAAAAGAGGAAACTTACCCTCGTAGTTTCCTTCATTCGGCTACACGCATTATTCCCCGTTGCCACCAAGATCTCAACGTAGAGATCCTCCAAAAATGTCCACATGCTTCACCAGATACCAACGAACTCTTGTGCTAGCAAGAAGTCGTTTAGGGGAGAGGGACATCGATATAACGCTATTGATTAATCCGATCGATGTCTCTAATGTTCTACCTTGAATGAATTAAGAAGAACAAAGAGAAAATCTTGGAGAGTAGCAAGAGGGGTGGACGAAAGAGCGAGAGAAGAGAGATGTGGCAATTGTGTAGAGATTAGTGTGTGAGGTATGTCTATTTGAGTACTTATATGACTAGCTCATATAATCCTCCTCAAACTCTTCTAAAGAGACACACCTTAATCAACTAGGGATTTGACCTAGTCAAATCCTAATCAACCTTTCCTAATCAACCTAGGATTTGACCTAGGCAAACCTCATCCTAGGATGAATCCTAACAATCCATCTCAAATCCTCTAGATCAAATCTCATCCAATCATTCTTCATGGGCTTTATGGAACGGGCCTATTAAATCTAATTTAAACGATCCAAGGTCCAATGGACTTTATGTATTAAATCTAGTTTAATACTTAAACCCAAAATAATATTTTTCACCTTTTAATCTAATTAAAAAGGGAAAGACCAATATCTAAATTCATAAATCTAATTTATGAACCAAGCCCGATTAATCCATTTAATCGATGACGGCTTATCGCTCCAAAAAGGATCAATTTAATTCAATCAACTTGTTTCATATCCTGGAATTAATTCTAAATTAATTCCTTCACTTCCAATAAATCGTGTGTGACTCTTTAGGTTCACCCTCCGTTAGATTTGGACCTACTTCCTGTTATCCCATAACCAAAGTAGTCTATCACCATGGGTGGTCGTCTAGCAATGGTCCATGGTACTAGAGACTAGGTCAATATATGGCGTGAACATTTAGGCTCCAGGCTACATACAGGTACGGTCCTACAGTCGCCTGTCTCCCGGCCTTAGTTTAGGGCATGGAATGGGACGTCGGTTCCCACCCTTGACTAGGTATCTATGCTTCAAACTCGAGATAGGTTTATCTCTATGATTGACACAGGAAATTCTTTCCCACTCAATTAAATGCTATGGTCATAGACTTCAAGAGTCTAAACATCTCAGAGTGCATAATCTTTGGAATCCACCGTCCTCTCTACATACTCCAACTGCGCTGAACAAGGCTTATGATGACCATGTATTACGACAGAATCACCGCTCGTCAGATCCAAGATACAACCTTTGCATGTAAGCGATTGCCGTGATTCCTCAAGTCCGAGGACTAATCCCATACTATCGGAACTGGGAATACCAGTCATACCGACCATGCCCGTGTGGCTTCTATATGATGATTGCTGCGAGTCATCTCAATCAGTCGACACCCTTGTCAACTAACCCACTAATATTGCATAGACGTCCAACGTCTGTTACTGATGAAACTCGATACTCATCCAATGAATGTAATCCTTAGTGCAAGTGTCTATAGGACCCTTGATACCTAATCTCGAGGTCCTCGACTTGAGGTGTTTCAGACCAATCCACAAAAGTTGATTCCATGACCGCCAACCTATGCGCAATCTAACTTATCGGATTCATGTCTCCTGTCTGTGGATGTTTGTTGTGACATCGAAATCACGTTCGATGCTAGCAGTAAGCACAACAAAATCTAGTTGCCAATGATGAATCCTTACTACACTAATCAACATAATATTATTTTTATTCAAAGATCGGCGAATAGTTCTCAGAACATCCAACCACATTAACTTTCTGGTCACCTATTCAAACAATCTCCCACTTGACCATTAAGTTAACTACCCATTTTTTTCAGAACCTTCTGAGCATGAGTAATCTATGATACTGACTAAGGTATCGTGAGTCTGCTATATTTCCTTGCCGAAGCAATACGGTCCAACCGTGTTACCTCTTTCTACCATTTCCGCCTGGAGATGGTGGTTGTCTAAGAATTTTTCGTGGATCTTATGATGAGATCTCAGGCCATAACTTTTTCCATAGCCTGGTTGTTCGCCACCTAGGCGACCACCGGCCCGCCATGCTAGGCACCATGTCCAACCCATGGATGCGGCTTTCATCCATAACCACTACCCAATGGAATCGACCTTTCGATGAAGTCCTTACGGTATCTTGCTTGAAAATCCTTTCAAGCTACCACAACCATCATTAAGCCTGACTGTGCATACTTTTGAGACTAACCATTTTTCACTACAGTTTTGGAATCCAGTATCGCTTTATCCTTCCAAAAACAACTCTCCACAGACAGTGCATCGAGAACACATCTTTAGTCCTTATTTAGGTACTAAGGATTGTTCTCGGCTGCTGTCTTCAACCCCTCAGTGTATTACGGATTTTCATTGTGTCATGCACAAAGCACACTCAACATCGGATCCCATGCACCGATTAAACATATCTCATGTTCATTTAGGGTCAAGGCGTAGGGGATGCTAAACATCTAAGCCTTCTCATTAGTCTATCGTGACTAAGGCTTGAATGAATTAATGCTTTAGCCATAATATCCAAGCTTTCTCATCAGTCTTACCACGACTAAGTCTTGAATAGCTTATCCTTCTACATAGCTAAGCGTTCTTATCAGTCTATCATGACTTAGTCTTGAACAACTTAATCTACGATATGTATATGGAACCCTAAAATGTCATGGAGAATTTTCGTAAGCTACAATTGTGTTTTAGTGATTCCTAACGTCTTAAATTCATCCATGATGAAAAAGACATTACACACTTAAACACTTGGAACACAATTTCTACTCCCACTGATCACCTACATCATACATGACCGAGTCATACTCCATGTGAGCTCGTCAAAATGATTATTCCAGTTATGCGGATTTACAAACCTTGTTTGAATTTTCTAGCGGATTCTATGGCTTCTCCACATAAATCCGACTGCGATGTCCGACATCACGTTCTGCGGTTCGTTCGGATCACTATCCAAATTTGACCTAACTTATCCTGCTCACTCGTACCTCTACGACAATCGGGTTTGTTCTCAAAGGGTCTGGAAATATGATTAGTTACGTAAGAAATGCGATTATAAGCAACGATAGCATTATTCTGCCGTAAACCTGTACAAATCAGACACCGAGTCTAATTTGTCTCCCACTAGTCTCTTGACGTATGTAGGATCTTCCGACATGCTCAAGGACTTTGTCGGGACACAGGCTTGCCAAAACATGGCACACTAGTGTGTGACTATGAGAAGAATGCCATGTTCCCCATGTTGGTAATTTTTGAGTCCACATCTACACGGGCTGAGGTAATTTGGTGAAACTTCGATCAACCTCCATCCAACGAGGCTCGATCTATCCCTTTATTAGAGACCGTCACACTCGGCCTTTACAGGAAGAGTTTCATTGAGAATCCCATTCTCAATTGGATACTCAAGAACTCTCCTACTAAATACACGGCCTTTTCGATCCTATCGAAATAAGTTTAATTTTGCGATCATTTTCAGTTCACCACCTTAAATCTAATTCCCAAACCTCAAATGGGATCTTCAGACTTGTGAAACCCTTCACGGTCTTGTATATTCAGTAACCTACAGTTGTCTTACTGGATCCCATCCAATAGACTATTTGGCAAGCCCACTTTTTCCAACAAAGCGCTCGAACTTTTTCTTCTTTAGAAAAGACTTGTAAATTTAGTCAACTCGAATCGTCTAATTCTAGATTCCTCGAACCTTCCAATTTACTAAGTTTTAATAAGAGGATACCGTCCTAGCCTCTTGTGGATGCCAAATCTGTAAGTTGGTCTTGATTAATTTGTTTAGATCATTTGAATTTTGAGTATTTATAAACATTTTATGGGATAGTTTTGGGAACTTATGCAAAAAACTCTAGCAGACATAAACCAAAATTCAATGTCAAATAATAAACAATTTTTATTGATCAAAATGTATGAAACCCAAATCATTTATCCAACAAAAGAACATACTTTTGATCATGATAGGTTACGTAATCCCTACGAAAAACTATCCTAACATGATCACAATTTTAAGCCTAACTAGTCTTTAGTCCTTTCAGCAATAGCCTTGCCATTGTTGAATCCTAGAAATGTCTTGGCTTTCTACTCCCTATAATGACCTACAACCACCCGTAGATTATGATAAGACTAGTATCCAATACCAAAGAGAGTAGAGTGATCATGTCAATACTCAACTCAAATTTTACCTTCATTGGAGAGGAGCTCGGAACACTCCCTCTTCCAATGGCCCTCTTTACGGCAGTGAATGCATACGTTCATAGGAAACTTTCAACTTGACCGCTGAACCCTTTTCTTCTTTCCTTTACCTTCGCCTTATGGTGTAATAGAAACAACACTCGAACTACTAGCAGCTGATGTCACCTAAGCGCTCTTCCTCTTTTGGCGTCTGGCATCCTTGCCTTTAGCTATAGAGGTTGAAGCCTGTCCTACTAGTACTGATGGCACAGATTTTCAAAATTGTTGCCTCGTACTAGACCAATACATTTATCAACCCATGAAGATCTCTTTCAAGATCATTCATGTTCATAATAAATGGTTCGTAGGAGGGAGGAAGAAACTGAAGGATCACGTCAATGTACGTCTATCTTTCAAGACCGACATGGAGGTCTTTTGAGCTTCTCCAAGGATAGCATCATCATTCCATGTTCTTGTATAGACGATCCTTCCGTCATCTTAGCTCCGAAAATGCCTTCGTTGCGTCATATATTACATGCTGGTTCGTGACCCCATAAATATTATGCAAATAAGCATAATTGAGCCAACATCGTCATGCTTATCGTACTGTTTTTGGATCTCGTTTGTCATCGAGGCTAGTATGAGGCTACGGACTTGCCAGTGGTTGTCCTTCAACTTCTTGAATGCCTAGGTTCTTTAGTTGTCAACCCCTCTGTCAAGGCCTGAGGAATATCTTTATCCAGAAGATGGGCAAGGTTCTGAAAATTTAAGACTATCTTAAGATCTTGCAACCAGTCAACTTAATTAGTTCATTTAACTAATTAGCCTATAGTATTGGACTTAATGGATACTTAGACATTGCAATAAGTAAAGCGGGAAACATTAAGCAGAATGAAGTAATATTAAATATAAGTTAGGACTCGATCTTTAGTCCTTAACCTCTCCCACTATCTCTACGAAATGCCATCACTCTCAAATAGGGTTTCGAGAAATGGATTCCTAGTGGGCTTGGGGTCCACAAGCAAAATTCTCCATACCCCACTTTTATGATTCGCATGGAAATAACCTTGTGGGAGGCAACCTATGTCATTCTCGTCCCACGAGATTTTCAAGATATTTTGCCTCATCTCTTCACGTGATCCCAAGAACTCCAAGTGAATCACGTTACTTGGCGTTAGACCCAACCCATCAACTGAATCATAGCACCCACTATCGTCCCCCACGACTCGTGAGATAGGGAAACAAGAGTGTAGTCACTTCATTTACAACAATAGTGCAGCTTAATTTCAGTCTAAACGACGTGCCACGACTCGTGAGACCACACAATTGGGTAAAATTAGCTTCCTCACTTTTGTAATGGATGGAAGGCATGGACGGACAATGCATGCTCCAGTATATTTATTAGGGTCCAATATTTAACTTGGTCCAACCAAGAGAGAGTTTTGTTTAATAGACCAAGACCTCATCACATATAATATACTATACATGCTAATGATAAACATGATAAATAAACCATGCATCCATCAAGCATTCCCCATGCAAAATAAAAACCTGTAGGATGATCACAAGCCCATACCCTATGTGACCTACTGAGCCCGCAGTGGATTTATGGTCAATCTAGGGGTAGGTCTTTGCTATTACAAGATTTTTTCTAATCCATTGCATGCAATGGGCCTTGTAAGTCCTCTTCATCCTCTTGACCTATCCATCGTGGGCCTCACCGGGCCTCTTCTCCATGGATCTTCAGTGGTCGGTGGCCTCCTCCAACCTCCAACGCCTTGGGCTTGTCTTCTTTAAATTTATTAACAAAAAATAAAACCTCACTCCTAATACACACTCATTACATCATCAAAATAAGAAATTCCAATCAGCAGTTGGGGGGAGTACATTAGGAGGGAGAAAGAAAGCCTTATTATTTTCAGGCAAAAACGAGAGAGCTAAGAAGATACAAAGAGGCACGCAGGCTCTAACCCAACAAACAAATTTAAATAAACCATACATGCGATCTAAGGGCTTTGTAATCATCCTTTGTCAACCCAATTAACGCAAATAGCATAAATACACATCCCATGTAAAACATGCTACTACATTTATAATATCCCATACTATAAAATAAATACAGAAATTATATGCAAAATATACACACAAAACCTTAGATAATGGTCCAACCTATGCAAAACGATTTTTGTTAGAAAATTCTTTTCCATAATTAACAAGAAAACATTAAATTCAAGGAAATACCCAACTTAACCGAAATTAAAATGCCCCAAGTTAATCAGTTCAGAAAAATTTCCAAATAATATATAAAAATCAAATTTCTGAAAATGCACGAAAAACGATGCAAAAACCAAAAAATGATCCAGCTCTGCGGCTTAGGTACGAGCGCGCAGTCACCACTGCCCGCACAGGACGCGTGGTAGCCTGCGTACATGGCCTCGCTCGCGCACGCAGGAACGCTCCTCGTGCGGCCGCTGCGCAGCAGCGCATCCGTGCAAGCACAGGGCCCCCACCTGCCAGCTGTCCCCCTGTTGGGCCGGCCAGCGGGCAGGCACTGCCAGCAGCCTCCGTTTTTCCCGTTTTGTCGACTTTTCTTGCAAATTCTTTTCTGAAACACAAAAATCATTAATTCAAGAATATAACAACATATTCAAGAAATGCAAAATCCAAATTTTGTGCAAATTTAACACATATCAAAATCTACATATTCACATGCTATACAAGCAACCATGATGTCCAACATCATAAAACGCAGAAAATCAATGCAAAATTTCACACGTGAATTTTGATCATTGGAGCAACCATTGCAAAAAATAATTCTTATTAGGAAACCTTTTCCTCATTAACAAAGCAGTATCTATTTTAGGAAATTCCCAAGCTCAACCAAAATAAATATCCCAAGTTAATGGGTTCAGAAAATGCAGAAAATCTCCAAAAAAATAGTTTCAAAAAATTGCACCAAAAAAAAAATGAGAAAATGAAAAAAACGAAAAAAATAAAGGCCGGCCCGGCAAGTCGAGCACGTGCGCAGGCACCGCTGCCTGCACCCAGCGTGGCACCGACGTCTGGTGCTCGCCCGTGCGCGTGAGGACCCTTGCCTCCGCAAGCGGCCGCGCACGGCGCCGACACAGCGCGCCCGCTCATCAGCGGGCGTTAGGCGCGCACGCGCGGCCTGCAGGCAGCTGCTGTCGGTGCGTCGTTTTTTCAATTCTTGTGCCCTTTTCTTGCAATTTTTCTGAACCACATGACATTATCAACCCAAGAACCTGTATATACACATCGAATAAATCTAAGACCAAAATTCCTATGCAAAATTAAATGCAAAGCAAGATCTACACAAAAAATGTTTGAAACGTAAAATTAAAACACGTTAAACATGCTTAATCACACGTGTAGCCCATAAAATGCTAGGCCTATACACCAAATCGGGCTCTGATACCACTGTAAGGAGCGGATGGGCCCGGAAGAGGCATGGCGGAAGCACGGGAGCGATGGATATTAAAATCAAAAGCGATTAAAAGAGAAGTACATAATGTGGAGGCCGTAGAATTTGGAAGAACAAGAAACGTAAAAGAGGAAACTTACCCTCGTAGGTTTCTTCGTTCGACTACATGCATTCTTTCCCATTTTGCCACCAAGTCTCAACATAGAGTCCCTCTTAAAATGTCCACGTGCTTCATCGGATATCAACGGACTCTCGTGCTAGCTAGAAGTCGTTTAGGAGAGAAGGGATATCGATACAACGCTATTGGTCAACACTATCGATGTCTCTAAATTTCTACCTTGAATGAATCAATAATAACAAAGGGAAAATCTTGGAGAGTAGCAAGCGGGATGGACGAGAGACAGAGAAGAGAGATGTGGCAATTGTGTAGAGATTAGTGTGTGAGGTGTGTGTGTGTTTGAGTACTTATATGAGTAGCTCATATAATCCTCCTCAAACTCTTCTAAAGAGACATACCTTAATCAACTAGGGATTTGACCTAGTCAAACCTCATCCTAAGATGAATCCTAGCCATCCATCTCAAATCCTCTAGATCAAATGTTGTCCATCCATTCTTGGTAGCTTTATGGAATGGGCCTATTAAATATAATTTAAATCCCAAGGTCCATGGACTTTATGCATTAAATCTAATTTAATACTTGAGACCAAAATAATAATTTCCAACTTTTAATCTAATTAAAAAGGGAAAGACCAACTTCTAAATTCATAAATCTTATTTATGAACCAAGCCCGAGTAATCCATTTAATCGATGACAATTTGTTGTTCCAAAAAGGATCAATTTAATCCAATTAAATTGTTTCATCTCCTGGAATGAATTCTAAATTAATTGCTTCAGTTTCAGTGAATCGTGTGTGACTCTTTAGGTTTACCCTCAACTAGACTTGGACCTACTTCCTGTTATCCCATAACCAAAGTAGTCCGTCACCATGGGTGGTCGTCTATAATGGTCCATGGCACTAGAGACTAGGTGAATATATGGCATGATCATTAAGGCTCCAAGCAACATACAGGTGCAGTTCTACTGTCGCCTGTCTCCCGACCTTAGTCTAGGGCATGGAATAGGATGTCGGTTCCCATCCTTGACTAGCTATCTATGCTCCAACTCGAAATCCTTTCCCACTCAATGAAATGCTATGGCCATACACTTCGAGAGTCTAAACCATCTCAGAGCGCATAGGGATCGCACTATCATAATCTTTGACAGGGGACAGATCCTCTCTTGGAATCCACCATCCTCTCTCCACACTCCGACTGCACTGAACAAGCTTATCATGACCATGTTTTATGATAGAATCACCGCTAGCCAGATCCAAGATACATCCTTCATATGTAAGCGATTGTCGTAATTCCTCACGTTCGAGGACTAATCCCGTACTATCAGAGCCGAAAATATTAGTCATACCAACTATGCCCGTGTGGCTTCCATATGACGATTCCCGCGAGTCACCTCAGTCGGCCGACACCCTTGTCAACTAACCCACTAATATTACATAGACGTCCAACGTCTGTCACCGATGAAACACGATACTCATCTAATGCGTGCAGTCCTTAGTGCAAGTCTCTATTGGACCCTCGATACCCAATCTCGAGGTCCTCAACTCGGAGTGTTCCAGACCAATCCACAGAAGTTGGTTCCATCACCGCCAACCTATGCGCAATCCAACTTCTCGGATTCATGTGTCCAATCTATGGGCGTTTGTTGTGATATCGAAACCACGTTCAATACTAGCAGTAAGCACAACAAACTCATCGTTGGAATTTGTTGGAAAATAACAATGGTTAATAAGTAAAAAAAAATATTCTAGCATAGAATATGCAATCTCTATGTGCACGTTATATAACCAATATTCACATTAGCACATAATCATGGATCGATTAAACCTGTAGCAGTGGAAAGTATGTCGATCCACGTATCTGGATCTGGCTCGTCTACAAGCTTATACCTCGATTGGATCGCGAACACATCGTCTTTCTTGTTCTTGAAGATTACCCACGTACATGTTCAAGATCCCCACGAACATCTTCAAGATCTCCCCATGTCAATCCTTCCCAATATTGTGGAGCCCACGAACACGCCTTGCTCGCCTTAGTGGATTACTATCAGAGTAAGCTACTCATTTACACACCTTAAACCTTCGGAGACTTTTGGTGATTTTCCAAGAGAGAATAGACAGAGCTATTTGCATGAGGCTTTGAGAGAATATACATCAATTGAATTACTCTTTGGTTCCATAGAAGCACCCTATTTACAGGTGTGACCAAGAGGAGTCCAATCCCAATACAAAGTATAGGAGACTACAAACTCTTTACTCAAGAGGAGTCCTCCCAAACCATAAGTTTGGGAGACTTTAAACTCTTAAATGTGGATATATATTTAACATCTGCCGTTCATACATATTTGACATAGCCTCCTCAATCGAAAATTTCTCATCTCTCATCCCCTATTTCATACAAGGAATAGCGCGTGCGACCAAGCGAGAAAAACAAAAAGTGAGGAGACTTATATTGAATCATCACCAAAGCTAACATAACTCTTTCAACCCCAAAAAACTTGCCATGTACTCCAAACCTTGTGGTCGCACTTAATCAAGCATTTCTAGATCCCACACTAAATAGAGCATGTTTAACTCACTTAAGTATGTATCTATGTTCATGACTAGTTGGACATTTTTCAACACAATCACCCGAGCTATGAACCATAAAACACAAGTGCGTTACCAACTTAGTTCTTTCTCGGCCTCTCATACCAATCAGCTTGGTCTTGACAGCTTTCCTAGACATGCTCCGTCAGACCGAATCACACTTGGCCATTGGATGACATGCTAAAGTAGCATCATCAAGCTTCTATTAGAATAGGTGAATAGAAAGCCAATAGGTTTGGCATTTTGTAACCTATTTGACAACTTGATGTAATGTAATATTACCTAATGAATAAAATGAATATTCGTTACTTTGGTATTCTCTTTGTTGCCCTCATTTTCCATATGCTAAAATGGTGTTTTACATATATCGCAACAAAGCCCACAGACCACGATTAACAACTCATGCAGTTGGGCCACGCATTGGATGGTGGTCATGAAATCAATTGATTAAGAGTTGGGTTTGAAACCTTCCAAGTCGAGGACCTTGAGACAGGGCATCGAGAGTCCTATAGAGACTTGCATCAAGAGTCGTGTTCATTCGATGAGTGCAGTGTTTCATCGGCGACAGGCGTGGGATGCCTACACGATCTTGATGGGTTGGTCGACTGGGGTTGAGCCGACTGGACTGACTCGCGAGGATCATCATATGGAATCCTTGGAGGCTTGGTCGGTATGATTGGATTTTCCAGTTCTGATAGTACGGGAGTAGTCCTCAAACTTGAGGAACCATGGTAGTCACGTGCACAGGATGGTTGTGTCTTGGATCTAGCGAGAGGTGATCATTCTGTAAGATGATCATTATAAGCCTTGTCCAGTGCAGTCAGAATGTGTAGCGAGGATGGTGGGTTCCAAGAAGAGGATCCGTCCCTTGTCGGTATGTGACAGAGTTATCTCCTATGCACCCAGAGACACGTTCATGCTGTCTAAACCTATGGCCACAGTGGTTGGTCGAACAGGAAATGATTTCCTGTGTCGACGCAATGAGGCATGCGTAGTCTCCAGTATTAAGCATAGATGCCTAGTGAAGGATGGGAACCGACGCTCAATTCCATAGCCTAGACTAAGGCTGAGACACGGTAGACGAAAGGACCGTACTTGTACGAAATCGGCGCCTAAATGTTCATACCAACATTCACCTAGTCTCTAGTGCCATGGACCGTTGCTAGGCGGCCACCCATGGTAACGGGCCCTTGTGCGACATGGGCCCAAGTCAAGCTGGGGGTGAACCTAAAAGGTCACACACAAATCACCGAGAAGGTTGAGAAATTGACTTGGAGTCAATTTCAAAGGATGAATAAGTAATTGGATTACTTAAGGGATTGCCCATTGGATGGATGGGCCGATATTGTATCGGGCCATCGCTGAATCGGTAAATGGAATTTATCGATTAATATAGAAAGTTGAGATGTTGGATCTTTTAATTGGATTAAAAGATCAACCAGAATTATTTAAGTGGATATTAAATTAAATTGGATTTAATTTTTGGGTTCGTTGTAATTGGATTACAGTGGAACCCGGTCCGTTAAATTTTGACCCGAGAGGTGTGTTAATTCCATTTTTGGAATAGAAAGAAGTTGAACTTCTTCCCTAAATAAGCATGGCCGAAAATTGCTACCTTGGAGGGAGCAAAAATCGGCCATGTTGGATGCTAGGTGTAAGTTGACTTGTCTTTTTTGGTAAGAGACAAATCAAATCCAATCAAGCCTTTCATTTTTCAGTAAGATTTGATTGTACCTTAAAGGAGGGTAGGCTTGATTGAAGAATTGATGGTGATTGATTGGGATGTATAGACATCCTTGAATGAACCTAGACACATTCCAATAATCACATTAATTAAGTATATATATGAGTATATACTAACACCTAAGTAACAAGATTCATTATTCATCTTTTCTAGGAAAAGAAGAAGAAAAATCACACACTCTCTCCCTCTCTTTACACTTGTGTTCTTCATTTGATCTAGGATCATTTGATAGAACAAAGTGAGTTTAAGAAGAACACTAAATTGATAGTGTTAATGTTCTTAAACCTAGTCCTTCAAAACCCATTTTCTTCTAGCAAGGAAAACGAGGGTTTCTTCTGGTGTGGTGTGGATCACCTTTGGAGAGTTCATACGTTTGAACTTTGTGAACATTCCAGATAGGAACAACGCAAGTAGCGGCACACGTGAAAAACTACAAAGGTAACAGTTTATACGCTTTCGTAGTTTATTCCATTTTATGCCCTATGTTTCAATATCCGTTTTATATTGATACATCCTATATCGAACGCCCGGTTGAGCACCCAAGGGTACACCCCTTGGGATCTTATGTTTATTGCATTTAATTTATACGATTTATTTCATCTCTCGCTTCCGCTCGCGCTCCCGGGCGGATCCGCTTGTTCCTTCAAGTGGTATCCGAGCCCGCTTCGATGTAAGGGGTATAGATCTATGTGCTTGGCACGATCTACTTGCTTTTACGATTTTATAAGCATGTATGATTTTATGAATATGTGAATCTTTATGATTGTTCATTTCTTTAAATATAATGGACATTAAGCATGGGATTTTTGTGAGATTGGATCTTAAAATTACATGTTCATTTTCAGTTTATTTTGTATAATTTTGCTGAAAAGAAAAGTCGAAAAACGTGGAAAAACAGACAGCAGTGGCAGCGGTTGGCTGCCGCCCTCCCGACCCGCCACTGCTCACGCTTGTGCGCAGCCTGGCCGACGTGCCTGCCAAGCTGCGTGCTGGCTGGGGCAGCCGCGCACACTGCGCTGCGTGCCGTGCGTGCGGGTGCTGGCCGAGGCCGGCATGGCACAGGGTGTGCGCGCGCGTGCGCACAGCCCTGTGCGTGCGGGCGGCTGGCTGGCACAACGACTGAGTCGTTTTGTGCTATTTTTCGATGTTTTCTGAAAAATTGGATTTTCTAGGTTTTCTCCACATTATTCTGAAAATGAATTAATTTTGAATATTTGATTTTGAAAATTGGATTTTTCCTTAGATCAAATTTGCTTAATTAATTTGGCTTTGGTACATGCATTGGATGCATTGTATGTAATGTCTATTGAATTTGAAATTTGAACTTTGCATCATATTTATATATTTATACCTTGTGATGTTAGACATCAATTGGATATTTTGAATATCCATGGTTTAGCATCATTATTTGGAATAATTGTGTTATGTGCGTTAATGGAATCAACACGTGATGATCACAAGAGCCCTAGACCTTGTGCATGGATGTATGTATGTTATTTACATTTATGTTGGGTGTAACCTGCATGCCTCTTGTTTTGAGACTATCATCTCCCGCTATTTTAGCCTCATGATGTTAAGGCTTGTTATTAATTTTTGATGTATTACTTTCATTTGTAATGAAAGTAGATAGTTTTTGGTGAGGTTTTATACTTTAACAAGCCCATGGATTCGGAAACCCAAGGTGAAACATCAAGGTGTGAAACAAGAAGAGTCACAAGGCCTATTGGAATGACAATAGGTATATTATTTTTGTAATAATATAGGACCACCCTAGCCAAACCATAGACTTATTGCGGGCTCAGTGGGTCGCATAGGTTGGGCTTGTGATCATCGTAACAGGGGTATGCTATATCTTCTGCATGCGGCGTATTTAGTTAAATGCTTTAAATATGGGATATTTATGCATGCTAAAACATTTAATGTGATGAGGTCTCGGTCGTTTAACAAACTCTCATTTGGTTGGACCAAATTAAATATTAGGCCCAGAATGAACTTGGATCAAAATGGTATTTTGATTTGTCCGAGCCTTCCATCCACAGCAATGTGGTGAGGAAGCTACCACTACCCAAGTGTGGTCTCACGAGTCGTGGCATACTTGGACTAGGGGAAAGCTGCATCATTGTTGGGAACAAAGAGATTGCACTTGCTGTTTCCCTGTCTCACGAGGGGGGGGGGGGGCGACAGTTTGAGGTATGATTTGGTTAATGGGTCGGCCCCAACACTGAGTAACATGGTTCGCTTGGATTCATCGGAACCATGCGAATAGGTGAGGCAAAATATCATTGGATGAGAATGATATTGGATATCTCCCACGAGGTCTTTTTCATGTGAATTGTAAAAGCGGGGCATGGGAATTACGTTGCTGGATCCCAAGCCCACTAGAAAATAGTTTTTCGAAACTCCACTTGAGAGTGGTGGACTTTTCGTATAAATAGTGGGAGGGTTAAAGACTAAAAGACCATGTCTTCAACTTGAACAATAATATTACCATCATCTGCTAATTTCTGCTTTACATTTTATGAATATAGATATGTCTAAGAATCCGTTAACCACGATACTTGAGACTAATAAGTTTAACGGATCGAACTACTCGGACTGGCTGAGAAACTTGAGGATTGTCCTCGATTTCGAGAACCAAGGCTACGTCTTGGACGAGCCGCAGCCGAGCGACTTACCAGAGGGGTCCACGCCAGAAGAACGTTTGACGTTCGAGAATGGGCATGAGGACAATCAGAAAATACGCAGTATCATATTAGCTTCGATATCTAATGACATCCAAAAGCAATATGAGAGGCTGGACAACGTCTCCGCCATAATGCTCCGCATGAACGAGGTTTATGCGGTTTCGGATAGGCATATTAGATATGCTGCCACAAAAGCATTCTTTGGCACCAAGCTTGCTGAAGGATCGTTTGTACAGAGTCATGGGGTTAAGATGCTCTCCCTAGTGGAGAAACTTGAGGACCTTAAAGTTAGGCTTAACAATGACGTGTACATTGACGTGATTCTCCAGTCGTTTCCTCCGTCCTATGACCAGTTTGTTGTAAACTACAACATGAACGGACTTGAGAAGTCTATTCATGAGTTGATCAACATGCTGGTCCAATACAAGGCAACGACCCACAAGTCAGCGCCGGCGGAATTGATAGGAGAGGCTTCGACCTCCAAGGCGAATGGCAAGAGGTCCGGACGCTAGAAGAGGAATAAGGGAAAAGGGAAGACAGTTGCGGCCCCTGCTCGCGCTCCAGGCGCCCGTGTTGTCCTAGTGAGAACGGACAAAGGGAAAGGGAAGGCCCGTAGTTCTCAGCGGTCCAAGGTAAATGATGTCTGCATGCATTGCCAAGCAAAGGGGCATTGGAAGAGGGGGTGCTCACAACTCCTCTCCAACCCAGGTATGTTTGTGGTTGAAGTAAACGTGATAACTAATTCTGCTTCATGGGTAATTGGATGCTGGGTGTGGTGCTCACATCTGCAATGATTTGAAGGCACTGCAAAGAAGCAGAAGGCTAACCAAGGATGAGATGATCCTGAGGCTAGGCGATGGCAAGGCCATTGCTGCAGAAGCCGTAGGATCAATGGAGTTAGCCATTAGTAGTCATGTTAGGATTGTACTGAACGACTGTTTCTATGTACCTAGCATGATTAAGAATATTGTATCAATGCCAGTCCTTGATAAGGAGGGATATTCTTTCACCATCAATAAAAATGATTTTTATATTATAAATGATGGTGTTTCTCATTTGCTTGGTACATTGGTGAACGGTCTGTACATACTTTAACAGTCTAATTAGATTATGATTGCGGTGAAAGATTGTGGATCGTCCTGGGAAATAGCGCGAATGCGGAAGCGCGGTATAAAATTAATATACAAAAATTTAAACATGCTTTAATTAAATAAAAGAACACGTTCAAGGATGTACCTTTGAAGTTTCCCGGGCGTTCGGTGTATCTCATGAATTAAAAGCATAAAAGAAATCATGGAGGCCATAGGATTAAAAATAAAGAGGGACGAAAAATTAACTCGGAACCTTCCGATTGTCATTTTCGTCTTCTAACCAGTACTCGCGTTGTTCCCCGTTTTGCACCAAATCTCGTTCGTGAGATTCTCCAAATTGTAACACGCAATCCATCCACGTATCTTGCAGGTTGTGCTAGCGAACGAACAAGTAATATTTGAAGAGGATGAATTAATAACACGTTATTGATTAACGTTATTAATTCTCCTAAGTTCTATTGTTCCAAGAACAAAAGAACAAGAATTATTTTCTTGTGAGAGAGAGAGAGAGAGTGGGCGGACGAGAGGGAGAGCGGAGAGAGCCGAGTGTGTGTGTGTGTGTCGAAATTTCATCACTCTACAAATAGTGAAAGGCTAGGAATATATATAGAGGAGGAGTTTAATCCTCTTTAAACTCCAACTCTAAAGAGGTCTATTTTGACTAGGATTTTGACCTAGTCAAAGTCCTAGCCAAAGTAGTGTTTGACCTAGTCAAATCAATCCTAGCCATCCATCTCCCCCTTTCCATTTCAACCATTAATTTAATTTTAATGGAATATTTAAATCCTATTAAATATTTCAAAGGCCCAAATAAATAAATATAATAAATATAAATATTTATTCTAAGGCCATTAAATTAATTCTCTAATAAATCTATTTTATTAGATCAATCCCTTTTATCAAATAAAAGGAATTAATTCTCCAAGAAAATAAAAGGACCCGATTAAATCCAATTTAATCATTCATTTTCTCCAATATTTAATTCTAAATTAAATACTCAATGTGTGTTGATTGTGTGTGACTCTTTAGGTTCACCTTTCAGCTAGACTTGGTCGGATTTCTGGAATCCGTCCATTACCATGGGTGGCCATCTAGCAACGGTCCATGGCACTAGAGACTAGGTGAAATTTCGGGGATGAACATTTAGGCTCTAACAGTACACTTGTTCTTCTGTCTACGGTCTCACCACTTAGGGTCTAGGGCACGGAAAATGCAGGTACCCATTTTGGACCTAAGTGTCGGTCTGTCCTTACTAAACGCCGCAAGGGAAACCTTCCCTTCTGTTCAGTTACTGTGGCCACAGATTTTAGGGCCAAGACACAGAGCATACGTGAGACTCAACTGTCAATGCCTTTGACAGGAGACAGATCCTTTCTTGGAAACTACTGTCACTCTGTACACCAGAGTTGCACTAGACATGGCTTATGACTACTCAAGTGCTTCTTGGCAATCTCTCAGCATATCTAAGATATAGACCTGATATACAGGTAAACTCAGCAGTTCCTCAAGTCAAAGGACTTGGCCTGTACCTTTGGAACCGGGAATACACGTCATACCTTGCTAACCCTACTCAAGGTCCTCCGTAAGACGGTTCCCGCGAGTCACCTCAGTCAGTTGCTCCCTAGCAGGCTAACCCACTAACACTGCTTAGACGACCTTCGTCACCCGTCGATGAAATACGACTGCAGATGCTTAGTGCAAGTCTCAAGGGGAATCTCGGTACCCATTTTCGAGATTCCTTAACTTGGAGATTTCCGGACTGATTCGGTGGGACTGATTTCATGGACCTACCTCCAAGCGTAGTCCAAATCCCCGAAATGGATTTTCAGTCCGTGGGCTTTGTTTGCGTAGTGAACAAATAGTTGTAAAGCAGTAAAGTGAACGCAAACAAAGTAATGCCAGAATGAATTTCACTTCTTTATTCATTAATAGTTTATCAAAACACTGAAATTGTATAGATATAGGTTACATTTTGCCTGCCAAGATTGGCTATATGGTCACCTATTCTAACAAGCGGAACACAAATGGAAACATGATAATCAAGATAATGCACAGATTTGGCATGCAAGGTTAGGTCATATTTCTAAAGATAGGATAAGAAGGTTGGTGGACTCAAAGAGTCTGGAAATAGAAAATTTGGACAACCTACCGACCTACGAATCCTGTCTGAAGGAAAAGATGACCAAGAAAACCTTTGTTGGATAAAGCACGCTAGCCAACAGTCTGTTGGATTTGATCCATACGGTCATCTGTGGCCCACTAAATACTCAAGCTAGAGGTGGGTACTCGTACTTCACAACCTTTACCGATGATCACTCACGGTATGGTTATGTTTACCTGATGAGGTACAAGTCTGAAGCCTTTGGAAGGTTTAAGGAATACAGACATGCAGTAGAGAACCAAATCGGTCAAAAAATCAAATCCCTTCGGTCGGACCGAGGAGGAGAGTATTTGAGTGGTGAATTTATTGATTATCTAAAAGAGAATGGGATTCTCTCTCAGTGGACCCCTCCTGGAACACCATAGCTTAATGGTGTGTTTGAAAGGAGGAATCAGACCTTGTTGGACATGGTCCGATCCATGATGAGTTTTACCGAACTCCCCTTGTCCTTTTGGGGATATGCTTTTGAGACGGCGGCCAAAGTTTTGAACTTAGCGCCATCTAAGAAGATATCTCAGACATCATATGAGATATGGCATGGCAAGCCTGCCTCCTACAAATACTTGAAAGTGTGGGGTTGCCCCGCATACGTCAAGAGATTAGTGGGAGACAAACTGGACTCAAGGTCTAGTTTATGCAGGTTCATCAGATATCTAAAAGAAACTGCGAGGTATTATTTTTATGATCCCTCCGAACAAAATATTTTTGTCTCGCGAAACGCAGTGTTATTGGAAAAAAGTTTTCCATCGGATAGTCGACGTGATGAAGGACTCCTTGAGGAATCAAGTGAGGTACCCCAAGAGGCGGCAGTAACATCTGAGCCGGTAGTTCCCACTGATAATGTTTCAATCTTCCGTAGATCATCCCGAGTATCCCAAGCACCTGATAGGTATGGATTTCTGGGCCTGACCGATCAGTTGGATTATGATCCAAAGACATACGGAGAAGCGATGTCAGACATCGATTCAGATAAGTAGCTTGAGGCCATGAAATTCGAAATGGACTCGATGGGTACAAACTAGGTTTGGACCCTAGTAGACCCACCCAAATGGGTAAAACCCGTAGGGTGTAAATGGGTCTACAAACGTAAGCTTGGAACTGATGGGGAGGTTATAACCTTCAAAGCCAGGCTTGTGGCGAAGGGTTACACTCAGCGACCCGGGGTCAATTTTGAGGAAACCTTCTCGCCTGTAGCAATGGCTAAGTCTATTCAGGTACTGCTTGCCATAACAACATAGTATGACTATGAAATATGGCAGATGGACGTGAAAACCGCCTTCCTCAATGGTTTCGTAGAGGTAGAGATCTATATGGATTAACCGGAAGGTTTCATATCTGTTGGAGAAGAGCAGAAGGTCTGCCGTCTCCAAATGTCCATCTATGGCCTCAAATAAGCTTCTCGAAGCTGAAACATACATTTTGATGAAGTCATATGGGGATATGATTTCATCAAGAACGAGTCCAATCGTTGTGTATACAAGAAGATCAGTGGGAGCTCAGTTGCAATTCTGGTGCTTTACGTGGATGACATCTTTCTCATTGGGAATGATCCTAAGATGTTGGGAACCACTAAAGCTTGGTTGTCAACACAATTTTCCATGAAGGATATGGGCGTGACATCCTACATCCTTGGCATCAAAATCTATAGGGACAGATCTAAAAGGATGTTAAGAATGGACCAGTCCTCGTACATTGAGAAACTCTTGAAGAGATTTAAGATGGAGAACTCAAAACGATGATTCCTTCCTATGAGGCATGGAATTAAGTTATCAAAGAAACAGTCTCCTCAGACTGATGAGGAGCTTAAACAGATGTCGGACATCCCCTATGCATCAGCCGTAGGCAGCATTCAGTACGTTGTCCAGTGCACTAGACCTGATGTGGTTTTCGCTTTGAGCGTAACTAGTCGATATCAGTCGTGTGCTGGGGAGGCACACTGGAGTGCGGTAGAGACTATCCTGAAGTACCTGCAAAGGACTAAGAACATGTTCTTTGATCTACGGTGGTGGAGAATTGATACTGGAAGGCTATAGCGACGCTAGCTTCCAGTCGGATGACGATGATACCAAGTCTCAGTCTGGTTTTGTGTTCAGACTAAATGATGGCGTGGTTGCTTGGAAGAGTTCCAAGCAGGCTACCACGGCAAACTCCACCACAGAGTTTGAATATTTGGCAGCTTCGAAAGTTGCTAAGGAGGTGGTTTGGAAGAAGACCTACATCCAAGAGTTGGGTATAGTGACTAGCATCGTTGAGCCAGTGGTTATCTTCTGTGATAACAATGGGGCTATAGCGCAAACAAAGGAACCGAGATCTCATCACCGATCCAAGCATATTCTTAGACGCTACCATCTGCTCAGAGAGATGATTAGTAGGGGTGACGTTCGGATAGACCGAGTCAGCTCCACAGAAAACATAGAAAATCCACTTACTAAGCCCGTGCCGCAAGTTGCCTATACTCAGCATCTAGATAAGATGGGTTTGAGGTCAATGGGTGATTGGCTTTACGTTAAGTGGGAGGTTGTTAGAATAGGTGACCAGAAAGCTAATAGGTTTGGCATTTTGTAACCTATTTGACAACTTGATATAATTTAATATTACGTAATGAATAAAACGAGTATTCGTTACTTTGGTATTCTCTTTGTTGCGCTAATTTTCCATATATTAAAATGGTGTTTTACATATATCGCAACAAAGCCCACATACCACGATTACCAACTCATGCAGTTAGGGCACACATTGGATGGTGGTCATGTAATCAACTGATTAAGAGTTGGGTTTGAAACGTTCCAGGTCGAGGACCTCAAGACAAGGCATCGAGAGTCCTAGACAGACTTGCATCAAGAGTGTGTTCGTTGGATGAGTTTCGTGTTTCATCGGCAACAGGCGTGGGATGCCTACACGATCTTGATGGGTTGGTCGACTGGGTTCGAGCCGACTGGACTGACTCGCGGGCATCATCATATGGAAGCTTTGGAGGCTTGGTCGGTGTGATTGGATTTTCCCTGTTTCGATAGTACGGGAGTAGTCCTCAGACTTGAGGAATCATGGCAGTCACATGCACAGGACGGCTGTATCTTGGATCTGGCAAGAGGTGATCATTCTGTAAGATGATCATTATAAGCCTTTTCCAGTGCAGTCATAATGTGTAGCGAGGACGGGGGGTTCCAAGAAGAGGATCCGTCCCCTGTTAGTATGTGACAGAGGTATCTCCTATGCACTCGGAGAAACGTTCATGCTATTTAAACCTGTGGCTACAGTGGTTGGTCGAACAGGAAATGGTTTCCTATGTCGACGCAATGAGGCATGCGTAGTTTCGAGTATTAAGAATAGATGCCTAGTCAAGGATGGGAACCGACGCCCAATTCCATACCCTATACTAAGGTTGGGAGACGGTAGACGGAAGGACCGTACCCGTACGGAATCGGCGCCTAAATGTTCACGCCAATATTCACCTAGTGTCTAGTGTCATGGACCGTTGCTAGACGGCCACCCATGGTAACGGGCCCATGTGGTATACGGGCCCAAGTCTAGCTGAGGGTGAACCTAAAGCGTCACACACAAATAGAGCTTGCAAGCATCAAACCTGTGCTTGCCCCATAGCTTGAATTAACTAGAAGATCCACATGATCATCATGTTCACTCCTTAATTAGATATGCCAACTATCATCAGCTAAGAGCACCTAGGTGAAAGTGATGATAGCGGCTATGGCAAATTCAAACAAATCTTACCATCAACGAGAATCTCTCAAAACTACACCCTTCAAGTGGGCGTAAATATTTCGCCGTCAGATGACCTTTAGGGGAAAAGAAAAGTTTCATACACTAACTTTGTCACTGATTAATTTTGGTGCATTAACTTTGACAATATTAGTATTGGTCCATTATCTTTCGATTTTGCTGATATTCGGTTCATTGGCCCTATTTATGACCATTTTGCGCTTTTTATGATAAAACCACAATTAGTCCTTCTTCATGCTTTCAAAGTGGCCCAACATGCTTCTGAAATGAAATTAAGCCTCTATAAATTCATACCTTGTTTGACCGTCTTGACGCCGGGTATTCCAAGTCCTCGGTTTTACGGACTTCCTCCAACCACACTGGTTCGTGGATCATTGGCTCCTTCAGCCGCAATCAGCACAGCCCTATTTCGTTTCCTACCTTAGGGTGTAAAAGTATTCTAATAATAGAGACTTAATAAAATTTTGGGTAAACAAATTGAACAGAAGCCTATAATTTATTGAAGAAATATTTGAAATATTACATAGATATTTTATTCCTCAATCGGAGGAGAAAACTATTTAGCCTCTCATGTAGGAGAGGACTTGACTGGTTGGGGATAACCCCATCCACTGGATAACCTAATACTTAGAAAATTTAAAGACACAATTTTATTTTTCTGAAGAGTTGGAGAAGTTTTCTGATGTCCTCCATCTGCTTCCTAGCTCTCTATTTATAATAGCCCACGGACTTCAAATTCGGACTTCATTCTTGCTTTGGATGTCTGTCGTCACTGCGTTCGTCACCATTTTGTCTTTCTACTTTCCAGCTGTGGTCATTATGGCTTGTGGGCCATGTGTTCTCCAGCTGGTGCTTTTTGTCCTGTCTGACTGTTGGCTTTTGTCGTTTTCTGCCGACAATCTTTTCCTTGCTTTTTACATTTTGAGATTTTTACCTCTTTTTGTAAAAATCCTTTCTTTTACCCTTTTCTTGTTTTGGTTCGGGTTTATTTTAGGTTACCTAAATCCTTGTCCCGAATAGGGGCTTTTCTTATTTTTCACAGCAAGGGCATACATGGTTATGCAATTGCCCAACGTGCATCATGTTGCAGGCCTTCTTTCTTGTGGCCTCTGTCGCTAGTAGCTTGTTTTCCCAAATAAGCATTCGTTTCTTCTCAAACGAGCTCTCCACGAACTCTATGCTTCTTCCCGTCATGGAGTTCAACAGGAATGATTTAATTTATTGGAGGATATTTTAGATGGATACTTGACTTCATCCATCTCTATGAGACAGACCCCCAATAGCCCCAAGCTCTTCTGGTGGATATGTCGTCTTCACTAAGGGAAGATACCAGGGGAGCCTGTCTTGTGGCAGCCTTGACTCTGTTGAATGCTACCATGTCTGGTCTCTATAATTTGATGAAATGGAATGCTGGATGAGACCCTTTTCCTGCGATTTCTGGAGCTATGGAAAAGAACTTGAGCTCCAAAATATCTCCTGGTTTAAAGTGGGGATTGTTTTGCCATGCGTCATATACCGCCCCACCGATCCATTCCGGAAGCTTTGAGATTTTCGGAAAGCTTGGTGACATAGTATGAACTGAAGCAAGGGCTCCAAAATCATACCACTCTCGTACCTCTTCTGGTTTAGACCCTTTGAGCATCCAGATTCTGTTATATCTTCCAGATGTGTCTACAATGGTCTTGCCTCGGCTTATGCCTTTACGGGAAACAAATTTTTCCCATGATCTCTGATAATCCTGCCAAGCGGAAACAGAAGATAAAGCGTCGTTAGTATTAACCTTAGAGGTGCCCGTCATCGGCTTAAGGTTAATCTCTTCCTCTTTAACCCTAGAGGTGCTGGATTAACTTGAATTATCAGGAGTTTGCACTTCCTGTAACTCAACTTTTGCCTTTTCACCAGAGTCTGGCGATGGCCTTGTGCAAGCAGTACTTGAATCTGCCGCTATAGGTTTAGAGCTCTGTTCTCTAATTGTAGGTTTAGAGCCCTGCTCTCTTAATTCTCCGGCTATCACCGAAGATGATGCCTTTCGAATTAGTTTCAGTAGGTCATCCCATAACGAGCTTGCAACAAGTCTGGTACTTCTGATGGCGCTCTAAGAAGTGTCCAGATCAGTTCGTTGGACTTGGCCAGCTATTTGGGCTTTAACTGTTAGCTGTGCAAATCTCTTGTCAATCTCCTCAAGGTTCTCCCTGAGGTGCCTGAGCCTGATGATGACGGAGTATGCTTCAGCTGCCTCCATCTCTTGTTAAGAAATATGCAAGAACATTTTCATGAGATTTGATAATGACAATATTATAACAATAATATTGACATTCTGCTTGCCATCTAATAATACGAGCATTCTCAATCTTTGATTCAAGTTTATTTTTTAAGAAAGCCTTAACATTCGTATTATCAACTTTTAAGAAAGCCATTTTTTGAAAGCCTTCCAAACTGCAAAGAATTCCTTCTCGTTAATATGCCATAATTTAGCTTGTTGTTCGGTGAACAACCCTCCTGTGTATCTACATGGCTCTTCGCCAATAGTTGTTTTTCTCATGAGCACTGTTGCCCATCTGTAATCATTAGTATCCGTGTAGACTACCAACTGATCCTCCTCTTGTGGGATTGCAAGCTTTGGCAGGTTATAGCAAACCTGTTTTAACTCACGAACCCTTTGTGTATGAATTTCCTCCCATTTCCACTTTGAACTTTCTGTTTCTTTCAGAAGTGGATAGAAATTCTTTCTGTATTTTGCGAGGTCCTTAATAAAGATTCCTGCAAAATTGACAACTCCCAAGAAGCTTTGAAGTTGCTTCTTATCTTTAAGAATGTCAGGAAAATTGCGAATCTTTTCTACAATGTGTTCCTGCAACTCAATACCTATTTCGTTAATAAGAATTCCTAGAAATTCAATTTCATTGACAGCTATGATGGCTTTCTTTTCGGAAAGCACTAATCCCTCCTTATGGCATGCATTAGAAAATATTTCAAGATGTCTAATATGATCCTGCATATTTTTAGATGCAATCAAGATGTCGTCTATGTAAACAAACATAAACTCTAGATAGTCTTTGAAAAGATTATCCATCTTTCTTTGAAATATATGGGGTGTATTGGCAAGTCCCATTGGAAGTACATTCCAGATATATTGTCCATGAGGCGTTCTCTACTTGGGATGTAATGACCATCAAATTCTAATATTCTATTAATGCCTTGATAGTTAATGACTAAACTGGGTTTACCTCTTTTTATGTCACCATGGTTTCTTACCAGAAAACCAGGGTTACTATAGGTCGACACTCCAGGCTTGATGAGTCTATGATTGATATGCTCTTTAATGATCTCCTGCATATCTTTCTTATCCTCCATGTTCATTTGGATAGGCTTGTATCGGACATACTCGTACCTGCATTCCTCTTTGATCTTTAGAGTAGCCTCGATCTTATTTCTATCCCACCACGCCAAAGGATTCTCACTGAAATTCCTTTATAAGCCTCTTGACATTCTCGAGAGAAAGTTTACTTTCTCCGTCCATGTCCATTGACCTGCACTCTTGTATAGCTTCCTTCAAGATCCTAAGATCTTCTTCCGAAGCATCATCAAAACCCTGTTGCCTGAAAGACAAAAGAGCCTTACCAAATTTTTCTTCTATCCTACATTTTTGGATGAGTTAATTTGGCATCATCACCATGTTTGCTGCGGAAATTTATGGGCATTATCCTGTTAAATGCCTTTTCTCTACGCAAAACTTGTATCTCGCTACCACAGTTAGTAGTAAAAATCAATAGATTCTTGTGGTTATCCTGGACATATTTTGCAAAGGTTTGGATGAAATTATTACCTAGCAAAATATTTGCTCCTCTATCATGAAAGTAAATAGGAGGCGTCTTTACCTTGAACCAAGGTGTTCCAAATGCTCCTCCAATCATGATTTTTGCTTCTCGTATACCCTTATTGAGTACAAGAATTTTTTGAGAAAAATCCCTTCCTGCAATAATGGGTAAGGATTCTATAGCTTCGCTAGGGAACACATGAGGTTTTGCCGTACAAATCCCTGATCCTGAGTCAATATAAGTTGCAAAATATTCTGACTTGTATTGTTCATACAACATACCAACCGATATGTATATAGAAAAGAGGCTAGTTATTCAATTCTAATGGTATAACCATCTAGACTGAATTCCATACCATTACCTTTTCTCCCCCATGGTTTATGATCTTCGAGGAAACTTAACCCCAAAGTCATTATCTCATTTTCTCATCCTGCAATTCCTGCAACAAATATCTCATGGCCTGCTATTTCTAGCATTCCTTCGTATTTTGCCACAATAGATTGTTGCAAATGATATAAGTCCTGACAAGGAAAATAGTTTTCTTTTTCAGTGGTGTCAAATATAACCTGAATTTTGTTTCCAGCCTTTTGGGCATCAGAGTTTCACATTATCAACCCTGATAGCTCGGGGCTTCAATAAGTCTGACTCCTTTCCTTTATAGGCCATAATCCTATCTTCTGAAAATGACATCCTGCTGCTAAAATCAGTTCTTGACTCGATCTAAAACTAGGTGATCTTTTATCAAGATATCAACACCACATATTCTAGGTATTCTAATAGGACCTGATGTCATTACCTTAGCGAATTCCTTGAAAATTCTAGGAATCTCAATATACTCTTTCCTAAGAAACAAATCAGAATGATGTGTGTTGGAAAGGGCATAAGCTATTCTATATGTTATAGAATATGGTCTATTCCCATCTTTCATAAGATCTTTTCTTTTAAAATCCTGATGAAGGGTTAAGACTCGACTAAAATCTTGGTATGCTAGGTTGTATGCTATCCTAGGATGAATATCAAACATCAGTTTTCCTGCATACAAATTTCCTATCATTGTCCCAAGACAACCATCTCTTAAGTTATTGATTCTTCTATCCATTATTGACAAATATATTTCCGAATCAATTCCTTCCTTAAAAGTTGCTTTTATTACTACTTCAATAGCTCCTATGTGGATCCATTTCATAGTAACCGCTACTTCTTCCCTGAGTTTACTTAATTTTTCAAGAATTTCTTCTTTAGGAATAAGCTGTATTTCCATCACATTACCAGGAAGTTCCATAGGGATAGCAAACTCACCTAAACTTACTTTGTAGATGATGTGATGTTTCCTTTGGTTCAGTCCTATCTGGTTGAGGACTCTTCCGATCCCTCCAATCCTAAAACCGTCGTATGGGCTGAGATTAAAGTCTGCTCTCATGATTCTTTCCATTGTTTTGTTTGACACCGTCATCCTTGAAAAGAATCCTGATAGGCTATCTGAGGTTTGAAGCCTATCTTCTTCGATGTAATTATTTTGATTCGGTTGAAGATCCATCCAAATCACTTTCTATTTCTTCCTCGTAGATGCTTTCATCTGATGGAAGATCTTCGAATTGGTAGATTGGTACCAAATTACCGTAGTAGACTGCATCTAGGATGTCGTTTGTGGCTTCAAACTGGCATAATTCACCACGTTTCTACGGGCAATCTGGAGAGATATGTCCTTTTGCTCCGCACGTCCAGCAGTTGCAATCCTTAAAACCTTCATTAGCTCGGGTATGGGCTCATCTGAAAGTTCTTCGTGTAAGTGTTCGTCCTGTGGATTTAGCCTCTGATCGATTAGATCCTTGGGATGAAGCCCTTGTTTGTCATGTTCTCTGTCCAGATTTGTATGATCTGGCTTTGATTTGGACCACCATGATCTCTTTCTGAAAGAGGATTTTCCGGAACTCCTGGAATAAGAGTCACTGCTTTGCTTTCTCCTCTTCTTTTGCTCGCTTGATTCTCCTATAATAGTTGAAAAATCGTTATTATCACAATAGAGAGGGGTCCTTTTGATTTTACCTCTCAATCTCTTCATGTTCTTTTGGACGGATGCTTGGTAACACCAATCCTTCAATTTGTCTTTGAGGAAAGACATCCTTCTTGCAACTGAATCTAGTTGTCCTGCAGGTACTTTATATGATTGTATCAACATTTCCCTCCATGGGCTGCAAATCTTTGCAAAGAACATTGGAGCAGCTACTTCGGTTGTTACGCCGCTCATGTAAAAGTATTTGCGGAACCAGTAGATATATTCATCTACTACACAGATACTTCTTAATTCAAGGCCAAAGAGAGCTTGTGCATACTCCCTAGCCTTTTCTGTTCTGCTTCCTTCGAAGTATCCATCTCCGATGAAGTGGATCTTGATTAACCTTCCGAGTCTATCCACGATCGCACTTTTGACTCTCCTTCAAGGATGCTTGCTTTGGTCTCTTCTGGGGTATTATCCCATCCGATCTTTACCGACCCTTCCAAGCTTAACTCCAAAAGCTTTATGAAGTTATCCTTGTCTAGTTTCAACGTAGTTGCTGCTGCAATTTTCATGGCTATAACCCATTCATCTATTAGCTTCTCGATGTTTTGAAAGTCGATAACATCCAGATTGAGAACAGTGCCATATGGATGTAAGGGCTGGAGCATGGTCCTTGCCCATGGTGTGTTTTCAGGCACTCGTCTTGGATTTCTTCCTGGATTTTCTCACAATCTTGTCCCTACGAAAGTATGGGTAGCATTGGTGTGAAAATCCATACCTTCTCTCATTGGATGATCTTGCGGAGGATCATTTGAGCCTGTGCTTCCCTCCGGCGGTGGTAAAGCTAGACCGACCTCATTGGTTTGGATGTTGACTAAATCCACTATCCCTAGTTGGGAAAAGGATTCAGCTAACTCTTGTAGATCCGATAGATCCACTCTTGATATCTCCATTAGTTTACGGATTTGATGATCTCGATGATTTGTTCTTCTTGTCTATTTGGCTTCGAGATGTCCTTCGCCTTTCCCTTCTGATGTAGGAAAGATACCGGTCCAAGGGTGTCCCTGATGCGTTCCTGATGAAATCTGGATGTCTCAGGGATATTCCTTTGATTTATTTTTAGATCTGTGACTTCAGTCTTCAGATCTGTAAGATCCTTTTGTAGATCTAGTAGGATCTTTAGGATCTCACGATCTTTTGCTTCAAAAGGTCTATTTTCATAGGTATATGGATTAACCTATGTCTTTAGTCTTGAACTGTCTTTTGGACCTCCCTAAGGTCCTGCGAGTACTTCGAGGTATCCGGTTCGAGTTCTCTCTAGTGAGTTCCTTTAGTCATTATTTTTGGAACTGTATTTTTTCAGGAATCTACCTGTTCCGGATCTCCTAGCTGGGATTCTTCCATGGATCTCAACTCCCTGTAGACGTCTCATCGCATTTCCTGGTAGCGCCTGTTGGACATGGCGATTTCTGTGCCATTCCTCTTTTTATTCCTTTGGAAGAAGTGATGGATCGACCAACCTTGGACTGTTGGTGATGGTTCTAAGAATTTCCATAAGAAATTTTATTTTTTGTATTTTTAGAATCTGAAAATATTCCCTGTTTTCAATGTAACTCGAACTTTCGTTCGGTTCCATGCTTTTTTAAAATCTCCTTCGTTAGGGATGAAATATCAATATGTAATATAAACAAATATTTCTTCAATAAACCTAGGCTCTGATACCATTCTGTGTGAGCATGGGAATTTTTTAAATGTTTTATGCAAAACCAATTTTAAGGACTAAAATTGCTCAAAAAGAGATGTAAAGGGGTAAAATTGTCCAAAATTCGGCCAGAGGACCCGATTTACGCAATTTTGAAAGTTATTGGACTAAATCAAAAATTGGAAAACTTAATGGACTAAAATTGAACGAGAACCAAGTTAGTGTACTAAAAAAAACTTTTTCCCTTGACCTTTATACTTTTAATAAACTATCTGTTTTACACTTGACCTTTTAGAAACCACATGTTTCAAAATGATCTTGCACATAGATAGAAGATCAACTTAGCTTTCTTCTTAGTCATTAGGCTTATAGGAAGGAATCCTCGTTTTGAGTTCTCCATCTTGAATCTCTTGAAGACTTTCTCAATGTACGAGGACTGGGCCATTCCTAACATCCTTCTAGATCTATCCCTGTAGATCTTGATGCCAAGGATGTAGGATGCCTTGCCCATATCCTTCATGGAGAATTGCGTTGACAACCAAGCTTTAGTGGTACCCAACATCTTAGCATCATTCCTAATGAGCAAGATGTCATCCACGTAAAGCACCAGAAACGCAACTGAGCTCCCACTGATCTTTTTGTATACACAAGGATCGGACTCGTTCTTGATGAAATCATATCCCCGTATGACTTCATCAAAATGTATGTTCCAACTTTGGGAAGCTTGTTTGAGGCCATAGATGGACCTTTGGAGACGGCAGACCTTCTGCTCTTCTCCAACAGTTGTGAAACCTTCCGACTGATCCATATAGATCTCTTCCTCTACGAAATCGTTGAGGAAGGCCGTTTTCACGTCCATCTGTCATATTTCATAGTCATACCATGTTGTTATGGCAAGCAGTATTCAAATGGACTTGGCCATTGCTACAGGCGAGTAGGTTTCCTCAAAATCAACCCTGGGTCGTTGAGTGTAACCTTTCGCCACAAGCCTGGCTTTTAAGGTTGTAACCTGCCCGTCAGCTCCAAGCTTATGTTTGTAGACCCATTTACATCCTATGGGTTTTACCCCTTTGGGTGGGTCTACTAGGGTCCAAACCTTGTTTGTACCCATCGAGTCCATCTGAGATTTCATGGCCTCAAGCTATTTATCAGAATCGATGTCCGACATCGCTTCTCCGTATGTCTTTGGATCATTATCCAACTGACCGGTCAAGCCCAGAAATCCATACCTATCATGTACATGGGATATTCTGGCTGACCTACAGAGGACTGGAATAATATCAGTGGGAACCACTGGCTCAGATGTCACTTCCGCCTCATGGGGTACCTCACTTGATTCCTCAAGGAGTACCTCATCGCATCGACTATCCGATGGAAAACCCTTTTCCAAGAACACTGTGTTTCGCGAGACAAAAAATCTTTTTGCTCGGAGGGATCATAGAAATAATACCCCGCAGTTTCTTTTGGATAGCCGATGAACCTGCATAAACTAGACCTTGAGTCCAGTTTATCTCCCACTGATCTCTGGACATATACGGGGCAACCCCACACTTTCAAGTATTTGTAGGAGGCAGGCTTGCCATGCCATATCTCATATGGCGTCTGGGATACCTTTTTAGATGGCGCCAAGTTCAAAACTTTGGCCGCCGTCTCAAGAGCGTATCCCCAGAAGGAAATGGGGAGTTCGGTAAAACTCATCATGGACCGGACCATGTCCAACAAGGTCCGATTCCTTCTTTCAGACACACCATTTTGCTGTGGTGTTCCAGGAGGGGTCCACTGAGAGAGAATCCCATTCTCTTTTAGATAATCAGTAAACTCGCCACTCAAATACTCTCCACCTCGGTCCGACTGAAGAGCTTTGATCTTTCGACCGGTTTGGTTCTCTACTTCAAGTCTGTATTCCTTAAACCTTCCAAAGGCTTCAGACTTGTACCTTATCAGGTAAACATAACCATACCGTGAGTGATCATCGGTAAAGGTTATGAAGTACGAGTACCCACTTCTAGCCTGAGTATTTAGTGGACCACAGATATTTGTATGGATCAAATCCAACAGACCACTGGCTAGCGTACTTTGTCCAACAAAGGGTTTCTTGGTCATCTTTCCCTTTAGACAGGATTCACAGGTCGGTAGGTTGTCCAAATCGTCTGTTTCTAGACTCTTTGAGTCCACCAACCTTCTTATCCTATCTTTAGAGATATGACCTAACCTCGCATGCCATATCTGTGCGTTATTATGATCATCACGTTTTCGTTTGTGTTCTGCAGTTATAATCCAATTAGATTGTTGAAGTATGTACAGACCGTTGACCAATGTATCAAGCAGATGAGAAATACCATCTTTAACAATGAAAAACCCATTTTTACTGATGGTAAATTCATATCCCTCCTTATCAAGGACCGGGATGGAAATAATGTTTTTAATCATGCTAGGTACATAGAAACAGTCGTTCAGTACAATCCTAACATGACTACTAATGGCTAACTCTAGTGATCCTACGGCCTCCGCAGCAACGGCCTTGCCATCGCCTAGCCTCAGGATCATCTCATCCTTGGTTAGCCTTCTGCTTCTTTGCAGTGCCTGAATATCATTGCAGATGTGAGCACCACACCCAGTATCCAATACCCATGAAGCAGAATTAGTAATCATATTTATTTCAACCACAAACATACCTGGGTCGGAGAGGAGTTGTAGGCACTCCCTCTTCCAATGCCCTTTCCCTTGGCAATGCATGCAGACATCATTTTTCTTGGACCGCTGAGAACCACGGACCTCCCTTTCCCTTTGCTCGGTCCAACCGGAGCAACAGGGACGCCCGGAGCGCGAGCAGGGACCGCAACCGTCTTCCCTTTGCCCTTTTTCCTCTTCCAGCGTCCGGCCCTCTTGCCATTCGCCTTGGAGGTCGAAGCCTCTCCTATCAATACCGCTGGCGCCAACTTGTGGATCGTTGCCTCGTATTGGACCAGCATGTTGATCAACTCATGAATAGACTTCTCAAGTCCGTTCATGTTGTAGTTTACACAAAACGGGTCATAGGATGGAGGAAGCGACTGGGAGATCACGTCAATGTACGTGTCATTGTTAAGCCCAGCTTTAAGGTACTCGAGTTTCTCCACTAGGGAGAGCATCTTGGCCCCATGACTTTGTACAGACGCTCCTTCAGCAAGCTTGGTGCCAAAGAATGCTTTTGTGGCGGCATATCTAATATGCCTATCAGGAACCGCATAAACCTCGTTCATGCGGAGCATTATGGCAGAGACGTTGTCCAGCCTCTCACACTGCTTCTGGATGTCGTTAGACATCAAAGCCAGTATGATACTACGTACTTTCCGGTTGTCCTCATGCAATTTCTCGAACGTCAAACGTTCTTCAGGCGTGGACCCCTCCGGTAAGTTGCTTGGTGGCGGCTCGTCTAAGACGTAGCCTTGGTTCTCGAAATCGAGGACAATCCTCAGGTTTCTCAGCCAGTCCGAGTAGTTCATTCCGTTTAATTTGTTAGTCTCGAGAATCATGGTTAATGGGTTCTTAGACATATCTACATTAATGAAAATGTAAAGCAGAAATTAACAGATGATGGTAATATTATTGTTCAAGTTGAAGACTTGGTCTTTTAGTCTTTAACCCTCCCACTATTTATACGAAAGTCCGCCACTCTCAAGCGGAGTTTCGGGAAACCATTTCCTAGTGGGCTTGGGATCCACAAGCGTAATCTCCATGCCCCACTTTTACGATTCATATGAAGAAGACCTCGTGGGAGATATCCAATATCATTCTCATCCAATGAGATTCCCAAGATATTTTGCCTCACCTATTCGCATGGTTCCGAGGACTCCAAGCGAATCATGTTACTCAGTGTTGGGCCCAACCCATCAACCAAATCATGCCTCAAACTATCGCCCCCCACGACTCGTGAGACAGGAAAACAGCGAGCGCAGTCCTTTTGTTCACAACAATGGTGCAGCTTTCCCCTAGTCCAAGTGTGCCACGACTCGTGAGACCACACTTGGGTAGTGGTAGCTTCCTCACCACATTGCCGTGGATGGAAGGCTCGGACAGATCAAATTACCATTTTGATCCAAGTCCGTTCTGGGCCTAATATTTAATTTGCTCCAACCAAGTGAGAGTTTGAGTGTGACCGAGACCTCATCACATTATGGTGTTTTAGCATGCATAAATATCTAATATTTAAAGCGATAAATAAATACGCCACATGCATAAAACATAGCATACCCCTGTTAGGATGATCACAAGCCCAACCTATGCGACCCACTGAGCCCGCAGTGAGTCTATGATCTGTGTAGGGTGGTCCTAAATTATTACAATAATAATATACCCATTGTCATTCCAATGGGCCTTGAAGTGCTTCTTGTTTCACGCCTTGATGCTCCTCCTTGGGTCTCCGACTCCAATTGCTTGTTAAAATTAAAACCTCACCAATCATATCTACTCTCATTACAACTGAAAGTAATACATTGGTAATAAAGAAAACAAGCCTTAACATCATGAGCTTGAAAATACGGGAGATGACAGTCCCAAAAACAAGAGGCACGCAAGCCCCACCCAACAGAAAATAAATGATCATACATTCATCCATACATAAGATCTAGGGCTCTTGTGATCATTCCATGTTGATTCCATCAACTCACATAACACAATTATTCCAAATAATCATGCATAAACAAGCAGATCCGCCTGGGAGCGCGAGCGGAAGCGAGAAAGCGAGTAAATAGTGCGTAATTTAAATCTAATTTAAATAAATGAATCCCAAGGGGTGTACCCTTGGGTGCTCAATCGGGCGTTCGATGTAGGATGTGTAAATATTAGAAACATATATTTAAACACATAGGGCATAGATGTATATTAAATCAATCAAAGCGTAGTAAAACCGTTACCTTTGATTGTTTAGCGTATGCTCCCGGCTACTAGCGTTTTTCCTTCTCTGGAATGCTCACGAAATCCAAACGTATGGATTCTCCAAAGGTGATCCACACCACACCGGAAGAAACACACGTTCTTCTTGCTAGAAAAGAGACCTCTGTCACATACTGACAGGGGACAGATCCTCTTCTTGGAATCCACCGTCCTCGCTACACATTCCAACTGCACTGGATAAGGGTTATGATAATCATCTTACAGAATGATTACCTCTCGCCAGATCCAAGATACATCCATCATGTGCACGCGACTGCCATGATCCCTCAAGTCTGAGGATTACTCCCGTACTATCAGAATCGGGGAAAACCAATCATACCGACCAAGCCTCTAAGACTTCCATATGATGATCCCCGCGAGTCAGTCCAGTCGGCTCGACCCCAATCGACCAACCCATCAAGATCGTGTAGGCGTCCCACACCTGTCGTCAATGAAACACGGCACTCATCCAATGAACACGACTCTTGATGCAAGTCTCAATAGGACTCTCGATGCCCTGTCTCGAGGTCCTCGACTTGGAACGTTTTAGACCCAACTCTTAATCAGTTGGTTTCATGACCACCATCCAATGCGTGGCCCAACTGCACGAGTTGTTATCCATGGTCTGTGGGCTTTGTTGCGATATAAGTTAAACACCGTTTTAACAAATGTAAGATAGCAACAAAGAAGGTACCATTGGTGACGAACACTCATCTTATTCATCACATAATAATATTACATCTACATCAACTTGTCGAATAGGTTACAAATTGCCAAACTTATTGGCTTTCTGGTCATCTATTCTACAGGTTCAACATGAGCAACAGGTGCATTACTTTTGTGTTTCAACTGAAAAAAAATCAAACCTCAAGTTTGGTGATTTCATTAGTTGAACACATAAATATTCATAAGTCAACTCAATTAGCAACTTACGGATGAGTGAGCTCATATTCAATAATAGAACTTGACTACTTTCCATGACATTCTTTAGTTTGCAGCTTAACCAATAAAAGCACAAATGTTTTTCTTGATCCACCATTGATTGTCAGCGTCTAAGTCGCGAGAATATTAGGCAATTATCCTTCTTAACATTTCATTGACTCAAAAACTAAATTGTAAGTTAATCTAAGATCTTTAGGTGTGTGCAAAAAATATAGTACTGATCTTATATTCTATTCTAGATCCAAGTAAATTATTTATTATTTCTTTATACCAGCGGAATCAAAAATTTCACAACACGGCTAGTAATCATCTCCCAATGAGTAAAAAGTCATAATAAACTATTTACTGATCATGAATAAAATAAATCTATGTCCAAAAAAACGCTACGTGCATGCCATATGCAATATGAATAAAACAAAATAAAATTAGCCCCACATGGGCTACATTAACATTTGGTGCATCATGTTGAGATAATTTGGTCCTATGGTGGTAAATAGCGAAATATATCCTCCAAAAAATAATACATGGTCTCCAAAAAAACGGCCTAAAAATACATTTTTCAAAAAAAAAAATGTAATTACATTGATATAACGCTTACTACATTAATTACATCCAAGGCCTACTACATCAATCTAAAAAAATTGGGGATACCGCATTAATTACCACCATGTCACAAATTATCTCCACAAATAATAAAATACTCACATAATAAATGAGCACCTAAATGTTAATGTCCGTATATTCATAACACAAAATCATATTGCACATTTTCAATAAAATTGCGATAAATATATATTACTACGCAATTATCCAGGCATGCATTAATATGATAGGAGCACTTATTAGCATATTTGAACCACAAAAAACATGCTTGCATGAATTGCAATCGCAATAATATTACATCAGTTGCAATCACAAAAATATTGCAATTAAAATAGTCATGTTTAGGAATTGCAATCACAAATATTGCAATAATAAATAATCAATATGTCATTAATTGCAATTACAAATATTGCAATAATAAAGACACATATTTTCTAAGTCATGATTCAATTTTCTACAATCGGGAAAGGAGAAAATAAAAAATATTTAGACTTAGAAATAATAAAATAAAATCTTCAACAACTCGGAAAGGTCGCCCCATAAATTTTTTTGAAAAAAAAAATATTTTCCCTTTTTTCTTGCTAAAAAACATAAGGCTCTAAGGGAACACAGAAACATTTGTAACCATATAAAATCTAATGGCATAGTGGTAGAGGTGTCTTGCTTTCCAAACTTGCAACTTGGGTTCGAAACCCAAACTATGTAGGCGCCCAAAAAAAATCTTTCATGGGCCCAGCGCCCTGTTGATGCGCGGTCAGTACACAATCAGCATGCTCAGTTGGCGCCAGACCCTTGCCCAGTTGGCACGTGATCCCTGCTGACTCAGCCACCTCTCTCCGGCGTCGGTGACGCATTTCCAGCGACCTCACTGGCCAAATTCCGGCGACTATATTTTTTCAAACGAAAACTTGGAAAAATATCTCATTCATTTGAAATCCGTTTTCGATGATTCAAACACTGTTTCGAACCTCTTTTCGTGCTCTATAATATAGCATAAAAATATTTTAATACAAAAAACATAATCAGGTCCAATTTTTTGCTCAAATAAAAATAGATTTGAAAGCTAGGGTTTGATTTTTCTCACAAAGTACTCATCAATTTTCACCAAATTTTAACCACATGATCTCCACAAGTAGATATACATATAGTGAAAAATCAACGAAAAAACTCATGCTTTTATGGTAAAAATGAAATTTCAAATAAAACAAGTATACAAAAAAAAACTTTCGCAATTAATCAGGCAAAATCAAGTGAGACTAAGCCATAGTGACTTTGATACCACTATTGGAAAATAGCAATGGTTAATACGTAAAACAAATATTCCACATAGAACATGTAATCTCTATGTGCACGTTATATAATCAATATTCACATTAGAACATAATCGTGGATCGATTAAACCTGTAGCAGTGGAAAGTATATCAATCCATGTATCCGGATCTGGCTCGTCTACAAGCTCATGCCTCGATTGGATCACGAACACATCATCTTTCTCATTCTTGACGATTACCCTACGTACATCTTCAAGATCCCCACAAACATCATCTTCAAGATCTCCCCACGTCGGATCTTGCTCCAAATATTGTGGAACCCACGAACACCCCTTGCTCGCTTTGGTGGATTACTACGAGAGTAAGGCACTCATTTACACATCTTAAACCCTCGGAGACTTTTGGTGATTCTCCAAGAGAGAATAGATAGAGTTATTTACGTGAGGCTTTGAGAGAATATACATCGAATTGAATTACTCTTTGGTTCCATAAAAGTATCTTGTTTATAGGTGTGCACAAGAGGAGTCCAATCCCAATATAAAGTATAGGAGACTACAAACTCTTTACTCAAGGGGAGTCCTCCTTAACCACAAGTTTGGGAGACTTCAAACTCTTAAATATGGATGTATATTTAACACCAACGATGAACCCTTACCATATTCATCAACATAATATTATTTTCGTTCAAAGATCGGCGAATAGTTCTCAGAACAGCCAACCACATTGACTTTCTAGTCACCTATTCCAACAATTTTATTTTATTGTTAAATAAATGTAAGGAGGCCCAAATCCATGGTGTTGGAGTCTAAAGTGCTTCATGGTGATGATCCCATCAAAGGATAGCCCAATAATGAAGAGACTACAAGGCCAAATTAGTGTAATGACTTATAATAGTGTAGTAGGCCTTGACCTTAGAATGACCACAGAACCACTGCGGGCTCAGTAGATCGATAGGATGGACTTGTGATCATTCACAGGGGCGTGCTAGGATGATTTTGCATGTGATGCAATGTGAGCTTATTATTTGCTCGCATATATATATATATATATATATATTTGATGTATAATAATAAGCGTGCTATATACCTATGTTTGTGATGAGGTCCTAAATTATAAACATGAACTCTCATTTTGGAGAATAATAATCCAACTTGGGCCCATGAATTGATAAAGTCAAATGGAATTTGATAATCCAGGTCCACCATCCATAAATGATGATGTATGGATCGCTACCCTTTTTTTTTCGTGGTGTCACGAGTCATGGCATGTCTGGAAGTAATGAAAAACTCTGATGTCATTATGGCCAAGTGAATGATTTCATTGCTTCCTGTCTCATGAGTCCCGGCGGGTGGGGGGTGCAGTTGACAAAGAATTCTTTTGTGATAGGTTTGGTGTCTCCAAAATTAAAATATGAGGCCCAAAGAAGTTTGAAATCACCAATCAAGGCTATTGACGTATCCAAGCCTTCCATCCATGGCAATGTTTTATTTTCTGATTGATGCATAAATACCAGGCTTAATCAAAATTTTGAATCAAATACCTACTTATTGAGCCCTAATTGAAGTAGTAATGAGCTTTTAACTGCCATCAAACGAATATCATTGAAAAGAGGCAATGCAAGAAGTATCTTACAGTCACTCCAAAATCTTGGAATGTTGAATAATTGGTTCTTGGGTATTAGATGCCAAGCCTGGAACACACATTGGCAATGTGATTGTCAAAAATGTGAAGTTTTGGTTGACAGGAAACAATTGTCTAAGTAAAAAGCAGGACACCTGAAGCTTGGAAACAACAAGGAGTTCTTGGAAAGTGCGGTGACTGTTTTGATTAGGAATTAATGGATAGATTTAATCAATGTCATTCAAACACCGATTGAAGAAATTTTCTATTCAAAATTCTTTTTCTAAAGCGTTCACTTGTGTACTTTCACAAATAGTTTGTGAAATAACCATTCTCAACACAAAGGGTTGTGCACGAATTGTAGCCATAATTGAAGACGTTCGACCTAAAAGAAAAAAATGGAGAAATCGAGAATAAACACAAAATAATTGGCAAAGTCTCATTTTTTGAGATGGGATTAGAAGGTTTGAATACTGGTGAATCCTATCTCAAGGGAAATATGAAACACGAGCGGATCGGCTCGGGAGATGAACGCGAATAGTGGAAGCGCGAATGATTGCATAATAAAAATTGCAAAGCATAATTAAATGGAATTTAAATCATGCATTACATACATAAACGAATCAAGGGGTGTGCCCTTGATTCTCCGGGCATTTGGTGTATCTCATATTCAATAATACACAACATGGAGGCCATAGAATTTAGAACAAGAAACATAAAAGAGGACCTACCCGGTTGTAGTTTTGTCTTCGTTCGGCTACATGCATTGTTCCCCGTTTTGCACCAAGATCTCAAAGAAGAGACCCTCTAAATCATCTCACACGCTACATCGGAAAGCAACGACGTCCTGTGCTAGCAAGAAATCATTTGGGGAGAAGGGACATCGATACACGGTATCAATTAACGACGTCTCTTATGTTCTACCTTTAATAAATCAAGAAGAACAAGGTAAAATTTTGGAGAGAATATGAAGAGAGGTGGACGATTTTACAGAGAGAGATGTAAGATAAAAGTGTAGAGATTAGTAGGTGTGTGTGTGTGTGTGTGTGTGTTTGAGCATTTATAGGAAATATTTTTCCTATTCCTACTCAACCTCTTCTAAAGAGGCACACTTGACTAGAATTTTGACCTAGTCAAATCCTAGTCAAACTAGGCTTTGATGAAGTCAAATTAATCATGACCCTTCATCTCATCAATCTCTAGATCAAATCTCATCCATCCATTTTGATGGGCTTTATGGTCCCGTGGACTTTATATTAAATCATATTTAATATACCAAGCGCATTACTTAATTCATGGAATGGGTCTATTTAATTTTAATTTAAATAGTCCCATGGTCCAATGGACTTTATATTAAATCCTATTTAATATACCAAGACCATAAATTAATTCATCCTTTTAATCTAATTAAAAGGAAAGCCCATGCCTTATAAAATCCATAAATCTAATTTATGAACTGAAGCCCGATTAATCCAATTAATCCATTGAGGCTTGAATCTCAAAAAATTATAATTTAATCCTATTAAATTAAACCTTCTCCCGAAATTAATTCCAAATTAATTTCCTTCATATTCGGTGTAGCTGGTGTGACTCTTTAGCTTCACCCTCAGGTAGACTTGAACTTACTTCTTGTTATCTCATAACCAAAGTAGTCCGTCACCATAGGTGGCCGTCTAACAACGGTCCATGGCACTAGAGACTAGATGAATATGTGGTGTGAACATTTAAGCTCCGAGTACATACATGTACGGTCCTACCGTCGCTTGTTACATACAGGTAGGGTCCTACTATCGCCTGTCTCCCGGCCTCAGTCTAGGGCATGGAATTGGGCGTCAGTTCCCATCCTTGAGTAAGCATGTATGCTTAATACTCGAGATAGGGTTTAACTCTAAGATTGACGTAGGAAATCCTTTCCCGCTCAATCAAGTGCTATGGCCATAGACTTTGAGAGTCTAAACCATCTCAGAGCGCACAGGAGATCTCGTTGTCATATTCTTTGACAGGGGACAGATCATATCTTGGAATCCACTGTCCTCACATACTCCGACTGCACTGAACAAGGCTTATGATGGTCATGTCATATGACACGATCACCTCTCGCCAGATCCAAGATACAACCTTCGTATATGAGCAACTGCCATGATTCCTCAAGTTCGAGGACTAATCCCGTACTATCAGAATCGGGAATACAAGTCATACAGACCAAGCCCGTGTGGCTTCCATATGACAATTCCCACGAGTCACCTCAGTCAGCCGACACAACCCTTGTCAACTAACCCACTAATATTGCATAGACGTCCAACGTCTGTCTCCGATGAAACACAATACTCATCTAATGAATGCAATCCTTAGTACAAGTCTTTATAGGACCCTCGATGCCCAGTTTCGAGGTCCTCGACTTGGAGTGTTTTTAGACCTATATTCAGAAGTTGGTTCCATGACCGCCAACCTATGCGCGGTCCAACTTCTTGGATTCATACGTCTGGTCTGCAGGCGTTTGTTGTGACATCAAAACGATGTTCAATGCAAGCAGTAAGCACAACAAACTCATCGTTGCCAATGATGAATCCTTACTACATTCATCAACATAATATTACTTGTTCAAAGATTGATGAATGGTTCTCAGAAGAGCCAACCACATTAACTTTCTAGTCACCCATTCTAGCAATCTCCCACTTGACCATTAAGTCAATTACCCACTTTGTTCAAAACCCTCTGACCATGAGTAATCTACTATACCGACTAAGGTTTTGTGACTTCGCCATATTTCCTTGCTGAAGTAATACAGTTTGACTGTGTTACCTCTATCCACCATCGCCTCCTAAAGATGGTGGTTGTCTAAGAATTTTCGTGGATCTTGCGATATGATCTCGTGCCAAAACATTTTCCCATAGCCTGGTTGTCCACCATCTAGGCGACCACCTGCTTGGCCGTGCTAGGCACCACGTCCATCCTATGGACATGGTCTTCATCCATAACCACTATCCAATGTAATCATCAAGGGCCTGACTGTGCATACCTTTGAGACTAACCAGTTTTCACTATGCTCTAGAAGCTAGTATCGCTTTAGCCTTCCAGAACAACTCTCGACAGACGGTTCATCATGAACACATCTTTAGTCCTTATTCAGGTACCAAGGATTGTTCTTGATTGTTGCCTTCAACCCCTCAGTGCATTACCAATTTCTATTGAGTCGTGCAAGAAGCACACTCAACATCGGATCCTATGCACTAAGTGAACATATCACATGTTTATCTAGGGTTAAGACGTAGGGGATACTCAACATCCAGACCTTCTCATTAGTCCACTTTATTCATAGTATCTAAGCTTTTTTTTATCAATCTAACCATGACTGAGTCTCGAACAACTTGTCCCTCTACATATCTGAGTTTGTCATCAGTCTATCATGAATGAGTCTTTTAAAAGCTCAATACATGGTATGTATGTGGGGATCCTAAAATTTCAGGGAGAATTTTCGTGAGCTACGGTTGTGTTTTAGTGATTCCTAACGTCTTGAATTTATCCATGAATCAAGACATTACACACTTAAACACTTGGAACTCCATTTCTACTCCCACTGATCACTTACGTCGTTTAAGACCGAGTCATACTCCGTATGAGCTCGTCAAAACGATTATTCCAGATATGTGGTGTTTCAAACCTTGTTTGAATTTCCTAGCGGATTCTATGGCTCCTCTCCATAAATCCGACTATGATGTCCAACATCACATTTCACTGGTCATTTGCATCACTATCAAAATTTAACCGAACATATCCCGATCGCTCGTACATCTACGACATTTCGGTTTGTTCTTAAGGGGACTGGAATATGATCAGTTTATGTAAGAAATGCGATTATAAGCAACGTTAGCATTATTCTGCAGTAAACCTGTACAAATTAAACACTGAGTCTAATTTATCTCCCACTAGTCCCTTGACGTATGTAGGATCCTTCTACATGCTCAAGGACTTTGTCAGGACACAGGCTTGCCAAACTATGGCACCTTGTGTGTGACTCCTAGCAAAGTGCCACGTTCCTTATGTTGGCAATTTTTGAGTCTATATCTTCACGGGCTTAGGTAATTTGGTGAAATTTCGATCGACCTCCGTCCAACGAGGCTCGATCATTCCCTTTATGAGAGACCGTCATACTTGGCCTTTACGAGAAGCGTTTCATTGAGAATTCCATTCTCAACTGGATGCTCAAGAGCTCCCACTAAATATACGGCCTTTTCGATCCTATCGAAACAGGTTCAATTTTGCGACCATTTATGGTTCACCACCTCAAGTCTAATTCCCAAACCTCCTATGGGACTTTTAGACTTTTGTACCCCCTTATGGTCTTGTGTATTCAGTAACCTATAGTTGTCTTACTGGATCCCTTCCAATAGACTATTTGGCAAGCCTACTTTGTCCAACAAGGAGCTTCCGGACTTTCTTCTTCAGAAAAGACTTGTAAATTTAGTCGATTTGAATCATATATTTCTAGATTCATCGAACTTTTCAATTTACTTATCTTTAATAAGAGGAAACCGCCCTAGTTGCTGTGGATGCCAAATCTGTAAGTTGGTCTTCATTAATCCATTTAGATCATTTGAATTTTGAGTATCCATAAACATTTTCTAGGATGGTGTTCTAGGAATGTACGTGCAACTACTAGCTGACATGAATCAATATTCAATAATTTTGTTGATCAAATATCTATGAAATAAAATCTTTGTCCAACAAAGAGACATACTTTTGATCATGCTAGGTTACGTAATTTCTATAAACTATCCTAACATGATCATGATTATAGGCCTAACAAGTCTCTAGTCCTTTTCAGCAAATGGCCTTGCCATTGTTGAATCCTAGAACTGTTCTTGGCTTTCTAATTCTTATCACTTTCTGCAAACCACCGGCAGATTTGTGAAAAAAAGGGTATCTAATACCAAACTGAGTAAAAGTGATCATGTCAATACTCAATATCAAATTTTACCTACATTGGAGAGGGGTTTAGGATACTCCCTTTTCCAATGGCCCTCTTTACGACAGTGAATACATACGTTCTTAGGAATCTATGAACTTGACTGTTGAACATTTTTGGTCTTTTGATTTACCTCCACCTTGTGGTGTAAAAGGAACAGCACTCGAAGTGCTTAAAAGTCACCTTAGCCTTCTTCCTCTTTTGGCGTATGGCACCCTTGCATTTCGCTATAGAGGTTGAAGCCTCTCCTACTAGTACCGATGGCGTAGATTTTAATGATTGCTCCATACTGGACCAACATAATTATCAACCTATGAAGATCTTTAACAAGCTCATTCATGTTGATAATTAATGGTTCGTAGGAGGAAGGAAGAGACTGAAGGATCACGTCTATGTACGTCTTTATTTCAAGACCGACATGGAGGTCTTTTGAGCTTCTCTACTAGGGATTGCATCATCACTCCATGTTTTTTGTATAGACATCCCTTTCGTCATCGTAGCTCCAAAAATTCCTTCATTGCATTATATCCTACATGCTGGTGCGGGACCGCATAGACATGATGTAAACAAAACATAGTTGAGCCAACATCATTATATCCTACTTTCTGGTGGTCGTCCTTCAACTTTTGAACGCCAAGTGTTGCTTTAGTTGTTGACCCCTCCAGCAAGGGTTGAGAAACATCCTCATCCTGTATGTGAGTTAAGGTTTTGAAAATCTAAGACCATCTTAAGATTTCACAATCAATCCGTGTAGTTGGTTTCATTTAATAAGCCTCTTAGTAATGCATTTTGTAGATACTTAGACATTCACGATACATGAAGCAAAAAATAATAGGCAGAATGAAGTAATATTAAATTTAAGTTAAGACTCGGTCTTTGATTCCTTAACGTCTCCCACTATTTCTACGAAAACACGGCACTCTCAAATGCTATTTTCGGGAATCGGATTCCTAGTGGGATTGGGATCCATAAACAAAATTCTCCATACCCCACTTCTATGATTAGCATGGAAAACAGCCTTGTGGGAGGTATACCATACCATTCTCGTCCAACGAGATTCCCATGATTCTTTGCCTCACCCTTTTACGTGATCCCGAGGACTCTAAGGAAATCACATTATTCAGGCGTTAGTCTCGACCCAATCAACAGAATCATAGCACTTACTGCTATCCCCACGACTCCTGAGATAGGCAACAAGAGTGTATTCACTTTGTTCACAACAAAGTGCAAGTTATTTTCAGCACAAGAGACTTGCCACGACTCGTGAGACCATGAAAATGATTGAAACTAGATTCCTCACTTTGTCATGGATTGGAAGGCTTGGACGAACCACTAGGGTTCTAGTCCATTAATTAGGAGTCTAATATATTAGCTTGGTCCAACCAAGTTGAGAGTTTTAATGGAACGAGACCTCATCACATATTAAGTGTTTTGCATGCGTTATAGCAAAATTATTCTAAGCATAAATATAAACATACATAAAGCATATAGAATACTCATAAGCATGTAAAATGCATCGCATGCAAAATAAAACCTAGCACACCCCTGAAAGATGATCATAAGCCCGAACCTATGCGACCCACTGAACTCGCAGTGGATCTATGGTCAATATAAGGGTAGGCCCTATGCTATTACAAGATTTTAATAACCCATTACATGCAATGGGACTTGTAAGTCCTCTTCATCTTCTTGGGCTCTCCATCGTGGGCCTACACCGGGCCTCTTCTCCATGGATCCTCCGTGGGCCACCCAATGGCCTCCTCCATGGGCCTCCTACGCCTTAGGCTTGTCTTCTCTTGTAGATTTTATTTACAAAAAATAAAACCTCACCACTAATTCTACTCTCATTACATAATAATATAAGAAACCCAAATAGCAGTTGGGGGGAGTACATTAGGAGAGAGAAAGAAAGCCTTATTATTCCAACGCAAAAACGAGAGAGGTAAGAAAACATAAAGAGGCACAGAGACCACAACCCAACAAAAAAAATATAAATAAACCATACAAGCGGTCTAGGGACTTTGTGATCATCCTTTGTCAATCCAATTAACACAAATAGCACAAATACATGTGTTACGTAAAACATGCTATTCAAACATCCATGATATCCCATACCATAAATTAAATGCAGAATTACATGCTAAATATTCACACCAAACTGTTAGAATAGGTGACCGTGAAGCCAATCTGATTGGGCTAAATATAACCTATGTCTGAACAATTTCAGAGATTTCATAAATTATAATGAATAAGAAAGTGATATTTATTTGGCTTATACTTTGTCTGTGTTCACTTTACTGCTTTATTATAACTGTTTACAACACATACAAAGCCCACAGACTGAAATCACATTTCGGGAAACTGGAACTACGCATTGGATGGTAGGTTCATGAAATCAGTTTCGCCGGATCGGTCTAAAATACTTCAAGTCAAGGAATCTCGAGATAGGGTATCGAGAATCCATTTGAGACTTGCACTAAGCATCTGCAGTCGTGTTTCATCAACAAGTGATGAGGCTTGTCCATGCAGTGTTAGTAGGTCAGCCAGCCAGGTGGCTGCTAACTGAGGTGACTCGCGGGAACCGTCATATGGAAGACCTCGAGTAGGGTCAGTCAGGTATAACCTGTGTTCCCGGTTCCAACAGTACAAGTTGATCATTGGACTTGAGGGATTGCTAAGTGCACCTACACACCGTGCCTGTATCTTAGGTATGGCAAGAGGCTGCTAAGTCGTAGTTACTGAGTAGTCATAAACCCTATCTAGTACAGTCAAGATGTGTAGCGTGAAAGTAATGTTATAATAAGTGATCAGAAAGCCAATTGGATTGGCGGTTTTGGATACTATTTAGCAATCTTTATTAAAGTAATATTAACTTGATAAATATAGTAAGTATTCATCCTTGGTACTATGTGTTTATTGTGCTTACTGATTACGTTAAACGGTTTTTTAACGTCACAACAAATGCCTATAGATCAATTGGATAACCCATGTAGTTGGGTTGCGCATTGGATGGCAGCTATAAAACCAACTTCTGAGGGTTGGTCTGAAATGTTCCAAGTCGAGGACCTCGAGACAGGGCATCGAGGATCCTATAGAAACTTGCACTAAGGATTGCATTCATTAGATGAGTGTCGTATTTCATCGGCGACAGATGTTGGACATCTATGCAATATTAGTAGGTTAGTTGACAAGGGTGCCAACTGGCCTAACTGACTCGTAGGAATCGTCGTATGGAAGCCTTGGAGGCTTGGTCGGTATGACTGGAATTCCTGGCTCTGATTGTACGAGATTAGTCCTCGAACTTGACGAATCATGGCAGTTGCAAGCATATGATGGTTGTATCTAGGATCTGGCAAGAGATGTCCGTATCTGGGATACGTTCATTATAAGTCTTATCCGGTGCAGTCGGAATATGTATTGAGAACGGTGGATTCCAAGATAGGATCCGTCACTTGTCAGAATATGACAGTCGAGTCTCCTATGCGCTCTGAGACAGTTTAAGCTCTTTAAGTCTGTGGCCACAGCGATTGGTCGAGTTGCTGCGATGAGATGATCCTGAGGCTAGGCGATGGCAAGGCCGTTGCTGCGGAGGCCGTAGGATCACTAGAGTTAGCCATTAGTAGTCATGTTAGGATTGTACTGAACGACTGTTTCTATGTACCTAGCATGATTAAAAACATTGTTTCCATCCCGGTCCTTGATAAGGAGGGATATGAATTTACCATCAATAAAACGGTTTTTTCATTATCAAAGATGGTATTTCTCATCTGCTTGGTACATTGGTCAACGGTCTGTACATACTTCAACAGTCTAATTGGATTATGACTGCAGAACATAAACGAAAACGTGATGATCATAATAACGTACAGATATGGCATGCGAGGTTACGTCATATCTCTAAAGATAGGATAAGAAGGTTGGTGGACTCAAAGAGTCTAGAAATAGACGATTTGAACAACCTACCGACTTGCAAATCCTATCTAAAGGGAAAGATGACCAAGAAACCCTTTGTTGGACAAAGTACGCTAGCCAGTGGTCTGTTGGATTTGATCCATACAGATGTCTGTAGTCCACTAAATACTCAGGCTAGAGGTGGGTACTCGTACTTCATAACCTTTACCGATGATCACTCACGGTATGGTTATGTTTACCTGATGAGGTACAAGTCTGAAGCCTTTGGAAGGTTTAAAGAATACAAACTTGAAGTAGAGAACCAAACCGGTCGAAAGATCAAAGCCCTTCGGTCGGACCGAGGTGGAGAGTATTTGAGTGGTGAGTTTACTGATTATCTAAAAGAGAATGGGATTCTCTCTCAGTGGACCCCTCCTGGAACACCGCAGCTTAATGGTGTGTCTGAAAGGAGGAATCGGACCTTGTTGGACATGGTCCGATCCATGATGAGTTTTACCGAACTACCCCTTTCCTTCTGGGGATACGCTCTTGAGACGGCGGCCAAAGTTTTGAACTTGGCGCCATCTAAAAGGGTATCCAGACGCCATATGAGATATGGCATGGCAAGCCTGCCTCCTACAAATACTTGAAAGTGTGGGGTTGCCCCGCATATGTCAAGAGATTAGCGGGAGATAAACTGGACTCGAGGTCTAGTTTATGCAGGTTCATCGGCTATCCGAAAGAAACTGCGGGGTATTATTTCTATGATCCCTCCGAGCAAAAGGTTTTTGTCTCGCGAAACGCAGTGTTCTTGGGAAAAGGTTTTCCATCGGATAGTCGACGCGATGAGGTGCTCCTTGAGGAATCAAGTGAGGCACCCTATGAGGCGGCAGTGACATCTGAGCCAGTGGTTCCATTGATATTGTTCCAGTCCTCCGTGGGTCGGCCAGAGTATCCCATGCACCTGATAGGTATGGATTTCTGGGCCTGACCAGTCAGTTGGATAATGATCCAAAGACGTACGGAGAAGCAATGTCGGACATCGATTCGGACAAGTGGCTTGAGGCCATGAAATCCGAGATGGACTCGATGGGTACAAACAAGGTTTGGACCCTAGCAGATCCACCAAAAGGGGTTAAACCCGAAGCTGGAACATACGTTTTGATGAAGTCATACGGGGATATGATTTCATCAAAAATGAGTCCGATCCTTGTGTATACAAGAAGATCAGTGGGAGCTCAGTTGCGTTTTTGGTGCTTTACGTGGATGACATCTTGCTCATTGGGAATGATGCTAAGATGTTGGGTACCACTAAAGCTTGGATGTCAATGCAATTCTCCATGAAGGATATGGGCGAGGCATCCTACATCCTTGGCATCAAGATCTACAGGGATAGATCTAGAAGGATGTTAGGAATGGCCCAGTCCTCGTACATTGAGAAAGTCTTGAAGAGATTCAAGATGGAGAACTCAAAACGAGGATTCCTTCCTATGAGGCATGGAATTAAGTTATCCAAGAAGCAGTCTCCTAAGACTGATGAAGAGCTTAAAAGGATGTTGGACATCCCCTATGCTTCAGCCGTAGGCAGCATACAGTATGTTGTTCAATGCACTAGACCTGATGTGGCTTTCGCTTTGAGCGTAACAAGTCGATATCAGTCGTGTGCCGGGGAGGCACACTGGAGTGCAGTCAAGACTATCCTGAAGTACCTAAAAAGGACTAAGGATATGTTCTTGATCTACGGCGGTGGAGAGTTGATACTGGAAGGCTATAGTGACGCTAGCTTCCAGTCGGATGACGATGATGCCAAGTCTCAGTCTGGTCATGTGTTCAGACTTAATGGTGGCGTGGTTACTTGGAAGGGTTCCAAGTAGGCTACCACGGCGGACTCCACCATAGAGTTTTGAATACATAGCGGCTTTGGAAGCTGCTAAAGAATGGTTTGGTTGATGAGCTACATCCAAGGGTTGGATGTAGTACCTAGCATTGCTTAGCCTGTAATTATCTTTTATGATAACAACGGGACGATAGCGCTAGCAAAGGAACTGAGATCTCATCACGATCCAAGCATATTCTTAGACGCTACCATCTACGTAGAGAGATGGATAGCAGGAGTGACGTTCGGTTGGACCGAGTCAGCTCCGCAGAAAACATAGCAGATCCACTTGCTAAGCCCATGTCGCAAGTTGCCCATACTCACCATCTGAATAAGAGGTTCGAGGTCAATGGGTGATTGGCTTTAGGTCAAGTGGGAGATTGTTGGAATAGGTGACCAGAAAGCCAATAGGTTTGGCAATTTGTAACCTATCCGACAACTTGATGTGAATGTAATATTATTATGTGATGAATAAGATGAGTATTCGTCACCAATGGTACCTTCTTTGTTGCGCTCATCTTACATTTGTTAAAATGGTGTTTAACTTATATCGCAACAAAGCCCACAGACCATGGATAACAACTCGTGCAGTTGGGCCACGCATTGGATGGTGGTCATGAAACCAACTGATTAAGAGTTGGGTCTGAAACATTCCAAGTCGAGGACCTCGAGACAGGGCATCGAGAGTCCTATTGAGACTTGCGTCAAGAGTCGTGTTCATTGGATGAGTGCCGTGTTTCATCGGCGACAGGCGTGGGACGCCTACACGATCTTGATGGGTTGGTCGACTGGGGTCGAGCAGACTGGACTGACTCGCGGGGATCATCATATGGAAGCCTTGGAGGCTTGGTCGGTATGATTGGTTTTCCCCGGTTCCGATAGTACGGGAGTAATCCTCAGACTTGAGGGATCATGGCAGTCGCGTGCACAGGACGGCTGTATCTTGGATCTGGCGAGAGGTAATCATTCTGTAAGATGATTATCATAAGCCTTGTCCAGTGCAGTCAGAATGTGTAGCGAGGACGGTGGATTCCAAGAAGAGGATCCGTCCCCTGTCAGTATGTGACAGAGGTATCTCCTATGCACTCGGAGACACGTTCATGCTGTTTGAAGCTGTGGCCACAGTGGTTGGTCGAACAGGGAATGGTTTCCTGTGTCGACACAATGAAGCATATGTGGTCTCGAGTATTAAGCATAGATGCCTAGTCAAGGATGGGAACCGACGCCTAATTCCATACCCTAGACTAAGGCCGGGAGACGGTAGACGGAAGGATCGTACCCGTACGGAATCGGCGCCTAAATGTTTACGCCAATTCACCTAGTCTCTAGTTGCCATGGACCGTTGCTAGACGGCCACCCATGGTAACGGGCCCTTGTGGGACATGGGCCCAAGTCTAGCTGAGGGTGAACCTAAAGGGTCACACACAAATCACCGAGGAGGTTGAGAGATCGACTTGGAGTCCATCTCGAAGGATAAAATAAGTAATTGGATTACTTAAGGGAAAGTCCATTGGATGGACGGGCCGATATTGTATCGGGCTTTCATTTAATCGGTAAATTAGATTTTCGATTAAATATGGAATGTTGAGATGTTGAGACGTTGGATCTTTTAATTGGATTAAAAGATCAACGGGAATAATTTAAGTGGATATTAAATTGGATTTAATATTGGGTTCGTCGTAATTGGATTACGATAAAACCCGGTCCGTTAAATTATACCCGAGAGGAGAAATAATTCCTAATTTGGAATAGGAAGAAGTTGGACTTCTTCCCTTAATTAAACATAGCCGACATGCTCCCTTGGAGGAAGCAAAATCAGCCATGTTGCATGCTAGGTGGTATGTTGACTTGTCTCTTTTGGAAAGAGACAAATCAACTCCAATCAAGCTCTTCCCTTTTGGTATGATTTGATCATACCATAAATTTTGGTAGGCTTGATTGAAGAATTGATGGTGATTGATTGGAATGAATCTAGACATCCTTGGATGAACCTAGACACATTCCAATAATCACATTAATTATGTATATATATTAGAATATACAACACCTAGCATAAGTGATTCATTATTCATCTGTTTCTAGGAAAAAGAGAAGACAAAAATCCTCTCCTCTCTCTCAAAATTTCGTGTCCCCTCCCTCTCTTACACTTGTGTTCTTCACTTGATTTTGAATCAATAAGAAGAACAAAGTAAGTTTAAGAGAACACTAATTCATAGTGTTCTTCTCTTAAACTGATTCCTTCCTAAACCCGTTCTTTTCTAGCAAGAAGAACGTGTATTTCTTCCGGTGTGGTGTGGATCACCTTTGGAGAATCCATACGTTTGGATTTCGTGAGCATTCCGGAGAAGGAACAACGCTAGTAGCCGGGAGCATACGCTAAACAATCAAAGGGAACGGTTTATTACACTTTGATTGATTTCATTTGTATATCTATGCCCTATGTATTTAAATATATGTTTTAATATTTACACATCCGACATCGAACGCCCGGTTGAGCACCCAAGGGTACACCCCTTGGGATTCGCATATTTTGAATTTGATTTAAATTTACACAATTTCTCGCTTTTCTCGCTTCCGCTCGCGCTCCCGGGCGAATCCGCTTGTCCTTCAATTGGATCTCCTGGAGAGATTCGACATGCAGCTGATTACTTAAAAAGTGAGTTTGAGATGAAAGATTTAAATACTACAAACTATTGTGTCGCCCTGTAGTTTGAACATACTAAGGGTGGAATTTTCGTTCATCAATCAAACTATACAGAAAAGGTCCTTAAGCATTTTCATATGAACAACTCTCACCCATTAAGTACACCTATGGTAGTTCAATCACTTGATGTTAAAAAGGATCTTGTCCATCCTCGAGCAGATAATGATGACATTTTGGGTCCAGAAGTACCATATCTCAGTGCAATTGGTGCATTGATGTATCTTGCTACCCGACCAGATATAGCCTTTTAAGTTAATCTACTAGCAAGATATATTTCAACACCAACAAAGAGACATTGGAATGGTGTCAAACACATTCTGTGCTACTTGCGTGGAATAAGTGATATGGGACTATATTTTGAACGCCATAATGATGCCAAAGCAACCAATTTAGTTGGTTATTCAGATGCGGGATATTTATTAGATCTACATTATGTACGAGCTGCTTGAACACTTTTGTTGGTTTTATGTATTGGCATGCGATGGTTGCTTTATGTACGAGCTTTAAGGGGGGGATTATACAATTGTACTATTTTCCTTAGCCTTGGTTTTTGTCCCATTGGGTTTTTCCAGGCAAGATTTTTAACGAGGCAGGATGTATATAATAAGATGTGTGCATTCAAGGGTGAGTATGTAAATATATTGTAAATACATATTATTATTATGTATGAATGCACACACCCCTTGGTATTTTTTCCATAATATCTCTAACTTTTTTAATCCCCCATTATGTTTGTAATTATATTTATTAATATTTAGTTTGTAACAACATTTTGGTGGCCTATAAATATCACCTTGTAATTCATTTGTAAATAAGCTTTGGAAATACAAGATTAGAAGTTTTCGGATAGAATTTTATTCTTATTTTTCTCATATATAAGTAGGAGTGAAAGGCCAATAAACGTAGAATTTTTCTAAGTTTATAACATTTTTGGATTTTGGCTAATTAATAGAGATCAATTAAGTGGCTAGGACCAAACATTAATAAGATTAATTTTGACCTAGTATAAATTGATAGGGATCAATTAAACGAAGGCTCAAATTTAATGAGATATTGAGGAGCTACTATTTGTTAATATATTCTTTTCATTAGATACTATTAAACAAATTTGAGAAAAAAAAATAAACATCCAATGTATACACCATAATAGATGTCATGGGGGAAAATGCATTTTTCTCCTATAATTTTGGGGTGGTTTTTTTTTTGGTCCATTCTAATTTCAGTTTTGCAATTTGTTATTTTGTTGTTTTTATTTAAAAAAAATTCTTGTTCATCTCCAGAGGAATGTATTTTGATTTTATTGTATATTTATGGACTTCATTTCTAATCATAATAGAAGCTACTCATGATAATTATATAACCTATTATCTTTTTCTTGAGGTATCGTGACTGTTAGAATAGGGTGATTAAAAAGCCAATGGGATTGGTTGTATTGTAATATGATCTACAGTTTCTTTTTAATGTAATATTGAATAAGATTCATATTAGCTATCTTTGTCGTATTTTTAGATTGCTTTATAAACTGTTTATAACTGCATGTCACGGACAAAAAGCCCTCAGACAACAAACAACCAATGAAGTTGGGTTGCGCATATGATGACAACCATTAAACCAACTTTCGAGGGTAGGTCCGAAATGTTCTAAGTCGAGAACTCCAATTAAGGGCATCGTGGGTTCTATTGAGACTTGCACTAATAAACGTATCCATGGGATGGGTGTCGATTTCATTGATGACAGGCATGTGATGCATATACGTTATTAGTGGGTGGTTGACAAAGAGTGGTCAAGTCGACTGAATTGACTCACAGCGAATCGTAATATAGAAGCCCGAGTGGCATGATCCGTATGACTGGAATTATTCGGTTCTAATAGTGCGGAATTAGTCCTATGACTTGAGGATCGCATGGTGCGGCTATTCTTGGACTTGGCAAAATGTGGTTGTGTTTCTACATGATCATTATAAGTCTTGTTCCAGACAGTCGAAACACGTAAAGTGGCGAGTGAGTTCCAATATAGAATCCACTGCCTATCATGAGATAATAGTGATCTCCTGTGTTTTCTGAATTGTATCTAGCTCCATTGAGTCTGTGGCGACAACAGTCTATCAAATAGGAAAGGGGTTTCCTATATTGATTAAGGGAGTGATACAGATTTAGAGTTTATACACAATTGCATGGTCTGGGATGGGAACCGATATATAATTCTATACCCTAGACTAGGGCCGAGAGATGGTTGATGGAAGGATCATTTGCACTCGTGAACCAATAGGTTCACGCTACCTTCGCCTATCTGTAGTCCATGGACCGTTACTAGACTATCACCTATGGTAACGAATACTCCTGGATTAAATATTAATTGAAAGTGATTAATGAAATGGAATTAATTAATTTAGTGCAAAGTGTTTGCCAATTAAATTGTGTACTGACACAAGTTCAAGTCCAAGTCCAACTGAAGGTGGACCTATAGAGTCACATATAAATCACCATGGATTTGTTTAATTATTAATTGAGTCCAGAAAAAAAATAATTAATTTGAAATGTTCAAATTAATTCTAGAGATCATATATATGATGTGATCATTTAATGGAGAGCCCATGTGATGGGAGCCCAAATTTTAATTAATAAGATTAATTGAGATTGGGCCTTGTCCAAATTAAGTTAATTAGATAATTTATTAGGATTGACTTAATCAATTAATGTGATTAATTAATTAGTTTGGGCTTGATTTATAATAAATCCTGATTGGACTTAAAACTTATGAGATTAGGTAGTAGGCCTAATTAATATAGTTGGGCTTGTATTACTTTAAATGTTAACTTAAGGTCAAGCCTAAGTCTATGTAGGCCTGTCTATGGGCGGGTATTACCTTATTCGGACTCGGACTCAATAAATATCCATAGTTGTTACTTATGTATTTTACCCAGACCCTACCCATAGAATACCCATTGGGTCTTACCCATTCTATACCCATACTAATTTCGTCCGTTATGCACTACAAAAAAATGCGGGAATAGGAACGGTAAGGTATGACCGTTCCACTTACCGTTCCACGTAGAAACGATTGTAGGAACTGTTGTGGAACGGTAAACTGTTGATGACGTCACAGTCGTGCTAATTGTAATAGAAATTAATAGGAACGGTCGGACCGTTCCTATTAGAGTGCCAAAAATGGCGAGCCAATTTGTACACCTATAACCGTTCCTAAAGGGAACCTGATATATTTTGGACCTCAATTTGGAACACATGTGTGAGATTTGGAACGGTAGGCCGACCGGGAACACTGATCGTTACTGTATGTGTTCCAAAGACCGTGTCAATTTGGACCGGTTGGCTGACTGTTCCAACATGTAGTCTTACAGGAGGCCCTTTTACGCCATGGGGAAAAATGTGATGCAATTACCATTCTAAATTATGGGTATATAGTAAGTGAAATTGTGTTACAAGTATCGGTCCAAATTACCGTTCCTAATATGCGCTAACGGCTATATTACAACGGTAACTTTACCGTTCCTACTACCTTTCCTGAGACCGTTCCTAAAGCTGGAACAACGGCTATATTTCAACGGCTAGTTTCGTGTTCCAAACAGTATTCGTATGACCGTTCCAATGTTTTCTATATATATGTCCCCCTTCTTTGTCATTGTTCTTATACTTACTCTCCAACTCATTTTGTATTTGTAACTCTCCCCCTTGATTCTTTATACGGAAAATCGAACATATCAATTACCGAGCGCAAATTTTGTATTGATATTGATAGGTGTTTTGCTCAGCTAAGTATGCAAAATTCTGTTATTTTTGCATGTATATATAATTTACTCTCGTCATTTAATTGTTGTTGTGAATTATATGTAGGACCAATCATGTTAAGACAGTTGAGGAAATGGGTGTATGATCGAGACGTCCTGGGTGTGACGTCGGAGTTTGAGGATGGTGTTACAACATTTTTAGAATGGGCCCAGTCTCAGCGTGCATATATGGACGGGGACAAGATTAAGTGTCTCTGCCTGAAGTGCAAAAACGAACGGTTCAAAACACCAGACGAGGTAAATTTTGATTTGTGTATGAAAGGGTTTATACAAGAGTATTACAATTGGACTCGCATGGTGAGGAGAGGGTGCAGGAATACTTTGAAGCATTGACAGCGCCCCCTCTGCAGCAGCAGCAAACGCCACCCGTTCAGGAGGAGGGTAGTTCGCATTAGAGTGATGCGGCTCAGATGGATTGGGCGCAAAGGATGGTATTTCGGTGCCGCCGGGCCGTCATTCTAGTCTTCGTACAACCAGGAGGGACCGACTGATGATGGTACTCGGTATTGTCCATCTGATGTGGGTCCTAGTTCATATTACGATTCGGGGCCCTATGATTATGTGTCTGGCTTGTCAGACCATTTTTCTGATGTAGTTCATGCTGCGGACCGACCTTTGTGGAATGGTTGCACCACCTCTCAGTTGGCATCAATTGCCTCTTTGGTGAATATCAAGGCCGAAGGGGGATTTTTCGCGCATACATATGATCGGTTATGCCAGTGGGTTGATACTGTAATGCCCCGCGATCACACTTTTCCCACCGATTATTACAATACGAAGAAATTGATAAGAGAATTGGGTTTACCAGTTCAGAAGATTGATGCTTGCAAAAACAGTTGCATGTTGTACTGGAAGGACGATATTGATTTGGAATATTGCAAGTTCTATGGAGACGCTAGGTACAAGCCCACCAGGGACAGAAATCCTAAACGCAAGAAGTCCTCGTATGCCATTCTTAGGTATCTACCGATTACCCCTCGGCTGCAAAGGTTGTATGCGTCGGAGGTCACAGCAGAGCATATGACTTGGCGTGCGAGCCATCAGACGAGGGAAGGATCCATGTGTCATCCGTCCGATGCAGAGGCTTGGAAGCATTTTGACCAGACGTATCCTGATTTTGCAGTTGAACCGAAGAATGTTAGACTTGGGTTGTGCACGGATGGGTTTGCACCGCACGGACAATATGGTAAAACTTACTCATGTTGGCCCGTGATACTTACACCGTACAATCTCCCACCGGGAATGTGCATGAAGTCTGAGTATATATTCCTAACGATGGTGATTCCTGGCCCATCGAATCCTAAACGTCTTATCGATGTCCGCTTGGAGCCGTTGATCGAGGAGTTGCAGAATTTATGGCATGTGGGTGTACGTACGCACGATACTACGACAAACCAGGCATTCATGATGCATGCCGCATTGATGTGGACAGTGAACGACCTTCCTGCTTATGGTATGACGTCTGGATGGAGTACCGCCGGTGTTATGGGGTGTCCAGTTTGTATGGAGAACACACGGGCATTCTATTTATAGCACGGTCGGAAGGCATGCTATTTTGACTGCCACAGGCAATTCCTACCACCGGGTCATCCTTATCGCAGGAACAAGAAAGCCTTCACTAAAAACCCAATGGAGAGGAAGGTTGCACGTCCGAGGCTGACTCGAGAACAGATCTGAACCCGTGTCGATGCATTTAGTGTTGTTGTCGAACAACCGTTGAGTGAACCAGAAGGATACGGTGTCAACCATAAGTGGACGAAGAAAAGCATATTCTGGGAGCTTGAATACTGGAGGGCGCATCTGATATGATACAATCTTCATGTCATGCATATTGAGAAGAATGTGTTCGATAATATATTCAATACTGTGATGGACATCATGGGAAAAACGAAGGACAATCTGAATGCACGGAAGGATCTGAAGATCATATGTAATTGGCCGGAGCTTGAGGTGGACAAAAGGAGATCGAACGTGATGCCCAAGGCGGTATATACACTGATGAAGGAGCAAAAGAAGAAGATATATGAGTGGATTCGTTGTCTCAGGTTTCCTGATGGGTATGCCTCTAACTTAGCCCGTTGCATCGACCTGATGGAGTTGAGGATGCACGGCAGGAAGAGCCATGATTGTCATGCATTCATGCAGAAATTGATTCCGGTTGCTTTCCGTAAAATGCTTCCAGAGCACGTGTGGGGGGCCTTGACGGAAGTCAGCCTTCTATTCCAGATCTTATGCTCAACAACACTAAATGTGGCCAAGGTAAAAGAATTGGAAGATAGTATAGCCGTCATCATGTGCAACCTCGAGAAAATTTTTCCTCCTTTCTTTTTCGACTCAATGGAGCATCTAATTGTTCACCTTCCATATGAGGCGCGCGTTGGGGGCCCCGTGCAATACAGGTGGATGTACCTATTTGAAAGGTAATTAAATAATTAATACTGTTAAATATATACTTATTATTTGCATTTTAATAAATTGTCATATGAATAGATTCCTACGCGATTTGAAGAAAAAGGTGAAAAACAAAGCACACGTCGAAGCGTTAATTGTAGAGGCTTATATTGTCGAAGAAATCGGACTTTTTCTCCTCGCACTACTTCGAACCGCACATTCTGTGCAAGCGAAACAGACCCGGTCGGAATGATGATCTCACGAGCAACGACGATCGAATTGTTCGGTCCATTTTCAATTACCCAGGCCGAGCAAGTGGAGCCTCGAAGAAAAGATGGCTAAGCGGGGAGGAACTTCATGCTATCGAGACATATGTCTTGCGTAATTGTGAAGTAGTTGCACTGTACTACGAGTAAGTGTCTTATACAAACGTAATTATCTCGTACGAATCATTTCTATTTCAATTACATGTATATTTATAACTATCAGTTTTACTATAACAGGTCATTCCTGAATGAACTATTCGAGCAACACAATTCGGAGGACCCGATAATTGATCAACTAGTGGTGACACAATTCAAGGATTGGTTCAAGGCTCGTGTAAGTATCATCGATTTGTTGTAATTAATGCGATATGCTCATGAATTTGTAATCAATTATTTCAATTGCTATATATATCATTAATTGCAGGTGAAACCCGAATTGAATCACACAAACGAGGATTTGTTGAAGTTGCATTATTGGGGGCCAAGAGCAGAAGTCACGACATAACCCATCTTAGTTCGTCAATGGCTTTAATTTCCACACTAAACGTCACAATGTCGGGAAGTCAACAATGAATTGTGGTGTTTGTGTCAAAAGCTCATCATATACAGACACGGATTCTGACTTCTATGGAATTTTGGAAGAGATAATTCAGCTAGATTACCCACTAATTCCGAACATGCACATTGTACTGTTTAATTGTTGTTGGGTCGATCCGATCAGAGGCATGAAGATACACCCTCGTTATCACGTCGTTGATGTCAACTTCAAAAAGCTCTACCAAAAGAATGAACCATTCATACAGGCACAACAAGCAGTACAAGTATACTACGCGGATTACCTGAGCATGAAGAAGGACAAAGTCGACTGGAAAGCTGTTTGCAAAATTAAGGCTCGAAGAGTTATCGATGACTCGCGACGGACCGAGGTCGCCTATCAGATGGATGAAGTCGTACCTAATCCAGATGTTGTAATAGATAACCAAACATTTGAACTGCATGACCCAACGGGAATACAATTGGTCGTTGATCATGGAGCAGGGCCATCTCGCTCGCCAAACAGTGAATCCGAAGATGAAGATGAAGACAGCTTTGATGAGGCTGAGTCCGATTAAGAGACTTTTTGAATTTTCCAAAAAATTTCTGTAATTTTTTATCACAGTTATTATTAAAATTGTATTTGATAGATGTATTTTGATTATCAGAACCGTTGCTATTTGAGGTACAATATTTCAAATATGACGGCTAATTTAAAAATGAGGAAAATTTTAATTAGGAACGGTCCAAATTTATACTTACCGTTCCTATTTGAGGTACAATATTTCAAATATGGCGGCTAATTAAAAAAATGAGGGAAATTTGAATTAGGAACGGTACAAATTTATCAGGACCGTTCCTATTTGAGGTACAATATTTCAAATATGACGGATAATTAAAAAAAATAAGGGAAATTTGAATTAGGAACGATAGGTGAAAACCAACGACCGTTCCAAACTGTAGCCTAATATTTCGTTTTGGCGCCCAATGAAAAATTGGTGGGAAATTCAACTATTGGAACGGTAAGTTTACACATGACCGTTCCAGATTATAATAGGAACGGTAAATACGTGAATGCATTAAAACGACATCGTTCTTTATAATAGGAACGGTATTGGGAACACTGTGTCTATTAGGTAACCGTTCCTAGTATTACAACTCCAACCAATTTGTTTGATATCTCAATATCCGTCAGCCGGATCGACACCATTTTTTAACACGTACAAGGTTATGGATATGAATTGATGTTCAACGATCGGATTTCCAATCAGTAACCCAGATTTAAGGATGCATCTGTTTTTGTTACGATGAATACTGACCGGATACAATAACTCGAGATCCGCACACCGAAATATTTCAAAACAACATATAATGTATTCTTTTGTGTGTTATATCATATCTAACGATCTGATTGGAATTTTGACGGTCTGATTATGCCGTGCAGTACAACAATATAGGATGCTAGTTACATTTGTGAAATACTAACAAAAAAATGTTTACAAATATACTTCATATTGTGAACGTGTGTCTATTTTTTGAAAATTGTTATAGATTTTTATAATATTTAAACATCCAATTGTATACATTTATTTAATAAAATAAGTGTTCAGAACGTATTTTTCTTAATTTATATTTATTATCTAAGAAGATAAAAAAAACAATTGCAATATATATAGGAATGGTAATGTATGAAAATAGGAACGGTAACTAAATGCATGTCTAAAAACGACGTCGTTTCTTTAGTTAGGAACGGGGTTGGGAACACTTGTTGTATTATGTGACCATTCCTATTAGTACAATTCCAAGTACTAAGTATTTGGAATTGATATGGGAACGGTAATTTTTATTTAGGAACGGTCCGTATTGGGAACGGATATGGGAATGGTTGTACTACTAAGTGACCGTTCCTATTTAGGTCAACATCATCAAAACGACATCGTAGTATGGCTAATACGACGTCGTTTTCTTTAGTTGGACCGGTAATTGGAACGGTTAGGGAAAAATTGACCGTTTCCAAAAAGTTATATAAATTAAACCCTTGGCTGAATTTTTCTCACTTTCTCCTCTCTGACTCTCTCTCTCTCTCAGAATCTCTCTCTCTGCCCCTTCGCCTCTCTCAATCTCTCTCTCTCAGTACTCCGCCTCCGTCGCCGTCGTCGCCTCACATCCGCCTCCGTCGCCGCCGCCTCACATCCCCCTCTGTCGTCGCTGCCGTACATCCATGATCTCTATCTCCCACCACCACCACCACCACCACCACCACCCTCTCTCTCTGACTCTCACCACCCCAACCCCACCAGCACTCGCAGCCAGCCACCACCCCACTCAGGTTCTTCACTCTATTTTAGAAATTTTGTGTAATTTCAGGCTATTTATGTAATATCATAAATTTTTTGGTTATTTTGTATAGCTTATGTAAATTTTAGGATAACTTCTGTAATTTCTGTAGATTTTAGGTAATTTTCTGTAATGATATGTACATTTTAGGAATTTCTATTAATTTCTACAATTTATGTTGTAATTTCTGTTAAGTTATTTAAATGTTGGTTAATTTTTTGTAATTTTTGTAATTTTACAAAATTATGTAAATGTTGGTAATTTCAGAAAATTGGTGTAATTATGTAATGTTAGGGGTATGCAATTTCTGTGCATTGTGAATTTTATTTTTTTTTTTGAATTTTCTGTAATTATTTCAAGAATTCTCTGTTTTTATTTATGAATTTTCTGTAATTATTTGAAAATTTAGAAAATAATTAGAATTTTAATATAATTATTAAAAAATAATGTTATGAAAAATTATTAGAAAAATCAAAAAATAATGTATAGAAAAATTCTATACGAAACTTTTTTAAAAAAATTGTATGTAATTTTCTGTAAATTTTTTTAAAAAAATTGGATAATTTTCTATGATATATGAAATTTCTAAAATTTGTCAATATGGAAATTTGAATTTTTGGGGGATTTTTAATTTTTTAAAAATCTGGAAATTTGAATTTTTTAAAATCTGGAATTTTAAATTTTTTAAAAATCTGGAATTTTGAATTTTTTAAAAATCTGAAAATTTGAATTTTTTAAAATATGGAATTTTGAGATTTTTAAAAATCTGAAATTTTTAATTTTTTAAAAATCTGAAAATTTGAATTATTTAAAATCTGGAAGTTTGAATTTTTTAAAAATCTGGAATTTTTAATTTTTTAAAAATCTGAAAATTTGAATTTTTTAAAATCTGAAAATTTGAATTTTTTAAAAATCTGGAATTTTTAATTTTTAAAAAATCTGGAATTTTAAATTTTTTAAAAATCTGGAAATTTGAATTTTTTTTAAAATCTGGAATTTTGAATTTTTTAAAAATCTGAAATTTTGAATTTTTCAAAAATCTTGAAATTTGAATTTTTTAAAATCTGGAATTTTTAATTTTTAAAAATCTGAAAATTTGAATTTTTCAAAAAAATCAATAATTAAAAATATGATAATTTGAAGGAATCAGTGCAATTTTAGGGTAAAATTATGGTATTTAGTATAAATATGTACAGTTGTAAAATTTAGTTTGCATATATATTAAATAAATTAGAAAATCTTCATTATTGAAATAAATTGATACTTACATGTATTTTTTTAGATAATGTCTGGTCGGGATTTTCCACCTCGAGGAGGTGGACGTGGCCGTGGTCGTGGTCGTGGTCGTGGCCGCAGTCACGGCGAACCGGCTATACCGCCGGCCGGTGTTGCTTCCCAGGATGGGGAAGCAGTGTTCCGACCACCACCACCACCACCACCAGCAGAGCAGGCACCCGCACCACCTGCGTCAGCAGAGCAGGCACCCGCATCACCTGCGCCGGATCAGCAGCCCGGTGCGTCTACCGCTGCGCCAGATCAACAGCCCGGACCATCCACTACTACACCGACGGTCGATCCGGCCCGTCTATGGGCTAGCCCACCACCACCACCCCCACCGACCCCACCACTCCCACCACCATCCGCGCGCCAGTACATCACACTCGCCGATGCGAGGTACAATTTATATTATTAAATTTTTTTTTGTAATATAAATTAATATTTTTATGTCATACTAATTATTTTATAATTTCAGTCGTGATCAGAAGATCCACGAGCGCATGTACGCGGTCGTGCGAGAACACTATCCCCATCCTTGGGGCAGTTTGCGCAAGGTGCCGCCAGAGCACCAGCATTTCTGGTTTGAGAGTTTGAAGGTAACGGCAATTAATTTTTATTTTTAAATATTTTAACAATCTAAGTTAATATATATTTATATATTTTTTTTAATACAGATGACGTACTGGTGGAACGGCGACGACGAGTCGATGTTCAAGATCTTCCATGTTTGGGTGGGGAAGTTCCTGAGGAAGAAGTTCGTCCTCGCCAGACAGTCCCTGCAGAAGCCTCTATGGCTGGCGAACGAGGTCTGGCGGCAACTCCTTCTGTACTGGGATTCCCTGGAGTTCAAGCAGGAGTGCGAGAAGAACAAGGCGAACTGGAACGCCAATCCAGCCGCATCCACTACTGTGTACCGCAGGGGATCTGTCTCCGTCGGTATGCACAAGCAGAAAATGATAAGATATCTAATGTTAGTTCAATTATTTATTACTATTAAATTAAAATTGTAATAATTGTTTCCCATTTCTTTTTACAGGAGGAGCAGCTCGGCCGGCCAGTGAAGCAAATGGAGTTATTCTCCAGATGCTACAAGAAGAAGGCCGACGGCGGCTGGAGCGGGTCGAGGGCAGCGGAGGTGGCGGTAAGTTGTAATTAATACATTCTAATTTATTTTTTTAAATATTTAAAAATTTTCTAATTTATTGTAATTATTTTTGCAGGAGATGTTCCAGAAGATGATGGAGGATCATCAGTCTCAGGCCCCGTGCAACCCTGAGGATCCTGCTTCCGAATCAGAGCGCTCGGTGGCGCAGACCGAGCAGCAGATGTGGCTCACTTGCGTCGAGGGCAAGAACAAGGGTCGGGTATTTGGTCTTGGTTCTGAGGCCCTGGGGCTCAGCCAGACCGTTACCTCGCCATCACCACCGCCACCGCCCGCGCCAGAGCCAGCGCCTTCGTCAAACGTGGAGGGTCGGTTGGGCCGCCTCGAGGAGATGATGGCGGACCTGATGGGCATGGTGAAGGACATGCAGACCAGTTGCTCCGGCGCCGGCCCATCACGGCCTCCTAGAGACCCCACCCGTCCAGACATTAACGAGATGGACAAGGCCGATGGGGACGAAGAGTAAATTATATTTTTTTATTTATTTTTTTAATCAAATCGGATAATATTCGTATTTAATATAATTTTTATTTCTAAATTATGCATTTTTTCATATTTAAATATTAATTATATAATCAAAATATTATTATTAATTTAATTTATATTTAAATGATAAAAACTATTAATATAAAAAAAATAATTCATTATTTAGGAATGGTAATTTACACGGTTCTTAAGCGCAACTTACCGTTCCTATATTTGACTTTTTCAAAGACTTACCGTTCCCAATGCCGATGAAATAACCATTCCAACTATACACGTCAACCGTTCCTAAAGACGGAACCTACCGTGCCTAATTGTATTTCAAAATCAATCCTTTCGTGATTAGGCTTTCGTTCTAAAGACAATACCAAAAACCGATCCAAAATGGTATTCCAAAGTTAGAGTGCAAACACCGTTCCTAAATGTCGCGACAAAATATATTCCAGTTACCAGTCCTAATCTCTACAACTAACCGTTCCTACATGTATTCGAGACACCATGCTAAATTTTATCTACAACATAAGCGGACTATTCCAAAAAAAGTTCTAACGACCGTTCCTAATTGCGCGATTTAGTTTCGATGCTACCATTCCTAATGTTTATAAAGTGTTCCAAATGCAAAAAAATTAAAATTATACGTACAAAGGTAATTAGGAATGGTAGAACCAAATGGTGCCAAACATCGTTCCCAAATAGGAACGGTAATCTCGGTACCGTTCCTAATAATTAGGATCGCCTCTTATTGCCACAGATAGCCTCCCGTTCCTCAATCGTTCCTAATTGCAGTCCAAAAGGTTCAAGTGAAGTATTTACCGTTCCAAATAATAAAAAAACCGTTCCTGATACTGTCCCAATTCCCAATTTTATTTGTAGTGATGGGTCTTACCCATTGGGTTTTGCATTAAAATGAATAAACTAATTATACATGTTTCTTTGTAAATAATATCACAGAAACATATTACTAAATTAGTTTATTAAATATATTTAATGAACTTATTGTCAATAAATCAAATTAAAAATTTATTTGAATTTTAACATGTGCAGATTGAATATCGTTGAAATATATGTGACGAGATTGACTTTGTTCAATTAATGAATTATATTAACCAATTACACATCAACATAGATTTGATATAGGAACGTAAATTAAATAATCAATAAGAAAAATGTATGAAAATTATATTTTAACTTTAGAATAATTTTTTTATTGATTTGAAAATCAGTTCAACATTCATTTCACGAGTTTTGTACAATTTAAATTTGAACAAATTTTATTAGTACCATATATTAGTTTATCTTGACTTATCACTTTACATTCACATTAATTTTATCCAAAATTTAATTCGCAGTTGTCACTACGAAAATAAAAATGAAAAACTCTGGCATTTTTTTTTTCAAAATATCAATACGTAAAAAAAAACTATGTACAAAATTAAGAATTTTAGATGACAAGTAAAATCGACTTGATTAATCTATTAGAAGTTTACAAGTTCAATGATTATAAGTTAACGTATATTTATGAACTTTTATAGTATTAAGGTTTACCCATTCAAGACCCACCCGTGGGTATTTTTGGGTCTAGACCCTACCCATACCCGAAATACTTATTTCAATTAGTATGGGTCGGGGTCCGGGTCTAATACAAAAGTAATGGGTCCGAGTCTATTATAAAAAATAATGGATTCGAGTTCGAGTAATACCCGCCTATTAACAGGTCTAAGTCCATGAGCCCATTTGACGGAGGTTGAGGGAAGTTGCAACTTCCCTCGTCTATGAAGCAAGTGATGACCAAGTGGGGAGTTTTTTCAACCCCTCCCACTCGGCCATACACTAGCAGAAAACACACACATGCTTGTCTTTGGTATTAGTTTTGCGTGTGCAAGTGTAGTGTAAGTTGGAGTAGTGTGCATTGTTTGTAAAACAAGTAAAACACTCTCGTCTCTTGCTCTCTCCTCCCTAAGTGGCCGTCCCCTCTCTGCATACTTCTCTTTCTTCTTTGGTTCTTCTTGCAAGAGTTAAAAGTTAAGAATTGAACAAAAACAATTGTACTAATTTGATAATACTTGTTGTTTTTGCATTTTCTTATTTTGTACGCATTGTTCTCTAGCAAGGTAGTGTATACGAGATCCAAGTGTGTTGTGGACAAAGTAGAGAGAACTTATTTTAGTTCTTGCGTGAAAACCGAAAGGAGAAAACAAAACAACACTCATAGTTGTTTGAAGATAAAACTACAAGAGGTAAAGTCTCGGATTTACGTTTGTCCAGTTTTGGTTTTCTCATCTAGCAAGTGAATCGTAAAAATTGGCATGGAGAATTATTGTTGTGGACCTCATGCCCACTAGAAAAGTGTTTCCTGAAAGCCCCATTTGAGAGTGATGGTGTTTTGAATAAAATAGTGGGAGCGATTTAATACTAAAGACCACGTCATAAAAATATTCAATATTAAGGAACTCTACTAATTTTCTGCTTTTATTTTGATGTAGATCAAATAATGTCTAACAATCCATTATGAACAATCCTCGATAATAATAAACTCAATGGGAAAAACTACAATGATTGGCTTAGGAATCTAAGAATTGTTCTAGATTTCGACAACCAGGCTTATGTTCAAGATAAGTCACCTCCCACGGCCCTAGCGGAAGGATCCTCCCCTGAAGAACGTATGACATTGGAGAAATAGTTTGAGGATGACTGAAAGGTCTATAATATCATGTTGGCCTCAATGATGAACAAGCTCCAGAAGCAGCATGATAGGCTTGATAATGCCCATTCGATCATGTTCCGCCTACAAGAGTTGTATGTGGTTCTTGATAGGCATATGTAATATGCCGCGACAAAGGTATTCTTTGGCATAAAGATGGCTGAAGGATCGTGCGCCAAGATGCTCTCGCTTGTGGAAAAGCTTGAGGATCTGAAGGCAGGCATGGACAACGACACATGTATCGATGTGTTCCTCCAGTATCTTCCTTCCTCCTTCGCCCATTTTTGGTCAATTTTAGTATGAATAGGCTTGAGAAGTCTATTCTAGAATTGACAATCATGTGCAACATGAGACAACGGTCAAAAAGCCCACGCTTGTATTGATCGAGGAGGCTTCGACTTCCAAGAAGGGCAAGAAGGTCCGATGTTGGAGAAAGAAGAATAGCAAAGCGAAAGCAGTAGGCCCTACAGCCCAAGTAGTCAAGCTGATTGACAGGGCAAAGGGAAAGTGGTTGACAAGTCTAGTCAGGCAGATAACATGTGTGACTTCCATGAGAAAAGGCACTAGAAGAGAAATTGCAAGAAATTTCTTTCCTCTGTCCAAGGAGGTACATTTGTTGAAGTTAATATGTTTGCTAACTCTGCTACTTGGGTATTGGATACCAGTTGTGGAGTTCACATCTGTAATGATTTGCAGGTGATGGCAAGAGCAAAAAGCCAAGTGAAAGAGAAGTGGTCTTACAGCTTGGTGACGGCAAACAAGTTGCTGCAGAAGCTGTAGGACTAGTTCACTAAGTCGTTAGTGATCATGTTAGGATAGTCTTGAAAGATTGTTATGTTAGAATAGGTGACCAGGAAGTCAATTAAATTGGTTGTTCTGCAAACTATTCATCGATCTTTATCAAAGTAATATTATACTGATGAATACCAGAAGTATTCGTTATTAGCTAAATGTGTTGTTGTGCTTTCTACTTACATTGTACGGTGTTTCAATGTCACAATAAATGCCAGACCGAATGGTTAAACTAGTGGAGTTGAGTTGTGCATAGGTTAGCGGCTATGAAACAAGCTCCTTAGGGTTGGTCCGAAATGTTCCAAGTCAAGAACCTCGAGACTGGGCATCGAATATCCTATAGAAACTTGCACTAAGTATTGCATTCACTGGGTGAGTACCGAGTTTCATCGGTGCCAGATGTAGGCCGTTTATGTAATTTTAGTAGGTTGGTTGGCAAGGTAGTCAACTAACTAAAACTGGCTCCCAAGAATTATCATATGGAAGTCATGAAAGTTTGGTCGGTATGACTAGTTGCGCTGGCATGCTAAAAATTGAGGCTGGTGTTGGGACTAACACATAATTCAATTGCCAACAAAGATTAGCCAACAGGTTGCAGAGTTGTAATTTTTATAATTTTGGGTTTCAAATTTGAAGATCATCCATCAAATGGATAACAAGAATTGAATAAGCGAAGGGTCTTGATCTAGGCGATCTCAATTTGCAAACAAGGATTAAAACGGTTTTCGGTTCTGTAGAAATGGAGGCGTGGGTTGTGGTGTTTGTGATGCATAGGGTTGGCAATGGGGCGGGTTCCGGTCCAACCCGGACCCATTGCCATCCCTAAGATGTGCGTATGACTGCACAGTGAGGGGATAATTGCACTTTTGGTCCCATCGTATAGACCCATTTCTAACTTTTGGTCTCGAACTTTACGAGAACAACACTTTTGACCCTAAAACCCTTATTTTTGTATGGCGTTGGTCCCACGCTGTTAGTTTTTAACGATAACGGCGCGTGATTGATCACGTGCTATTAGTCAAAGGGTAAAGGTGGAAGAGGGGTAAAAAAAAAACTAACTCTCTTTCTTCATTTGTTCCCCAATTCCAAACCCTAAATCAACTACTCCCACCCTCTTTTATGGCTTGAAATTGTAAATTGCAGAATAATTTCACTTTCCTAGTTCAGTATTTTTGGCACTTCTACCCGCAAATTTCACATTACAAATTACACAAACTAAATAGAAATTTAATTAATATTCACAATTACTAAAAGGTCATTTACAAAATATTAACAATTACTAAAAGATCATTTGGTATTACATAACATAAAATTAATAATAATAATGATACAAAACAACAATTCCTCAAACCAACATACATAACAACAACAACAACAAAAAGAAAAAAAAAATACGAATCATTACACAAACCAATATCTGATTTTTCCTACGCAATTTTTGAATTTCTTCTTCTTACACGTTCAATCAGCTCAACAAATCAAAAATTATTGTGGTCGCTCTCGCACAAATTGGTGGATCTAACCACATAAAAAATTCTCAATTGTCTCTGCCTCTCCTTGAAGAATAAGTATAAAACCTCCTACAAGAATTGTCACTTGTCCAAGAAATCTTCAAATTAGCACCTTTATAACAATAGCATTCAATATTTGTGATATTTTGACAAGATTATAACATATTTGGTCCCTAGATTTTCAACCTAAAATATGGCCAAAAAAAAAAAAAAAAAGAAAAGAAAAAAAAATGGCTGTAAAGTTTGTGGCAAATTTTTGGAGCTTTAATGAAGAATTTGTAGATGTATATATAGGCTAAAGGGGAGGGAAAGGTTTTTGGTGCCACTTTTCCCTCCATAATGCAACCACCAACATCATGATCATGTTTTTTTTTTTGGCTCTAGAAACGCTCAGTTAACAGGACGTGATTGTCCACGTGCTTGTGCCGTTAAAAACTAATGGCCAATTGTGTCCAAAAGTTTGGAGTTTGGAATCAAAAGTGAGAAGAGTCCTCCATCCAATTAGACCAAAAGTGCAATTATCCCACACAGTGAGGTACAGGAATCAGAGATGGGATCGATGTCAGAAATGAAAATTCAGGACTGTTTGCCAAGGAAATATGAAAATCGCACAGGTATTTTTCACCCAAAAACAAACAGAAAAGCTACGAAGATTGAAATTCAAAAGACATGCTCTCATTTACATCAAACACAGAACATATGTTTTCACCAATCTTCGGCACCAATATTAATTTTTGTGATCATTTTTCCACTAAGAGGTGGACTTGACTCTTTCCTTTTCCTCTTTAAGAAGGCAAAAAAGAAAATAGATACATAGAACTACCCCATACTAAAAGCCTTTTCCCTTTTCTATCCCTAATTCTACGCTACCACATTCAATCAAATAATGGCCGTGTATGGTATCTTCCTACCTCGAGCAGAGTATCGGGGCACATTCCGACAAGTTATATCCCCAAAATCAAGTGTAAGCCTATCAGCTGCTATTCTGAACTGGTTGAGATACGCACCTATCCTCCAAATCATGGGAAGTTGGAAGTTTTCTCAAAGAACGGTATTGTAACCGCACATTTTCTCCACTCTCAATAATCTTAAGCAAATACCTGCATGCGTGAAAGACAGTAGCATATGAGCATATCTCAATTGGTCCTTGCCAAATAGTTGCAAACATATATCTTTAAGCTTCTAAAATGAAATTCGAGTCAATCTCATTAATCCCTGTGTTATGGTTATGTAACTGACCAGCCATTCAGACACTGTGACGTAATCACTGCTTCCTTGCCAACAAACTTATCAGGCGTCCTCCTGTTTCCCTGCATGGTTTGTTTCCTTCAAAACACATGTTTGCAACTGAGGAAAATCATGGCAAGCAGAATGGCAGTAATTTACCTTGATAACAACCTTCTCATTAACTGAGAAAGGGTATTGTACACCTTTATGTGACCCATTTTCTGGAGTGATATCACCATTTTCCTGAAGAGTTGGACAAAAGAGTTATATGCAGTCATGCACATTTTACTTTCTATTTCATTCTTGTTTTTGTTTGGGGGGGGGGGGGGGGGGTGGGAATTAGAAGGGAGCTCAGTTATACTAAAACCGAGAAAATCACATCAAGATATGTGATGCACCCTTACAAAGATACACAAGAGTTCTCAAGTTTCTATAATAACAAAAGGGATCTTCCAAGGAAACCTACTCAGATCTACAGATGGACATGAAGAAATTAATCACAGTTTCTGGAACTTTTACCAATAATCATCTAACAACATCAACCATGTATTCCATCAGTTTACCGCCCAGATTCATCAAGCAAACTACTAGAGTTATATAATGAAAGTAGCATCTAAAAGATATGTCTATACCAACACTACCTGTAATAAAAAAATAAAAAAGTGATCCATTGTATCTACCTCGCCTTTAAGATTAGCTACATTACAAGACTCTCCTTTTGTAGTTATGAAGATACCATTTCCGGCCTTCCCTCGAGAGGCATACTTTTAGATGAAACATACTGTCCTCACCAAGAAAGAATTAGTGAATTTCTTAACTTACCCGGTTACCCCTAACTTAATTGTCATCATTATACTTTACTAAATAAGCATACTTTGGCCAGATTTGAAACATAGAAGGCTATAGATGTATGCATAAAGGGAGCAAGTGTAGTGAAGTGTGCCAGAAACATAGCCATTTCATCCAGCCATTTGAGGTCAAGAAATTAGCTGTTAATAGTTGTCTATCATCGCATATATGGCAAACAACAACTATTAATATTGTCAAAAACAAAAGGCTTAATCAAGTACTTCTACTAATCTAGTATTGAAATATAAACTACGAAACTTGACAGGGTGCAGAATGTAATAAACTACTCAATGTTAGAAGTTTCCTTTTTCCGGAAAGTTCCTCTATAGGTTTATTTTGCCCGTCTCAATTAAACATAAGAATCATTCTTATCACAATTTGAAAATATTTTTAAAACATACCAAAAGTTATATCTAAATCACAAATAATGTAGAATATGTTAATACAAAATCACTGACTGGTCTGATTTAGAAAGTAGTTCACTATATCTAATTCAGAAAAAATATTATATTTAAATTTATATAGAACATCTAAAATTCTCTTTGTTTTTCCTGTTATCTTCCTCTCACTTTTTCGTTTTCTAATTTATATCTCCCGTTTCTGTTCCCATTTCCAGCCATTACATATCTTCTCTTCTAGAGTGTCGCAATTGGCAAATATGGAAGGTGAGTAAGGGAGAGGCAATAGTAAACAAGGAGGATTCAGCCTTAACCCATGAGCCCAATTCAAGAGCCAAACACAAAATACAATTGGGGACAAATGTATGATATATATTCAAAATAGTTTGACGTTTTAAATGAAAATTAATTTTCAATATATTACAAAGACATCACTCCAACCATAGAAACATTACAGATACCCCTCATTACAATTATTGATATTTCCAAGAGACCTAGGGGCATAACAATCATGTAATAAATTAACAATTTGACCATTTTCCTATTTTTTCAGTCAAGAAACATGGTCAGTGAGACTTCAATTTGGACTTTTAATGGAGCAACCTTAGAAGGTTCTTATAATTACGAAAGAGAGGGAGGAGTTGATACTAGCTTCTTTTAGAGGGAAGTATATATAATAAACCAGAACATAAGAGTAGCAGATCTATCTGTTATCACAACACAGATCCACATACATAGGCACAAAGATACACTGCAGCACTCCATGCTTAAGACTAGTTATTACAAGCAGGCAAGCAACAAAAGCTTACCCTTTGCTCACTTGCTTCCTTCCTGCGTTTCCGGAGGGCTACATTATGAAATAGCCTGCGATCATCCTCTTGCTTCACTGCAAGAGCTGCAGCTCTCAAAGCTGTATGTATGTCAGCAAGAGATTACCACCATGAGCATAAAGAACATGAAGAGGCTAAAGATAGAGAATCAGTGGACATGCAAGAAAGTGTGTGTGTGTGTGTGTGTGTGTGTGTGTGTGCGCATCAGTGAGGGGGGAGAGAGAAATGACCAGATATTACCATGATTAGGGATCAAAGACCCAACCTCAATTTCTGAATTACAGAGTGTGCATTTGGACTGCAAATGGTAAAACGTCAAAATTACAAGTCTTTCTTTTTCTAATATAGATGGACTGCAGAGCAAATAATTATGCAATTACATTAAGTTCTCATAAGTACAAGCCAAATACAAGGGTCCCATTGTCAGGGGAAAAAAAACAAATTGGTGAAAGAATGAAATTATTGGTTTAATGGATCAAGCCTCAAATACCAAACTTTGAAGGTACAAAAAGTTCATCCTCTAAAAGCAATCTTCATACAAAGAAATGCATATTTCATCAGCAATTCTCTACACAATGACTTGGGTCAGAAGGCCTAGAGAAATGACAGTTTGTAGGAACGGTAAGATTTTTAGCACATTTTTCCATGATTTTGGCATATGGAACTATACATGTATGCAGATGTTTGATTGGATTATGGCCTCCCATAAAGTAAATGAGGAGTAATTGTTTTGGTGTTGATCTTATTTCCAGAAAATAAGGCAAGATTGTTGAGCCTCCACTTCTAAGAAACTAGAAGAATATTCGACCTCAGAGCAATGCCTCTGACATGAGTTGCATGCAAGGTGCAGTCTTGCGAGGCCACATATATAGCTACTGCTGAGAGATGAGTTTCAGTTTGATAGAATTCAGCCAACAGACATGTCAGTATTTAGTCATAAGCCACAATTTATATAAGACTTCGCAGTTATGCTTGTATTCAGGCCATGAATGTAACTTCCAAACTCCAGCAACATGGCAGACAATTGGTCCCACTTACCATTTCGATGACCTTCCTCAGCATAAGACCACCAAAAGAATGCCCACAAGAAACCAGCATAGCGTCCTCAAGGAATGCGCCCCTGGAGAATCCTCAATTTCAAACATGGTATTTTAGAATCGACGCACATGCAATGAAGAAACCAAATATTCACTCACCCATGCTTATGACAAAGTACTGAAAGGTTTAATACAACAATGCAAAACATATATAGAGGAACTGTTTCTCCAAATTATTGATCATAAAAATATATTAAAAATGTAAGACGGCCAACTATTTCAAGGAAGGTATACAAATGCTAGTTGTCAAGTGCCCTAGGTGCACTGAGGCACAAAGCTGTCCTGGGCGTTAGGTGCAAGGCGGAAACAATCAGTGCCTTATCAAAGTAAGGTGTGTGCATATTTGCATCATATATCAATAATGTTCAACAATTGTAACGCAAAACACAAAAGAAATAAAATAACACCACAACTCACTTTGTGGCAAATTTAACATATAGAAAGCAAACTCGACCAATTAAAACCTAAAAATTCAACAAAAGCAATCTTCTTGATGTGGCTTGCCAGAGTCACGGAGCAAAGACTATTAGATATAAAGTCAGTTGCTTTGTTGGGTCTTTTTGGGTCCAACGAAATGCAACTATCATTTGGTGATCACTACTTCACTAATAGCTACACTTGGCAAAAACTAAACACAGCTTGGATCTCTTTGTTGCAAGGCAATAGGTTTGCATAAAGCTACCTTTCCACCTCAATAGAAGTTAGCCAGAAGTTGTCCTTTATCGTAGTGTTTATGATGACTTATTTCCCCCCTCATTCTAATCTCAGTTCTACTGTAAGTCCATTTTTCAATCAAGAAAAACAGCAATAAAGAAATGACAAAGTTAACTTCGATCAAAGTTCTATTTTCAGGCATCATGAATAAAACTGTGCAACTACTCTTACATGTGGCTTGCCCTAATAGTATTACATAGAACCCAAAATAGATCCTATAAACAAAAAGGCACTTTCAGATCAACAGTTAGCATGGCAGGAAACAGACAGCTTAAAGTAGTTTAAGAATAAGTCCTGAATGGTGATTGGTTGGATGCTCTTACATGTGGCATGCCCTACTCGATAACCGTTGTTAGTTTCTTTAGTTTCCCAAATGAAAATGAACACGAGTTTCAGGTTTTACGTTGATGAAGATACTATCATGATATGTTGGTAAATCAATACAAGGGGTGACCAGTAGGGAAAGAACTTGACATACTTAAGTTTCCACTCTTCCTTTATCCCGAGAATGAAGCAAGCACCTTAACGAATTCCGACCATCCAACCAATCACCATACACACCAAACAGACACCTCAAATAGAACAAACAATCTATAATTTGAGATCATAAAGAAATATCTTTTTCCTTATTTTTGTGAGTGGGGAAAGGGGGTGTGTTTGCAATTGTAGATTAGGAATGCTGTAATATTTTTTTAGGATGGGCCAAATTGCATCATTGTTGATTGACAGAGAGAATCAAGGCACAACAACTGTTGACTTGGAGACTGTGATGGTGGATGCAGGGAATTTGAAGGAAAGATGGTTGAGGGTATGAGGAGAGAGAAACATGACATAGTAGATTGAACTTCTGTAAAATTCAAGATCTTAATATCCTGGCAAGACTTAAAAGTCAGAATCTCATCAGATAACAGTGAGAATAAAACCTCCACCATGCATTAGATGCTAAACCTGTTTTCTTGTCCACACATATTTAGCTGAACGTAATCATGACTTCTTAAAAATTAAATATTCTTTTTCTCTCCCTGTTTGCAGAATTTTAAAAGACAATGACAAAACAAAAACCAAGTGAATGAACAGCCCACATGAAGTTAAAAGTGTCAGGAGAGAATCAAGGCATGGTAAACCGTTGAATCAGAGATTGTTGCGGTGGAGGTGTGGAATTTGAAACAAAGATGGTTGAGGGGATGAAGGAAAAGAAACATGACATGGTAGAATAAATATGGGAAATGCAAGATCTTAATATCCTGACAAGACTTAAAAAGTTGGAATCTCATTAGATAACAATGAGAGTAAGCCTCCACTGCGCTTCAGATGCAAAACCTGCTTTCTTGTGCACAGAGATCTAGCTGAAAGAATGCACGACTTCTTAAAAATTGACATTCTTTTTCTCTCCCTGTTGCGGGAATTTAGAAGGAAAAGGGACAGGAAACAAAAACCAAGTCAACGCACAACCCAGAAGAAGTTACAATTGTCATTCTGGCCTACCAGCAAAACTATAGACAAATCCAGCTAGAGGAACAGTAACCATCATAGCTTGGAGGTTTCAGATATTGCTTCTATTTCATCAAGAACTGATGCAATACAGGTAAGTCTATGTCCTTTCCAGTAATAGTGATCCTGAAATGAATATTCAGGTTGGGTGTCACTCCAAACCAACCAACATGATACTGGTTGCTCTGATACTATGCACACAAGATGAATAACAATAGTAGCAATAATATTATGGAATTAATAATAATGATAATAATTAGGGATAATTACACCACCGTCCCCTGAGGTTTGGTATAATTACACGTAGACACCCTGTGATTTAGGAAATTACATCTAGTACCCCTAGCATTTGTTTTTGCTTAACAAATAGATCCCTACGTTAGTCAAAATTCACAAAATTTGCTCATATTAGCAAAAAAATGAACGAAAATCCATATTTCCCCCGATTGATTTATTGACTTATTCTAGGCCAAACAAATCTTTTCGGACCAAACTACTAAGGGTGAAGATATATACCTCCTCACATGCATTAACGTGTGAAGATGTTTAAGGGTAGTTTGGTCAGAAAAAGATTTGTTTGACCCAATAAGTCAGTAATAAATCAACCGAGGTAAATATGGATTTTCATCCAATTTTTTTGCTAATATCAACAAATTTCGATGAATTTTACCTATCGGGGGATCTATTTGTTAGACAAAACAAACTTCAAGGGTACTAGTTGTAATTTTCAAACCATAGGGGTCTACGTGTAATTACATCAAACCTCATGGGAGGGCCGGTGTAATTATCCCTAATAATTATAATATTATAACAACATAGCAAGAATAATAGAAGTTTGTTGTACAGCTAGTACCCCAAGTTAATGAGCATCATGAATTTTATTCGCAAGAACACATTTTATAATCTTTACTTCTTCAGCCATAAACTAGTTGATTAAACTACTAAAATTTTGGCTCTACTTCTCGCATTCACACTTTTGCCTTGTTCTTTTTTCCTTCTTTCTTTTTCTTGGAGGGGTGGGGTTGGGGTTAACCTCAGGGATTCACAGAGGAATTTTCATTCTTTATGTCTTTATTACAAGGCCAGATTCAACCAAAATATATGAAAATGAATTCCCAATTCCCATCGATCATTTTCTTAGCAAAACAACATCGAGGAAGTGAGCTCACAGAAATATTAATGCAGGCAATCAGAAAGCAATGCCTACGATAATGTTATGAAAAGTTCTCCAGACTTTTCTCGGCTATGATGCAAATTCTTTTTGCATCTAGTCAGAGAATATTGCCCAGTAAAAATACAAATATCTGGTCTTCACTTTCAATCGCTCTGACTTGCCCTGCTCTGATCACGTTGCTTTTCCACAAGCTTTATCTGCTCCAAATTCTGGAAAACGTTCTGCTACAGGTAGAAGGATTGGTGAAACTACATCTCAAGTCATGCATAAATTGGCCTGAAGTGTCTTTTTGCTTCACATAAGGAAAAGGGGGACCGTTTAAATCCTCTTCCAGAATGGAATGGCCTCTAAACTACGGTTTCTTCTCTTTTCTCTCTTTGGTGTTGCCTAGATAACACCTATGAGGGTAAGAGAGCTCTTTGAGGGTTGGTGCTGGAAGATGTAATGGAGAATGTGTAGGCAACTCAGGATGGAACCTTGTTGATGAAAACTGTTTGGAGAGAAACGTAAAGTCTTTCACAAATGGAAAGAGCTAATTCTGCTTGTAAGAGCACAATCCTATGTTCTGAATAGGAGCTCCAAGCAGATCTCTACTTGTGTTCTGGGTTGACCAGTTTTATGGATCATGATAGTTATTTGGCTTCTTAAATACTCTTATTTCCTATAACTAAAAGAAAACAAAAGAAAATCAAAGAATCCAATTACAATGAGGCAAGTTCATAAAGTATGTACACTCGACTTAATTCTAAGGAACTTTTATCACTGCTTAGATCAATGAATTTTGTATGATGCCCAGTCACCAGATCCTATTCTCTATTTATTATTTTATGCACTTTATCAGGTGCAAAATCACCTCCTTATGTCCATACCCTCAAGTTGTTCCACATGACATTCTCAAGGAACAGTTACTGGGAAATCCCAGTTCTACTGTGCTGGAGATCCAACAAAAATAATTTAAACAACGCCCTTTTAGCACTTTTCTATACTAACCCAACTTCAATGAAGTTCAGCAATGAGTCTAGTAGTGATATTAAGCACTGTATGAAAGCGAGCACGCCATATCATCTTAAACAAATGGTGATCCATTCCGTAGCATTTTATCTCCCTATTCTACTGTAGCTATATTTAATTATATGGTTACCCTAACCTGACCCATTTGCAATATGCAACACTTGTTTCAAATTATCAAAAGGAAAAAAGTAATAAGAGATATTGTTGATGAGTTAGAGATAAAATCATAGATATGTCAAGGATAAGGACTTTTATCAATTATATACCAACCAGCTGAAAGGTAAGAGAAAGGAATATTCTAACTTGGAGCCGGTCTAACTTACGATAAGGGATCTGATAGAACACTTCTCAATGATGGTTCCCTATTCAAATTATCTGCAGGTACCTGTTGATGCAGATGCAAAAATGAGACCTCATCACATACTATAGTCAAATTATGTCATCTTCCAGCAAAAGGAGCTAGACAAAGCAGCACCACTGGCAATTGAAAAGAAAAACCACCCAACCCAAAGCTTCCCATCAGAAACCAACAAATGAAAACAACAAGAACGAATGTCATGAGACGGCCTCCAAATTTGCAACAAGGAATTAAATACCATTAAAAAATCAAAATATACTTTATTTGTTATCTGACAGCAATAAACCAGGAAAAGGAACAATACTGGTTGAGAAACTGAGCCTAAAAACTTTGTACCATATCAAATATCAACTTGGGATGTTCGATTAATCAAAAGCTACTAAGGATTCAATAACCTTGCAAATCCAGTGAAATTGAGTTAAAACTTTGACAAAATCAATCCTTTGGGACCAGAGTATGATTAAATCAGGCAAAAGTCGGCAAAATTGCACTTTGGTCCCATTAGATAGGGTCATTCTCACTTTTGGTCCCCCACTTTACGGGGTCGACACTTCTAATCCCAAAACCCTAAAATTTTGACACTACAGGTCCTGCGCCGTTAAATTTATAAAACCATGGAAGGTATTTTAGTCAAATTGAGTCCAAAAAAGGATATTTTTTTCAAAACACAGGAGGTTTTTAGCCTATTTTAAAAACACGGGATTTTTAGCCTTTTCAAAAAATGTAGGGGGGTAAAACAAATTTTGACATTTATTGGTCAAGTCAACAACCGTTGACTAACGGTCTCCAGTAACATTAACGGCGCCGGACCAATAGTCAAAATTTTAAGGTTTTGGGACTAGAAATATCGACCCCGTAAAGGGGGGGACCAAAAGTAAGAATGGCCCTATCTAATGGGACCCAAAGTGCAATTTTACCGGCAAAAGTCATTGGAAAATTCATTTTTCACCTCCAAATTAACTGCTTCTAAGAATCCTCAGATAAGTGCTTACATAAGCATTATCAGTATGGTTACACAATACATCTTCCTCAGCAGAAAGGTCATCCATAAACTGGCTTACAGATATCGGCACATAGCTCGGAGGAATTACATGCCCAGCTGCTGCAATCGGAGTACAATCCAATACTGCATTGCCTTGTGGCATGAGCCTAAATGCCAGTGATGCCCTAGATGAAGAAAGTCAGCCCCCAGCTGAACAAAATCACATGCGACAAATCAAACATCTTCTCAAAATACATACCTTCCACCAGTTGCAGGGATCAGAAGATTATCAGGTGTGGCCCGGTATGACGCAGCAGGCCGAAGTCCTGCAGTGGCATGGCTTAGAGCCTTCCCTGTAAGCAGTAAGAGGTCCCCAGGCGCCAAGCTGCTATCTGCTTGGTACCAACGGCCATTGGGGTCACAAACCTATGGTTGGAAAAATGGACAACTCATAGAATTACTTCAGGAAGAATATTTGTCCCCAAGTATAAAATAAGACTGATAATAGGTTCACCAGATCTTTAGAAAGAAAAAGATAACAAGAACATTCATATTGTGAAACTAAATAGATACTCAAATTATATCATCATAAGCATATTAAGAAGTACACCTGTAGACCAGGAGCATCTGAGGAAACCAGCATTAACAAACCCTTCTCTGCTTCACAACTCAATCCAAGCTTTGCTCCCCCAGTTGAACCTTTTCCTTGCTGCGAGGTTATCTGGGAGAATGCAGCAACAAGGACCGATGAAGACGCCTCATTAGCAGGCAATGGGTTATCATCAAGCAAGTGATTGAAAACACTGCAGAAAATGAAATGTTTCAAGAGGTCAGCATCAAGTAAGAAAAGCATGATTCTCACGATACATCGATGCATCACAGAAAAATAAAAGAAAACAAGAAAATCACGTTCATAGTTCTTACTCGCTTCTCAGACGGAGATGTCTTGCTATAGCACATAGAGTAGCACGAGCTGCCTTTCCCATGCATCTGAAAATGTCTGCCATGCATGGAGGAGATGCATCCACATCTTCCAAAGGCCTATACCAATGGTGATATTAGAGTGTTAAAATTGCAATAAAAGAGGAATTTCCACTTCCAACATGGTAAAGAGGGAAAATATTGAGAAAATTACAAAGAGACAACTTAACTTGAAATGAAAATCACCAGCTTGCATATCTAGATAGAAAATGATAAACTTTTAAAAACATTGAGAATTGACATACAGAAACCTCTTGGGCTCTATGCCCATCAATGCTTGCACTTCATCCTTGAACAAATGCAATATGAGTTTTTGGCCTTCTTGAATGAAAAAGTAATGAGATTTAGAGAAGATAATCAAAGTGTACCATGCTTCGACTTTGCATTTCTATATTCATATGTTAAAAGCTCATCAAGCGAACTAGAAAAATCTATGTTTCAGGCTCACGAAGAATAAAAATCCAAATGGCAGTTACGTCACTTGTAACTATTGGTGAAGGAAAGGGTCAGCAAAAACAATGGTTTCAAAACTTTACACCTGTTTGCAACCAATATCAGCATACAATGAATTGCTCCACTTCATAAAAGTATTCAGCACTTCAAAATGTTAACCAAACCTGGTTTCAGCAGACCAAAAGAGAGTCTTAAAGTAAAAGTGGAATCTCCAGTCAAATAAACCAAACTACAACACCATCCTTTAGACCACATAATTTTAATAGTTTGCAGCATTTCCCACACCACCAGTCATGCTAAGGCAACCTTTTCAAACTGCAATAGGCAAGAAAAGCTTCATCTGCTTTCACTCTTTACTACCTTAGGTTTAATTAGGTGATATAGAAAAGCCCAACCTACTAATTGCCTGACAAGAAGCTAGTCACCTTTTTCTCCTGATAAATTAAGGAGATCCCATATTTTTGCATGGATCTAAGTTAATGAAGAACAGGTGCTAACTCCTAATACTAGGGAAGTCTTCCACATCTTCTACCATTTCCTTTTTTGGGCGCATTACATTCAAAGGTGTCCTTCTAGGTCCAGTCTTTTTTCCATATTCAAATATAAGGCCCCAACTTATTTTAAAGATCAAGGATATTTTCAGGAAGAGATGTAAAACGCACATATTAGTTTCTAAATAATCCAGTGGTTTAAATACAGACACTGGTTTAAACATAAACAACAAATGCGGTTAGAAGTCTATTTACTGGTGGTAAAAGATGGCCTAAATCCAAGGTCCATCATCTGTATGAATCTTACATACATTCTCATCTGACAACAAGTTCGTCTGAACAATTCTACATAATGGTATTGGATAAATGACAAAGTAATTACTAATTAGCGAGAAAAAGAATATGAGATCAAATTTCAACTTATATAAGAATGGAATGAAGTTCATAACATTGTTAGAGAGATACGTGGCTACAAATAAGAAATTCGAAGGCACATAAATGACTGTGGCGTAGACCCATGAAAACAACTCCCTTTTTCATATTTTGGACTTCAGATCTCAGCAATAGTTGGCGAATAGTGTCTAGTCGGCAGTGAAATTTTTTCCCTTCTAAACCACATAAATACATAAAACATACTCTCCAAAAAGGATACCCAGTGCAGTTTTCAGTACTCCTCCAATTCAAACAGGGAGATCATTTTCAATATCTTCTCACCAATCTTTCCTTGTCACCAGAGAAAAAAAAAATGAAATAACTCAGCCTTGTTAAGAAATGGGAAATATCAGGGTGCTAGTGCTGTTCCAGCTTTGCCGAAATCAATGTTTCCTAGTAGATGTCCACTTCAATAGATATATACATCGGTTTATGAATTTACTACTTCGACAGTACAATAACGCGAGCGCGAAAACTCTATTATCCATTTATCCAAAATTGGATGTATATTCTTAAATAAACAAGAAAAAAGTATTGTTGAATCTAAAAGGTTAGACCTTAATGCATCTATACAAGTTTAGCCTTAAAAGCAACAGGAGAATCAATCAGTTCCATAATATAATTGGAAGGTAGATTTGGAAGGCAAACGACTCATTTAAGAAATAAGACACTTTACATGGACTTCAGAAAATGAAATGGAAATTTTGAGTATCAGCAGAGGAAGTATAACTACAAGTAGATTTGAACACCAGACACTATATTAGACAGTCAAACTAAAATCCGGAAGGTGCATAATTGCACATCACTATAATTGAACCAATTTCTTAAAATTCCTATTTTCGAATTTTGTGCTTGTTAAAGTCTGCATCAGCAACTGCTGTCCTTTGCCTTAATCCACTCTTGAAGATGAACCCGATTACAACATTCAAAAGCATAAAGGCAAATAGTGTTTCCAGGCGTCGCAACAGAATCAATCATATGAGTTTCTTCCATCACCTATAAGGACCTCCAAGACAGTCCTAGGTAGAAGCATTTACAAAAGCATTGTACGATTACACACTCCTTTTTCCTCCTTTATTTCACAAAGATTAACCAAAACCACAGAGCAGTAACCGAAAGAAGGAAAGAGAACACCCACAGACGATTCAAACCAAATGGGAAAAAAATTGTGAAAATTACCTTCCAGCCCTATAAGTATAAACCCCGCGGCCAGCCTTCCTGGTGCGAAAGTATAGACGGGCCGACTCCAGGGCGCAACGGAGCAAGGCGGCATCCTCGGGGCCAAGCTCAATGACGGCGGCGTTGTGGCGCATGAGTGAATTGGACAAGGCGTCTACGGCCCTTATGTAGGGGCCCATGGGGGCTCCATCATAGGGCAAAATGTCGGAGAGTCGAATTCTAGAGGGGGCGTCCAGCGAGAGAGGAGAAGGCGAAGGCAGGCGGTGACTATGACTGTGGCTGTGGCTTGGAGGGGATCTGATACTACCAATAGCCGCAGAATTCGGCGGAGGATTGCCGTGATTCTGATGCTGATGCATCATCGCCGTCACCATCGATCATTATTTTTCTTCTTCTTATTGCTAGTATTATGTAACATAAGTACAAAGCGGGGAAAGAAACGTTGTGGGGTTACTGTATTTGGGAATTGGGGTTTGGGGAGGTTTTGGAAGCAATGAGTTTGGGGGTGTTGGCGTAATTCTCATGAGGATCATTTTCTTCACATTCTTGTAAATTTGTTTGCTTGGGATTAGAATGAATACACAGTATCTATTGGTACTAACTACAAATATTGTGAACAGTTGCTATAGTATCATTTTTAGTTGGATGCTTTAATTTATTTATTTTTCCCTGTGCACAACGAAATGACAATGATTTTAGCTTCACTAGTTTGAAAGCATGATCGATTGATTGTATAGCCTCTTATGATTATGCCTCTCTGGTACAATGTTATTTGGTACGATCGGATGTTATATTCTTATTTTTTTATTCAATATTTTCCATTTTTTTGTTGAAAAAAGTTATAGAACAATCGTTGTAAAGTTTTGAAATACCAATCAAATTTAATTGACATGTTTTGCACAACCAATTTTGAAACCAAAATAAAACAAACACGTTGGAACACAAAGGAAAAGTAGTTTAGATATGTTGTTTGCAGAAATTAAAACGAGAACTTACAGAAGAGAATTGTATCGTAACAATTCTCAATCCGAAGAAACCAGCCGAATTGCAGAAAAATTATGCTTATTTTGAAGAAATTATACGCCCCGTCCACGTGCACCGGGTACTACACAACTTCTTCTAGGATAAAACAGCTCAGTTCTAACCGCATTGCACTATACCAAAAAACATCTCGAACAACACTCAGAAGCCTTTGAAACTTAAGCAAAAGGCTCAGTTTGTTATAGAGGAGAACAAGCTCGATTTTGGAGACAAATTCGAGAGAAAGAGAGCAGCTTTAGAGAGAAGAATTTCTGACTTTGTAGTTTCAGATATATGTTGAAGTGTGAAGAGTTTTCAGCCTTATACAGGCTCAAAAATTAGCAGCCACTAAGCTACTAATCATTGCAGCATTTAGCACAATTATATGGGTCATAACACCAGCCATAAAGCTGATTTGAATCAGTCAAGACGACCACATTTTTTAATTAAAACAGCAGTTTAAGTCAATATTTTTCAGGTTATAAATCTAAAAATAAATGAAAGGGTTTTTGCTGCAAAAAGATATATACTGAGACTGAAACATTCGTCCCAAGGCCCTTGCCCGTGGCCTGGACCAGGCCAGGCAGGCGGCGACGCGCGAGTGGGGCAACCCCATGTTCACTCAGTCTTATAACACTTCAAACACCATATGAACTTTGAACTTAATGTAAGGAGTTTATAAAATTCATAAATTTCCAATGTGGAGCAAGAATAAGTGTAAAAACACTCACCCCCACATACACCTTATATACTTATCAAAGCCCATCTTTTTTCCATCATATTCCTATGTGGGACAAATGCAATTCCCTGTATTTTCTCACAATCTAATCAATGGATTTAATTTTGTAATTGCATTCATATTTTAGACTACATTGTTCTTACAAATTAACAACTAGTTATGCCAATTACAACAATTCCTTTTCTTTCGCCAGCATCCATATGAACGACGTCGTTTTTGTTCCGCTAGTATGAAGCGCACTCATTTTGGTTGTTTAGCCCTTCGTGGCGATGCTTGTATGGTATAGTGTCGTTTGGTCCAACGAAATTAATTTTTCATTTTCTTTTTGGTTGTATTGTGCATTGTAATGAGGTCATTTTCATTGACCCATCGGTGTATTAGTGTGTTTCCAATTAATACAAAGTTATTTTATGCGTCGCATAAATAGGTAGTAGGTATTATATTGGTCTACAGCAGTGCACTCCTCTTTTTGTTCATTTCTTCACAAAAGCTTGCTCTTATTCCAAAATAATTGGTAAGAGCAAGAAAAGGCTAAAAAACAAAGAAGAAGAAATTGGTCCCATTCCGACCACGTTTGGCGGGGAGAGAACAAATCAAAGAGAATCATACCATCGATTGTTACATGGTAGATCGTTTGTCTGTTGACGCGGTTCACCTTTTGTGGTAGGACATCATTTCACCCTATTGAAGACAATGGTATCGGCTAAGGAAAAGGAGGAAGATGCCTTTAGGGTGAGAGTCCAGCCGACAATGTGAAAAATGTTATATTGTTTGGGCAGTGCGGATGTGTCAGAGTAGGTGACCAGAAGCCAATTAACTAGTTGGTTGTAATCTATTGTAAATCATTTTTTTCAATATAATGTTAAATATTATGAATAAGAATTTATTCATTGGCCTTCTTTGTCATGCATTTCGTTGACATTATTAGCATATCATGAATAAAGCCCAGAAATCAAACAAACCAATGAAGTTGGGGCGCACATTTGATGGAGACTATGAAAACAACTTTGAGGGTTAGCCTGACATGTTCCAAGTCAAGAACCCTTAAGAAAGGCATTGAGGGGTTCAAGAACCCTTAATATCTATGTTGTCGTTGAAAATGCAGTATTGTGTTGATGCTTTGGCAATCTTGAGATTCTAGAGGGCTTGTCTGCTCATGCATTTTGCCGTTTGTATTGGTGTTAGAATAGGTGACTAGAAAGTAAATTAGATTGGCGGTTATATAATCTATTCTAAGAAGTTTATTTGATTATGTAATATTGAATTATTGAATAAAAGTTATATATTCAATGGCATCATGTTGTTGTGTTAACTTCATACGTACTATGCTTTACTGATTTACATCACGACAAAGTCCATAGATCGATTATACAAGCAAGGTAGTTGGGTTGCATATTAGATGATAGCTATGAAACCAACTACTGGTGGTTGGGTCTGAAACGTTCCTAGTCGAGAACCTCAAGACTGGGCATTAAGTGTTCTATTAGTACTAAGTGTTGTATTCATTTAATGAGTGTTGTGTTTCATCGGCAACAGACGTGGGACATTTATACACTTTAGTAGGTAGTTGACAAGGATTGTCGAGCTGACTGAACTGGCTTGCAATGAGTCATCATATGGGAAGCTATGAGGATTGGTCGGTATCACTGGTACTCATAGGATCCGATAGTACGAGATCTAGTCCTCAAACTTGAGTTTTGAGCATAGTTGTTTAGTCCAATATGAGAACCAACATCCAATTCTATGCCATAAACTTAGATTGGGAGACAGTTGATGGAAGGACCGTACTTATATGGTACTCAAGAGCCTAAATGTTCACACTAAATTCACCTAGTCTCTAGTGCCATAGACCGTTGCTACATGACCACCCATGTGAAAGAATCGGTACGGCTCGGTAACATAGCAGAAGCGTAGAACACAAAAATTTAAAATCAATTTCAAACAGGTGTACCCTTTAAATCTTTTGGCGTTTGGTGTTTGTCAAAAGCATAATAACATAAAATAAACATGTTGGACATGTGAGTAAAGGATGAAAACAAAAAGGTACAAAAAGTAAACGGAACTTTACCTTTTGTTTTCAATAGACGAACAACAGCGTGCATTGATCCCTTTACGTTTTCCTTTTCTATTCACTTGAAAATTCAAAGTAGAATTCCTCTAAGATGTCCACACTGCATGTATGGAATATAAGCTCTATTCTATTGCTAGGTAGAAGTGGAATTAAAGAAACACAACAGCTCCAAATATAACACTATTAATTAGTGCTTTTGGAATGTTTTAATTCTAACCTCGAATCAAATTCAAATAGAATGCAACAGAAAATATTTGAGAAAAGAGAGTGTTTTTCACCTTGAGAGAGTAAGAACAAGTATCAAGAAAAGTTGTGTGTATAGGTTTGTATAGTAGCAACATATGAATTCAAAATTCAAAGTGCTAGTTTACCTCCAAGGTAACCTACACATAAATGCATGATTAGGGAAAATTATGTGATGTATTTTTCTGTTTATGTCCCCATATTTTGATAGCTAATGCACTTGCTAGTGACATGTACATATTTTGACAATCAATGTACACTATATGCACAACTACCAACCATGATGGCACTATTTGCACCACTTTTCATCCATTTGGCCGGCCACTCATTCCATAAAGTGGAGGAGTTTCACTCCTCCCAACTTGCTCTAACTTGCTCTCAAATGGGTTTTGCACTTCAAGTATGGACCAGGCTTAGTTTAATCAAATTAAATCAAGCCCAAAACCAAAGTCCAATGGGCATTAAATTAATCCAGTTAATTTCATTCCAACCAAGTCCAATAGTTCATTTAATCCAATTAAACAAACCCAAACACAAACACTAATTAATTGATCCAATCAGTTAATTAAGTCAAAGCCAATAAATTAATCTAATTAATTTAAAGGTGTTAAGACCAAAATTAATTAATCCAATTAATTAATTCTTGGGCCATCCATCAAATGGATTTTTCCAATAAATGATCGAATCACTTATTTTCTCCTCAATTAATTTAATGGAATTAAACTAATTTGTTTCTTCTAGAAATAATTCCAAATTAATTCTATCAATTCTATAGTGATTTGTGTGTGACTTTTTAGGTTCACCCTCAACTAGGTTTGGGTTGTGTCCAATACAATTAATTAATTAAATTCAATTTAATTATTTTTTTAAATTAACCACTAATCAAAAATGCCCATCACTGTGATTGGTAGTCTAGCAACGATCCATGATACTAGAGACTAGATGAATGTTGGCATGAATATTTAGGCTCCCGAGTTCCATACAGGTACAGTCCTTCCATTATCAGTCTCCCTATCTAAGTTTTGGGCATGGAATTGGCATCGGTTTCCATCATGGACTAAAAAACTTTGCTTAGTAACTCAAGACGCGTTTGCTCTATTGATCGACATAGGAAACCATTCCCTACTCAATCAATTGTTGTGGCCACATACTCCAAGAGCTTAAACCATCTCAAAGCGCAGACTCGACTATCATATACTAACTGGTGACTGATCCTATTTTGGAATCCACTATCCTCAATACATATTCAAACTGTGGGTTAAGGGTTAGAATAATCACATCCTAAATTTGGTCATTTCTCACCAGATCCAAGATATGGCCATCATATGTATGTGACTGCCATGATTCCTCAAGTTCGAGGACTAATCCCATACTGTCGGAGCCGGGAATTTCCGTTATACCGACCAAGCCCTCAAGGCTTCCATATGACTTTCACACGAGTTAGTTTAGTCGGCTGCACAACCCTCGTCAACCAACCCACTAAAATTGCATAGACGTCCAACGTCTGTTATTGATGAAATATGACACTCATCCAATGAATGCAATGCTTAGTGCAAGTCTCTATAGGACTCTCGATGCCCTGACTCGAGATCCTCGACTTGGAATGTTTTAAACCCAACCCTCAGGAGTTGATTTCATAGCGTCCATCTAATGCGCAACCCAATTACATGGGTTGTACGTTTAGTCTGTGGGCTTTGTTGTGATGTTAACGTACAGACGTAAATAGTAAGCACAATGTCAAAGTATGAATACTTACTTTATTCATAAACAATATTACAATTACAATGAAACTGTTAGAAATAAATTACATAAAGGCTAATCCAATTGGCTTTCTAATCACCTATTATAACACCATAGTGATGGGTGCTTCTGGATTAATGGTTAATCAGAAGCAATTAATTAATTGTGTTAGCCACAAACTCAAGTCTAATTGAGGGTGAACTTAAAGAGTACACATAGATCACTATGGAAGTAGTAGAATCAATTTGGAACTAATTATGGAAGAAACAAATTAATTTAAATGGTTTAAATTAATGCTAGAAAATAAATGATTGGATTATTAATGAGAAGTTCCATTTGATGGATGACCCAATATTCAATTAATTGAATTAATTAAACTTGGCTCCTTGCATAATTAAATTAATTTGATTGATTTAATTGAGCTTGGTTCAATTAGTTAATTAGATTAATTAATTGATGAAGATGTGCTCAATTTATTTAATTAGATTAAATAAATAAGTTGGGCTACTTGTTGGACATTTAATTGATTGTTGGGCTTGGACAAGCTCGATACACGGGCAAGGAAAAAAAATAAGGGGTTGGAGGCTCCTCATTCTCAGCCACCACCATCACCATCATGATTGGGTTCATGATGTTTGATATGAATGTTATGGCAAGTCAAACACTTCAAGGCTTGACTAGCTTGATTGGCTTCACTACCAGAAAACAGACTCTTAGATATGGATATTTCCGTCTCTGAAACTGAAATTTTCGTCACTAAATGTAAATAGCAACAGAAAAAACGGTTGCCACTCTCGTAGCTGAAGACCCAGTAGGTATCAGAGACGGAATTTTCGGTCTCTGATATAGAGACAGAAACTTTTGTCTCTAAATCTGTCGACAAATAAAGTTTTTTGAAGATAACTGTCCATCTCTAAGCTGTTGGTAAAGGAAAAGTATTTTCATTCTCTAAATCCATCTCTAATTCTGACTCTATCCTCGCGATATTCCATCTCTAATAAGTTTTTTACTTTAAGCTAAAAGTTTTAAATTTATATATCCAAATTAATATCATGCTCATTATGACATCCAAATACAAATTTTATGTGATAAATGATCGTTAAATTATGATAACAAAGCCCATCACCTCATGTGATTGGTTTATTTTTCTATTGAGTTTATGAGGCTTGCACATCTATTTGTTTTGCTCTCTCTCTCTCTCTCTCTCTCTCTCTCTCTCTCTCTCTCTCTCTCTCTCTCTCTCTCTCTCTCTCTCTCTCTCTCTCTCCTTAACTATGTACACCCCTTCAACTATTGATTGGGATTTATACTATTTAAAATGTAATGAGAGTAGCATAGAGTGAGGTTTTATTTTATTTTTGGTGGAGGTGGAGGCCCAAATCCACAAAAATGGAGTCCACGAGCCCAACAAAGAGGATACAAGACCTATGAATGTATGGGTTATAATATTTTGTAATAGTATAGGCCCTTATCTGATCTGTTTTCACCCTTAAATTGACCAATGATCTACTGCGGACTTAGTTGATTGCAAAGGAAGGCTTGTGATCATCTAATAAGGGCATGTTTATTGTTAACTTGCACCTTTATATATAAGAGCAATAAGCATGCAAAGCACTAAATCTGATGAGATCTCAATGTCATAAAATTAAACAAACTCTCACTTGCAATGTCCAAGTATAATATTAGGCACATAACGGATTAATCAAAAGATTGAAATAATCTAAAGCGTTCCATCCATGCTAATGTGGCAAGTAATGCTACCATCTCCCTGTTGGGTTTGATATGCACAAGGAGGCACAACAGAAATTTTAAAAAATTATAATTAAAACATGCATAACGACTTATACATAAAATCTATGCCCAATCGTTTAACGGGATCATGCGCGAGACACAAAATAACGCGAAAGGGTTAATGAGATTTCTCTTTCGCACTCCAATTGATGTAGATGATAATGTAATGCTTCCAAGCTTTGTCTATCCACGAACATGGCTATCTTAAATTTGCAGAGCCCCAAGCGTCGCTCTTCTAATGGTATCCACGCCGTTCATGCCAGCCGGCGTTTGAAATATGTTAGTGGATCTAAAAACCCTAAGTTCTAAATCTCTCAATGAACTAGATGCTTACCACAATCTAATTGTGTGTATATGTGGTGTAGTATTCCACATTCAATTTTATTTATTGAAACAAGATGGAAATTTAATATGCGGAAAACATAAAACCCTAGGCAATATTTGGTTGAGAGAAAAAGACATGGAGGAGTCGAATATTGGCTTCTAAAACCTCCTAATGACCGGTCACATCCACCCCATATATATAGGGGTAGAGTCCTTCATTTAGAAGGATTTAATTGTGGTGGAGTTTGAATTAAAATCCTAACTCAATCCAAACTCCTTCACTTAACCATTAAGCATTTCTTTTCTACAACAATTAATTCTCCATCTTTTTCTCTTCAATTATTAATTACAAAATAATTTCTTATCCTACAAGAATTTATCTAGGGATTGGTTCATGGAAAAATTTAATCCAATTTAATTCTCTCAACGAAATTCTAAATTCCATGAATTAAATTTATGTCTCATAAAAATTAACTAAACCCAAATTTTAATCGATCATATCAATTAATTTTGTTTTTCCCTTTTGAACTTGTCTAATGAAATTAGACATGTATCAATATATCCAATTAAATATCTTTACACGATTAATTTAATCCAATTAACTCAGGAATCTAATCGTGATCTAGAAGATGAGCTTTGCCGAGTAAGTGCGTGACCCCTTAGGTTCACCCTAGTGATAGTAATGGGCTCACAACTATTGTGACTTGTCAAATTTAATTAACCATATTAATTAAATTATTTTGGAATTAACAGCTTAATTATGAAAATCCGTTAATCAAGGTTGGAGTCTAGCAATACGTCATGAAGACATATATCTAGGTGAAGGTGGTGAACGTTTAGATAGCGAGTACCATGCAAGTAACACTACAGGAAAATATGCTTTTAGCTACAATGCTGAAATCATAGCAAATGAACAAAATCCATAGCGATAAGGCTTTTGCTACGATTTGGCCACGAATTTTGGGCGTAGGGACGAAGGGTGTAGCAAATGCTTCGCTACGAACAAAATTCATGGAGAAAAGTTATTTGCTAAGAAAAATTTGCTTTTGTTATGACGTCCAGATCATAGCAAAAGATTGGCTTTTGTTACAATCTTTTGCTACGATTTTTCGGTTGTAGCCATTATATGACATTTGCTACGAGTAAATAGCTTCGCTACAATGTCAAATTCGATACAAAAACACCATCCTTTGTACACCTATCGAGTTGTAGCCGTTAATAGGAGTATTTCTATGGAAAAATAGCTTTCATTACGATGTCAAATTAGTTGCAAAGAACAAGAAAAATTAAAAGCTTTCCTTACGGAGTTCTATTTGTAGCAATAGCATCTTACATTAACTTTTACTACAACCATTTTCCCATAGTAATAAAACTAAAATTTGATTTTGCATTTTTGCAATTATCCTGATGTTGTTTTCATTATTTATTATTTGTATTTTTTATAATTTTTATATTAATACTTTAAATGATTATTAAATTATCATAAGATAACTTGCACATGATATATAACTAATATATTTGTAACACTGAATAACACAATTAGTCAACGTGCATATCACTAGCACATATTACAACTAATATATTTGCAATATTGAACAACGTGCATATGTTAACTGACAAAAAGTAGCATCTTCCATTACCATCATGTACAAACCCTTACCACTAACTACATAATTGTGAATTACACAATTCTTAAGCATAGTCATTAGATCACAATCAAAAACCTCAAAGTTGCATACTAGAACGCAAACATACATACGGTAGACAAAAGGTAGCTTCTCATCTTGTTCAACTCTCCATAACCTGAAATATTAAAACCATAAAATCCATAAATAAAAGTAAGAAGAATAAGTGTACAAAGTTGCATGTTGAAAGGAAAGAGACATTTTCTTACGTTCACGAACTCCCAATAAACACATTTGTTAACAGCTTCTCTAATGGTAGTAACATCTTTATTCGGTCATTGTAACTTCTCATTAGGAATGTAAACTTTCCCAACATACACCCTCACAAATCTAGGTGGAACTCCCTCTTGGCCAATCGTACCAACAACACCACCTTCAGCAACTATTTTTTTGTGTATCTGATGACAAAATAAATGAACTCGTGCCCCAATCTGCATTTAAAATAATTTGATCATCTTTGGTACATTAACACTGAGCTTTATACATTTATTCTTCAAAGACACTTTCAAAGTAATATACTTACATTAAAAGCCTTAGTAGAATCATCAATAAGTTTTCCTTCTATCGCTCTTTCATCAACCACCCGCATTAAATGAAACATAAAAATTAAAGCAATAGAGAGATTTGATTAAAAGGAAAATAACATTTAGTTACGTACTTGAGTAGTTACTGGTGACATAGAAGATACTGTACGGAGTTGATTATGAGCACTTCCAACTTCTGGCTTAGTGAAGCTAACTTCTCATTTTCCAACTTTAACTGTTCTTTCTCATTATTGAATTCATCTTACATTTGTTTCATTTTTTCTCTTTCCTCCAGGCGTTCATCCTTAAGCATTTTTAATTCTTCTTTTCGTGTACAAAACTCATGGATGCAATTACATTTTCAATTTTTCGCTTATCTGTTCTTCCTGTTATTTCATATATTTTTCCTCTCCATTGCATTCTTGAAAATCTGCTCTTTAAACTCCTTGTTTCTTTCTGACACCGACTTCTTAGACAACTCCTAGTGAAATGCGTCTGAAAAGAAGTATAACATCATTCCAATAAATGAAATTCTGTTTAAATTGTTGTAGAAAAATAGAAAAAATTCTACAACTGAAAACTCTGCAGAAATCCAATAAATGTATGCAGAAATTATGTGTTTCTACTGCAGAAAAACAGAAAATTTCTGCAGCAGATAATTCTGCAGAAATTTTCTGTTTTTCTGCAGAAATTATGTGCTTCTACTGCAGAAAACAAGAAAAATTTCTACAGCAGAAAATTCTACAGAAATCTAATTTTTATGCACAAAACTTATGAATTTTCTGCTGCAGAAATTATGTGTTTCTACTGCAGAAAAATAGAAAATTTCTGCTGAAAGAAAAAAAAAATATTTATGAAGAAATAACCGTAAAATCACCAACACAAAGATCATAAATCTGGTAAAAACAAGCCCATTACAAGCTTACAAATGTATATAACGTAAACTAATCATCCAACAACAATAATTCAAATTCAACTTCGTTAAGACCATCAACCACAATCATTCAAATCCAACATCATCATATTAACCAACCAACAACAGTCATTTAAATCCAACATCGCCAGGACCATCCAACAACAATCATTTTAATCCAAGACAATAATAATAATAGTCCAACCACAACCTCTAGTTCATGCATTCTTCCATTAAATAACCTCGAGCAATTAAACCTTCAGGACATGCTCGATTGCGCACATACCTCTTAAGTGTAGATAGATACCTTAATAATTGGAAAAATAAGATCAGGTAACACAATAATAGTTCACGTGTTCTAATTCATGACACGTAAACTTAAAAAGATGATGAATGTGATACCTCTCAATAGGATACATTCATCGAAATTGAACAGGACCTGCTAGTAATGCCTCTTCCACCAAATGTATAGGTAAGTGCTCCATTATGTCAAAAAGTTTCTCCAAATGGCACAGAGTGAGGGCAATTCGATCTTGAATTTTCTCTAAATCAAGTTTAGAATTCACCTTAGAGCATAATATCCTGCAAAAGTTACTTAGTTCTATTAAAACATCAACAACATTATTTGGTAATGCCCTCCGTGCAGCATTTGGAAGCAATTTTTGCATGAGAATGTGATTGTCATAACTCTTTAGAACCCATATGGTAAGATTCTCTAATTGAACACAACGGGAGATATTAGAACCATATCCATCGAGAGCCCGTAAACTCACAAAATATTTTCTTCTCAGTGGTACTCATGGTGAATGACGAGGCAGGCAAATAATACCCTCCGGTAGGTCTTGAAATTGGGTGTAAAGAATTCCGAATGTTCATAACTTGCATATCCTTCCTTGCATTGAGGTTGTCTTTTGTCTTACCTTTAAACTCAACAAGATTAAAAGTACATTTTCGCTCACATGTTTTTCAATATGCATGACATCGAGGTTGTGCCGAACAAAATTTTCCGACCAATATGACAACTCAAAGAATATACTTCTTTTCTTCCAAAAGGTTTCTACACTTCCATCAACCTTTCTCTTTTTTACTTTACGATCAACACCTTTTGTCCCCAATCTCCTTTTCAAATCTTCTTTTTTTGTACTCCGTATGTACACTCTCCCAACTATTGTAGCAACTCAATCTCTGAGAATAGCATTGATTTGGGACTTAATTCCTTGTCCCATCAAATGATACTCTATCCTTGTGTAGTCGATGTCCTGTGGGTAAGAAACGACGACGACCACAATAACAGAACTTATGACCATTTTTTAAATATTCAAAACGTGTATCTTTACCACAATTGGGACAAGCATAAACACCTCTTCTAGGAAAACCTGGTACGTTGCTATAGCCTGAAAAATCACTAATATTCTATAGTAGTCCAGCATGCAATTGGAACATGTCACCACATGAAGCATCATAAGGTGGAACTCCAACATGCCACAACTCTTTGAGTCATCTACTAAAGGTTGCAAAAACACATCTAGTTTATTTCCTAGTCCCTTCGGACCATCAATGATAACAGATAATATGAACGAAGTTTCCTTCATGCAAAGCCAATGAGGTAGATTGTGTGTTATAAGAACAACTAGCCAAATACTATAGTTAACATTCACCAATCCATATGGATTGAACCCTCTGTGGCTAGACCAAGTCTAACATTACGAGCGTCATAAGCAAAAGAGGAATTTTTCTTATCAAATTCTTTTCATGTTGGGCTATCTGCTGGATGCCTAAGCACTCCATCCTCTATACGCTCCTCTGCATGCCATCTCATAAGAAAAGTTATCTTAGTTGACATAAACAATCTACAGTCTTGGTTTCAAGGGAAAATATCTCATGCACTTTGTTGCTACTTTTTTAGCTCCATCCTTGTATCTACCTTCACCACAAATTTCACATTGATCTAATTTTGCATCTTCACCTCTGAACAACATGCAATTGTTCAGACAAGCATCAATGACCTCACAAGTGAAGCATAAATCAGTTGTGATCTTATTGGCTTCATAATAGTTAGCGGACAAATTCATATTATCAGAAAATGTGTCTCTCAACAATTCAAGTAACAAATTCACCGAGTGATTAGACCAACAACAAAGAACTTTTATATGCAAGAATCTAGAAACAAAGCTTACTTTTATTTGCTTTTTGCTTCTAGGAAAAAAGTCAGTCTTAGTATTTCGAAATAATCTAAAAAACCTCTTTGTTTTTGCATCAGCCCCATTTAGATGTTGATCATTTTCCATGTGGTCATCCTTATTTGGAATTCCCATTGCATCCCGTAACATGCTGGCCATGTCATCCCTATCATAATTGGTGCGGAGTTCATTATCTTCACTTGTATGTAACGGGATGTACATCTCACCATGGCAAGTCCAACTTGTATATGTATGATCAAATACATCCCTAAGGCAATGTAACATCACATCTTCACGTGTCTTGCTAAATTGATTTCGATATCTACAACACGGACAAGAGATCCTAGAACTATATTCCTTCCCAAAAAATGCCAATTCTAATAATTTTGCAACCCCATGTACATATTCATCAGATAGACGGTTAGCTGCCTCAATCCAACTTTTATCCATCCCTAAGCGTTCTCCTCTACCCTGCTACAATTTCATATGAATCAAATTAAGAAAAGTAATTATTTGTATTTTAGATTGTTGAATTATATTAAACTATATTCAAGGAAGTTTGCATTTGACTGCGAAACAGCGTAGGAAATAAGTGCCTTTGGTGTTACGCTACAGACAATTTCCGTCGCTTTCTGTAAATTACTTCAGGAACTTTTTCTATTGTGTAGAAATTTTCTATTCTGCAAAAGAAAATTTTTTGCAAAATACTACAAGAACTTTTTCTGCTATAGAATTCTATTCTGCAGTAGAAAATTTCAGCAAAATACTGCAGAATCTTTTTCTGCTATGCAAACATTTGCTTAGGCTACTGTAGAAAATTTTTGCAAAATATCTGTAGACATTCAATTTTTCGGCTGTAGAAATTTTCTACTGTAGAATGTCAATTTTTGTAATAGAAAATTTATGTAGAAATTCAATACAATTGCTGAAAAAATTTTATTTTTCTACTTCAGAAAAACATAATTTTTGCAACAATTCTGTTAATATGTTGTCGTCTCTGTCATGCTGAAAGAGGCAGCAATGTCGCCGAACAGATCAACATTTGTGTTGCTTTGTTCAGTATGACAGAGGCAACAAACTACTACTGGCACTTTTTTTGTTCAATAGATTGAGCATATTGAGCCCACTACATCAGTCTATGGAATAGAGAAGCAATCTTGATATTCATACTTATATAATAAAAACATTGATAAGATGTATCAATCAGTTAATTGGAGAATCAATACACCAGTCAAGAACATATAGTGAAGTTGGAGAATCAAATCACTAAACAAGCATGCACTTACGGTCCTTTCATCAATTATTTCCCGATTGAATTCTAAGGCATCGATAGTGAGTCGAAACCTTGTTGACTCAATAATTATGTATCAATTTCTTTCATTTCTTGATTAAGACAGTCAACCTAGGAAACCCTACACCTAGATGCCATGTCACCTTGGCCAATGACTTGTCAATCAAGAAATAGTGAAGAGCATAGGAGATTTCCTACTCATTAAGGTAGGTTGATGAATCATAGACGTGCCACTCATTGATCTTCATATAGATAGGCTTGTACCCGAAATATCCTCTTTATGATCACCTCGATGACCATAAGATAAATCAAGGCACAAGGGACCTAATACAAGACCATAATGGTGCCTCAAGTGTAAGGACTAATCTTGCACTATCGCGTCACAAAATTCTTAATTCAATATTGTCTATCACTCCAATAAAGTACCTACAAAGCCGTTCAGTGAACTCATTCCTAACAAACACCCTTACACACACATTATTGTCTCCACATCAACATCCATAAAACGAGACGTTCCCTTCAAAAGGGCGTGTGTCGTGTGAGCAAGCATCCACCGGGATCAATGATATCCCCATCTCATTAATCCTTGTCTTGGAACATTTAAGGCTAAGACCTTGGATGCATATTACATGATCACCATCATATGCATGATCATGCGCCATAATCATGTATGGTCTAGGGACTTTATTCTATTACGCAGATATATCCATAAGCACAAATTTGAATGAATAATGCCTTATGATATTGATGTGATACACATAAGATCGTTCTGCAACATGATAATAAAGCCTGGTACCTAGCTAGCATCCGTCAGCCTAGTTTCCACGTTGGCACTATCCTAACAATCTCCCACTTATATGTATTTTAATATTACTGGTATATCCATCGCTTTGTTTGGTTCAAACGGACACTATATATTTGAATTTTGACTTGTGACTAAAGAAAAAGGAATAAAGAAAAATATGATACCCAAACTGTTGAGTATTCACAAAATTTCGGACGATAAATAACTATTTGAAATTTTCAATACCCAATCCGAATTACCCAAACCTGCAATACACGACTTGATGCCCACCCTTACCTGCAATCGTTGTGGCTGATCAAGAACTTGCTATAAAAAATAGGAATAATTACACCGCCCTCTCTTGAGGTTTGGTATAATTACATGTAGACCCCATTAGTTTGAGAAATTACATCTAGTACCCCTAGCATTTGTTTTCGTTTAACAAATAGATCCATCCATTAGTTAAAATTCACAAAATTTACTAATATTAGTAAGAAAATGGAGAAAAATTCATATTTACCCACGATTGACTTATTTCAGGTCAAACAATTTTTTTTTCTGACCAAACTACCCTTATAAGGATGAAAATATACCCCCCCCCCACATGCGTTAGTGTGTAAAGATGTATAAGGATAGTTTGATCAGAAAAAAATATTATTTGACTTTCACTAAGTCAGTAATAAGTCAATGGGATTAATATGATTTTTTATTTATTTATTTATTTGTTAATATCAACACATTCAGTAAATTTTGACTAATAGAAAATTTTATTTATTGACATAAATAAACATCGAAAGTATTTTAGGGTAAACATCACTTTTTTGGTCCCTAAACTATGTCACTTATCCACTTTTGATCCCTTATGTATCCTGCTCATCAAATGGTCCCTCAAGTTTAAAGATTCCATCATTTTTTTGTCTCTCCATTAAACTTTCTATTAAAATTAACAGACTTCTTAAAAAAAAATGAATTTGTGCTCAAGAGAATTCAAACCTGGGTCTCAACTGTAACAAAATAAGCTTTATACCACTGGGTCGAATCTATTACTTAAGTTTTTACTCACCCAAAATATACTTATTTTGTAACTTCTCTGAACTATGTTGTAATAGCCCCAAATCAGCCACATCAAATCGAAATTGGGCCACTTCGACGAGCAACGATTTTAGAAGTAGTGGCGCGATTTCAAGAACAGCTTTACAACGAGCAACAGCGATGACGGAGAGGAGAACCATGGTGAGGAAGACAGATTCACATCCTCAAACCCCAAATTACGGTGAGTTGCTGCTGAAATTTTAACAGTTATTGAGAATTATTGTTGAGTGTTTGAGAATTTTTTGCTGAATATAGTTGTTGAAATACAGTTATTGAATTTTTTATTGAAATTGTTGAGAAATTATTGTTGAGAAATTATTGCTGAGAATTGTTGAGAATTATTATGAAATTATTGCTGAAATTATTGAGAAATTGCTAAGAATTGTTATGAAATTATTGCTGAAAGTTTTGAGAATTTGTTGAGAATTATTGTTGAATTTTTTCCTAGCTTGTTGTTAACTATTGTGAAATTATTAAAAAAAAAAAATAGGATTTGCTGAGAATTGTTGCAAAATTATTGTTGAATATGAAAATTATTGTTGAATACGAAATTTCTGAATCTAAGATTATCTTATATGTTGTTGTCTAGACATGCAAATTCAAGTGTATTCAAACCTTGAAGAGCTTGATTCTGAAGTTGATTTTTCATTTTTGGACGAGGGTGCAAACACAGAGGGGTTGGAGGAATTGAACGATCATATTTCAGTAGAATCAGAACTTGATTGTTCTGATAATGAAGAATTTAATGATAGTGATTATGATATGGAGAAGGATGATAGACTGTTTGAAAATTTTGTTGATCCAGATGTTGAATTTAGTGGGTGTAGGAAGGGAATCAGTAGATAATTCTGAGATACAAGAGATATGTGAAGTTGAACATGAAGAAGAGCTAGATGATAGTGGGGAATTTGAGAGTCTGATGGGGTCCGATGAACAGTTGCATGAAAGTTATTCAAAGTACAATCCTAAAACAAACAACAAGAATCCCGATTTGAAACTAGGACTGGTCTTCAGCTCCAAAGATGAAGCTAAAATTGCTATTGAATCACATTGCTTGAGGAGAGGGATGCAAGTAAAATTTGTAAAAAATGACAAAAAAAAGATTGAGAGCAAATTGTAAGAAGGAGGGTTGTGAGTGAGCAGTCCTTGTATCACTTATGCAGAATGATCATTCATGGAAAGTAAAAAGCTACAACCCTGTGCATAACAAGTATTCTTGGGCTTATAACAATAAAAATCTGAATCCTATATGGATTGGAAAAACTTTCATGAAAAAATTCAAAGACAATCCTAAACTAGGAGTGAATGAATTCAAGAGTGAGTTGTGCACAATATTGAAAACAAATGTCTCCAAATAGCAGGCTCTACAAGGCCAAGGTAAAAGTAATGTAGATGATTCAAAGAATAGTTTAGCAGAATTAGGGATTATTGCCTTGAATTGTTGAGAAGTAACCCTAGTTCAACTGTGACTTTAAAATTGATTGAGGCTGAAAATGAGGGAGGGGAACCTACTTTTCAGAGGTTGTACATCTGTTTTGCAGCTTGTAAGGAAGGCTTTAAGAATGTAGAAAGATTATAGGAGTCGATGGGTGTTTTCTGAAGGGGCCACAAGGTGGGCAATTGTTGACAACAATGGGCATTGATGCTAATAACAATCTTTTCAATAGCATATGCAATTGTGGAAAATGAAAACAAAGACTATTGGGTGTGGTTTGTAACACTTTAGAGAATGATATAGGTTTTGAAAATCAATATGCTTGGACATTCATGAGCGATAAACAAAAAGGCTTGATTCCGGCATTTGAAAGCCTATTCCTCGATGCTGATAACAGATTTTATGTTCTCCATTTACATATTAATATGAAAAGGGATAGGTTCACCGGGCAATCAATTGAAAACGCATTGTGGGAAACAACAAAGGCAACAAGAATTGAGGAGTTTAATTGCCGAATGGAACAATTGAAAGAACTGGATGAGAATGCATACAACTGGTTGGTAAAAAAACCTCCCCATCAATGGTCTAGGTCTTATTCTAGTCCACACATTAAATGTGACATCCTACTCAACAACATGTGTGAAAGTTTCAATGCTTTTATTCTTGGAGCTAGGGATAAGCCCATTATCACTATCCTTGAAGGAATAAGAAATTTGGTGATGACAAGAATGCAAGTTCATATAGATAAGGCTAGAAAATGGGATAGTTTGATATGCCCTAAGATCAAGAAAGTACTGAAGAAGAATTCGAGAGAAGCTGGTGAATGCATCCCTATGAAGGTTGATAATTGGCACTTTCAGATAATGGGACCATATGACCAGCACACTGTTGATGTGCTTCAAAGGTCTTGTAGCTGCAGGAGGTGGGATTTGACAGGAATTCCTTGCCGACATGCCATTTCATCCATCTGGTGCAGAAATGAGGAGCTAGAGACGTAGGTGCATGACTGCTATAGAGTTAGCACATACTTGATGAAAGAATCGGGTATGGCTCGGGAACACAACGGAAGCGTAAAAATGTCATCTAAAGCATAATTTAAAACAGGTTCAAAGGGGTGTTCACTTTAAAGTTTCCGGGCGTTTGGTGTTTGTCAAAGCATAAATAAAAAGAGGAGAAGATGTTGGACATGTGGCCAAAGGATTAAAAACAAAAGATACATGAAAATGTAAAGAAAACCAACCTTTTTGTTTACTACACGTATAACTGGTACGTGCGTTGTTCCCTTTTCGTTTCTCCTTCTATTCACTTGAGAATTCAACGTAGAACTCCTCTAAGTATTGTCCACACCACACTATGGAGAAAAACTCTAATCTATTGCTAGATAAAAGTAGACAAAATGAAAGAAGAAACACTTCCAAAACAACACTATTGTTTAGTGCCTTTTGGAATGTTTTTTAGTTCAATCCCTTTCAAAAGTTATGAACACAAAAAGGAGAAAACCCACAAAGATTTTTGAGTGTTTTAGGCTGGAAAAATTCGTGCAAGTGTGTCACACACAAGTTATGTGAATTGTTTTTGTGTATGTAGAAAAATTGAATTCAAAATTCAACCTCCAAAATTAACGTCCAAGGCTAACTTACATACACATGGACACTATGTCTCTATGAATCATCATGGCCTTCATATGTGGAGGAGTTGAAACTCCTCCTCAACTTGCTCCAACTTCTAGAGCTTGGACTTCAAGCCATGGACCAATTTTGACAGGTTTTGATTTAATCAAATTAAATCAAGACCAACCAAGATCCATAGGTTCCAAATTAATCCAAAAGTTTATTTAATCCAATCAAATAAACATAAGCTCAAACACTAATTAATTGATCCAATCAATTAATTAAACCAAAACTGATAAATTAATCCAATTAATTTAAAGGTTCTTAATCCAAAAATTAACTAGTCCAATTAATTAATTATTGGACCATCCATTAAATGAATTTCTCAATAGATGATCCAATTATTTATTTTCTCCTTGAATTAATTTAATCCAATTAAATTAATTCGCTTCTTCTAGAATTAATTCCAAATTAATTCTACCAACCCCATAGTGATTTGTGTGTGACTCATTAGGTTCACCCTCAGCTAGACTTGGGCTTGTGTCCAACACAATTGGTCAATTAAATTCAATTTAATTAACTATTTTCTAATTAACCATTAATTGGAAAAACGCTCGTCACCATGGGTGCCCGTCTAGCAACGGTCCATGGCACTAGAGACTAGGTGAATGTTGGCGTGAACATTTAGGCTCCCGAGCTCCATACGAGTATGGTCCTTCCATCATCCGTCTCCCGGTCTAGGTCTAGGGCATGGAATTGGGCGTTGGTTCCCATCCTAAACTAGACAACTATGCTCAATAACTCGAGACACGTTTGCTCTATTGATCGACATAGGAAACCATTCCCTATTCGACCAATCGCTGTGGCAACAGACTTAAAGAGCTTAAACCTTCTCAGAGCGCATAGGAGACTCGACTGTTATATACTGACAGGTGACGGATCCTATCTTGGAATCCACCGTCCTCAATACATATTTCGACTGCACTAGATAAGACTTATAATGAACGTATCCCAAATACGGACATCTCTTGCCAGACCCTAGATACAGTCATCATATGCATGTGGCTGCCATGATTCCTCAAGTTCGTGGACTAATCTCGTACTATCGGAGCCGGGGAGTTCCAGTCATACTGACCAAGCCTCCAATGCTTCCATATAACGATTCCCACGAGTCAGTTTAGTCAGCTGACACCCTTGTCAACTAACTCACTAATATCACATAGACGTCCAACGTCTGTCGCAGCGAAACAAAGCACTCATCCAATGAATGCAATCTTTAGTGCAAGTCTCTATAGGACCGTCGATGCCCTGTTTCGAGGTCCTCGACTTGGAACATTTCAAACCAACCCTCAGAAGTTGGTTTCATAGCTGTCATCCAATGCGCAGCTCAACTACATGGGTTATCCAATTGGTCTTTGGGCATTTGTTGTGACGTTAAAACGTCGTTTAACGTAATCAGTAAGCACAACAAACACATACTGCCACGGATGAATACTTACTAAATTCATCAAGTCAATATTACTCTAATAAATATTGCTAAATAGTAGCCAAAACCGCCAATCCAATTGGCTTTCTGGTCACTTATTCTAACAATCTCCCACTTGACCTAAAGCCAATCACCCATGTCACTCAGACTTATCTGAGCATGAGTAATCTGTGATATCTGGCTCGGTCTCACGGGTCTACCTTATTTCTACCAAAATGATGCGGTCCAACCGCACGTCACCTCTTCATACCATTGCTCCAAGCAGATGGTACTGTCTAAAAATTTTCCTGGATCCTTGATGAGATCTCGATCCTTTAGCTTCCGCTACGACCATGTTGTTATCCTCCAAGGTAACTACTGGCTTTGTCGTGCTAGGCACCACATCCAATTATTGGATGTGGTTTTTCATCCAAACCACTCTCTAGAGCAACTTCTAAAGTTGCCATACATTCAACTTTCATGGTCAGTCGTGGTATACCGCTTGAAATATTTTCAAGCCACCACCTTACCATTAAACCTGAATATATGTTCATACTGAGACTAGATATTATTCACATAATACTAGAAGCTAGTATCGCAATAGCCTTCCAGAATCAACTCTCCATAGAACGTGCATCAAGAACACTTCATTAATCCTTATTCAGGTATTAAAGACTATTCTCAACAACAGTCTACTGCCTCCTCGGTACACACCCGATTTCTGTCGCTACGCCCAAAGCATACACAACATCAGGTCCAATGCACCAAACAACATACCCATGCTGCCTACGGCAAAGACATAGGGGATGTCAAACATCTAAGCTTCCTCATCAGTCAACCGTGACTGAGTCTTGGACAGCTCTTAACCTTATATATAGGAATCCAATTCCTTTCATGGAGAATTGCATGAACAACGTTCGTGTTTTAGTGTTTCCTAACATCTTAACTTCATTCCAAATGAATAAGATGTTACGCAGTTTAAACACTAGGAACACAACTAAACTCCTACTGGCCCTCAAGCTCGTTACTGATCGAGTCATTCCCCGCATGAACTCATCAAAACGAATATTCCAGTTACATGGAGTTCCAAACCTAGTTTGAATTCCACGTCGAATCACACAGCTCCAAGCCATTGATTCGATCCAATGTCCAACATTGCTTCTCCTTATGTCTTTTGGATTATAATCCAATTGACCGGACTGACCAGAAACCTATACCTCTCAGGTATGTAAGATATCCTGGTCGTCCGTAGGAGGATTGGAATATAGTTAGTGAGCAAACTTGATTTCAAATGATGTTTGCAATATTGTACTGAGGTGTCGCTCTATTTGATTCCTCAAGGAGCTACTCCTCACACCGGTTATCCTTTGAAATCCAATTTCCCTTAGGACAACACATGAACCTGTGCAAATCTAGTTTGCCTCCCACCAATCTCTTGACGTATGCAAGACCATCTCACATACTCAAGTACTTTGTAGGATACAAGCTTGCATGCCATATCCAACATGGCATCTGGGCCACGATCTTTAGAAAGTGCCATGTTTTACAACTTGGCTACTGTCTTAAGAACACGCTTAGATAGGCCAAGGTATTTCAGTGAAACACCGATTGAACCATGTCCAACAAGGTTCGATTCCTCTTTTATCAGAGACGCCGTTCAATTGTGGCGTTCCAGGAAGAATTCCACTGAGTGAGGATTCCATTCCCATTTAGATACATCAAGAACTCCCACTAAATCACACTACTCAATCCAATCGAAGGTTAATTTTGCAACCAGTTATGCTCCCACTTCAAATCTAATTCCTTGAGCCTTCCAAAGGCCCTTAGACTTGTGAACCCTCTACTGGTCTTGTGTATTCAATGACCCACATATGTCTGACTGGATCCAATCCAACACTCCACTAGCAAGCATACTTTGTCCTACAAAGAGCTTCTTAGCCATCTTCCTGCACAGGAAGGACTTGCAAGCCAATAGACTCAAATTATTTATTTCTAGACTCATTGAATCTGCTAACCTCCTTATCCTATCTATAGGAATGTGACCTAGCTTTGCATGCCAAATCTGTGAGTTTTTCTTAATTATCCATTTTATCATTTGTTTTGAGCATTCATAATCTAATTATGGGATAGTATTGAAATAGTTATGCAAACAACCTAGCATGCAAGAATAACGGCTTTGTTTGGTTTCATTTTCAACTTGTTTCCGAGACACTGAGAAAACAAAATAAAACATGACATTACTCAAAAAAAAAATTATTAGGTGTTTTGGCTTGTTCTCCCATATATACATACATCTATCTATAAATAAATAAATATTATTATATACACATATACATTTATAAAACTATATAAAAGAAACATGATTTGATAATAAACAATATTTTTTGTCTCCCAATATACAACACAATACATACAAAAAAAATATTATTATATACATATATACATATATAAAATATATAAAAAAGTCATGATTTGACAATGAATAGTGTTTTTTGTCTCCCAATATACAACACAATACATACAATATATTTTTTATACTATTTAAAATTAACTCCAAAAATAAATCCAAAAATACACTTATCTCTAACACACATTTATTTATCTTTATTTTTCTCTCTCTATCTTTACAAAACATTCCAAAAATAAAACCAAACACAAGGAACCATTCTTTGTCAAATAGAAGAAACTTTCATTGAAAAAAAACATGTAATTCTAATTGTCCAATAATAGAAAAACATAATTTGATCATGCTAGGTTACATAATTGTGACTTATCAACTCTATCCTAACATGATCACTAATGACTAAGTCTAACTGGTCCTATAGCTTCTGTAGCAATAGCCCAGTCATTGCCTAGCTTTAGAACCATCTTCGTCTTAGCCTTCTATTCCTTCCCATTTCTTGCAAACCATTTGCAGATATGAGCTCTACAGTTGGTATCCAATACGCAAAAAGTTGAATAGTAATCATGTTAAAGCTCAAATCAAATGTACCTTGGTTGGAGAGGAGTTTAGGACACTCCCTCTGCCAATGCCCCTTTTCATGGCAATATATGCAAACATCTTTCAAAATCCTTGACTGCCAAACCGCCTTCCTCTTTCCTTTACCCATGCCTAGCATGGCAACAGGAGCACTCTGAGCGCTTGCAGCGGCTGATTCTATCTTACCCTTCTTCCTCCTCCAGCGTCCGGCCCCTTTGGCTTTCGCTCTTGAGGTCGAAGCCTCCCCCACCAATACAGACGGCGCAGACTTTTCAATCGTTGCCTCGTATTGGACCAACATGTTTATCAACTCATGAAGGTCTTTTTCAAGCCCGTTCATGTTATAATTAATGATAAACAGATCAAAAGAGGGAGGAAGAGACTGAAGGACCACGTCGATGTATGTCTCTTTTCCAAGTTAAGCTCGGAGGTCTTTGAGCTTCTCCACTAGGGATAGCATCATCACTCTATGCTGGTGTACAGACGATCCTTCTATCATCTTAGCTCCAAAAAATACCTTCGTCCCAACATATCTAATATGTCGGTCCGGTAGCGCATAAATGTCTTTCATGCAGAGCATTATCGAGCTGACATCATCCAACCGATCATACTATTTCTGGATCTCATTAGTCATGGATATCAGTATGATGTTGCAGACCTTGTGGTTGTCCTCTTGCCAGTCATTGAGCGTTAAACGCTCTTCTGATGAGGACCCTCCAGCAAGACCTGAGGAAGAGGCTTATCCAGAACGTAAGCCCAATTTTCAAAATCGAGGACAATCCTCAGATTTCGCAGTCAATCATTATAGTTTGTTTCGTCAAATTTATTAGTCTCAAAAATTACAGCGAGTGGATTCTTAGACATCTACATTCAAAATGGAAAGCAGGAATTTAGTAGATTATAGTAATATTGAATTCATGTTAAGACTTGGTCTTTAGTCATTAACCCCTCCCACTATTTCTTTAAAAAGCCCACCACTCTAAAGTTGGGTTTTCCGGAAACTATTTTCTAATGGGCTTGGAGTCCACAAATACAATTCTCCATGCCCCGGTTTTACGATTAACACGAAAAACTGATTTGTGGAAGTAACCTAAACCATTCTCATCCAATAAGATCCCCAAGATATATTGCTTCGCCTCATCACATGATCCCAAGGATTCCAAGCGAATCATGTTACTCAGCGTTAGGCCCGACCCATTAACCAAATAAATATCTCAACTATCGCCCCCCACGACTCGTGAGATAGGGAAATAGGAGTATATTCCATTCATTCACAACAACAGTACAACTTTCTTCTATTCCAAATGTGCCACGACTCGTGAGACCATGAATGGGTAAAAGAGCTTCCTAACTACATTGCTATGGATGGGAGACTTGAAATAATCAAACCATTTTATTTTAATTCCATTTTGGGCTTAATATTTACTTGGACCATCCAAGTAAGAGTTTATTGTTAATTAAGACTGAGACCTCATCATTATTAGTATTTTGCATGCTCAAGATTTACACATATAATGTGATAAGATGCATTCCAAAACACACCATACATCAAAGCATAAAAAACTTAAGCACATGCAAAACAAGCCTAGCACGCCCCTGTTAGGATGATCACAAGCCCGTTCCTAAGTGATCCACTCAGCCCGCAGTGGATCTATGGTCAATCTAGGGTAAGCCTACACTATTACAATTTTTACATCCCATTATCATTCTAATGGGGCCTTGTAAATCCTTCCTTGTTCTTCTTGGGCCTTCCGTCGTGGGCTCCGTCCAACGGACCTCTTTTCGGCCTTCATCTCCATGGAAGCTTACATTTATTTTCAAAAAATAAATAAAACCTCACATGCTAATTTACACTCATTACAACTGAAATGAAACCCCAATCAGAAGTTGGGGGGAGTACATTTAAAGAGAGAAAGCAAGCCTTATTATTCCAAGGCTAAAAACGAAAGAAGAAATAAAAAACAAAGAGGCTCGCATGCCTCACCCAACAATAAATAAACCATACATAGGCCAATAGGCTAGTGATCATCCTTATTGTTTATCAAATAAACAACAACAAAACACATTTATATCAAATATAAACAGGCAAAGCATATAAATACATCCCATGCATTTATAAATACATATCAAATATCTAATATAATAAACATAATAAAATGCAGAAAAATATCATATTAATAATGCAATTAAAAATATGGATATCAACTACACATCCAATGTACAAACACTTTTTTTGGTTTGGAAACCATTTCCAAAATAATCTAAGGCATAAAATAATTTTAGAAAAATCCAATTCAACTAAAATTAAAATATGCCAAAATTACCCACATTCAAAAAACAACAGAAATCAGAAAATTAAAAATTTTACGAAAAACGATGCAAAACAACCTAGACGTCCCAGACCGGCCGACGACCGGCAGTGCGCGCATACGCTGCCCGCCAGCACGCACGGCCAGTGGGCGCGCGCGCCCGGCCTGCACGCCTGGTGGCCCAGTAACCGGCTGGCAGGTAGCAGCAAGCAGACAGCTGCTGAATATTTTTCAATTTTTTTTTTAAATTTTTGTTGTAAAACTGAAATATAAACATGCATTTACAGAAAATAAAATTCTCATAAAATGCATGGATATCCATAATTTCAAAAGTAAAATTAACACATATTTTCATACATTTAATTATGCTAGAAAAAACCGTAAAACATGCTTTCCCAAAGCGTTTTAAACACGTTCAATATGCTTTACACATTATAACATGTAAATCCATAAAGCTACAATACCGAACTGGTTCTGATACCACTGAAAGAATCGGGTACGGCCCGGGAACGCAACGGAATCGTAAAAATATCATTTAAAACATAATTTAAAACGAGTTCAAATGAGTGTTACCTTTGAAGTTCCCGGGCGTTTGGTGTGGAGGAGTTGAAACTCCTCCTCAACTTGCTCCAACCTCTAAAGCTTGGACTTCAAGCCATGGACCACTTTTGACCAGTTTTGATCTAATCAAATTAAATCAAAACCAACCAAGATCCATAGGTTTTAAATTAATCCAATTAATTTTAAACCTTATTGAAATCCCAAAGTTTATTTAATTCAATTAAATAAACATAAGCTCAAACACTAATTAATTGATCCAATCAATTAATTACACCAAAACTGATAAATTAATTCAATTAATTTAAAGGTTCTTAATCCAACAATTAACTAATCCAATTAATTAATTATTGGACCATCCATCAAATGGATTTCTCAATAAATGATCCAATCATTTATTTTCTCCTTGAATTAATTTGTTCCAATTAAATTAATTCGCTTCTTCTAGAATTATTCCAAATTAATTCTACCAACCCCATAGTGATTTGTGTGTCACTCATTAGATTCACCCTTAGCTAGACTTGGGCTTGTGTCCAACATAATTGGTCAATTAAATCCAATTTAATTAACTATTTTTCAATTAATCATTAATCAAAAAAACGTATGTCACCATGGGTGGCCGTCTAGCAACGATCCATGGCACTAGAGACTAGGTGAATGTTGGTGTGAACATTTAGGCTCCCGACTTCTATACGAGTACAGTCCTTCCATCATCCGTCTCCCGGTCTAGGTCTAGGGCATGGAATTGGGGGTCGGTTCCCATCCTGGACTAGACAACTATGCTCAATAACTCGAGACACGTTTGCTTTATTGATCGACATAGGAAACCATTCCCTACTCGACCAATCGCTGTGGCCACAGACTTAAAGAGCTTAAACCGTCTCAGAGTGCATAGGTGACTCGACTATCATATATTGACAGGTGACGGATCCTATCTTGGGATCCGCAGCCCTCAATACATATTTCGACTGTACTGGATAAGGCTTATAATGAATGTATCCCAGATACGGACATCTCTTGCCAGACCCTGGATACAACCATCATATGCATGCGACTGCCATGATCCCTCAAGTCCGAGGACTAATCTCTATAGGACCCTCGATGCCCTGTCTCGGGGTCCTTGACTTGGAACATTTCAGACCAACCCTCAAAAGTTGGTTTCATAGCTATCATCTAATGCGCAACTCAACTACATAGGTTATCCAATTGGTCTGTGGGAATTTGTTGTGACGTTAAAACGTCGTTTAACATAATCAGTAAGCACATCAAACACATAGTACCACGGATGAATACTTACTATATTCATCAAATCAATATTACTCTAATAAATATTGCTAATAGTAGCCAAAACCGCCAATCCAATTGGCTTTCTGGTCACTTATTCTAACACTTGAGGGCATACGAGCCTGCCATATTCTAACACTTAAGGGCATACGAGCCTGCCATTCTACCACTTACTGGCCAGGATTTTTGGCTAAAGTGTGATCTACCACCCCATTCCCACCCACTTATCAAAACAGGCTTGGGAGGCCTAAAAAAGTGAGGAGGAAGTAGTCGTATGAGCCACCTGTTGCCACCAATCCTACAAAAATGAGGAAAAGTTGAAAATCAAGGAAATGTGGTACCTGTGAACGGATATGCCATAACTTAAGAACTTGCAAGAATAGGGAGAAGACATCATGTAGTTCACCTCCTTCAGCACCTGCATATAATGTGGAAGAGATGACAAGTGGAGCCTCTCAACCTACTACGAGAAGCAACAACACACAATCGAGGCCCCAAAAGCTACCAATAAGTCTTTAAAATAATTGTGTTATCTGAAAGATGTTTCATTTTTTTTTTATTATTTTATGATATCATGATTTTGTAACTTATATATTTGCTGTTTTCAGGTGAAAAGAAGAGATGTGATTCAAGGAATGTTGGAGTGAATGTGGGAGGGACATCAAATACTATTTCAACAATTAATGTAAACTTGACAAGTGACAATTCAGTTTTTTATTATTGTAATTCTAATTCAAAATGAAAGTACTTAGGATTTTGGTGCTTTATGCAGGTCACTCAATTATCAAAAGTTTCTACTCTAGTGATTGTGAAGGGAGGCATGAATTTTATCATTCTGCCAAATCTTAAAACTGCACTTGGAAGTCAATCAAAGATAAATACACATGACATATCAAATGAAAGTAGAAATAAGGAGAAGGAAAAAGACAAGCAATAAATATTATTGTTGTAATGGACCAGTTTTGAATTATGTTTTAATTAATGTTTGGAATATTTTCAAGACTATTTTAATGTATTTGATGACATGACTTATGTATTGTTTATGACTTTTATGACATTGTTTGGTATTTTTATGACTTGTATGACTTATCGATTCTTGTGGAATTTTTATTTTTTATGCATTTGAGTTGTTGTTTGAGGCTAATACAACACTTTAGAGACATTTTGTACAATTTGAAAGACTAAAAAACCAAAAAACGAACTTGGAGCTGCTACAACATAGTTATAATAAGTAAATTTTGGGTGACTAAAAATTCAAGTAACAGATTTGACCCAATCGTATGTGATTTGTTTTGTTACAATTAAGATCCAGGTTCGAATTCACTTGAACACAAATACATTTTTTTTAACGAAGTTCGTCAATTTTAATAAAAAATTTAATGGGGGGACCAAAAATGATAGATTTTTAAACTCAAGGGACCAAATCTGACGAGCAGGATAAATAAGAGACCAAAAGTGGATAAGTGACATAATTTAGGGATCAAAAGTGATGTTTACCCTAAATTTTCAAATAACAAGATTTTGTATAATGACACCAAATCTTGTAGGCGGTGTAATCTCGAAAAGAACTAGAAACTGTGGCACGTAGCACCTGCGCGCATAATTTTTAGTAATACTTTTATGGCATGTAGTACCCACATGCATAATTTTTAGTAATGCTTTTATTTTATTGACTCATAATTTGTTCATATATGTTAAAATTTATCATTGCTTTACAATCTCATATATAAAAAAGGCCTGATAACTTTTTCTAATGCATTAGTTATCAATACATATTTTACTCAAATTAAATTTAAAATTTAAAATTTGTACAATATATGGTATAATGATAACGATAATTATATATACATGCAACATAAATACTACTATGTTATTTCTATTCCAATTAACAATAAACTTAAAAAATGGGAGTAAATTTAATTTTTGGGGTACATATAATTGCATGTAATTAATTTTCTAAAGAAACTTAATTGAATAGTTAATTTCATTACATGAATTGAGAAGTTAAATGGCAGTTTTGGTTTTATAATAATTTGGTGTAATGGTATAAACACTAACACTTTGTGTTTATAAGATCCCTTCTCTTTATAATAGTATAGATAATTATCAATACATATTTTACTCAAGTTAAATTCAAAATTTGTACAATATATTGTATATTGATAACGATGATTATATATACATGCAATATAAATACTAATATATTATTTTTATTCCAATTAACAATAAATTTAAAAATTTAGGAGTAAATTTAATTTTTGGGTACATATAATTACATAAAATTAATTTTTAAAAAAAATTTAATTAAATAATTAATTCCAGTTAAGACCCTTCGTCATGGATAAAAGTGAAAAAGACAAAAAAAAAAACAAATAATCCGACTCTAACCGCGCAAAAAGTTTTTGCTCTAACCTCCATACGCTGACAGCTGGTGCGGTTGCTCTCTCTTCGCCTCGTCTTCTGCGATTATGGCAGCGGTGGCTGCGACGGCGGCCGGACTGACGTCTTCATTTCCCCGGATTAAAGCTTCGTCCAGCGCTTCGCCGAAGAGTAAGAGAATTAGACGTCCACAGAACGTCGATGGAGACTTCTTCGTTGGTACGCTTGTTTCACCATCTCAAGTTTGCTGTTTTGTTGTCGTTTCAGTCGTCCTTCTGTCTGATGCTATTTATTTCGTAGTACCAGGAGAATACTTGCTCCTGGCAGCTGAATGTTTTGTAAGGATTAATCACTGCTATCAGTTATGTGCTTACTTGTGGAGAAGAAAATCAGAAGAATTTTCAGCTGCTTTTTAAGGATTAATCATTGCTATCAGTTGTGTGCTTATGCGTGGAGAAGAAAATCTCAGAAGAATTCTGCTGTTAAAGCTTTATTCTTGTTCTGCTGACACATGAATCCTACTGTTTCATCAAGGGTCTCTAATCAGTTCTCCCCACTATTGGTGTTGCTTTTTCTCAATCTATTCTGTTGATTTTTTCCAATAATCACTGAATATAGCTTGAAGAGAAAAATCAATCTCTGGACTATGAATGAACTTGCAAAAGCCTTACATCTTTCTGCCCTACAAGACATATGTGCCGTGGACTGACTAGAGGTCCTAAGTATATAATGTTATGAAATTTCAAAGTTCCCTTCCTCTTTTTTTTTTTTCATTTTCTTGTTTTTGTCTTTTGGTTTATGTGTTTAAGTGGGAGCACAAAGAGACAAAAATGTGCAGCTTAGTCCTAGAATTTGTTTCAAGATGATCATGTGGGACACTAAATCTTAGAGAAACAGTAGCAACATTTGTACGAAGTTAAGTTTTAGGACTGAATCCTACTGATGTACTGTTTTGATATTACAATCCATTAGCAACTGTATACTAGACAGTAAAATTGAGGTTTTATTTTAATGTATTAATGGAATTGTGCCCTGTTCGTTCTGATAAGCTTTTTGTTTTCTCTCTGATCATTCGTGTTTATCATGATATTGAATGTAACTTTGGGTGCAGATAACACATGCATAGATTGTGACACTTGCCGTTGGATGGCTCCGGTAACAATTTCAATGATATTTTCAGCTTTGTACTTGTAGTTGGTTGACCTGAAAATTTATGCTGTTTAATTTGTTAAAGAAATAACTGAAAAAATAACTACTAAAGTCCCTATATTTTCATGCATACAGACACTGGGATTAGATCTTATGCCCCACAAAACATGTATCTGGTTGCGTATTTAGAGTTAAAAGGAATTTAGCTTAGTAGAATTTCTGTAGATCACCAGTACTAATGTTGAAATTCCACTTGGTTTAGATCCCTTACCAAATACTCTGATTTAATTTCTTCCAAAACTAAATTACATGACCAAGTAACTTGTGCTATTCAGAAGATGAACTTCATTTTGGTTTAATAGGTTAAGGTATCAGCAACAATTCAGAGAATATATCATAGTATGGCATTTTGGGCCAGCCAAACAAAACTCCCCCTTTTAGGCATGAGAACGTCTCTAACAGTTAGCTTTAGACTTTTCTAGTAACCCGTTTCCACATACACGTGTTCTTGCGTGTTCAAGCTCCACAAGGGTTGACACAAAAGGAGGAGACCCAGCTCTACAACTTTGTAAAGTTATTTATGTCACTTTGGGGTAGGGGCATAACATTTTGTATACATACTTATATTATGAACACAAAGCTGAAGTGTTGTCACAAATTACCCTTTGCTTAAGACTAGGAATCACTGCATGTAACATTCTTCTCATAAATCATCAGTGAGGAGATAGACAAAAATAAGTGTAATGATAGAAACATGGAAAACCGTTTCTTCATATTAGGATCTTATAAACATATTCCCTTGTGTATAAGAGCTGACCCCTGGTGTACTTTTGTAATTGGTAACTACTGATTACCAGAAGAAGGAATAAAGATATTCAATTTGTAAATAATACACAATCTCATTTTCATGTAATCTGTATGCATCACATGCTTTGGGTAATGATGTAGTGGAGCAAGGTGGTGTTTTTCATGAACTTCATCGCCTAGTTATGATGTTAGTTTGATTTGCAACGAATGTTTACACAATCTAATTCTGAAACGTAGTTCTATTGGGGGAAAAAATTAGAAGATTTGTTGCTGAAATTTGTCTTTGTTGCATAGGTATCCATTAATTGTGGTTGTACATTTGAAATTCTGCAGTCATCTTGTGCAGGCAAGAACAAGTACTAATTAATACTATGAAAAACCTATATCTAGCTCTAGAGTATGAGTCCGATTAAACATCTTCAATCTACCGGACAAGTCCGAGAACTAGAAAGAAGACACTAATCTGTAGCATCTTGAATGTAATAACTGGTGTGGAGCAAAATGACAAGGAAACATGGTAGCGTTACTAACATTTACCTCCATTTGGACTTTCAGGAAATATTCAATCGACAGGATGGCATGTCAGCGGTATTTAAACAGCCCACACATGAGAAAGAGCGCAAGAAAGCTCTTCAGGTATCATGCTTGCTGCTTCCTGTCAAGAAAGTTTAAAGCCATATGACATTTAATCTAGAAGGCCTTCGAACTGAGAACTTGTGGATCTTATTTTTGTGTCAATTATGATAAAGAGTGTTAAGCACCGACCTTAACAATATGGAGGAGTGATCTCTAATTGAAGATGCTTATAGGTCCATGTTGCTAATATGAGATTGTTGCAAGATTGATCAATGCAGATAAGATTGAAGTATCCAGCCCAAACTCAATAGCATTTGTCTTCTTGGTAAAAGTAATAGAAGATCGGAGAAAGATTTTTATTTTTTCCCTGATATGAAAATGAATGTGAGAAAGATATATAAGAAATGTGATCAGACCTGTAAAGAAGGGATGAAATTAAATGGGTTGTCATACTCAGGCTGTTAATTTCTTCTGTCTAGCTACCAATCTAAAAATGAGTCTGAGTGCAAGCAAAAGAATAAGTTATTGAATATGGAAAGACATCTAATCAATTTGGATTTATTAATTTATATATAGTTCAATATTCATGGGATGTTCTCCTCCAATCCCATAGTCAAAAACTTCTGTTCAAATGAAATTTGTAAAAGACAGAGACAGATGGGAGACTAGCCAGAAGCACAAACCTGCAGAGTGGAGCCAGGCTAGTTTGGGGTGGGCAGAGGCAATGGTTTAAGTTTTTCCTTTGTTTCCTGGTTTTACATTTTATGAATTAGAAAGTGGAAAACTTGAAAGTCAGGGTGGGAAATTGGGCCAGCAGCCCCTAACTCTGCGCAAATTCTGTCTAACTACTCGAATACAAAAGAACTTAAAATTGGAATCCCAGGATCTCGGGAGAAAGAAATAAATTTTGCTTAATGTCCCTTGGAACATAAAGAGCAAACTTTAATTCTGAAACTTCTAGCTTAACTTCTCTACAAATAGTAACTCAACCAGCAAGATATGACCATGGAGTGAGAATTATAGAGGTGCATACAAAACTTTATATTGCAGAGGAAATTCAAGTGAGCGATTGAACTTTCTAAATTGTCAAAGCAAAATTTACCCACCTTAATCCTCAAAGCACCTTCTCGAACTTCTGGTGCTGTAAGCGGAGAGATTGCAAGGACACCCTGATGAAAGGTTATATGTAACATAGGACATTCAACTTAATGACTCACCTTACGATGGGAAGAATTGGAAAGAGTAAATTGATGTATCTGTATTGTTTCTTTTATGATCATCCTTGGACATAGATTGTGAAGCAATTATATCATGCATGTACTTCATGTTAACTCATGCTAGTTTTAACTGGTTTGAAGGCATTACTTTCATGTCCAACAAACTCAATCCATACGGAACAAGCTCCTAGTGATATTTTAGAAGTTCATGGGACGTTCCCAAGTCCAATTGATGAGCACAAAAATCAGGTGTGTTCATCTATTCCTGAGTTTGTCCTGTGTCTTGTTTCCTAAGTTTTGTGTCTTCATATATGTGATATTTAGTACTATTTGTGTGGTTATAAAATCTTATTGGTTGATTATAGAAGTCTGTAATACCCCAAAGTCGCAGACTGATTGAAGTACTCTGTAATCTTTTGGTTGGCCTGGGTGTAAGGGAGTACCTAAACATGTCAAATGATTTCGTCAATTTATACGATCTCATGGAATATGCTAATTGTGTGGCCAGTACATCATTGGATGTAAACTTACGTATTTTTGCAGCCAAGTTTTTCATTTATTCTCAACCAGAAGAACCAGTTCCGGTGACAGATAAAAGCTTTTGAGCATAGTGCTTATTTATATTGGTGGAGAGTAAGGGTGTGATTGCTTGGCGTTAGATCTCATTTCAATAAAATATGACATGAAATAAGTTTGGACGAGGAAGAAATAATTTTGAAATTTGTGTTTGGATGTGGGAAAAAAGTGCAAAGGTGATAGTAATGTGATGTGTAAAATGTGTTAGCTAGAAAACATGTAACATTATAGTTGATTCGATATCTTTTTAAAGTAGTCAAATGTGTTTGAAATAGATTTTGGATAAATTCTCAGGAACAAATGCACATCTGGACAAGAAATATTTTATGAGATGAAAAATTGCTCAAGGAAGCACAGCCCAAATTTTTATTTTGTTCCTAAGCTAGGATGTTCAAATGCCTCTCCCTTCCAGTGTACAGATCCTCTGCTTATGGTTGGTTCATGCTCTCGCAGTCATCGATTTTTGTATTGTGACAATAAATCCATTTTACCGATTCTGAGATGGTTTTATACACACAACAATAATTTGTATCCTCAAATTATTGATACCTGATGATGGCCTCTACTCAAGTAACTCAACATTCAGTTTCCACCTATTATTCTTTCTTTTCTTATCTTCCCTGCAACATACTTGTTCTTAAGTATTCAGTTCTGCTAGTAACTTGATTTCTTGTTTATGTTCCCATTTCTCTCTGAATCTCTTTCTCCATTGGTCTGAGCATTCAGTTTAAGCTAGCATTGAGGAAAATGAATCTGTATTTCGTAACATGAACACATATTGTTAACATTTCATCCCTATAGATTGCAGCAGAACTATGTTTCTTCCTTGCTCCTTTCTCAGTTTCAGAATCTTGGTTCTCGTGGTTTTATTTACTAAGCTGCAAAATTTGAGACATCACAAGAACTTTATCAGGAGATGGTGGCCTAAACTAACATGAAAAATGAAGAGAGGTGGAGTTTGCTTTTATTTGTAGCTTATGTTAGTGTTTTTTTTCCCTTCTTTTTGGTGCAAAAGCATGATTGTGTTTTGCCCACTAATATTAAAGAAAGAGGGACCACCTAAAAGTTGAATCTGATTTCCCCCCAACATCTTTTGTTGGCTCATCAAAGCCTAATATCAGTATACAATTGTCGTTGAAGATGACACCACAAGTTGTATCCACCCCATTCATTACCTTGTGGAAAGTCTGTGGGGATACCAATGCAATTGAGTTGTCCTCAATAGATTGCAATATGGACAGCCAAATTGGTTCATTCGTACAGGCATATTATTTCATCTTATAGGAGAAGGTTATAAGGAGGCTGTACTAGACAGTTGTTACTATAACTGTTTTCTTATGAAGGAAATTAGTGTCTGCGTAGGGACATTAGGGGAATTTTGTGATGCCACATCTTTTCACTTCCGATTCAGTGCTTCCATCACTGTTAAGTACTTATATTACCAAAAAAGCATTTCCATATTTACCTGAAGCTTTTGCAGCCTTCACCGAGGATGACATGTTGTCACCCAGTCCAATATGGCCTATATGCCTCATATCTGGGATCTTTAACTTTGAGTGAGGTTCGTTCTTCTGTGAAATTCCGGTTGCAGCCTCCTTCAGACTATTGATATATTCCTCTATTGCATTAACCTACAATGTCAATTAAGGCCCTAGCTAAGGTCTCTAAACTTGAAGAAATCTACCTTGAAGAAAGAAAAAAGAAGTGTCTTGGGAACAAGTTAAAATTCCCAAGCTCATTTTTATGCCACTGAAAACTGCTTGCAACTGCAATCAAATTGGCTGATGTAAGATTCCCTTCATTTTTTACTTGTTAAATCAGCTCATCTCAAAATTATGGCCTACGGCTCATATGAATTAGCAAGTCTCCTCTACCAACTTGGCCAATGTGCCAAGAAACAAGCTGATGACTGAGGTGCTGTGGGAAACCAGCCAATACATGGACAAAACCAGAGTGATAAATGGGAGAAAATAAAAAACATACCAAAAATTTTGCCCAGAGAGGAAGAGAACTTGCCCATGTCAATTCTATGGATTTTTTAGCTGTGCTTGTGACATACATACAATAGATATTGACAATTCTATGTGGATGTCAGATATCTGTCATTTTTTAGATCAACTCACAGCACACAAATCCATCATTATTGGCATCCTTTTAACTTTAGATGTAATTCTGGATGACATTTGGCATTCTAACTTGTGACTTACCATTGCTGTCAGGGAGTATACCACTGTGGTTACCATTCTGAAAAATCATATGGAGCAACATCCTATTTTATTACACGACCTGAAGGGAATATACTGATAGACAGGTAGTTTGGACTTCATTGTGGTATCTGGAGATCTTACTAGTTGTTTACTTTATAAAATGATTAGTTGTGAAAAATTGGAGGAAGAGAGTTTCTGGTATATTCATGAATTATTTGGGAAAGATGTGATTTTACTTTTTATCTGTAGCCCTAGATACACAGAGAATCTGGCCATCAACATCAAGAAGATGGGTGGCGCCCGCTTCATGTTTCTCACTCACAAGTAGGCCAAATATTTATTGTATATTAGTTCATCATTTATACCATTATTGTCATAATAATTACAAATCCTAATTTTTCAGGGATGACGTTGCAGATCACGATAAGTGGTCAAAGGAATTGGGTTGTGCTAGGATTCTTCATTCTGAAGATGTAAGATAAATAGCTTTCCTAGCCAAGTAGAATCTCATACATTTTCTTTTCTTCTTCTTCTTCTTTTCCTTTTTGTTTTTTTCCTTTGATTGCTTGAATAAGCTGAATTTATGGTAGCTGCATATGCAAATGCTAAACTATTTATGTATAAAACACTGGCTGCAATATAACTGCTGATTATCATAACGTCCACATAGTATATGATAAGAGGTGATAAAACACTTTGATGTAATGAAGTTCTCAGATTCAAGCTCACTGCCTATACAAAGATATCTACATCCCTCATATGAGTATGGGTAATTGATTCCTGACCACCTACTTTCTAGTATCTAATATGTAAGAGTGTATCCCAAAAAATTCAATTGTAAGATTGTTTGTTAATCATGATATATATATCTGAGATGATACAAGCTTCACAATTGACTTTATACCTTGTTTAAACCCACCCTGTCTTCCCCATTCCTCCTCCTGCTCCGTTCGGCGGGCAGGAGTTTAGGTTAAGTCATGGAAGGCTTGAGCATCAGGTGGTATTGTCTTTGATACCGGGAAGTCCAACTTGAGTTTGCTGTCGTTAGGCTGCAGAAAGATAACTCATCATAGACAGAGAGTTCATCATTAGATGGAATTTTGATGCCAAATAGTTACTACTGATTGGTGAAATCATATGCAGCGATGTCATTTAGGATGGGAGCTTGACACCCTTCGATTAGCTCCCTTTCAGATTTATTTGTGAAGGAACTGTTAAACACTTGGAACTCCGACTTCCTGGGGTTTGAAATGAACACAAGTGCTTTGTTTGGATCACAGATGGCCTAGTTTCTATCTGTTTTGATATGTCCATGTCTGTTATTCTACAGTGTTCATTGATTTTGGCCCTTTTGTCACACGTTTCCCAGTGAAATAAAAAGGACATGGCTTTACAAGAAAGAGCCTAGTTTTGTCTCAGCGAAAAGAAAAACTGAGAAGGCTTTTCTATCTTTTTGTCGAGTTGGCACCAACCTTTACTTTTAGATAGTAATCCTCTTTTCTTTAGAGTAGAAATTATTTTGATATGTACATTTTACAATTGATATTTAATTAATACATAAACATTTATATATGATTTAATTATTATTCAAATTATTCTTTTAATATTAAATGACATGGATTTTTATATTTGCTCTAATAGATATTCGAATTATATCATAAATATTAACTGAGTACATGTATTTATTTGTTTGTTTTCAATGAACCAACATTAATCATTTGATTTTATCAGGATATATTCATATTATTATATAAATTATATCATTTTAATAATACGCGTACTAAGTTAGTAAAAACTAAGTATATTAAGACATAAGTATTCATTATTTGATGACCACAAAAAAAAGCACTTAATTGAAATAAAAAAGTGAACGTAAAACAATATTTTATATTAAATTTCTTAAAAAATTAAAATTTAGGTAAAAGACTAGAGTAGTATGATTTCGATCATCATATAAAATAATATAAACTTGTGTAACAATGTATAACTAGAGGACTTGTGTATTAAATTTTATTATACTATGAAAATTGTGTAGAAGATGTTTGGGCATGCAGTTGATTACTAATAACCTGTTGTCTTTTTTTTTTTTTTTTGTTTGTTTAGATCAAGGCTATAATGATTTAATTTGCATTAAATAACACATATATTTATTTCCTTATTGAATATTACAATTAAATATTTTGGAATTATATATAATTCATCATGTCAATAATTTTAAATTTAATAATATAATTAAATTTAATTAATTTTTTTGGTAAACAATTTTTCGTTAAAAAACAATTTGCAATAATATGTATAATCCGACAAATTCACAACCAAAATCCTATATGAATACATATAAAGGGGGCAGGATTTGCCACTTAATCGTAATTTTTGTCCCCCTTAGGAAACAAAGCTAAACATATAAAAAACACTTTTCAAACTATCTTACTTTATCTCCAAAAATACATTCAAAGATACGCACTATTTTCAAAACACACCCACTTATCTCTATTTTTCTCTTTATTTTCACAAAATAAAACAAAACACTCCAAAAATAGATCCGGACATAATGAAAGGGTTTGAGAAACAACTCTGAGTTACTCTGTGAAAATTGCCTGAGGCCCTATAGATTATTAGGAGACCATGCTATATTAGAAGTATTTGTTAGGAAAAGATTTTGGTAATTTTTGTTTCAGGTCGATCTGATGTATTAAAGTCACGCAAGATAACTGAATAAAATTATCCTGCTCTTCCCTTCCATCAATAGGCTGGAATCCTGACATTTTCACATGAAGAGTTTGGTCATAAATGACAGGGATTTGTTACATTGCAACTTCATATCAGTTGCTGGTTCTGGTCTGGAGATGGTTTACATTGTAGCTTGATATTAGCAGTTGTGGAATTATTTGTAATATTTTTACTCTTGGAGTAGGCAGGGTAATGGAATCAAATGAAGACTGCAGGGCAAAGAACATCTGCCTGTGAGATATTGTGGTAGGATCAGGTTCACAGGGATGCCTCCAACAGCTCTGTCACTACTTGTTAAATGTCCAATGATTGGACCAAGACTATTTGAAGCTCACTGCTTTTCCATATTCGCTAAGGGCTATCGTTTTATAAATGGCTAAGGGAGCACAGGAGATGGAGTAATTTTCATAATTTATTATTTTTTGAAAAACATTGATCCTGATTTATACTCATTTCGTGTTTCATCAGCTCATATGGATTTTCTGATATGATTCCATCCTGAGTTGTTCCCTTAGTTCTCAAAGATTTTCCATTGGGGGACTCCATCTTTGAATTGGATATGCTCCTTTGGCTGAGGAAAAATTTCTGCATCTGACTTGTCTTATTTGAGGTTGAGGAATTTTATTAGAAAATCATAAAGTAAATGCTATCAAATATTGGAAATCAATGGAGCGCATTCATGCAAAAAGAAAAGAACAAGCGCTCGAAGTATTCTGAGAGTAACCGGGACTTCAGAGCCTGCAACATGACTTTTGTTTACTTTAAATGTTTGATTCTTGATTTGCGACTCTCTATTTGGATTGTGGACTATTTGCTTTAACAAATTTATGTAATATGATTTCGGTTTCTTTCTCAATGGTTGTTTCGTATCCCACATGATTGGTATATGTACTAGAATATTCTCCGATTCAGGTTAACAATGTGAAGTAAACTTTACATTATACGAGCTTTCAATATGTTTGTAACATGCTATTATTGAAGCTCGTATTATTTCTTATGGTGTATATGTTGTTAGCTTTGCCTCTGACATTTTTGGTTTTCAAGGTTACTGAGTTTAAAGATTTCATTCTTATAATTCGATAAAGTCCTTCAGGCTATGGAATAATTTTTGTTGTGAATTCCTGGAGAAGTGTATGTAGATAATATGATACTTGAGGCTTCTTCAATTTCTACAAAAGAATCTGCAGATTAATGTCTTCCAGGATCTTCGCATTTTTTTCTTTGTCTGGCAAAATGGAATTTTGATCTTGAGCAAAAGTATTCGGTGTTGATGATTTTGCTATATCTCTCTCTTCTACCATGCATCTGACGAATTGTTAGATAATTATGCCATTTTTGCTTTATCCTTCTTAGATAGCTGTAACAAGTCCATGCTGTGGTTTTGGATTCAAAGTTCTAACAAACTCCAATGGTATAACATCACCAGGTATGTCATTCTACAGCTGATGTGGAGGTCAAGCTGGAGGGGACTGGACCATGGATCCTTGGCAGTGATATCACACTTATACACACCCCAGGCCACACAGAAGTGAGTAGATATTTTTGTGAAGAAGTTGTTGGATCATTATTGTGGTGCATTGTTAGTGATATTGTCTCCTTCGTTTGATTTCTGTGCTTTTCTGTCCTTAATTTTGGTTTGTATTAAGATAATTGCAACTTTAGTTCTGATGGCTTGAACGCCATACTTTACAATTGTAGGGATCAGTGTGCTTACTTGACGGAACAAGGAAGGTGCTCTTCACGGGGGACCATCTTATGATGGAAGAATTTGGCTTGAGCATAGCAGAGCACCATAACTGGTTTTCAGGTGTGTTCACTGTATCATATTTCGCTTAGGAGCATTTTGGAAGATGTTTGTCTTTCAAGATTTAATACTTTGTACACGCTTAATTTAGTTTGAGTTAATTACACTTTTCCCCAAAAAAGTTTCACAATTACACTTACACCTATTTCGAAAATTTACCGACACCTGACCCTATTTCTTTAGGATTTTTCTTCAAAATGGCAACACTAACGAAAAAATTACATAAATTTTTAGTTTTATCCCTCATTTAACATCCCCATTATAATAATTTTGTACTTATAAGGGGAAAAATGTAACAATATTAACCTCACTCTCTATATTTACATTTATTCCTTATAAGTACAAAAATATGCATAAGAATATTCAAAATTGAAAATTTATGTAACTTTTTGTTGCCGACGTAAACATTTTCCATCCAAACTCTCACGGAAGGGGGTTTGGTGAAAACGGAGATTTTTTTGGAAGGGGTGTAAGTGTAATTTCGAAACTTTTTTAGGGGAAAGTGTAATTTTGCATCTTTAAAGGGTGTTTAAGTGTATTAACCCTAGCTGTTAATTAAACTAATGGACTTGCCATTATCATGCAGAAGTATGCATGCAGAGTATAGTAGAACATGGATTCTTCATGCAGGATTTGTTCTTAGGTTTTAGGTTTCTCGAATCTATTGACAAACAATGAAGTTGGCAATGCCTTTTTTCAGGCCTTCCTTCCTATACTTAGACTAGCCATTCCCCAAGTCCTAGTAAGCAAAACTACGCCACATGGCAACATGGTGCATGTCAGACTTTTTATCATTCTTTCTTGTTGAAACTTGAAAGGAAGAAATACATGGTACTGAGAGAAAAGTCAATTTGTGGAAAATGTCTTACACAATGAGGTGCAGAAGTCTCTTATTTTATAATGTGACAAAGTGCACCAATAAGGAATGCAACCAATGCACTGATGCACAAAACATTTAGTGATACATAAAGTATTTTGTTAGATATCTCAACATTCCCTCTCAAGCTAGAGAATATATGTCATACATTCCTATCTTATCTTGTTACAAAACTTAAGACAATCAGTTCTACGAGTTTCAGTGAATATATCTGCTGTTTGATCACTTGATCGATCATATGGAGTGGGAATCTCTTGCTCATTACTGCTTCTCAAACAAGTGACAATCCACTTCAATCCGTTTGGTTTAGTCATAGGGTTGCTAGTTATAAAGGTTGCAACACATAGACATAGGTTCATTAGACTTAACTCCAGAATATTCTAGCAGTGTTTTCAACCATATCATCTTGCAAACTGCATGAAGCTTTTTACTCGGCATCTGCTCTTGACCTTGCAACCACTGTCTGTTTCTTACTGCACCAAGTTGCTTACCTCCAACAAAAGGTGCAATGTCTTGTGGTAGAATTAGTTAGCCAAGCCTCACCCATGGTCTGGACATACCAAAATATTGGTGAAACAACTGGTACACGCTAAATTTCAGCGAGTAAAATAGGATAGGCAGGACATTATTGTGGATGAAGTTAATTGGTGGGATGTTGGGTGTATTTGGTTTCAAGTGATTTAAACTTAAAGACTTAAAAGAGAGAAATCTCTTAGCTTGGGGTTGCATGATAACCTCAATTATGCTATAAGATTTAGAGACATTTTGACTAGAATGTGCATAACAAGGTGACATGTAAATACATGATAGCATTAAGAGGACGAACTATGACATACAAAAGTCCAGGCTTGATACTAGCTAGCATCAGCATTCTAGCTGCTCACTTTCTGTAGTATGCACTTAAATATAGAGAGTGATGGCTCCTTAGGCAGTCATCTTGTAAATTTATTTCTTGACAACAATCTTGCGGTATATTTGAATTTTGGGGACGTCTAGTTGTTTATTTTCAATTTGAGAAGTTGCTTTTCCTCAAACATTAACTTTCATCCATCCCTACTCAGGGATTTGCTGTCATATTTTCACTAGGACTTGACTTTTTCTCTCCCTCCTGTTTGTTTGGCAGTTTCCATGCAGTTGAGCAGTGTTCAAAAGTTGCTTGACTTGGATTTTGAATGGATACTGCCAGGTGAACGTTAATTTCATAGCCGATTTACTATCTTGTTTTCTTATGTTTCTTTTTTGCACGGCAGACTGTTGCTGAAGAGTCTGATTTTGATGCACAAACTAATTACTCACCTCTTTATGCATGTAGCTTAATTTGATATGCATTATAAATTAGGTATCAATGAAAATGGATCAAATTATTTAGTTAGTAATTCCACAGTATACCTATTATCTTGAAAGACCACATATAGGGACCTCCCAACATCATTTTGAGCTGGAAAAATAATGAAATTAAGAAGCAAGATAATTAAGAAGATCTGGCAAAACATATTCAAAACCTGTCCATACTGAAGTGCCTTAGAATCTCTGGAAAGAAGTTAATGGGCTCTGACCAATAAGCATTACAGAACTTGAAGAAACTGAAGTCTGCGGTTGACTATTCTGTGTTGGAAGAGATCACCATGCATTTCAAGAGTTAATGTAGACCTAATTCTACTATGAAAATAACTGGGAAAGAGCAGAAAAGACCATGATATTATGAAGTCCTCCTTCAACTTCGATCGACTTTGGTGATGAATTCTTGACTGATTCCTAACAAGAAAGGACTCTAAAAAGATGAAACATTCTAAGCAAATCACTGAAATACTGATACTAACAGAATTTTAGCAAGTTCCTAGGTAGCACATCCTTGAATTTATTAACTAATTTTAAGATGATATCTAATTGATACAAAGATAGTTGTATGCTTCCGTTAGGTAATTTTTCATGTTCATGCTTTGTTCTTTGCCGATTAAAACAGTCCCCAGAAAGAAATCCTCAAACCGCTGTTTTCTTATTGTGATTACGACCAGGGCAGCTAGCAATTTTCTCCACTTAGTAATTTGATGAGCTTTATAATTGATCTGGCCATTCTTCTCTGGAATGTAGTAGAACTGAAATGCCCTTTCTGCGAGTCATTTTTATCTTGACCATGAAACTTAAGCATCACCCTTATCCTGGTAAACGTTAGAGAGAGGCTGCAAAGCCCTGCATTTTATGCAGAATGTTGATTTACTGTGTTGGATTCCTTGTGCCTGCTTGAAATCATTCTGAGATTCCCCTATTCTTCTCTGGAATGTAGTAGAACTGAAATGCCCTTTCTGTGAGTTCATTTTTATCTTGACCATGAAACTTAAGCATCGCCCTCTTCCTGGTAGACATTAGAGGGAGGCTGCAAAGCCCTGCATGTTATGCAGGAAGTTGATTTACTGTGTCGGATTCCTTGTGCCTGGTTGAAATCATTCTGAGATTTCCCTCCAATTTGAATGGACATGCCATTGCTTTTTCTATCATGGACGGTCATTTCATCTTGGTGAAACTGATACTCGATTATACAGCAGACCGCGGCTATTCTGCAATTACTCCAGGCTAAAAAATCTCTTTTTCACCTTTCCTGTACCATCATTCTTTACAATAGCTAGTTTTCCTGTTTCTGTTATGTACCCTTCCAGGCCAGGACGCCTGATAGGTCTGCATGATAACACACTTCAACATCACTTTGTAAGATCAATTAAGAAATTATAATATGTGTTTATGATAATTAACGTACTTTACTTTTGTAAATAAAACACTAATTTTGTTATTAATAATCTATTCGGACAATTCAATATGACATTTTGCAGAGGCTTTAGCTTAATATTTATTAAATTAGTTACTTTATTTATAAGAAAAACAGTTTAAAAGACCTTGACCAAATTTACATAAATGTTGCAAAATAGAATAAAATAAAGAAATGGAATAAATGTTATTGGTAAATTGTTTTTGGTTCATTTTAATTTTAACATGTGCTAAATAGATTATTCTTATATCTCTATTAATAACTTATTAGATGGCCTAATTAAATAGCTATTTTTGTAAGACCCGTTACAATCTTATTAGTAAAAGTATTAATAAATCATGATGTGTAATACAAAAATGTGAAAAGACCTATTGCATTCCATCTATACTTTTTTAATGGCATAGACAATGTTTATCTATGCCTGCGTGCCCATTTTTCTTCATTTTCTTTTCATTTTTCAAGAAACATTTATATGCGGTGTGAGTTTAGGAGTAAGCTTTTACATCTTCAGATATATATATTTTTTTTACGAGGAGCATTTTCTATCGTATATTGTTGAAAAGATTGAATCTTAAATACACTGACATTTTGTCCTATTATATCATTAATGAATAAAAAATCATTTAACACGCAATAGTTACACCCCAGATTTTCAAATTACCTTTTAGCTTCGTAATACAAAAATCCTTTACTTTACAGTGTAAGTAATTAATTTATTCCCATTTGTCTTTTAACCTGTTTTACTCTTCAAAATATTTGCTTTATATGTCAATTCATTGCTCAGTTGATCTTAATTTGTGTTTAACTGATTGTAACATGACAAGTGATCTAACTAATTATCATTTATATCTGTGCTTGAAAACTGTGCTAGAAAATTTCTAAATGCACTAAATTCTTACAATGTTTATGAAATTTTCTAGTCGTTTTGTATTATATCGTAAGAGTATTTTTGATCTAATAAATAAATTTCATTATGAATATAATATAAAAAATTAATAAATAAGTATAATGTGAAAGTAATAAATAGGAGTAAATATGAATGATGTGAAAAGTAATTAATAGGAGTAAATAAATGTAATGTGAAAGAAATATATAGAAATTAATAAGCATATTGTTTTGCATCTTTATTCCAAATAAAATAATATTATAGGGTTAATTTAGTCGAATCAGAAAATGAAAGAAACTTTTAGATATTCATACTTTTAAAGAGATATATATATATATATATAATATAATATAATATAACAAATAAATAGATATAGATATATATTATAACACAATTATCATTCATATTTTCCAAATTTAGTTATTCTCACGTCAGTCATTTTGATTTCTTGACATGGAAACTTCATAGGAGGTTTCTATAATTTTGATAGGTGAACGAGTATAGTCTTGCAATTACATTGACATTATGCAAAAGTCATTGTGGTTAATCCTTTGAAGGTTTTTAAAAAATTGATTCCAGAAAATGAAAATGTGTTTACAAATTGCTTAAGCTTGTCTTATTGTAATATTTGTAGCTTTCATGTCATCTAAACATTCTTGTGTGTTTGAAACGCATAAATAAATTCAAGTATCTGCTTCCCCTTGTCCTTACTGAGGCTTAAATGCATTTTTGGTTCCGTAATTTAGGTTATTTGGTGTTTTCATTCTTTAACTTTTTAGGGTAGCATTTTGGTCTTACATCTTTTTAATTTTTGTGATTTTAGTTCTTTTTCCATTGGATTTCACCCTTCTCGCCGGAAAAATGCATGTGTCTCTTGCATGATATTTTAAAATTGGAGCTTTTGTTCTTATTGGTCCATTTTTACAAGCATTTTTGTCCGTTAACTTTTTGGGGCAACTTTGGTCCTGTATCTTACTAGATTTCGCGATTTTGGTCCTTTTTTTTTGCCGGGGTTCACCTTTCTTGTCGGTGGAGGTGAACTTCGGCGAACAAAGGACTGAAATCGCGAAAATTAAAAAGATACATGATCAAAATACTATCCTAGAACTAGAACGTTAAAGGACGAAAACGCCAAATGACCTTAGTTAGGGGACTAAAAATGCATTTAACCTGAAAATGGAAGTAGTGGTTATTGCTGGAGGCTTAATTCATTCGGATCTATAGACCACCTCGTCCCAGTTCAGTTACAATTCTTGTATGCCTGCCTCGACTTCCAATTCGTGCTTCTGTTTTTCATTGCTTTCACATTACCAAACAGCTAATGAATGTAAATAACAAAAAGACGGCTTACATTTTGATCAAACCAATCATAATTTTTTTATATCAATGTCAGGACATGGGAGGAGAGCTACATTTAGAGATGCTGACGAGAAGAATTTAGCACTACAGTCTCTCTTGACTGCCAAAGGGGTTCGAGGGTAGACCTCTGTTTTCATGTGGTTTCCGTTTCACGTACACAGTATGTAATTATGTAATCGTGTAAAATGCTTAAACATCTATAGGTGATGTATATATGATGACCAAAACTTTTCTCTTTGTATATCGAAATAAAAGCTGGAAATATGATCCATCTCTGCAGTTGCGAAAATGTGATGCATAAACTTTTGGATAACTTACATTGACACCCCATGAGGTTATGTTCAATTATACAACCCCCTTTGTGTTTTGCATAATTATAGTTACACACCCCGAGGTGTATTAGTGATTTTTTTAGGGATCTTTGTGCAAGTTTTGCCTTCAAATAGGGGGTATAATTGTAATTATAACTATAACTTTGGGGGTATAGCTGTAATTTTGTAAAAGATAGGAAAATTTGTGTATTTTGATATAATTTTAGGGATGGTAAATGTAATTTATTGTTATTATTGCCAGATGAACATCTTTGTTTCTATTTTTTTAAGGACTGGTTACTTCTAAACTGTATCCAGAATTTTCAGGGGACTATGCAGATTGCTTTCAAGACTCATTGTTCTTTAATGATCTTTGTTCTTGAAAGTTAGCATGGTTCTTCTTGTTCTGGTAATCGTGTCATTGCCAGAAATTTGGTTTTATAGTATAGTATATTAGAATGTAGGGTAAACTACAACGAGCTTTCCTGAAATTTGATATAATTACAAATATTTTATTATTGTTTGGAAAATTACGAATATCCCTTGATGTATGATGAAATTATGTAATCCGGATCCGTGAATGGGGGCCTGAATTGTTAATTTTGCTCTTATTGTAAATTTTTCTTTCTTTCTTTCTTTTTTTTTTTTTTTTGCAGAAAATGAAAAAGTATTTAAAAATGCAAACTAGGGGATGGAGAAATTTGAAAAATTATAAAAAAAATTATCCACTTAGTAAATAAAAAAGTTTCAGAAAAATAAATAAAATTTTAATTTATAGTGTATAAGGGCATTTTGGTCAATCCACTATAAAATATGGATGAGAACCTAATGGGCACTGACGGATTGAGTTAGTTGTTAAACGGTCGTTAAAATTAGGGGGTATTTGTAATTTTTCAAACAATGAAGGAGTATTCGTAATTATGTCAAATTTTAGGGATGTATTTGTAGTTTACACTTGAAAGTATCATGCATGTTAATACATAGATATGAATTTAAAGTAGAATGTGGCATTTATTTATTATGGTCTTGGATCTAATTTTATTATATGCTAATAGTATTTGACCATTGACAGATGCAATAGTTCGAATTTGACGTTTTAAAGTGTATTTGTATGTCTAAAAGTACATTTTAAAATCATTGATTTTAGTGAGACTCAGCAATCCAAATGTGTCCATATTTCTAAATCAATGCATTTTATAAGACTCATAAAATGTATGTGTTTTGTGCATGTCACAAGTGTTTTATTAAAAATATCAAACCTGTTATATGAAATTAAATGAGTTCAGAAATATTTTAAATCTTGCAACATATGTACTTTTTTTTAGTTATTAAGATCTAGCTTATTTTTGACAAGTCTTATTTAGGTATAATTTCATTCGTTTGATAGATAACTTCGTTAAGAATATATATTATATGCGGTTAAGAAATTACACTCAAAAGTATTTATAATTGTTTAGATTTTTCGTATTAAAACTATACTTTTGGTTGTTCTTTCATTCTCACTTGACAGATTTGTGATAATTATATGTATAAATTTGCTTCATATTTATATTTGTTTTAGAATAATTCTTTTTTTATTCAATTTGTCTCTTTAGTAGATGACAAAGGAAATCGCAAAGTTTATTGAAAATTAGATTGGTCAATTTATTGATGTGGACTCTGACGGCAATTCCAGCATATGGGGTTAGTCTCTCAGAATCCGAGTTAGTATCAACATCACCAAGCCACTAAAAAGGGTACTCAGAATTCGCACACCTATGGGAGAGGAACAACTAATATCTTTCACGTATGAGAAGTTACCCAACTTCTGCTACCTTTGTGGTTGTTTGGGGCATCTTGCCAAATACCGCGAGTTACAACTCCAGACTGACTTTGTGGATCTGGAGAAAACACACCATATGGTCCATGGCTCCATGCTAATCAACCGCCCAGTAACAGAAACCGAGTGCAGACATCAAACAGATCAAACCCACTGAGTGGACGGCTTAGGCCTTCATTTACTATAGATCCAACTGTGAATCCACGCCCGATCGACAGGAACGCTCGCAAAGGACCTGAAATTTTTGGTAACTTCTCTAGTAATACTTCAACAAATAACCCTGCTCAGACACCCTCACCCCACTCACCTCAACACCCCATTGAACAACCTGCTGACGCTACTCAGACACACCAAAACCATGCTTACAAAGAAAACCTAAACCCCAACCTCACATATCCTAAACCAACATCCTCTAATTCACCACTGCCCATGAAAATCCATAGCACTCACCCCGCACATACAACATCACCTCTATCGCCACCCACACCGCCAAACTGCTCTCCCACACAGCTACTACGACTCACAAACACCAACTACCCTGTTATCCAAGATTAGACCTAACTTCACTGATCACATTACTCCCCGATCCCCATTAGCCCCCATGACTTAAACTGAGACCCTTATATTCCAATTCACAAGAACCACACTCGCCATAAAACAACCTAACCCAACCTTATCACGCCTACATATCTTTATGCCATCACCATCTTCATCTCGCAACATCTTATCTGTGCCTAGAAAGAGGAAAACATCTGAAGCAAATCCCACTTCACTGGATATTATCACCAAAGTTAGTAGATTGGTTGACGAGGACACTTCGGATGACCTTGATGATATAATGGCGGAGACTGTGGGGCAGGCCCGCCGAGCATTATGATAGCCTTGTCGTGGAACTGTCAAGGAATCAGGGCCCCTTGGACAGTTCAAGCCCTACGAGACTTGATTCGCTCCCACAACCCCGACTTAGTTTTCTTAATGGAAACTAAGTGTAATGCTAGCAGAATCGACTCTATCAAGCGTTTGTTGGATATGCATGGATTATGTGTTAGCTCAGTTGGAAGTAGTGGCAGTTTGGTCTTATTATGGAACAAGCACATCAACGTCACAATTTAATCATATTCGGATCGACATATTGACGCATCAGTGTAACTAAATGATGGGGCTCCTACCTGGAGGTTTAGTGGCATTTATGGCGAACCGGAAGTTGCTAACAGAACACGTACGTGGTCTCTCTTATCCCACCTTTATTCGCGATCTTCTCATCCTTGGCTTTGTATAGGGGACTACAACGAAATTCTAGAAACGCTGAAAAAGAAAGGGGCAATTCACGAGCTCCTTGGCAGATGCGGGCTTTTCGGAATGCACTTGGTTGCACCGGTCTGTTTGATATTCTCTATACGGGCTTCCCATATACCTGGTGCAATCGACACGAAAGCCCGAATACAATCCGAGAACGTCTTAACAGGGCTTATGCTAATGAACAGTGGCTGAATTTTTTTCCAAAAGCTCAAGTGACTCATTTCTCGACGACATTCTCAGATCATTGCCCAATCTTGGTTCGACTTGACCCAGCACCCCCTGACCCGATCCCCAACAACAAACCATTCCATTCCGAAGCAACATGGGTAGGGCAAGAGGAATATGATTCACTTATCCATAGGAGATGGCCGGAGAATAATGAGGGCTGGAGAAGCGGTCTTTTCCTCTCCAGGTTGGCTAGATGTCGCTCTGATGTGCAAGCTTTGAACGCTCGTAGGAAGAAAAATGATGCTAGGAAATAGATAACAAGGCTGGAAAAAAGGCTGATTCAGATTCGCCGTGGTGACATCACAACCGCCTCAAAGTTAGAAGAAAACAGGCTCCTTAAGACGATTGAGGATGTTACATTGCGAGAAGAGTCTTTTTGGAAACAAAGAGGAAAAAACACTGGCTCCAACTGGGTGACAAAAACATGGCATATTTCCACGCTGCAGCTTCAGACCGCCGAAGAATAAACTACATAAAATGCCTTCAAACTGAAAATGGCACGGTTATCGAGGATGAAGAAGGGTTAAAAAGGCTGATCGGTGATCATTTTGGGGATGTTTTTAGAACTCGTCAACCAGAAGTCGATGATGTGGAATGGGGAACGGAGTTTGTATCAGGGAAAGTGGATGATCGGATGAATCATGACTTGCTACAACCTTACACAGAGGAGGAGTACGAAAGGCGGTCTTTCAAATGGTCCCATTCAAGTCTCCGGGATCCGACGGTATGCCTCCATTTTTTTATCAGTTTTATTGGAACCACCTCAAGTCAGATGTCTGTCAGTTTGTGATTCAATTGCTTAATTCTGGTAATTTTGTGTCCTCTATTAATAAAACACAGATCGTACTCATTCCTAAATGCAAAAATCCGGTGTTTTTATCCCAGTTCCATCCCATTAGTCTGTGCAACGTTATCTATAAGATTTCCTGAAAAACGAATGCCAACAGATTAAAACCAATTCTTGATCATATCATTTCCCAAAATTAATCAGTGTTTGTTCCTAGAAGCTCATAACTGATAATATCCTTGTTTCCTTTGAGATTAACCACTTCCTTCGTACTAAACATAGGGATAAAAGTGTCATGCCCCAATAAAACTGGATATTAGTAAAGCGTATGACAAAGTCGAATGGTGTTTTCTTGAAAGGATGCTTGTGAAATTAGGCTGTGATCATCGTTTTGTTAGTTTTGTGATGAAGTGTGTTACTTCTGTTAGTTACTCATTTATTCTTAATGGCAGTGAGTTTGGCTCCCTTACCCCAACGAGGGGTCTCCGCCAAGGGGATCTTCTCTCCCCGTATCTGTTTTTGCTATGCACTAAAGCTCTAAGTGCACTTACTCTTGAAACTGAAAGAACAAGTGGCATCAAGGGTGTGTCAATCTGCAAAAAAGCGTCGAGTATTTCCCACTTGCTATTTTTAGACGACACACAAATTTACTGTGAAGCCGATCATCACTCCCTCACCAGAATCAGGAACATCTTGCAGGTTTACGCCAAGGCATCGGGACAACACATCAATTTCCATAAATCATCCATGGTCCTAAGCAGGAACTCGGTAGACCAAATGAAGGATACATTATCAGGTGTATTGGGGCTGCGAAGAGAGGAGAACCACGATAAAATATCTAGGCTTGCCGTTCGTGGTTGGCCGATCAAAAAAGGGGGTTTTCTCTTATATCCGAGACCGAGTTTGGCAAAGGATGCAAGGATGGAGTGAACGTAATCTGTCACAGGCTGGAAAAACAGTGCTTTTCCAAGCCGTCGTACAAGCTATCCCAACGTTCACTATGAGTGTGTTTAAGTTGCCGGATTCACTCATTTCTGAGATCGAAGGAATGTCTTCCAATTTCTTTTGGCACAATAAAGAGAAAATATGGATTCACTGGTTGAATTGGAGTCGTTTATGTGCTCGAAAATTCGACCGAGGCCTTGGCTTCCGTTACCTGAAATGCTTTCAACTCGACCTTGCTTGCAAAACAAATGTGGTGGTTGCTAACGAAGCCTCAATGCTTACTTCCGCAGGTACAAAAGGCCAAATACTTCCCCAATTCGTCTCTTTTGGATGCAAAAATGGGATATCGACCATCAATTACATGGAGACCGACACATGGAGTGAGATCCGTCGTCAAAGCAGGATTGAGATGGCAAACTGGTGCTGGCACCTCGGTAAGGATATGGAAGGACACATGGATCCCTCGCCCTAACTCTTTCAAACTAGTCACTCCACCAACCGATGGACTTGATGACGTTGTTGTTGCTGCTATGATAGACCCAACCACGAAGAAATGGGATGAAGAAATTGTGAGAGGCTTATTCTACTATGATAATAGCGAGGTAATCCTCAAAATTCCCCTCGGCCGAGCACTCCTTCTAGACGTTCCATGTTGGCACTTCACTAGCTCCGGAGATTTCGGTCAAAAGTGCGTACTTGATCACCATTCAATCTATGTTGTATCAGACTTTGAGCTCGACAAATGGCCTTAGACCTGAAGGATGGAAACACACTTTGGAACACCCACCTACCCCCGAAGGTACGATTGTTTTATTGGAGATTAGCTAGAAATGCACTTCCCACAGGTTCTAATCTGGTGAAGAAACTGAAGCACTCAACCTTTGTTTGCACAGACTGCAGACACTCAAATGAAGACATCCCTCACACTTTCATCCACTGCCATTTTGCACGTCAAGTTTGGGCACTTGCACTCTTGCCTTGGACGATTATGTCTGATTGGAGGGGAGATGTTTTGCAGTGGATCCATCATGTCTCCACTTCTTTGGATGCTGCAGATTTTGAGCGTCTTCTTGTCGTTCTTTGGCACATCTGGTGGAGTATAAACAAAAAATGCATGAAAGGCAAGGAGTTTTCCCCAGCTGAGACGGTCTTTGCAGGAGGAAACTTCTTGGAGGCCTATAGAACAACGAATTTCATCCCTGTCACAAGGCGTACGAGTTCTGACCCGAAGGACACTCATTGGTCTACACCACCTGATGGATTTGTGAAAATTAACTTCGACGGAGCTATGTTCAATGGAGGCAGCTCAGGAGGTGTACGAGTCATGGCTCGAGACTCGACGGGTAAGGTGCTAGCATGGATTTCACACAGACTCTCTCGATTTATTGATGCCGAACTGGTGGAAGCTTTAGCGGCACGGGAAGCTGTAGACATGGCCAAGACACATAATTGGCGTCATATTGTTGTGGAGGGGGACTGCCTAAGCATCATCAATAAGTTCAACAAAAGCTCAAGATATCTTTCCAGCATTGGCCCTCTGATTGAAGATATTAATTTAGATTGCTCTTTTTTTTTTTCCTCTACAACAAGCCTAGTCATCAAACAGCTTGGATTCCACGTCACACAACTAGCCAACAACTAAGGCCATGTAATACTAAAAAATATCATCCAAATTCCCATTAAATTGGCCAGAATCCGGATCTTTCTCAGCAAGTAACTGATTTCCCGGAAGACATGACAGATGCGGTAGGACCAACTTAAACTGCTATATCTTCACCAATTTAATTCCGATTCGTGTACAATTTGTTGAGTTGAGAAGCTAACTTTTCAGGGTTTCTAACGGTATATGAAAATCAACCAAAATCCTTCAAAATCGGGTTCAACACCAGTTATAATAGGAGCACATTGTGCAGTCATTTGAAACAACTTACATCTTACAAGTTACACTCAAACTTCCAAGTAACATCCACCCTACTTTGCACTCATTTCCCACATGGATTTCTTTCCAATTTTCAGCTATTTTTCTACACATTCTCACACGAATCATCATACAACATATCACTTTACCATTATTCCCACTCTCTTCAAGTTTTTCTTTATTTTATTCATTCGAAAATGACTGACTTACGCATCGGAGTGCTAACCCCTATCTGCAGGTAAGTCTTCCCTACAATCCTGGGACTTTCGTGAAGATCCCTCGACATTGTGTGGTGTTGTTGGACCCCGGTACGCATCAATATATATTAGTATAATATTTATAAAATCTATTATAATAATAGTTTTTTTTGTATAATATATTATAAACTATTAAAAACTATATTATAACATTAAAATTCCTTTTAATATAATATAAACTTAGATATTATATTATTTTTTCTAAAATTTGTACTAAATTACAGAAATTTTCATTAATTTATGGAAAATTACATAATTTATAGAAATTACAAAAATTTGCAGAAATTTACAGAAAATTTTTCGAAATTACAGAAAAATTAGCAGAAATTTGCATAAATTTACAGAATTTTTTTTTTCAGAAATTACAGAAAAATTTCAAAAATTACCAAAAATTTCAGAATTTAAGGAAAAATTTTCAGAAATAACATAATTTTTTTAGAAATTACAGAAATTTTGTTCTAAATTACCAAAAAAATTTACAGAAATTACAAAAAAAAATTAAAAAATTAGAAAAACTTTCAGTTTTAGTTTAAAAGAATTCTAACAAAGTGTCTACAATTTTCAAAAACAAAATTCCATAAAATAAATAATTTACATTAAATTACATGTATTACACAATTTACAAAAAATTACCACAATTATAGAAAATTACACGCAATCACAAAAAATAAAATGCAAAAAATACCGTAATTACAGAAAATTACACAATTTCAAAAAATAAAATGCAAAAAATTACCACAATTACAGAAAATTTAACTACAGAAAATTATCACAATTACCACAAATACGTTAATTTACAGAATTTACAAAAAAGCCCAATAAAATAGCAGAAATTACAAACTACATTTACAAAAATTACCCAATTTGCATTATTTGCAGAAAATTCATAAAAAATTACAAAAAAACCCAATAAAATTACAGAAAGTAACCAATTTACAAAAAATCCAAATTTACAGAAATTTTAAATTTCTACGAAAATGTCAAGATTTTATTCTAGAAAATTTTAAGAAATTAGAAAATTTATAGAAAATTTTTACAGAAAATTCCAAAAATATATTACACAAATTCCATGCACCTTTACACATATTTACAGAAAATTCATACAATATATTACAATAATTTCATACACACATTTAGAGAATTTTTGTCAAAAAAAAAAAAAAAAAACTTGTAGAACTTACCTGGTATTTTGTATAGGAGAGTGGTGACAGAGAGTGGTGGTGGAGACTGCTAGCGGCAGTGATGACGACGACTAGTGGTAGAGAGGTAGGGTTCGAACGACGGTCGAAGTTTTTAGAGAGATAGAGGGAGAGGGAGACGAAGAGGGGGTTTTAGTGGAAGTGATATTGATGGTGGTGGCTGGTGGTGGAGGCGGTGGATTTTCCGAGAGAGAAAGAGAGGCGTATGAAATTCTTGTTTATATACCAACATTTGGAACGACCGTTGACTTAAATAGTCGTTCCTAAAGCCGTTAAAATAATTTAAAACGACGCCGTATCCATTTCAAAACATGACGTTTTTGATGCCATACGACGTCATACTAACATATACCTAAATATTGACCATTCATATAGCCGTTCCAACGGGAGTTAGAAAAGAATGCCCATATATAAAAGACTGCTCCAAATAGAGCTGCACAATATGTGTACGTAGCTTTTATTGATAAACCGTTTATAAAACCATTACAAACAAAAAAATATTTCTCAAAAAAATCATAAAAAATTAATAAAAATCTGTACTGGACACGTTAATGTTAAACAAAAATATACAGTATGTGTAATAGCACAATTGAAAACATAATATATTATGAAGTGAGATTGATATATGGTTACAATATGAAATAAATTTGTATATTCATTATTGTTTGTATTAGACTGATCAAACTAGCATTATATATTATTGTATAGCATCGTTTAATGAGACCGTCAGATTTTAGATCAGATCGTTAGATATGATCAAACCGTCAAAAGAATACACTTGATGAAGTTTCGGACCAATTTGGTATACGAATGTCGAGATATTGTATCTGGAACCAAAGAGTGGTCGTCCAAGTCGGTGCATCATTCAATCAGGCCATGATTTTAAAATCAGACCGTCAGATTTGATCAAATAAATAGAATCTTATATGTATTCATTTTGGGGCTGAATTCGGTTGACGAATGTCGAGATATCGTACCTAGAACTATAAATTTTCAAATCCTATACACTTATTGTAGCGACTTTTGACACATGACGTATTTTACTAAATTGGAACGGCCTTACTTACTCACATTGGAGTGACTGTTTGAAATTTGGAATCCCCAAAATTTTCTAAAACTTTCCGCCAAAATTAATTCATTGTACCGGCTTTAGTGGCCATGTCCATATGGTCGTTCCTAAAATAAAATTCCCTCCAAATTTTCGTCATGGCGCCAAAGTGACCGCCAAAATTTTCAGTGTACAGAGCGGTTGTTGTTAACGATAGCCGTTCCAAAATTGCAATTATTTATTTTTTAAAAAATAAAAAAAATTCATTAAATTGTACAAGCTTAAATATTTTATTACGAATC